>CM048929.1:22781853-23981853 GCA_026686955.1 Epinephelus cyanopodus
TTTTGCAGTCTTGTGTGTGTGAATAAAATAAAAAATAAAAACAATAACAAAATAGAATAACATTTATAATTTAAATCACTGAAAAAAAGAGGTATCTAACTATAATTGTCAGTCTGCCTCCGAAAGACAGAATGTGACTTTGAGGTCTTCACATGGTGATAAGGTCACTTCATCCATAGACAGCCTGGAGGGCAGAGTGAAGTCAAGGCCAAGGCTGGATCACTGCCTAGAGGTTTGGGGTTGCAGCTCCTTTGGCAGCGCTGTGCACTAGCTCCAGGGCTTTGAATGTGATACAAACAACAACAGAGAGCCAGTGGAGTAAGTGCATTCGAGGAGTTTGACGACAGGGCAGGTCACAGCAGCACTCTTACGGTCCACATCTGAAACTTGGAATATGATGGACAGGGTTCATGGTACGATGGTATGTACAATTTAGCATTTACAGATTACAGAGACAGCTTTTGAAAAGTTTCAGTCAAGTGATGCCTGTTAGTTAGTTCAGGCAGACGACTCCAGTGCACTTCTACAAAACTGACTCTTCTTGCTTCTTCATATATTCAATGCACCCTTGCAGTAAGGCAGTCTACTTTAACTGTCAGTACCCTGCTAATGCTGCTACTCATGTAGCATTTCACAAGTGTGCCAACAGTCTGAACATCTGCATGGAGAAAAAAGTCATGTTTCATCGCTGGGACTGGGCAGTGTTTTCCCAAAGGGTTTGCCACTGAGCTAGTTGATGTCTTGGCTGTATCCAGTCCAATCCGGTTTTATTGCTCTTAATGCTCTCCTGGTAGTCAGGTAACACAAGAATGTATATACTCCTGGGTATAGCTCTCCAGTTAACAAGGCCAAGGAACATCTGCGGACTCATAATGCTGAAGATACGATAAAGAAAGCCAAACAGGACTGAGGGCGAAGTGAGAAAACTGTTCTATGTGGAGGGATTTAATGACCTAAAGGATCACAGTCTCTGCATAGTTAGGCTCATGATAGTTGAAATCATGCTTAAGTGTGAGACGACGAAAGCATCATCTGACAGATGGGTCAAGCGCCGGCTTCATCTTGGAGAGGTGAGGTACGTCTCGCTGATTAGAGTGCAGATGGCGCACCGCCTCGTGTCTTGGAGAAGCTGATTTTGGTAATCAAGAAATGGCGCGGCAGAGCAGCAGTGATGGTGTGAAGGAGCGGGCAGGGTCAGTGCGGCAGCTGGTGGCCCTGATGGCACAAACAAGTTTGGGCTTTTGACAGGAGAGGGGGCACTGAGAAATGTAGAAGTGGGTTAGAAGGGGAGGGTTTTAGTCGTGGTGGAGAGTCGATTCAGCAGCTGAGATGAGGAGAGACGAGAGCTCCGGGGTCACCCAGCGAGCCAGATTTGTGTGATTTTCTCTCAGCTACCTGAAATCTCAGTTATTCGGTCCGCATGACTTCACACAGATAAGGGGAAAGTGGGGATGTGTTGGTCAGTCTAGTGGAAAGGTGTTGGAGACTCAAAGAGAAGAGGGAAGAAAAGGAGGAGAGTCTGCATATTTCAATGAAAAGTGATGGCATGAAATGAGACCAAGTTAATGAAGTGAGTATGAGTCAAATGCAGCTCTCAAGCAAAGCAGGTAACACTGGGAACATGGATCTTAAACATAGATTTAACAGTCAACTAAACTATATGTGATACCACTGTTTGAAGCCCAGCAGAGAGCAGTCTTGGCACATATGTCGTGACCTACCTAAAGACACAAAGCAGGCCAAAAAGAAAAGCTGTGACACCGACTAATTCCAGGATTTCCATGGACTTGAATCCCTTCCAAGGAACTGATTAATTAAGGTAACGTCGAGTTAACCAAACAGTGAACCACATCTGGAAAATGTACTTCCAGAAAAAGGATCTTGCATGTGCTAACAATGGGTGAAATTATGCATGATGATGATGTGAAGGGGTGATATAAATCACTTGAAGAAACAGCGAGGTGTGTTGCAGCAAAAATTTATGGCAACTGTTTTATGCTCTGTTTTATGTCGTTTTCTGGCAGGTACATGGCTAAAAAAAAAGTGAGCACATCATCTCCTGCCTTCTAGACTGGCTGTGATCTCCATGGATTTACATATCATGCTACTTCCTTTGCGACCTTTTTAACTGGATTTATTTGCTGACGGTTGGAGAGGATGCACTTCCTCTTTATGTCCACTGGGTGGCCCACTGGTATAAACTGTGAATTGGCAAGGTGAGGAAAATGTGAACATCCCTGCACAAGCTCTGGCTGACTGAGAGAGATGACTGATGGAGTGACTGAAGGCTAAATAATTGAATTATACGGTGAATTGCGAGGGGAATCCAACATTTATTTTGGCCTTGGTTTTTTATTATGATAACCACGAAATCATACCAGAACTGTGACAACAAATTATTATGATAACTTTCTTTTTGTATGAAAAGCTGCTATACCCATGAAAAAACAAATGATAAAAAAAACAATACCTCCCACCCATTGACATCTAATCAACAAGACAACATTACCAGTGCTGTTAATGGGAAGTTGTGGGGTTTAACTACTTGTGGTTGGGGGGAAGTGAAAGTGGGAGGTCTGGAGTAGGAGGAGAGGAGGGTACAACACCATCATCTGCCTCCACTTACCAGTCTGATGTGCTTCTGGCTCCATCCAACATCTCCCTCAGCCACAACCACAACCTCTGAGTGGAACATCCTGCGCAGTCCAGCTCCTCTGCACTGCTTCAAGGACCATGTTTGATATTTAGCTGATGCTGGAATTTTATTGTTAGTGTATTTTTTTTTTTTTTTTAATTCTCCCATTTCTGAAGAGGAAAAGCAAAGAAAAAAGAAAAACAGAAGAGGCAGGGGAGGAAGGGTGGGTTGTTTTTAAAGCATCTGCCCCGGTCCACTTGTCTCCCCAGAGCTGAAGTGATGTGGTGGATCAAAGATGGAGGCTACTTCCTGAAGTCTCTGCTTTGTTCTGTAGGATCCATATGGTGGGGCAACACTGGGGAAATAGCTGTTCAGTATGTTTAAGATGCAGAGCAGTAATATGTTCAATATGTTGTACCTGTTTTATCTGTGTTATTAGCCTTTGGTTAAATCCAGCTTGGGATCAAAACCATGATGAGATCTTTTCTATTTGATCTCCCTATAACTTATTTGCATTGAATCACTCCCCAAAGTCTCTCTCCAGTGTGAACTCTCAAAATTTCCAACCTATTCTATTTGCATTTTCCATTATCACTCAGATATCATTCATTCTCTAGGGGTCTGGCACTTCTACTCTCTTCCTCTTTCAAGGCTTTTATTCTCTCTGACACCCTGGATCACAGTGTGAGACGGATTTCTAAAACACTAACTGTAACCTGTCTCGCCTCATTCTCGTCTTTACATTCAGCCCAATTTGACCCACATTAAGAAAAACAACGGTGGTCTGAGGGTGTGTGTGTGTGTGTGTGTGAAATCTGGTTGACAGCCAGATAAAACATTTGAAGCCACAAGCCAAATGTTCTGGCTACATAGGTGGTCTGATGTTCAATGCTGTATGTCGGGCTCAAGTTGACTCTCATACTTTTGGTCTGGCTCAACCTCTGAAGGAGAAAAACAACATTAAGACTAATGTAGCACATTAAAAACTGTGCTCCGTCAGCGTTACCTCCATTCCCAGACAGATGCTCGCACAGTTAAGAGCTTTTCCTGGTACATTTCTTCGACTCAGTGCAACCTCTGGAAAACAATGCAAAACCTTTACTTTCATACACAGTTTACTATTAAAGGGATAGTTCACCCCAGAATCAAAAACACACATTTTCCCTCCTACCTGTAGCGCTATTTACCAATCCAGATTTTTTGCGTGTGAGCTGTCAGGTCTCGGAGATATCGGCCATAGAGATGTCTGCCTTCTCATCAGTATAATGGAACTATAGATAGCGATCTGTTTGTGGTGCTCAAACTCCACAGCAATGTCTCTTTCCAGAAACCATGACTCAGTTACTCAAGATAATCCACAGACTTTGCTGTGAGCAGTTTCATGTTTCAGTTTTCTTTCTGCTGAACTACGCCTGCCAATCAGAAGAAAGCGAGCATCTACTGCTAGCTCAGCTGTCACGAACACAAGCCTCTCATCCATGAGTAGATGCACACTTCCTTCTGCAGAGTGACATGGTTGACAGGTGTAATTTGGTCGAAAGAAAATAGTTCCTACATGAAACTACTCACAACAAGGCCTGTGGATTGTCTTGAGTAACCGCATCATGATTTCTAGAAGTTCCTCACAGAACTAACTGTCCCTAGGAAGATATTGGGCTACGCTGACCTCATAACTGAAGAGGCAACTAGTGGCTGGAGAGCTGAGGTGCGACCGATAGAGGTCAGCTCCAGAGGCCTAGTCGCTAGATCCACCACTAGGCTCCTTGAGGAAATCGAGATTAATGGGCAGGCTCAGAGGAAAGTGGTCAAGGATCTGGTCAACACAGCAGAGAGGTGCAGTCATTGGCTATGGCTGAAGAGAAAGGATCCCATCTGGGCCCCTTGTCAATGAAGGGGAGCCAACTTTCTGACATACACCCAGGCCTGATCAGCCTGTGGTGGGCCTGCCTCAACGGAGGGCGTCTTGTGATGAAGGCTGAAACACCCGATGATGTTGAGGTGCCGGGTGGTCACGGCAGAAACACCTACGCTCTGGCACTAAGTGTGCTGAAACTCCAGGGATTCTAACACCAAGTCCTAACTGATGAATCAGTGTTCGGTTTTTCACATGTATTTTTTGGTGCTTTGAGCATCACAAGCCGATCTGGTTCTCTGCCATCTAGTTCCATTATACTGGTGCGGCAACCCACACCAGTACAATCTGGATTTAAAATAGAACTACAGGTAAGAGGGAAAATATGTATTTTTGATTTTGGGGGTGAACTGTCCCCTTAACAAACGATCTAAACCACATATCATCTTTTATGTTCTTGAAAGTTAAAATATTATCTGACCTTATGGGGGAAATGAGATTACTGATACCACTTATATCTGTTTGTTGAATATAAGGCTACTGCAGGAAGCTAGCTAGCTTAGCTTAGCACAAAGACTGGAAAGCAAGGAAAATATAAAATATAAATTTTCCCTGTTGGAAACCGTGAAACAGCCTCTGGAGTCTCTACTTCTTGTTGCCTGGCAACTGTTCCCCACCAGGAAACACCCTGGCGCTCTATAGGTCCATCACCCTTTTGCTAGCCACAAGACCTACTGTATGCTGCCTCTTGCAAACAGTGTACACAGACTCATGATGTCATAGTTTTTCCAATTGTTTAACATCTTAGAAAAGTCAGACCCTGCTGCGTCATTAGCTTCCTGCTTTTTAGATGAAAAGAATAGCACATAAACACACCGAGTCACTGATGTTTTGTGCTCTTTGTGTTGTTTGCTCGAGCTAATAGAAGTGCAGCCCCGTGAAACCCTGGTCCTCAGAGGAAAGGGAAATGGCAACCATGACAACCATGTTCAGCTCACTACATTATCATATCATTTCCAGATGCAGTACATATAATTCAAGACCTCCTCCCCCCTCCGTCTGCTGGACCTCTTATGTTTGCTCTGTGTTTTGGCTCTTAAGACGCTGAAAATATACACTATTGTGCAATCAAATGTTCCTGTTGCCCGGGCTGTCTCTAATAGCAGCAACAGCTGATGGATTATTACTCCTCCTTGCAATATGGCATCTTAACTCAGTCTGTTGAGCTTTAATTGTAACCCATCTCATTATAAAGTCAGATTTTCACACATTGCTCTATCACTGAATCATCTCACCCTGCTAGTTTCCTGTTGCAGCACTTTTCTTTTATAACCCAGCTCCTACTTGTATGCACCCTGAGCCTGCAGCGCTGATATCAGATGTAGCCTACACAACATTGTGTTCATAGAGAATGGCAGCAGTATTGGACTGTCAGACCCACAGAAGACAAAACAATTCCCAGAATGCCTGGAACGCTGCTATTTTCCCCAGAGTGGCGTGGTTAAAGGGTCTCGCCACAAGCAATCTGCTGTTAGCGGTGTGGCGAGCAGGAGGAGAGCTGTGGCATCCCTCCTCGCTCCGACTGTCGCTGCAGCTCAGAGGGAGGGAGGGACGGATGGACCTCCGCAACCTGCCCATCATCCCGACCTGATCACAGGGTTGAAGAGCTAGAATTAACAGTAAATGTTTTCACGCACACTCAAGTCGTAGATAAAAGCAAAACTTGAGTCAAGCAACTGGTGTTTTTCAAATAAGCAAAGTAAAGAACGGTATTTTTCCATTTCAAGGGACAATTTTTTTAGGAACACAGCACCAATTTCAAGGACATTTGGCATTAATCACACCAAACAGCCTTTCAACAACAGACTGCACAGCAGATGTTTCAACATATTTTCATCCTAAGTAATGTCAGATTTCATTGAGATAAGAACAAGTGGTCACATCCATGTTAGTTTATTGTTTAATCAGTCTTTGACTCAGTTGACAATAGAGTAGATTACTTACAGAATCTAAATATATCTCTCAGAAATAATACTGTGTTTTTGAAAGAGCATGGTATCTTCCTGTAAATCTCTCAACATACAATATATACACATTATTCTGTATTATACATATACACTTGCATACACAGTCACAAAAGCATCACATCTGAAAGTGGATTCATCTGGACTTCTGAGGTTTTGCCGTTCAAATAGCTAAAAATGCATCAGTATACATTCGA
Organism: Epinephelus cyanopodus; assembly: GCA_026686955.1. NCBI lineage: Eukaryota > Metazoa > Chordata > Actinopteri > Perciformes > Serranidae > Epinephelus > Epinephelus cyanopodus. The sequence goes on from CM048929.1 coordinate 22,788,562, forward strand.
CACACGAGAACTTTGCAGGGTGTTTTTACACTTGGTCTGTCTTAATTCACTGATTATCGCTCACATGTCTTCGCACTGATGGGAGATTTTGGCCCCTCTGAAATAATAAACCAAACTCAGACCTGAGCGGTAATCTGAGGAGGGTTGTGATTCGGAGCCCAGTTTGATGAAGCTTTATTTGCCGGTGGTGTGCATCGTGCAGTCGGTCCATTTGTGGTGATTGCTAATTATTACCACCGCCCAGGAGTTTTAGGTCCGGTCTCTTACTTAGCAAGATATTAAAATAAAAAAAGGCTGGATTTCAGTTTAATTTAGGGTGCTTTCGGAAATACTCAGCGCTGTTGGAAAAAAACATTCGGTTATCCAGAGTGCTGCTCAAGAGTGGCAGAGCACATTCTGGGTGCTTTTCATTTTAATTTAACCACAGGGCTCACATTTTAGTGTGGATCAGATTGGATTTACGAACGCACCTTGAACCTTTCCAGAAAACTAATTGGACTTGGGTGTTAAAAGTGAGGCGTTCTTTGAGTAACTGCAACCAAATTTAGATGGCACATGCACTTATCAACTATGTTATCTTGCCACAGGTGGCGCTGCAGCAACATTGTAAAGTTAGATAGTCATAACTCCAATTTCGCTATTTCCCAGAACAATTCTCTGTGTGGTTTGAGGCAAATTCAAATCTTAAATTGTCTAAACATTTTTTTAATGATCAAAATAACAAGTTTTGCATTTTGGTGTTGCCTCTTCACAAAATTAATGATATAAAATGAAAGTTGATATCAGTTCTAACCAGATTAACCGTATAAAAATACTGATGCGAACATGTCCAACTGTCACATAATCAGAACACTGGGAAACACTTCTATTGATTATAATTCAAGTGTCACTGTAGGACTTATTGATTAAGTGATGGCTCAAGTTTAGTAAAATATTTACGTGGACACAAGGGCACCAATCTGGGGCAAAAAATGGACACCACCTTTACAAATGTTGCTTCATTTCCTCCATCAGACCATCACAAGCTTTGATTCAAACCGCTTATTATCTGACCGTCTGTTTGCCTTCCAGTCCTAAATGAACAGTAAGCATTGGGACTTTGAACTGAGTTCAAATAATCATTAACTGTGTCACGATAGGTTTTTTTTTTTTTTTTTTAAATAGGGCAGCACATTCTGTAGCACATAATGTAAACACACAGCCTCGGTTGAAAATAAACAGTACTTCTCGCTGATTGATTGTAGGTACACGCAACAGGGGTGGGGCTCTGCAGCAAAAATTTGGACACAGATTCATTCTTAATTATAGATGTAAATGTTACTAGTCACAAGAGGTTCTAATCTCAATATTCATAATGTATGAAATGCGTTAAATCTGTGTTACAACATCTGGCAATCCAGTGAGAGCCAAACACACTTGTGGAATTAGTCCAAAGATTTTAGCATAATTATTCGAAGGTGTAAAATAAAACTGTCTACAAATAAAAGTGACCGTTATTTATTGTTGTCTGTGATTAGAATATAACAGTGTGCCCGCCATCTGTTTCTCTTCAAGTGAACGCCCCACCCTGCCGTTGTATCTGTTCACAGGATGATTAAAAAAACTGGCCCTCTAATTCAAAAAAGCTAATAAATAACTAAACTAATGCAGTGATGCAACAGACCTCATGCAAAAACAAGTTGTTTTTTTTTTTCATATATTTTTCATTTTATAACTGGGTTCATCGCTATAAGTCTGTTCACGATTCACTAAGTGGCAGGCAAGAAAGCAAAGCAGCTTCACCAATGATGTACAGATGACCTGACTGGATCTGAGCAGCATTACAGTTCAAAAATCTGCGACAAACACGCTGATTGCAGGTGCTCGGCAGACGAGTCGTTTTATGATTTGTGAAGGTTTTTATAGTGCCTCTACAGCGCCCCAGTCTGGCTTCATGATTCAACCGGACAAACCTTCCGACCTCTCATACAATTCAGGGAATGTACATGCCACCTTCTCAGGGCCTTCGCTGTGACCCACTGGGGACTTTGCTGACCCTACTTGACGCTCTCCATGCATAATTCCTTAATCAATCACACACTGGGCCGAGGCTCTCTGCTCAAATGAATGAGCTGATTTTTGATGAGTTGAGTTGAACTGCTTATGGTCAGCAGGTAATTTCAGCAGAAAACAAGAGGTATACCGGTTATGTCTGTCTGTCCATGTAGTTCTGTGTGACTTCAAAGTGGTGTGGATGTATATTAAATATGATATTTATTGTGGAGCTTGACATATGTAGGGATAATCTCTTTATGCCTCACTACTCAATTTATTAAACTGAAATGAAAACATCTCTTCGCACCAGTACCTATGTCTAGCTACAGGGTAGCACTGGTGTCGAGACAGAAGATAGCTTTTGAAATTAAGAGACCATTTATATTGTATTCTACCTTTACAATGTGAAGATTATTTACTCTGATAATGAGGAATCATGTTCAGCACATTTACGTAAAAGCAAAATTCAGCTCCGGAAAGGTAGACCTGTCTTCTCATTCAAGTGATTAAGGCTTCTAGTTTGAGGGCAGGAAACGGTGATGTTAACCCGCAGCGCAAAATGACAAACAATGCACGTTGATTAACTCTGGTGGGCTGTTGATATCCCACCAATCATCCATCTATCAATGCAGGGTAGTGGAGTACTTTATGGTAGCTGAGATGTTTTGAACAAACTGGCGAATGCATTGCAAATATGAAAAGCATGGAAACACAAATGCAAAAGCGACACCACTTTGGCAAAAGCCAACTATTATAGCCTACACATGGAAGAGGCAAGTTCCTCTCTGTCTGGGCAGTGAGTAAAACGATGTTTGCTGGCAAACTATCACAACTATCGCTATGTGATTGTCACAAATGAGCCATGTTGTCCGATGTCTTTTCATATTTAAGAAAAGGGTCTCTGATTAACGTACAAAGGAGAACAACCTAACCTGAAGCATAAATTTAAAAAAAACAAAAAAACACTGACAGTGACCCTTCGAAGAAAGGGTTCAGCGACCTACCATAAATCGGATTTAATACACCTATGTCTCCATATATGGTTGCAGCTTAGGCTACATTGGTCTAATTGACTTACATTAGCTAAATGGTGTAATGCTAACGTTACTGCATAGCTAGCTTCATAACGTTAGATGGCAGATTACATAAATACGAATCCTATCAATGCAGCGACAGTCCACATTCGTTGATGCTCACTTCCATTATCGCTTTTGCATTTTTGTTTTCCATTCAAGCATTTGTGTTTTTTTTAATTTGCAGAGCATTTTGGATATGCAGTTCGCTCAAACATCTTGGTCACCGCAGTTTTTTCTTAAGAAACAAAACAACCTGGCTTCACTAAATAAGTAAAGTTAACTATGTTGATCTGCTTGTGTTAGACAAATGCATCTGCACCATTTATTAATTATTCTTGTTGGGACTTAAACTGTATCTAGTAGCATTCTGTGCAGTCATGCATGATAAAACATATTCAACAGAATACTCAAAACACACTCGCATAAGGAAAGCTGCACCCACTGCAATGGTATAGTGCTTGCTGAGTCCCTTGCTAAAAAACATTTCATTTGTACTTGTGTGAAACTCTGCACTGGGTAGTTATCAGCTGATTGTGCCAATTTACCGCCCTCAAACTAGAAGCTCAAGTGTCTTAGTGGAGAGCTTCACTCAGTGACAAAAAAAAAAAAAAAATAACAGCACTTAGTGGTTTTTTTCTTGGTTTGTCCTTTCACTGCAGAACTGGATAGATCAGATCAAGTTCTGGAAGGTGACAGGAAATTCCACAGTTAGCTACGTCGCTCTTAACACAGTCCAGAGCAGCGAGGGAGCCCAGTCAGATACTTGCTCCATAGGGGGGGGGAGATAAGTGCCGCCTACGCCAAGAGGTTGAAAAGAGGGAGTGGGAGGGTTGTGGGTAATCTTCCAGGAGGGAGATCTCACGTCACCACTTGCTGCACTGTTGAGCGTTCATGAGGGCAGGACTGGTCTCTGCAGTGCAGCCTCCTGAGCAGCCGCTGAAGCTTGTTGGAGAAGTTTTTGTTCATCTGCCTGTACATGAGAGGCATTGCGAAGCTGCTTGAGAAAGCCAGCAGTTTCGACACGCATCTCAAGAAATAATATGTGGGTAAGTAATGTGCATTGCTAATGTACCCTGGTGCACCGGCTACAGTGTGTACCAACAGGGTCATGTAGTACGGGGTCCACAGTATAAACTGTACACAGACTGAGGCTAGCAGCAGTCTGTGGATAGAAGGGTCCAAGCGAGCTGAGTCCTGGTCCAGAGGTGTAGACTCCTTCCTGATGCGCAATATGAGCACAAAGGCATAAAGAACAGCCACAGCTGGAACCACGTAGCCGATGAACATCATGATGGCGTCCGCTGCCTCCTTGTTCTGCATTTTTGAGCACTCAACCATCTTGGTGGAGATGTGGTTGCACACATAGAAGAGCAGCGAAGAGAAGCTTGTGAGCACTGCGCCGCCCCAGATGAACCCACACACATGCTTGGTATTATACACACTGGACATGTACGTGCGAGGCAGCGCCCGCTCTATATAATAGTCCAGACTGAGCAGCGTGGTGGAATACATTATGACCAGAGACGAGATGTTGAAGAGGATGAGCAGGGTGATGTAGATCTCGTTGTTGTACTCCCATGCGTGCCAGCGGGTGAAGGTGGAGCTCAGCAGCTCCACGGGCGCCACCAGGTTGAGCACGAGGCCGGCGATGGCCATGTTGACGAAATAAACATCCGGCATGGTCATGGACACCTTGTTGGAGAGGTTGACCACGACCAGCAGCACGTTGTAGCACAGCCCCAACGGAAGCACACCAGGAGGTAGATGAGGGAGAAGACTGACAGGATGAGGCCAAAGTCCTGGCAGAGCCGGAAGTCCATGCTGGTGTCCGTCTCATTGTAAACCGTGCAGAGCCACATCGCTGGGCTCTGACACAGGCCAAGTCTCTCAACAGGACGACTGCAGGCAGAGAGTTAGAGAGACACAAGTTAGTTGCAGAACAGATAGTAAACACCATGACTGCTATCAATTACCAGTAATAACTATAGCTGAGTAATATTGACAAAAATCAAATATAGGCAGAAGTAATAAAACTGCTGGTACTTTCATAATGTATTTAATATAGAGTGGAAAAACAGTTAGAATCCCAGTTAGAATTCCCACAATGATCATTGTCCAGGAGGTTTTTAATGGGAGCTGAATCATCCACAGAGATCTCTTCCTCTCCAAAACAAAGGGACAAGGTGATTTAAACCAGTAAAACCACTGAATAAAACAGTTTCATGTTACAAATCAGTGTTTTTCTCCAATGCTTTTTATCGCAGATGGACCCCTAGCCCTCTCTGATAACTTAAGTCCCAGATATTCATGAGGTTTTTAACCGGGAGCCGAAATATTCTAAGATGTAAAAACACTGAATGAAACTGTTTCACTCTAAAAATCTGTTGGGCTTGTTGCAGAGGGGCTGCTAACTATAGTGGCTGATGCAAAAACGCAAATGCCCCTATCCTGGAGTCAGTGTTTGGTTTGTCTATTTGACCTGCTCCCTATGCAGATAAACAGCTCATTCTGAGGTAGTAAAAACATGACAATTCTTATTTTCATATTTTCAGATCGTTTTACAATAAAGAAATCTTACTCATATTCCATTGCTGCCACTATATTCCCATAAATCCTACACACTGGACCTTCAATTCCTGAAGCAGGACACCCACTCAGTAGTTCCAGTAACACTGTGTGTTCACTGTTCTACATTAATACACTGACAACACAGTATCAGCCTTTATCTACAATGGATAACCATAGCAACAGGGACGCAGGCAAAGCCTCCCTTTACAATTTATTGCAACACATTAACAAGCTAATATCTAAGTACAATGAGACATTTCAACATGTCTTTTAACCTATTCGGAGAATATGACAACGTAGGAGGAAACACAAATAGAAAGACAAAAGAGAAATGGCGCAGGGAGTTAACAAGAAGGATTAAATCAAATAGGAAGTGAAAAAGATGACAAAAACACAACAATTAAATGGGAAGTTAATACACTGAAGCACAAATATAAAAAAAAGAAACAAACATTGCATTGTTATTTTGTAAGTTTTATGTATGATGCATGTACTTAACGTGCAAGTCTGTGTGCATGCTCTGTTTTGCCTGGTCTCTTGTTACCATGTATAATTATATTATTGAAGTAGTGATGATGCATCACAATAGAGCTAACAAATTCTCTCTGTTGCCTACGGGTTACATCTGTAACAGGAAACCGATGGAATTGGGAGCCGGCAATGTTTTTATTCCCACAGCTGGGGAAATCACAAGTTCGTACCATTTTTATTCCTCTGTTTACCTGCAGCAGCTGACGAGCGTGTGTCGTGAGCCTGAGCCGGTGTTCGCGCTCTAGTAGTAGATATATAGGGCTAGTACATCTTTTTCCTCACTAATAATAGCCTACTGGTTCTCTGTTGGAAACAGCCAATGAAGTTTTCGTTAGCCATTGTTATCCTGCGCACCTGCACGGCGTGGTGATGAACTGTCTAATTGATTTCTGTTCACATGCTATTTTGCGGGCCTGCACGGCGGAGTGATACTGGCCAGAAAATAGTCCCAATTGATAGCAAGGTCTGACGTAATGCGGGGATGTTTTAAAATTATTGAAATAAGTCTAACAAAACACATGCACACTTTTTTGTAGCTTAAAACCTTTTGGTTACATGTCCCCCGTATATCTTCAGAACTACTTTTTCTACGGTAAGCTACGGGCCATTTCTCAGAGCAGGAGGCTCGTTGACAGTAGTGACACCGTCACATCAGAGCTACAGATGGTCAGCGTTTCACACAACTTCATGTCCAAAAACCTAAACTGTCACTTTAAATTGAAGTGTCAGGCTAAGTTCTGAGGAATTACCACAAAAAAACAACTAAACCACATTCAGTTGTATTTCCTTTATGAGCAAAATTCAACGTTCTCTGTTCTTGGTTTCTGTGGTGGCTGGAGGAGCAAACAAGGCCTTGACACAAAAACACGTCAGCCACGGCGCAGCTATTATGCCCTGGGTAACACTGTTAATTTCACTTCACTGCATCCGACTGGCTGAATACAAACGCCTCACAATATGTTTCACTTGCTAGCTCGGCCTCACAACCCACTACTTCTCCTCTTTGAGAGCCACACTGGCCAAAGCAAGTGTCTGACGCCTCTACACGCTTTTCCTTTGGTGCTCTGCCTCTCTTTCTCTCCCTCTATCACAGTCACATGCAGGGTCTTTGCTGCCTGTGCAGTGCCACCCTTGTGCTTTTCACATGGTCAAGCAGCCAGATAAAGAAAAACACTTCTCCAGCCTGACACTTTACAGACTGTTTTTGGCATTGCTGCTCAGAGTTAAGCACATGCACCCTTCTGTTCAGGTTGACTGGGGGTTGGGCACGTGGTGATGGGTAGATTTATAAAGAGTGAAATGTGAAGCAGGCTCTGGCGAAGGGTCAGCGGGGATTGAGTCGCGGGGGTTGGAGTTCGGGGCAAGGTCAAAGAAGACGACCACGCGCATGTCGGGAGTGTTTGGGATCAAGCTTGACAGCGCTGCGAGTTTTGAAAAAAGCTTCTGTAATGCTGCCTTGCATAATTAACTCAGGTCCTTTTAAATAAATTATTCAAACCGCGTTGGTCAAGGAAATGGAAGATCATAAGGCTATCGCGGGACTGCAGTGATAAGTCACTCCAGTTCACTGTATTTTATTCCCTCTGTGATAATTTGGCTGTTATGTTTCAACACCTCTGGCTTCACTCCCAAAGCTGGAAAGGAACTCCAAAGGATTCTCTAAAGAGTACAAAAACGTAGAAATAAAAAAAATATGTGCTAATCTGTGCAGGATTTTCTGGAAACCTCTGCCTCCAAAATACCGTGGAACAAAGTGCAGGAAGGCAGTTTTGTTTTCAGGAGGATGAGTAACGATGCCAGTAAAGGGGAAACATTCTTCCGTTCACTTACGTAACACCACTACAGAGGGGCTGTTTTGGCCTTAAGCCTCAGACACAGACGCATATACACACACAAGGCCTCAGTCCCTCCTCTATACTACTCCAGTTGGCTGTAATGAGACTACAGTGGAGGCTGGAGCTCAGAGCTGGACTGGACCAGGATCAGGAGGAAGAAAGTGTAGAGTTACTCTTAACAAAACAACCTGTCTTCACCAAGACAGGAGCACTGGTCAGACCTCTTGTAAACACGGCTCTCCAACATAAGCAGCCAGGGTGACTCATTTACTAAAACAGGCCTTGACACAAGTACATAATTAGCTGTGGTCGTCTCCCATAGATTATGTGCTCTTATCTGAATGTGCTGTAGATTGGAAGACGTCTGTTTACCCCTCAACAGCCTCTGATCGCTTTAGGGAAATGACTTAAAGAGAAGTTGGTGATTGTTAGAGAGGAGACACTGCATTGTGGCTGGCTGTCCCCATTCATTAGCACCTGCTATGTACAGACGTTTTAGCCACCCTTTCATTATCGCATTGGCTTCAACTACTGCTTCTGAGAGCTGACAGGAAACTAAATTTCTGCATAAACAGGTTTGTAGGTTTGTGGTGTGCTGGTGTTTAATTACTTAAACAGTTTGTTTCCAAAGACGTCGTCTCCTGTTACTCCATAGACGGCATATGCCTAGTATTTGACACGAGACCTTGACAATGACAAAACAATGAGGAAACAGAGATGAAAACTGACAGGCTGTGGACACTGAAACCTTGGAATTTCATATTTTTACCAACCGGTTTTGACAGGAATTAATTATATGTGCTAGGGTTCGTGTATTCGCACCAAACTGTCATGGTATGGGGCTCACGGTCCGGTGCACTCAGCTGCAGGTGGAATACATGGTATGTAGAGTGATGCACGTTATGTGGAACCAGACTTCATAAGTGTGAGGTTTTGGAAGCTTTTAGCCATATGCTGCAACAGGCTCTGAGGTTAGCACAAGCAGCTTGTCGTGCGAGTCAAGGTATATATCCACAGGATCTGTCATTTCCACACTTCCCATTCATTATCTATGTAAGCAGTTGTGCCACGCAATCTGGTAGCACTGTGCTGCCCCTTATTTGCATAAGGCGACTTTATGAAAATCAGGGGCATCCGGCACAAATCACCACCTCTGAAAACTCAAGAAAACCTTTTAAACTGACTAGTGTCAGACTGACTCAGCAACTGCACTGCATATTTCTAGCCTCACTTGTTTTCAGAAACACATCTCAGTGAACTATTTTTGTAATGTAAGAGAAAGTTGCCAAACGAGCTGCTATATCGGTCCAGTTTGAAATCTTGGGGGAGACAGCTTACGTGCCTAGTGACATGCCCATCAAGCACCCAATGCTGGGAAGCAGCACGAGCCCTCACATCTAAAAGCAGCCCAGCACACACATTAAGTCAGTCACACTATGGTGAGCACAAGTGAAATATTGGACCCGCCTTAGATTCCTGGTCTATTACAACAGCAACAGAGAAAGAATGGCATGTAAGACAAGTGTTTTCATCATTATGAGATGTGAATGGAAACATCTAACATGCTAAGGCTCATTGGACGACACCACCCAGATGTGCAGATCACTCGGATGATAAATGTTTGGGTTCTTTGAATGTTTTAATGTAGCCAAGGTGTGAGACTAATTATAACTCTCCTACTTATGCACAAGTTTAATTTTCTATTATTCTATGTATTTTTTGGCATTTTCAGTTTCAGTTTTTTAATTATCCTTATTTCTATCGTTTAAAAAAAAGTTGTCAGGGGGCAAAATGTACCCCAGGAAGAGGATTCTTTCTTTGACACTTGCACTACTGTCTGTTCAAAATAAACAGAAAGAAACATATCCTTGTAATACTTGTTAGTTTATTTTTGGCTGTACCGAACCCGCACTAAACTTAAACCACTATTATGTACATATATATTATTCATGCTGGATCATCAGGGCCTTCTTTCTAAAATCACACCCACAGGATTTCACTCTTTTAAAAATAGGCCAAACCAATTTGGCCAGACATTACAGTTGTGCCGCATGAATGGAGAAGAAAATGGCAATTAGTACAATATTAGGGAGCCATTAGTTTATTCTGCATTTCCTCCAGGTCACTGCAAAGTGAAAAAACACAGTCAGGTACTGTAGCCTGATATTTTAAAACCATACGCTTGTAAATAACCACTGTTAGCTTTGCAATGTCTGCATTCATTCACTCAGGGCAACCTTTGGTTTTGTCATTGCACTTTGTAGCTCTGCACATTTTGCCAGCAGCCCATGATAATGAAATCTCTAGTTTTCCACTCAGCTGAGGGACAAACAGACGAGGTGAAAGAGACATGTCATATGACCTGTCTGTTTGAATTCAGGGTAATGGGGAGCATTTCATTTTGAAGTCCATGCCAGATTCTGCCAAATCTACAGATGGAGGTGATGTTGCAGCTGAGTGAAGGTCAGAGATGTGATGTTCACATGAGCAAAACAACAGGCAGTATTTCAGATGTTATTACAGCATGTGCACAACCTGGGGCATAGCAACTTGTGGCGGCTGCCTCTCTTTTAAGGCAGTATTACTATGCAGTGATTTATGCAGATTGGTTACTGTAGTATGCATGTGAGTATGTGAGAATAAAACCAGGAGAAAGGTGGCTTCTTGCCACTTGCTTCCTGCAGAGGTGCCATGTGTAAAATTACACAGCTAAGTAAGAATAGCCTTAGCTCTTGTCAGATCCTTCTTGCACGACTTTGACTGCAGCCGTAGACTTGGCTAAGCCCTGTCTGAACTTTTTGCCCTTCTCCGTGTCAAAAGTGGTTAAAGTTAAATATTCCCAGAGGGGGAGGCCGTGCTTCAGCATGCTTCAGCCCCACCAAATCTGATCTCGTAAGAGTGACGCCCACGTGCTTGACGTCTCGGAGTTTTGAAGCCAGATCTCGCGGGCTGATGGGAGTAGTGTGACATACTGGGCCCACACCCCTCATATATCCTTACTGGAATTTACAGGCTCTTCTCAGAAAGTACTGAGTGATGTCACATGATTCTCTGCTTGCGTCTGTGGCAACGTGCAGTGGAGCAGCAACAGAAATACTACAGAAGGGAAATACGGTTGCATGACACACATTTCTCAGCAAACACATGCTGGGACTTGGCAATAATGTCAGAGGGGAAGTATAACACAATGCCATTTGATGCACCGAATTTCCTGGCAATTAACAGTGTATGATTTTAAGTACCTGCCCATGGAACTAAACTACTTACGATATGAACGGCCATTAAAATGTAAATGCTTCATTTAAGAAAGTCCCTAAATCTTTTCTGGCTCTAGTGTGTTTCTCAGCTGCCTTTTATTCTTGGAAAGCAGCCCATTAACTCGGAGTATTAATGAGGGATCCAACTTCAGGTGCATGCTAATGCTGAATAACATTTTGCAAATTAAAATCACTAAGCTCTCAGAGGTGATTAAAGTACTTGCCAGACTCCATTCCTGTAGAAGGGTTTTATGTAACTCTGAACATTTTCCCCCAAATCATCATCAGTCCCCAAAGAATTGAGTCACAGCACTGGAATTGTTTTTGTTGGGAAGATAACTTGTGTTTGTATGGGTTCCCTTGCAAACTACAGATTCTTTTGCGCAAACTGTACAAATAGGTCAATTATCCACCTGCCTGGCTTCTTCTTGTCAATCTGTTAATCTACAAGTCCTGGCAGGTTAATCGCAGAAAAATCAAATGATCCGATGATTTAACTGACTCTAGTGCCTGCACAGAGGGTGTTGAATGATGTCCAAATTGTTTTGGGAAAACAGTGTTGCCTCACACCAAGTTCTAGTGTAAGAGCCTCTGGTCAAGCACAGGTCACTGCCAGTCAAGACAGCCCTCCTCAGCGTCTTTTCTGCAACATGTTGAACTGTGACAGGCATCGACAGAGTCAGAGTTCAATGGTCAGCACAAAGCAGGCTTACTGCCATTAAGCCACGGCACACATGCCCACGTCCCCTTCGGTCACATGGATGAAGTTGACGACAACAAGTGCAAAGCCTAAATCTCAAGGAGCATTTTTATTTGGTGAGCAGAACTACTTTGGCAGAGACATTTACCCGGCCTCCGTGTTGCTGGCTATAATTACTGGCACATAATTAGTAACTAAGGGGAACATCTGTTAATATATGTTATTAAATAGTCCCTTTAAAGCATATCAAAGGTGTTGAGATGTTTATGAAAACAAAGATGGCAAGCTGTGTTGAAACCAGTGGATAAAAATAAAACTAGGAGAACATATTCATGTGCATGTGTGGGAGTTGAAAAATCTACTGTATTACACTGGCAGGTTATGATCTTATATTTTATGTATGAATACATTAAAATACATGTGAAAAAGTAATATTAAGTCACAGATGGCCTGGGATTTAAGGACATATATTACTAATTTGCTGACCCAGAGAGCAAAACTGCCTTCATCTTGCTGTCCACACTTTATAAACATTGCATTTTGACATCCTCTAGGTGTCATGGTCATGTCATGTCAACAAGACATAAGCTATTATCCATGCACTGCACCACAACTTTGAAACTACACTTATTATTGCCAGTGAAGCAGCCTTTAACTTCAGGGATCCCTGATTGAACTGATAACTTTTCCCAGGCAGCACATGAGAAGGCTGATCGCGTGAGAAACCTCCTCAGGTGTTGTTTTCCAAATATAACCGCGTCGATAAAACTGTGGAGCTGCTCCAGCTGAACAAGGGAGGGGAAGAAACACGAAGCAGCCTGTGGGTTATCTCTCTTCATTACCGCGGACATTGTGTCTCTCCATCACACTTGACTGCCCGGATCAAAGCGTGGATAGCTGTCACGGCTTCACCATTATTTCTGCGGCTATTGTTGGCACAGCTCCTCACCCTCGCATCTAGTCACCTCCAGCGGGGCAAAAATCACTTTTCCAACACTGTGAGGTGATATTTGAAGGCGACAACATCTCAGCTGTGGGTCGCCAGAATAACAAAAGATAGTAAAACTCACCAGAAACGTAAAGCGTTGGCTCGGTGACAAACCTACGGAGGCATTGGGTTTGGATGGAGCATTTCCACTGGCATTTCTCAGTCGTTTCATTTCACAAACACACGTCCTAAAATAGTCGCTTCGGCTTCTCCCTCGCGCTCGAAAAGCGGCAGAAACTGCAAGAAAAAGACGCGTTGAAGTGCGTAACAGTGGAGACTTACTTCACATATCAACTTTTCGGACGAGGCTTGTTCTGAAAAGGGGCCGTCCGTTACAGACTTTACTACTGCTGGAGTGCTGCTGAGCCCGACAGTGTGTACACACGTGACCCTCCCCCACTGTCTCCGCGCTCCGCTCTGTGCTGTTGCTGCTGCTGCTGCTGCCGCACGGTCGCGAGGCCCGAATGGACGTTCTCTGCTCTGATTGGACGGGAGGCGGGGAGGTGGGGCGCGAGGGAGACCGAGGGGAACACACACACACACACACACACACACACACACACACACAACAAAAAACCTACAAGCTATCAATATGTTTCATTATAATTTCCCACATTTTAAGTTTGAAAAGTGAAGTACACACACTTTGTTTCAGGTAACCTTAAAGGATAGATTCACAATTTTTTAATATACCAAAGAAAGACTAGAAGTGTGTCTCAAATCACATACTTCCATTAGTACACTTATGTACTTTACTATGTGAGGGTGACCATATTTTGATTTCCAAAAAAGAGGACACTCGCCCCGGCCGCGAGATAGCCTGCTTAAATGATACTCGCAGTTCACCCAAAGATGCCTTATAATTTTAATATATTTAAAGTTTACATGTATGGATAGAAAATTCAGTTATATTACAAAATAATATCTCTCAAAGACAGGAATTTAGATAGGCTTCTCAGAGGTTACTCAACTTGCTATTATTATGCCTAAAATAATAATCTTTTTACAAGTTTCAATTGTACAAAAATAAGTAAAATAAATGTAAAATCTCTGCAATGAAATAATGATAGAAATAACTTCTGTATTAGAGAACTTGTAAAATAATAGCTATCTTTAAGTCTTACTGGACAAATAAATAAATAAATGAATAATATGAAATAATGTTCTAAATAATACCTCTTCTGTATTAGAAAATCCAACTTTGAGCTCCCCGGCAACTATTAGCACGGTGCACTCAGCCTCCCATATATCCCGACCGGGTCGGGACGGTAAGTTGGGAATTTTTCTGCAGCTCATCTGTGAAGCTACACTTGCATTTTGGCACCTTGGAAGCTCAGAATAATGCTGCCGTGTGAATATGTACTCAGTGTGAATATGTACTCAAAATATTAAATGTAAGTACAGAGGTACGCAATTTGAGACACGGCATCGCAGTGTCTTCCTGTGACTTCCGCACTATAAAAATTATTTACAATCTTTCCTTAAACCTTGCTTAAAGGGACAATTCACCCCCAAATCAAGCACCAAACGCACCAGTGAACTCATTGTCATGCTCAAGAAACCAGTTTGAGATGATGTGAGCTTTGTGACATGGTGCGTTATCCTGCTGGAAGTAGCCATCAGAGGATGGTACACTGTGGTCATAAAGGGATTTACACGGTCAGCAACAATACTCAGGTAGGCTGTGGTGTTTAAACCATACTCAGTTGGTACTAAGGGGCCCAAAGTGTGCCAAGACAATATCCCCCACACCATTACACCACCAGCAGCAGCCTGAACCGCTGATACAAGGCAGGATGGATCCATGCTTTCATGTTCTTTACACCAAATTCTGACCCTACCATCTGAATGTTGCAGCAGAAATCGAGACCAGGCAACATTTTCTATTGTCCAGTTTTGGTGAGCCTGTGTGAACTGTAGCCTCAGTTTCCTGTTGTTAGCTGACAGCAGTGGCACCTGGTGTGTCTTCTGCTGCTGTAGCCCATCTGCTTCAAGGTTCGATGTGTTGCGGGTTCAGAGATGGTCTTCTGCAGACCTTGGTTATAACCAGTGGTTATTTGAGTTACTGTTGCCTTTCTATCATCTTGAACCAGTCTGGCCATTCTCCTCTGACCTCTGGCATCAACAAGGCTTTTTCCCCAGAGAACTGCCGCTCACTGGATATTTTCTCTTTTTGGGACCATCCTCTGTAAACCCTAGAGATGGTTGTGTGTGAAAATTCAGGTAGATCAGCAGTTTCTGAAATACTCAGACCAGCCAGTCTGGCACCAAAAACCATGCCACATTCAAAGTCACTTAAATCATCCCCATTCTGATGTTCGGCTTGAACTTCAGCAGGTCGTCTTGACTTTGTCTACAGGCCTAAATGCATTGAGTTGCTGCCACGCTGAGAGCTCCAACACTTGCCGACAAGGACAAACAATCTAGACTGATAAACAGCACTACAGGTAAGGCTTAAAATATGTATTTTTGATTTGGGGGTGAACTGCCAATATGGACACTGCAACAGGTTTTGCTTGCTGTAAGAATTTCTCCTTCTAATACCGGCCCCAAAGAGATCTGTTCACAAATCATTTTCAGTGTAAATGTACTTGGTTTTGTAAAAACAAATGTAACATTTACCTGAAGCTGATATGTGGCTTTAGCAGTCTGAGTTAGAGAACTTCCAACCACCACAACTCTGCCAAGAAAGCCTACTGAAGCCCCATATTAACTTCAGAGAAATGGTGGAGTGTATTTCTGCACAGGAGTACTTGGATTGCATATCACTTATACTGATAGTGCATTAAATGATCAGTATGAATAGGAGGAATGATTACAGCAAGCAAATCCTGTGGTAATGTTCATATGGGCACCTGACCATTGTTTTCAGATAGACTTTAAAAAAAGTGAATCTATCCTTTCAACAGTGGTTCTGAACTAGTGGTCTGAGAACCCCCAAGGGTCCTTGAGGGAGTCCCAGAGGGACCCCTCTCAAAAAAATACTCTGATCACAGATTTCACTTCCTCCGCAGTTGTCTCCTCAACTGTAGTTGACAACAAAAGAATTCTGGTCTTAATAATACCTTACAGCCACAATCTTTTAGCGCAGAAGTCCCTGAAATAAAATCCTATCAAATGGGGTGCTGTGACCTAATGATCATCAATTTAAGAGTCCTTGACACGGAAAAGGTTGCAAACCACTGCTTGAACCCAGTTATCTTTGTGACGCCTAACCATGAGCAGGAGTTCAAAATGAAAACAGCCCTGCATTTAAACAACACCAGAGATTGTGTTGTTTCAGATTCCAGCAAGATTTGAAATATGATCCATGACGGCCAGTAAAAGATCCACGATTCTGACGGTTAAACAGTCAGGGAGCTTTAATTCTTGCATTTTACTTCATCTCATATCTTAGGGAACAAAGTCCTGCTTCAGACAAGCCTCTGTTGATGTCCTGTCCTGCTCGTCTTAAAGGTGAAAGTAAATTACTATCATGTTTGAATTTCCAGTCCCAGAGGAAGAATAACAGTGACTTCCCATTATGATAAATATATGAGGAAAATGAAGACCAGTTTGTAATGACGCAGGGCTGACTGTAATGTTGAGAAGTCCTGTAATAAATACAATATGTTCGAATGATGTAATGCCTTTGTGTTGTTCCGTTGAATGGAGTCTTTAATTAAGCAACCGAAGTTCGCTAAGAAGATTAAGGATTATGATGTACATTCTCCACAGTTTACAGCACATATCATAATCCTGACATGGAGAACAACGTTGCGCAGCAGATAATTGGATGACGTATTACACGTCTCTTGTTTGAACTGCAGCCAGTTTCACTACGTACTACTCTGATAGCCCTGACAGATAACGAGCTAAGTTAGTTAATATCTCAGTTTTTTTTTCAATGCCGAGAGTGTTTTACGACCAAATATTCATTTATAAATTTTCTGGTTTCTTGCTTTGCTGGTTACACATTCTTCATGTTGCGTTTGGCAAAGTCTGGGACCATATTGCATTTTAATAACTCAAATAAATTGCAACAAATTCAAGGCCCCATAGTGATGTATAATCATTACAGTACAGAATTACCACAGCTTTTAGTGAGTGCTGATGAGTCATAAATGCCATGTTCAGTTTTATTGTCACTGGAAATCTATAAAACCTTGTTTGATCATGGCTAAGCTCTGTCCATGGGTCTGAGATAACATGGCACATGCAGCATGGTAACATCAGGTCTTAATCAGCGCTTCACTGTGTACAGATCCATCCCTCAATTTCCTGCTCAGCGCCAGAGGGAGAGGAGGGATACAGCAACGAAACCCCTAAAGAGAAACCCTGAAGGTCCACTGTGTTAAAGGAACTGGGAAGCAGATATTTCATTAAACTCTAAACGTCTCGGTGCCCCTTCAGCTCTCCTTGCAAGCGATGGATTAGTTCTAGGCCAGCAATAAAAATGAAAAACAGTAGTGAAAGATTTCTGGAATGCACAGTTTCAAAACAAAATGCCTTGCCATGGCTCAGTGAGCGCACTCGAGCTTTACAGAGAGTGCGTAGGAGTGCCGAGCATAAGTCTCTTGTGCCACTTTGAAAGAACTGTAGCAGAAATATTGGAATGGAATAATTCAAGAGCAGCATATTTCACTGATCTTATATTCAAGAGTTAGTGTAACCAGAGTCCTGTTCAGTTTAATAGATTCAGTTGCCAGCCTCTCCCTTGGTCAGAGATATGTGTAACCACAGGACTGTGCAGTTCGAGGGTGTAGCGTCCAATTTGATAACTGACCCTCCAGGAAGCTGTAACTCAGCTCCCTGATTGTAGCTCATTGAATCTAATGAGCCATGTAAGAGCAAAGAACTCTGTGCTCAAAATGTGAAAATGTGAAAAGACACTGACTCTGTCGCCATATCTTCAAAAAGTGTAAATGCACATTCCAGGACAAAAGAAAAACGCCTTATATCATCTGTCACAATATGGCAGTAATAGGAGATTAGTGCAGTGGAAACATACAGTCTTTCCTTTTGCATGTGCTATAGCGATCACTAATGCAAGGAGGAGCTCTGCATCTCAGGAGTGAGTCTTAAATGTCAAGCGCTACACTTTCCACAGCTGCAGCAGTGATGAAGCCAAATCAGGAGCAACCATGCTTAGAAAAGAGTCTTTCCAGGAGAGTAGCAGGGAGATATCCACCAGTTCACTGAGGTATGTCGATGATAGTAGGACTCGACATGACAATAATGAATAGAATAACAGTTTTACTAACTAATCAGCCAAGACAAAATGTGTAATAGGCCGATATGACTTCTGTATCCATGTATGCATCAGATGATGCCGCTGCAAGACAAAAGCCAGGATACAGCAGAGACATGTCACACACAAGAGCAACAATAGCACTGCAGCTTGACAGCCAAATGACGTATCATTTTAAGACCACATAAAAGGAAAATCCTTCTTGTTCCTTCCTGGCCTGCTGTTCTTCATCTCTGTCTTTTATCTCTGCAGTTGGAACATAGGTCTCTCATTTGTGCAAAAGCATCACCCTGGAGACAGAGATTAGGGCTGTTCCCGTAATTATGTTGTTGACAGTGTTCACTTATCAGATAAGACATTTTAAGTCCATTATCATAGCAGAGTAAAACGCACAACACACAGAATTTCAGTCGTGGTTTTGTCACAGGATTCCCTTTATTGTAAGAGGAGATTCACGTAGCAAATAGACTGTCTTGTTTTTCATATATTGTTGAATATTATTTTGCTCATTACATTTGGAAACTACTTCATATCACGCACCTAAAATAAATAAGAGTTATGATGGAGTTTGGCAGAGTGATATATAAGATGTGAGATGCCACCTGTTGTCAATTTTCAGCTGTCCTACGTTCTTTTTGGGTACGATAAAGTGGATCAAGTCACTCCGAGAAGCTGTCCCCGTGCTCTAACTTGACCCACAGCCCTTTGATAGATAATCAAGTAACTAAGATAATATAGACAGGGAGACAGAGGAGACTGAAACTGTCTCAATTTGAACATTACATGTATCAGATTAGATGATAATATTTCCATGAATCCACATGTGTATTCAGGGAGCTCTTATAACCTTAAGAAAGAAAAAAATACCATGTTTTATTTAATTAAACCCTCATATTAGCTGATATTTGTGCACTAACTGAATAATGCAAGTCCTTTTTAATTCTTTATCTCATATTAAAATAAGGAACAAATGTTGTTTAATGCTTGTTCGCATGACAGCGCCTGTGATGTGGTCACTTAGTGCAGCAGGGGAGAAAGCGAGTGTTAGTGTTAGGGGCAGAGTGGACCGTGGGTCTGAGAACTAAATCACAGTTTATCCCCAATCAAGCTCTGAAATCTGTTCCTATTCTTGGAAGCCTTGACACCAGTGCAAGGCTCTGGTCTGCATTTACTTTCCCCTAAAGACTTTAGGCTGCATGACGACATATGGCTTGTTTACAAATGAAAGTCTACGCCTCGGCCTCAGTCAGCCCTGGATGCATGTCAGCTGTTTGCACAGTCACTTTGGCACCAGATGGTCACAGACACGTAATGTGAGTCTAATGGTAATGATTAAACCACAATGATGTCTGTGGGCACGCTGAAATATTCCATAAGATTATAACCGTATGACATGTCTTTTCTCACACCGCCACAACACTGGAGCTGGTACCGCGCTGGAGGATGATGTTGTCAGGAAGGCATGACCAATCACTGTAGCAGACACACCTCGCTGCTTGCGTGTCTGACTTAAGTGTTTTGTGTGGAGAATGAAATGCACACAGAGGCAAACAGTGCAACACAGCAGTACAGTGCATGCAGTGCACATGCCTTTAAGCTCAGAGGCCTGGGAGTGCACATTAAGCTCATTAAGTCTGTGGTGGATTATGGTGTGTTGCAGACCAGGCACCAGCGTCCAGTGGCTGGGACGCCTCCTCATTTTTAGATTGCAGGGAGGAAGTGGATAAATGAGGGTGGAAGCGCTCCTCCTAATCACTATCAACTCAACATTTCCTACTCATACAGATGGCTGACTCAGGATCCCGCACGCTTCATTATTATATAGAATTAGATGGCGTGAAGACTTCTGCCTTTAAACAGAAAAAACTCATCTAATTCAGCTCTAATTCAAAACACACGTTTTAATTATGGAAAATCCGCCTTCGACGCAATGCATAATGTGATTGCGCACACCTACACAGCTAAAAACAAAGTGCGACCGCTAGCCTGCATAAAATGTTAATAGCGGGAGATCAGAGCTTAGATACAGCCAGCTCCCACGATAATCCAAAACAAGTTCATATTATAAACATCAGTATGAAGCCTGCAGCTTGTTTTTGTTTTGCCATCACGACTGATTCGGCACCACACTGGGGACTGTCATCCTGTCTGACAGCTTCCTGGAAAAAGGCTTCCCATGTAGCAAGATGTGTTTGTGTCACTAGGACTGCTTGGGGAGGCAGTGTGTGTGTATGCATCATTTAAATTCATGGTAATGTAAATGAGAAACAAAAACAAAAGTATTAAATTTTTTTAATGTTTCGTGAATATATATGCATACAAATGATGGTGTTGGAATAGCAGCGGAGCCTGGATTACTGTAACGCTACATAAGCCTGTCTGCTAAGCTGGTGTCTGTGTGTGTTTCCCCACTGGGACGAATGATGCTTTGGAAAGATTTTTGATGATGAATTTTGACGTTCCTCTCCCATCTGTCCGTCTCACCACTTCTTCCCAAAGATTAATTAACCTTTAGGCTTTGGAAGCCAAATAATGACATGAGCTGTGATGATTTTTTTGCATTGTCCTGGCCCACAGTTCTCCTTTTTGCTGATGCTCATATGAGTATGCCTTGGCAGAGGATGGCAAACAGCACATCTGCTAAACTGGAGCTACGTCTCCTAGTCAAAAAACACTATTCTGGGACGTTTCCAAAGCTTAACCACTGTAATAATAATAATCATAAAGAACCTGTTATGTGGGCAGACATGACATCATTTCATACAATAATTTTCTCTTGAGTGAGACCATGTATATCTTTTCTGTGTGCATGTAAATCAATAGCAACCGGAGTGCATTCAGTAGAGCACAGATCTCCATCAGCCAGCCAAGTGGCCACCCTGGCTGATCGCGGCCGCTCTGAACAATTCTTGTAATCCCAGCAGACTTGGCAGAGTGGGTTCCAGAAGCATCTCAGAGGCTAATAAATATGCGTTCCTTGTCTACTATTGATTGAGCTGCATTGCACAGAGCAGATTGAGTTTAATGCAAACTGTATGCGGCATTGTCTGCAAAATATAGATACAATATAACTATGAGGATGAATGCAGTTTTAGTAGCTAAAACACAGCCAGAATTCTATAGGCCACAGCACAACAAAGTAGGAAATAACAACAACAAACACAACTGAAATAGATCAAAAAGAAACCATTTACCCCTGTAGCCTACCTAATTATTTGTGGAAGAAGCACAAACACCATTGACAGATGACAATATAAACAAAATTTGCAAGTCTACAAAAATTGTCAGCAGGTAAAAAGGAACACTTCATCCACAAAAAGACCATTTGTAAATCAATTAGTCGTGTTTTACCTCGAATTTGTGAAGAAAACGTTTACGCCATTAACACTTACTATTGAAGTCTGACTTTGAAGAGAGAATATAAGTTTCACTTTTAGTTCAGTTTTGAATAAGGTTTTAGTATAAATGTGTGTGTTTGGGAAGTACTGGGCATATGAAATATGGTTCTCAGTCAATCCATAAATCAAAATGTTTCCAGTTTTCTGTGGAGCGATGAACAAAAACAAATATTTCTTCAAGACTGTAAGGCAACATGATATACACTAACAGTACAGTAAGACGGATTTACAGATGGTCATTTTGTGGGTGAAGTATTCCTTTAATACTGCTGCCCTTCGCTGTGGTGTGCCTCTGGGTTTCTCTCTGGGCCCCTTTATGCTTACTTCATTACTAGCTACACTTAGGCAGATACTAGTAATTCTTTTAAAAGATACTGTATCTATAATCAATGCTATGTTACCAAGCTGTAGACCATTGCAGACTACTTTTCAAGACCAATACAGAACAACACAGGTTGACCATTAGCAACACATCTCAACATTTCCAGCAGCACCTGAGCCCCTAAATGTGGGCGTTTTTTAGTGACTCATCACTATTTTCAGTACAGTTTCTGCCCAAATGTGGGTGTTTCTTTTTAGGGAACGTTGCATTTCCAGCTGGGGGTGCTTTTTAGCCAAAACATGATGTTTTTTTCTAAGCATATAACCACACCTCAACCACGGCATGCTGAAGTTTTGCCAACACCTGTTTAATAAGGTGATAACAGCATTCTGAACATAGTAGTTGATGTAGCAGGAGCTTTCTCACCTTTATTTTTAACACTGGTAACCACAACTGATACTCATTTAATAGAGTGATAACATTTTAAATGTGTGGTTCTATGTGAGTAAACCTACTTTTACTATCTTACTAACTCTATGTTCTTTCTTTGGTGGTCTATCCCACAAATAAATTGTGACTCAAGTCTTATTATTGCGTAAATCATGTGACCCCGACCCCACAGACATCAGCCTGCGGATATTATCTCCTGCGGTACATAGCTGCAGAGAGGTCTGCATAGCTTTGTAACATTCCTGGAGTAAGTGAAGAGGACTGCTCGTGTTTTGGTAATGGGCGTGTGTAAAAAGAGGATGCAGGGTAAATGAGGTGGTGCTCAAGTGCAGGGAGGAAAAAAAACACGCAGACAGCTGTTTCCACCCACTGCTCTGCTGTTAGCTTGTCCCCAGCGAAGGAATGAGCACTGACCTCAGGTCAACCTTGTAATGTATCCTTTTCAATAACATCCACTTCAGCTGTATGCTTAAACAGTAGTTTTATGGCACGTTCTCTGGATTTTCTCTGTCTCTCAAGGGAAATTTATTTGTTAGCCTTTTGTCACAGAATAGGATCTGAATCGGGTCAGCTCGCATGAAGCTTTTAGTGTAAATCCAGAAAATTGGGGTGACCTCCACTAGGAATGTTAGTGATTAAATAGCCTCGTGATCATGTGCTCTCTCTCTGGACAATTGATCATCAGTGTGATTTTTGGAGCATCTAGATGCACTCATTAACACTGTCATCATCATTATTTGGAGGGTCGTTCACATCTCAGCCATGTTTTGGGTTGTTTAACTTCTTGGATAGTGGTACCAAAACATCTCTCTCAAAAGGCTCATTTATAAAATTGTATTTCTGAAACTAATTAAACTTGCAGGGAGGTCATACTGAGACTACAAAGTTAAAAACAGAGTTGATAAATTTACAATCATAGGTGTGCTCTGGTCATATATTCATAAATCATTAGTAGGCATTTGTCAAAACAATGCACATAGCTCATTTTATAAGTAAAATCAATCTTATTATAGCTGGAAAAGAAAATAATGTCATTATTGTGCGCAGCTAAACACAATCACATTGCCGAGCACATGTGGGTTGAGTCACATTAAACTATTCAGCTATTTGCTTTTATTAGAGCTGCTGAGTCTGGGGTGGCCATGCAAATCCTCTTGCACCTAATCTAGTTAAGAATTTATTGGTCCAAACACTTTTATTGTATGAGAGTCTTGTTGCTTTTTGTTGCCCTTGATTGTTTTTTATTTTTATTTTTATAATGGGATAAATATAACTTGGAAACACTGTTATATTCAGTGCTACAAAGGCGCTAGTTGGCTTCAGTTGAATTTGAATATCATACGTACATAAAATAAAAAAACGCATGTGCTCAATGTCCCTTTTTTCATGTTTTTTCTCTCTCAGCAGGACAGAGAGGAGTGGTAGGGCAGCAGGGGATCCGGTGGGGGCCCCCAGGACACCCGCCTCATGGGCCCCCTGCTCCATTCTGCTGCGGCCGTAAGCCAAGATTATTCCGCTGTTTGGTTCGACCAGATGCGGCAGCGCCACTGGATGGGCACTGTCTGGCCCTGATGAGCAGATCTAAGAGGGATTAGCGGGCTGTTGTGGTGGATCGGCAAGAACAGTGGGAGGCTGTCCACACACAGTGTGTTTGTGTGTTTCATAATGCTCTGGCCTCTGGCCTGTCTCTGGCTTTGGCTCCAACCCTGAACCACCTTTCCCTCCCACTGACCTCACAGTTCAGGGAGCTCACGGACTGCAGACAGCAGGAACTCCGAACTTTCTGGAACCACATGAAAGCTTTCAGAGAAACATGATTCTCCCTCAAGGATTGTGGGAGAGAAGTGCTCAGACAGAACCACTGTATCATCTGATGTGTTGTCCTTTCCTTTTTTTTTTCTTTGCTTCGGTGGATGCAATTGTTTGGAATTTATACAGCTTCACAGACATTTCAAATATTCATCAACAAATAGTTTCAGGGGGTAATTCTTGGGGAAAGGTACAAAATGTTTGTATTAATATTACATCAATGGTATGTTTGCAGAACTGTGAGTCAGTGTAGTTCTTGGCTACCATTTAATCATCCTCTACAACAGAAAGAAATCCTTGTTTGGGTCTGAGAAACTGCTCCTTGATGTACCGGCACCCCGCTGGCACAGACAATTGCTTCTGTTCAGGTGAAGCTGCCAAGTTGCGTTTATGTCCTTTCACTGACTGTGGTCATATTTCAAGTCGCCATAGCAGCCACTGTTAGCTGGTGACAGTTTCTATTTACAGAAAACAATCCCCGTGGACAAAGACTTGGTGGAAAATGTCAGATGATAAATGTCTCATGGAAAGAAATGTCTCAACATACCAGCATTTAAAAAAAAAAAACAACCTCCTGGAGAAATATATGAAACACTCTGCTACGTTTATCACACGCTTTGCAAGTGTTGGAAAGCAGCAAAATCCAAATAAGTCATGTCGTCACGGAAAGGTATTAAAACGTTTTTTCATCGTTGGAGATAAAAACAGTGTTCTCACATTTGTGGTATGTGAAGAAGAAATATTTTTGTGGATTTTACGGAGCTTTTGGAAGACTCAACCTGACCTAACCAGGCCTATTCAGCTTTTAAACAAGACCAAACAAGGTTGCTTAGTGAAAAAAATGTGAGTATTAATTAAGGTCAGAGCCTCTGCCGCTATAATCAGAGCGCAACACAAAGCTGATTACCTCCTGCTCTTATTATGATTTCATTTAACTACTTCCTATCATGAGACTCACACAAAGATAGGAGCACAGATACAGAATCCAGCAGCATCGTCAGTTCAAAGCTGTCTGATCTCACTCCATTGTTGACCCAGAGTTTTGTCTTTGGCGTGGGCCGCATTGTTTTCTCCGCTCTTTTTCTCAAAACACTTTTCCTCAAAGACTTTCCCAATGAATCGGAAAGTGGAGCGGTCAGGAGAAATTGCTGTCCTTCCAACGTTTTTTTTCTTTCTTGAAGGCCTTCATCCGCACACAACATCGCTAACAACTGTTTGGATTCAGTGTCTCTTTTCTCTCACTCTCCGTGTGTGTCTGTGTGTTTGATGTCGTGGTTTGGCTGTCCTCTAAAGCGTTCATTTCAGAGTGGTTACTCTGGGCCTCATTTTGACTCACTGGCTGTCTGCCTACACCCTGTGGTCTACCATCCACTACAGCAACCGCCTGTGTGTGTGTGTGTGTGTCTAAGTGTGTGTATATGTGTGTACAGTATTTCTTTTTGTGCACAAGTACTGTACATTCTGCAATATACCGCCTCTGATATATTCTCTATGTTGTTCTATCTGCAAGATAGGCTTGTTTAGTCTGGAAACGGAGGTGAAGCATAAAAAAGAGCCCCTGGCTGTCAGCCAGCGCAACAACCAACCTCCAGTCAGCTGATGTTTTTCAGCTCCACTCATCACGCAGAAGCATACAGTATATTGCTGTCGGCTCATAAGCCTATTAATGGAAGGACGAGGAGCGTACATAGAACATGCTCATTAATTTTTAATGAAATCCATCATCTTTAATCACAGTCAGGGCCGCACTCTGTGCTGACTGCTCGTATAAGTGCTGAGCTTATCTCGTTAAAAGTGTTCTCGGTTCACTCTGGCAGATGAAGTAACTTCTGCTGCATTTCCGCGATGCCTTCCAGGAACAGATAAGCAAGGAGCTTCTTTTAAATTCAGCGTGCAACAGGAAAACCTTATTGTATGAGAGATGATGACTGGAGCTGCTGGCTTTGTGTTCTGGAGAGCCTGTTGATGTTCACTACTGTATCAGAAGTTTGCAGCTGTGGAGATGAATGTTAAAATGTTATATTTCTTATTTGTGCAGCAAATCCATCATCTACTGTATATTATTCAGTTTCTCCCTTCTGTAGATTAATGCTGTTTGTAGGCAAAAGAAGACTGTCCTAAATCTCCATGTACACTGCATTCTGAGCACCTTGCAGACAAAGGACAGACCAGTAACCACTAAAAGTCAGAGCAATCGACCTACATGGGGTCAGCGGTGAGCCGCTACCCCACATATCTCTTAATAGCTGGGTACTACCTTTCCTGGCTTAAATTCCAGCTTTACAGTGTGATGTTAAATCAAGTACTTCCTATGGGTTGGCTCCACACATGCTCTTTCACATCTGTTTTTCACTGTCAGTGTCCAGTTCTGCTCTGTCACTGCAGTAATCGCAACGCCACTTGAGAAGGCAACACGTAAATCATCTCAGATTCGTGTAAATTTTATCATCATACAGTGTAAGACCATACCTTTCTACCTGTTTAGCCGGACAATGAACATGTCATCAACATTCTGACATTAATTTTTTAAAATTTTAATGCCTAAAAAATTTTAATTCTGAGGAAGAAAGAAGCTGCCGCTTTTACTGTGGTAATTATCAGGTAATGTGACATCATATCCGTTTCAAGAAAAACAAACCTGAAGCAAGAAGAAAATGGCAGATGAACCAAGGACACTCACATTTCACATACTATGTGGCGGTCAATGTTGATATTATGGCAGCCATCACAAATAAACCAACGTACAGGAAATATCACAAGCCTAATAAGCAGAGACGGCTAAAAGTAGAAATGTAAGTTTACTTGAAAAATTGTATACTTTTTTATTCACTTTATTGTACGAGCCCGGACTCACTCCAAAGACATTGAAATCTGGCGCTTGGGCAGTGACTTGCGGCATCAGAATGCAAAAAAGCGTCCTTTAACTTTGGCATGATACACAGCTGATTGCTTTTTTCCTAAACCTAACCACATGTGTTTGTTGTTGAAGGAAAAAAAGAAACATCAATTCACGTTGTTGGACTGACGTTGTGCGTTTATTTTGAAAGAGACTGTATGCAAACATTAAATTTCCTGTGAACACTGAAGTGCATATTGAAAGAAGACAATGCATGTAATAGGCAGAACTTACAGTGTCCCAGATCATCAACAACCAACACATCCAGGGTACCTTGCATGTCATGTGTGGACACCAAACGTCAATACGTGATAAGGTTGGAGTGAGAATGTGTTGATTTTACATGTAAGGTATATTGAAGTAAGTAAATGAGTGGAGTTTATTTAATATGGCACCTTTCACAGAGCAAGATCACAAAGTGCTTCGCTAGAATAAAATATATAAAGATAACGCCATAAAAACATTAGTTAATTCACCACCTTTCTATGCAGTATATGATGCCGCTGACACAACGGTCAGAAAGACTGACTGACATGAGATGCGCATTGTTTTTGAGAGATATGACTCATGATATACAGTCTCTCCAAGTGTATGATGTTACTTTTTCCCATGGTCTATGTTATTCGTAATATCCAGTCGCAGTACTTGCAGAATTGCACACACAATGAATCGGCACTCAAGAATTGATAGTATCAAATCAGCAGACAAGCATATCTTCAAGTGTATCTATACGTGTTGGAACATGCTGCCATAAAGAAGCTAGACACAGCTTTGGTTACAAATTTTGTGGGTATTGAAAAGGCATACTTTTTCTGACAAGACTCCTCTTTGACTTGAGAGGCACATTTTTTTTACAAGCAATAGTGTCTTTTTATTGTGCATGTGTGAAGGAAGTTCAGGCCTATTGCCTCTGAAAACATTTTCAGAATAACTGAGCCAGAGAATGACAGGAACTGTGCGGGGACCGACTGGAAGAGAGAAAGAAAGTGACAGGAACTCTTTGAATGGAGAACAAAGAGCCCATGGACCTCGGCGTTTATGACTCTCGAACTGCGCATGGAGCTCGTCTCTGCTGCATGGCTGTTTGAGCTGCTCTCTGTGAATCAGGCCGGGCTCTCCGAGTGTGGAGAATTGAATTGGTGTGGATGTTTGTACAAGGGAACGGAAGACAGCAGGGGAGGAAATGCTAATGATCTTTATGGGCAATAAACAGGACATATATCTTCAGGTTGATAGATGCACATGACCTTTGGGGTGATTTAGTTACACTTAGGAATCTGAGTGAGTGTCTGGGGAAGCCTGACGTCAAAAGGTCTTTTGGAGTTCCAGTGAAGCAGAGATGAGAAAACACAGAAGTTGAGAAGCTCTCGTTCAGGATAAACAATCTAGTCTTGATCTATTCTTTTCTTCCAGGAACCAGAACTGTTTCTGCTTCACCTCAGCCTAAAAACTCTTGGGACAAAATAATGTCCTAAAACCAACCTTCATTCAGAGTCTTGGTGACTCACTTACATTAATACGTACAATTCAGAACACATCCGGCTGCCAGTGACATTTGTTGTAACATATTGATCTTTCAGCTATCTCCCGGTCATTGACCTGTGTGTATTTGTGTGTGTAAAACATTTAAAGCTGTCTGCGTCGCACTTTGTGATCAAAGCTGAGGAGTTTTAAAGGCAATGGACAGTTGGCGGCAGCCTTCACGGTGGATATATATACCACCCTCTGCAGCTCTTAATGGAGCAGAACGCCCCCACCTTTCTCGTTTTTCTCCTTCACCTCCCATGAGCCTTCTCTGCCACTGAAGAGATGGCTTTGGGGCCCCTTCATCAGATAACACTGCGACTGATAACGCTCATCTCCTGCCTAGACGACTCTGAGAGGGGCATTCCTCCATGGTTATGGCCAACAAATATTCATGAACAAAAAAAAGCTATAAGTGTAGGAAACATACTTTCAAAGTTTGATTTAAAGGAAAAGTTCAACATTTTGAGAAGTATTCTTACTGGCTTTCTTGCGTTAGAGTTACGTGGGAAGAATTTTTGCACTTCTGTTTTTCTTGTCTCAAGGTCAATGGGTTTTGTGAATGGGATTGTGGTTACATGTCTGAAATGAGGTCTGTGGTTAACATAAGATTAAGAGCCTTTCATCTTTTCTTCTCCAACATGAAATATGTCAATAAATAGCCCACCCGTGAATTTTGAAGCTTTTACCTGTCTTTATAGAGGCAGTTGCTGACAGGTGGCTAAATGAGACTACAGAGGTTGTTGCCTTTCTGTGCCAAATTCCGGCAGGTTGACTTTCAAAACATACAAACATACTGATTAAAGAGACCAGATTTGTTCGAGTTACGATGGCAGGACTATCACAGAGTCTGTAGACATGCACCAAGTGGGAACTATGCTGACGGAACCAATGTATTTTCATAGAGAGATGGTAAACAAGCAAACAAATGGTTTCCTAACAATAGACATGGCCACAGCAAGGAATCGCTTCATCGATAGCGAGGGCTACCATTTTCAGGGGCGATGAAAAGTTGCATACATTCCCACTGAACAATGAAACAGTTGTGTTTGTCTCATTTGTATGTGATTGTTTTATTTCTTTTTTGATTACCCACATGATCCAAGAAGCAGCTGGCCCCCAGGTATTTTCACATTATCTAATTTGGCCCCCATTCAATAAAGTTAGGGAACCCCTTGCTTAGCCTAATGTTAGCGTTTTACTGCTTCAAAGATCATAAAAGTGGTGTTCATTTGTAAATCCCATTGGCTTTTCATTGAAGGAACCAGGGTGATGCTAACTTCTGGGCTGGCCTACAAAAAGTATGTCCTCCCTGCAGCACTCTAGATAATGCTACATCCAGGAGCCAGTTAGCTAGTTAACAGCTAACTTAGCTTGGTTCAGTGGTAACAAACTCTGCCTACCAGCACTTCTAAAGCTCATGAATATCCTTTTTCCACCAAATGTAGCACAAGTAGGCTATGCAAGTTTTTAAACACGGGTAAGCCTGCTAAAACTAGGCTATAGACTCCTTTCCCATTGCCACTAGATCAGGGCTGTGTATACAGCTTATGATGGTTTTATATCTCTAACTTATTCAGTTTCTCTAAAACATGCTGCTTGGATGGAGATGGATGGTATTTTGTGGTGGTGCATCATACAGTAGCATCTCACGAGTAAAGGAGCTAAAATTAGCACATTCCCCTGGATGTTGTGCTCCCATTAATGCTGATCGGAGCCAGAGGTGATAAATCGCTGTGACTACTGCAGAGTCATTTGACCCGGGTGTGAATGCCAATTAAAACCTTTCCCATGGCATTATAAAGCCAGATGTTAGCAGGTGTTAGCAGGTTTTTTGAGGGCAAACAGGCTTTGATTGGAGGGAGAGCTAACCACGCCCTCTTAGGAGACAGGAAGAGTAACCGTTTTCTCAACATTGGATAAGCCTACGGTGGGGTATCTCCTTTATCCAGTATCTCTGGCTATATGTCCCCCTTTTTCTTAGCTGGGTGCAGGCACTTCCTGGAGTCTCCAGTGGTTGCCTGGAAACCTCACTGTGACCACAAGACTCCATTAAATTTTTGTTTTGTTGCTTAGATTTTAAAAAAAGAAAAGAAAGAGATGTAACATGTTAATTTGTGAACTCTAGAGGTAGACAGAGCCAAGCTAGCTGTTCCCCTATCTTTCTAGTCTTTGTGCTAAGCTAAGCTAAAGTCTGGTAGCCTATTGATCTCTTCATCTACCTTTTGGTATGAATTTAAGTAAGTGTATTTTCCCAGATTGTCAAACTTAAGTCTACACATACAGTTTTTGAAAAATCTATTTTTCCTAAACTTCAGCCTTTAACTTATTTCACAAAACTACCACACAAGATTTTCCAGATGGTCTTAGTGAACATGTCTGTCAATTCCAGTCAAGAAAGCCGAGGGATTTAGCTTGTCGTCCTTTTCAACTGCTGCAACAAAAAAGTTCCTGACACCTGCTGATGTCAGTTTTTGATAAGTGGTCTGCCTCCTTTTAATCACCCAGTGCGGATTACCGCAACAACTCTGTACCGTTGTGCTCCATATGACGTCCACATGTATTCTAATCAAAATGCTCTATACCTTCTTCTTGTGGTTATGGCTCATGTTGTAGCTTCACCACCAGATCAGGCAAAAACCACAATTTCTAAGAGATTTATCTTTCTACACCCTTGTGGTGTACCAAATGGCAGCCAGCGGGGGATCTGACTTCAACCAGCCATTTGTAGAAAACAAGGCCGCAGAATAGGACCACATGTTTCACAGTCTCAGAAGGTGTATGTCGGCTTCAAAGTGTTTATCCAGCAACAGCGAGTCATGATTTCTAGATGGGCAGAGTATACTGTATATTACAAAATACAACAATGAGACCTCAACTGTGTTAGCAGATGTACGCCAATGTGGCCTGAAATTACATATTTATGTCACTTATTTCACTCATGGACCCCTGCCAGCACTTGGAGGCATAAAACCGGTCAGATGAAAACACATGTACGTACCAAAGCCGTGGAAAATACTTGTTTCTAATTGGCTGAAATGGATTAAAATTGAAGAATGGTGGAAAGTGTTACCCAGTAATGTTCTTAAGAGAGTTCGTTGCCTCTATCTTGTCCTATTTCCCTATATCATTACATCTCATAGAATAAAGGCCATATAATAACCCTGGATAGCACGACACACCTGATCCCACAGTTAGTGTGTGTGACGAGAGAGATGCTTTTAATTCCGAATTCATTTCCTTGAACTCCCCCTCAAACAATACCAAGCTTTCTCAACCACAAAACATACAGTGGCTGCATTTTTATATAACCAGCTTCAAACGCTAATAATCCACATTCCTGCACTAATGTTCCTCAAAAGTTCAAAGAGTACCATTTCTCCCTCTGGGGTTATGCTACATAGCGCTGCAGAGCTCAGAGAATATGAAACTACACGCGCATGAAGTCCATTGATCTCGCTCTGATTCAAATTATATGCTTGACTGGCCACCTGAAATCTCTCAGTACAGTGGAAAGCTATAGGGCTGCATTAGTACACAAAAAAAGAAATTAAAACATCTGTTGTGTGCGTGATATCTCGGGGAGCGTACCAGAGACTGGGGTGCGCTTTGATGCAGATTTTTTGGGTGTTCAAAAATGTATTTTTTAATGTGTTTTTATCAGATGTCTTTGTCAAACAGGGAGCTGCTCTTTAAAGAGGGAAATGAAGCACTTATATTCGAGGAGGGAAGACAAATAGATGTGAAAATATGAATAATAACAATTGTAGTGTATTCATAAGGGACTAGGTGGGTTTCTGCCTAAGTGGTTCCAAAAAGATTAATCATTAGCCGCTTTACAAAGTACACAATGCTGCTCTGAGTCACATGAGGACAAAAACAGAAGGGAAAACAATATCAGGCTCTCTGGCATCGTTATATGTGCTATTAAATCATCATCTTGGCCACAGGGATTATCTTTTGTCACCACCCCTCCAGCTACAACGACTGAGGTCTGGACAAAGTATAACACCATAGGAAAAGGGCAATGGCGCTTTTGTCATGATTCAAACCTGTCACATTTCTCTGTTGTGCACTAACAGTTTTCTATTGTGAAACAAAGCTTGTGTCAAAGTGCAAGCAATATGACAAATGACTCAATGAACAGTAAAGTTGTTTTTTTCTGCGTTATGTCAGAGCTGTGTTTTAAACATGCTGCAGCCACACACAGTTTTTGCTTGTTCTATCACCAGGTCTGTCATCAGGTCCGATGCATTCTCGGAACCCATCGGCTGTATTCGACGTCTGACTTCCCGCAGACGGCGATACAGTCTCTGGGGGCAGACCCCCAATTTTTTGGCATTCCGGTTTGAGGAGGCGAATTTCTGTTTCTGACTTCCGTTTATATATAAGTAAATATGCTGAACCATTGCGATGGATTCAGAGTTTGCAGTGACGCCAATAATGTTCCGCCTCATGTAGCCGGCTCAAACGTGACTGATCAATATCACACGGACTAACAGCCTAGCACCGCTCTTCTTTCGGAGGCAAGATCTCCGGGGTTTGCCCACAGACTTTCTGAGAGTTCAGAATCTGTATATAGAGACTAGGTCCCATGGACAAACTTCAGATATAACGGGGGGCATTGTGCCCCTTATCACTTTGTTCCATCGATCAGCCCGCAGTGATACTAAATTATTTGTTTGTTTGCCTTAATGGGTCACACGCATGATTAAAAACGTAGGCTGTGTCCTAATTCAGGGACTGGATCCTGTGAAGAACTCACCCAATGACAGTGGGTCCCACAGTGGACCTGAAGGCCAGGCCGAACCTATTCACTCTCTACGAATGACAAAGCTTCGCCTCAAAACCAACAGTTCAGTAGGTCGGCCAGCTTGTAAAGTACAAAGTAAACTACTAGCAAAAGGCTGATTAGGGTTATCAATAGGGTGAAAGGACTGACAGAACATCAGGGAACACAGTGGAAACAATTCAAGGACTGGATGTGATCTTTTTGTCAAATAAACTTAACTAAACTAAATAAGGTTGATGTAGCTTGGTATAAATTGGGGGTTTTATGACAGCCCAGTCGCCAGAATTAAATGTTGGCAAAAGCAGGTATCTGTAATGACACTGTGGCACATTTCCAGCTGTGTTTGTTGTGAGAAAAGCACATATTTTTCAATAATACGCCAGAACATTTCTAGCATTGTTTGTGTTGTTAAAAGCTGGCATTTTTTAACACGCTGACTCATTTCCAGCTCTGTTTGTGGCAATAAAAGCAGGTATGAAATGTTGGGATAATTCCAACTGTATTTGTTGCAACAAAAGTGAGTATTTCTTAACCACACATTGCGACATTTCAGTGGATATTTTTAATGACACGCTGACACATTTCCAGCCTTGTTTGTAGTGGTAGACGCAGGTCCTGTTAACTGTATTCATTCTTTCATGGAGGTTGGTGGAGGTTCGTGATTACTTTATCGATTCAGAATCATTAACCTGTAGTATCTGATTTTCCTTTCCTCATGGTTAAACTTCTAGATTTTGTTGTAACATGGTGGCATAACAAATGGAGCAACTGATCTGTGAACTGGTGAAAGACGATGGCAAAACACATTTGCTGTGCTGTTTTCAGAGTGGTGCTGTCAGCATGGCGCTGGTTGCCTCCCTCTCTCTCTCTCTCTCTCTCTGTCCTGCTACACTGTGGGCCTTTCAGTTGCCCCTCTCTGGGCCCCCATCCTTTCCAAAGCCCTCCTACTCTCTATTGTTCTCCTGTTTGGTGCTTTGTTCGAGGCCTTCCCTTATCAGATGTGCAGGCTCCAGCTCTCCTATTTATAAACATCTCAAATATCTCCCCCTCTGACTTTCTCTGCCGTACTCCCTGAAAAAAAAAGGCAATTTTGCATTTAACATTAAACAGAGCTAATCGTCTGACGTATCTAAGGGCCGTGTCTGTCTGCCTCCATCACATATCACCAACCTCTTACTCCCTGGACATTCCCTACTCTTTGCCTGCCAGCAGCTTTGTTTATTGGCCTTTTTAATGCATTGTGGGAGGTTTGCGTGGAGGTAGAGCTGAGGTGGCCGCCCTTGTCTGGAAGCCTTGTTTTATGGGAGGTCTACATTCACCACACAGGATTTTCTAGAGACAGGCAGACTTGAGCAGACGACAGAGCATTGGACATACCCGCCTCCCTTTCCCACAGAGAGCTGGAATCAAGACATTGTTAGCGCATAATCCATTGTCCTTATGTTCCTCATGTGCACATTATTTATGTATTTAAGGTGGTAGAGGGGTGAGCTGTGTGAGCATAGTGAGGTCATGTGGAGGTGGGACTGTGTGTTTATAGCCAACACATGGAGGACCTTGGGTAGGATCAGTGAACCACAAGGGTGTCATTACACAGTTTTTCTTACATCAGCCACATTTCCTTCACACCCCAAAAACACATGACTGCAGCGAAAACAAAGAACATGCCTCTGCTCCGTCCAGAAACACAAAGACAGATTGACTGCGAGAAAACCGTCACCGCAAAGTTCTCCTGGGCTTGTCCGGGTGACATCTTGAACTTGAGTCGCTCTGCTGCAGCTGTGCAGGAGAGCTAGACCTCATGCTTAACCGGCTTGTATAAGAAAGCCGGAATATATGCACGGGCCTCCCCTGTGCTTTCAATCAGATAAGAGTAAGTCCAGGGAGCAGGCATGGACTTTCCTGAGCATTCCTCTGCTGCTACACACAAGGCAGCTTTTGTCTGCCCTCCAAATCTGCGGCTGCTATTCCAGTGGCATTGCAGGATGCATGCCGCTTATTAGATGTAGAACCCTTTAGTCACTTGTACCTAACTGGATCACACAGAAAGATGATGTGATTAGAGCCGACATCTCCTGTTCATAATGGGCCAGCCAGCCGCAGTATGAGGCATTAAATAGAACAGAGAGACTCAATCACTGACGAACCATTATCTATCATTTGTTTACGCCTCTGCAGGTTTCAAAACCTTGCAGTACAACTGGGAAAACCCATCAGTCAGTATGTGGGAATTACATCTCAATAAATCTTAAAGCGGTGATATGTTGCTATATATCATTCAGCTGAAGCTATATGAGGTTAATGGTCTCTAGTGGGACTCACAGGGAGAAAAGGTATCATTATATTCCAAATGCTCTGGGGCATTTCTGACTCTCTACACCTGGATACATTAAATTCAAAGCAAGTATGCTGCACAAGTAAAAACACTGACAGATGGGGGGGGGGGCTGATTTACATTGCGTAGTGGATAGAATGTCATCTATACTGCCTCCCAACAGCTATTTATGACTGTAATAGACAATAGATTCTTTTAGCCCGAGATAAATGTCTGTCAAGCACAAACAAAAGGGAGAAAGGTATCTAGATCATATCGCTGTAGTTAATGTGTCACTTTCTGAATAAAGCTTTTAATAAGAATGGGAATGCAGTGGAGGAAGAATGCTTTGAATGTAAAATATGACTCAACAGAGTGGAAACCGCCAGGGATGGAAAATGAAGCCGACGGAGAAGTGCCAAAAACTGCAGTTCCTTAAATGGCCACTGGAAATTGAAAAATATCTTCAGTAGCTAGCTAGCTAACCTTACACTCTACAGGGACTGATTTTGGTTTTGGAACAGGGAGGAAACGTATATCTTTTTCCAACCTCTCCAGGTAACGAGTATCATTAATACACGACGTGCCCCAGGCACAACGTTTAGCTCCAAATCCACAAAACCAGCCTGAAAATGAAGGAAATCAGAAATTATTGCATTAAGTCAATGGAGCACAGCTGTGTTGTTGTCAGATCCCTGGTCTGATCCGGCCTAATGCTACGTTATGATTGGCCAGTCTGCGTCTGGGGACTTAGCGAGGGGTCAATTTCCCAGTTAATGACAACTGTACCAGGGTCTGACGCAAATATGGTCACATATTGCTCCAAAAATCCAATGTGGCGACGGCCAGAATGCCAAATTTGAGGCTTCAAAACAGGAGCTCACAAACCAGTGTGTGACGTCCATTATTTTTATACAGTCTAATGACAAGTGACAATTTACCCTCCTTCTATCTCTTTGACTTTGGGAAGTAAACATCCTCTTGTTATCCACCAACCAATCAACAATCTGTACATACGACAGCAACAATTCATTGTGTCATTTTGAAGCGGTGTCTGTATAAAACTGCATGCAGAAACAAAACGCTTTTAACTTGACTCTGAGCTGCTGATTGTTGAATCCAAATTTGCAAAACGTTGCTCTGCTCGTAAAACCGACGGTCACAAGTTTGACATCACACTGCTTTTATCGCAAATGGCCCTAAAACTACGTCTGTTTACGTTGTTGCACTTCTGAGGTTTGGCTGATGGATTTAAACGTCATAAGTAGTGTTTCCATCCCATTAATATCTGATGTCATTATGTTGG
The DNA here is from genome assembly GCA_026686955.1 of Epinephelus cyanopodus. Taxonomy (NCBI): domain Eukaryota; kingdom Metazoa; phylum Chordata; class Actinopteri; order Perciformes; family Serranidae; genus Epinephelus; species Epinephelus cyanopodus. The sequence goes on from CM048929.1 coordinate 22,825,592, forward strand.
CATTTCTCCTCTCCAGAATTGGACCTACCATAAATAATACCTCATTATGTCTAATGGGTTGTTTACTGGTTTTGGCTTGGTGCAGAGGTTGATGTATGGCTCTTTAAACTGTGTACACTACACCGTAATTCAGCCACTGCACCACATGGGCAGAGATTTATGACACTGATTATTTTATAAATAGACGGTGATGCAAATTCGACCCAAAAAAGGTGGTGTAGTTTTGCAAATGTTTGTCTTTCCATACTGTAGTTATTGTCATTTAAGTCCCATTTATTAAATCCACTGATATTCAACTGTTTAATGCTTTTTGGGCGTTTGTTTGCAAATATATAGACAGGACTTTTATAGAGAAGTTAAAACCTGAGCTCAACTGAGACCTTTATTCTGCCTGCAGACATCTGCTCCTGCTAAGAACACATATAAATGATTGAGGGGAAGTTTGACATAGATATAGATGGAAAGATGAAGAGACAGACAGCTAGTATTGTTTTACAGCAGGGGGTCCTCCCAAAATGAACCCATCGTTCCTCACTTCAAAGAGAGCAGCGCAATCTGGGGCAAACCGCAGGATTTTTGCTGTTGTGTAACAACCAAGGGGTGTTTCTAGGATTTGAGAGAAAGGACGGCTGTGTGTGTGTGTGTGTGTGTGTGTGTGTGTGTGTGTGTGTGTGTGTTTGGCTGGGTGAATGCACTCGTTCTGATAAAGTACAGTCCGTCTGCTCATGCACTGATTATCTGTGTGGTATTTTCCATAGAAGGTGATATGCATGTAAACCGAGATTTGTTAACCTCATTCTGCGTTATTTTGTGCGTTAACACTGGAGCAAAGTGGAGCAACAGGATGGATGTTTAACCTTGAGTTGAAGTGGAATCAAAAAGTTGTGAAAGTTTACTTTTAAGATAATCCAATCTTAAGACTTCCTCTCCAGACACAAGAGTATATTCAGGCTTTTACCGACTATCATTCTAAGATAATAGCATTCCAAATTAGCCCTTAAGACCGCGAGCCAGATTTCTCTTAGCTCTCTCTTTCTGGACCCATGCTGCTCTTTTGTCAGATTTTGGAGTCAGATTATTTCAGTCAAGACATATACATGTGCTCTTCTGCCGTGAGGGGACTCCGCCATTGTGTCGGTAGAAGCCAGTGAGGAGTATAAGATGAGACAGTTCTGGTGTTGCCAAATAGCAGGCATCTGGATTGAGTTTACCCCTTTGGGGGTGCAGATGGTGCTCGCCAAACAAGCAACACAACTGTGATTAGAACCAGAGGGGCGGTCCCTGCACTTACGTGCGCTCATTTCATGCGTGCTTGTCAAAAGGCCAGTTTTAATAACATGTACTTGAGGGAGAAGAGTGCTTCCACACTGTATTGTGGTGAGGGCAGGGAAAGCTTCATTTACTGTACAAGCGAGTGCTGATTGATCAACATGTGTTCCTTTCTGTTGCTGTACACTTCAAGGACAACCTCCGAGTCTGAATATGTAATTTAGGTTTTAATTCGTTTCATTGTGGGCAGCATCCTTTTTGCTCAGAACAGAGGCATCCAATTTGTTTGCATGTTAGCAAAAGGAATTTGGGACAGATGGTGTTGTGTAAACAGCTCAATTGATCCAGCTCTGCAGTAAAACGTCTTCATCAAGCTCGCCAGTGAGAACAAACAACTACAAGGCGACACAAGAGTGAGATGTCACCTCGCTGCAAGCTGGCACACAGCCTCGCAATATTCCCTCCTTTTCATCCAGACCGAGTGTACTCTCGAATTACCGAGCATTAGCTCCTGGATCCTTTGCAAAGGGAGGCGGGGGCGCGCTGAGCTACTGTTCTGCTGGAATACAGGATGGCAGGTTCTTTTGAAAAGCTCACCACATGATGTCCACATGATACAAAAACGCACTGCAGCGCTAACCCACAATGGCCGCAGAGTTTACTAGCTGTGTGGGAGCTGATGGGAGCAGACTGTGAGTGTTGGCAGCTGCCATGGTGGTCCCAGCAACTCAACGACGACATCCATCAGGCTTTGAGCAGACTAAAGAGGCTGAATGTGGGATTTTGGCTAAAGCCTGGCTACGTGTAGAGGATTGTGGCATGTTGAGGGCTGTATGGTTTGCTACACAGTAAACTGTCACCTTCAATTTGTTTGCTCCTCCCTACAATGGCATCTTTGTTATTCTGACACACTCACCCACAACAGTGTTAAAGACAAGACGGCAAAGAAGGGAGTTGACTTTTTTTTATTTTTAAGTTGCTGCTATTGTATATTCAAGAGGCTAAGTGGTCATTTATGTTTAGATGGTGATGTCTATTTAGGAAGAAGGAATGTGCTGGAAACAACAGACTATTTAAAGAAGCAGTGTGTAGGATTTCTGCCAACTCCTGGTTTTCTACACTGTTCATTGTTCAGGAGATTTTTACCAGGAGCTGAACTGTCTGCAAAGTTCTCTTTCTCTCCACAACAAATGGGTGATTTGAATAGGTAAAAACACTAAATAAAGCAGATTCACATTACATCAGTGTTTTGTCTGTGCTTTTTGGCTGGTGTAGGACAAACAGCATAGGGGAGCTCCCTTTTTTTCTGTGATAAATTAAAATTCAGATCTTCGGGAGGTTTTTACCACCGGCCGAATTATCAACAGCGGTCTCTTCCTCTGTAAAACAAATGGACCCGGTGATTTAAATCACAAAAAATCCAAAATAAAGCAGTTTCATGTTATAAATCAGTTTTTTGTCTATGCTGTTTGGCTGGCGGGAGACGAACAGCATAGGAGTGCTCACCTTTTTTCTCTGATAAGTTCAAATTCAGGCATTCAGAAGGTTTTGACCACAAGCCGAATTCTCCACAAAAGTTTCTTCCTCTCTAAAACAAATGGACCCGGTGATTTAAATAGCTAAAAAGACTAAATAAAGCTGTTTCATGTTTGAAATTAGTGTTTTGTCTATGCTGTTTGGCTGGTGGCAGACAAACAGCTTAGGAGTGCTCACCTTTTTTCTCTGATACCTTAAAATCCTGATGTTCCGGAGGTTTTTACCACAAGCTGAATCCTTCTTTTCAGGTGATAATACACTAAAGAAAACATTCTTATTATATTTTATTTAATTTCGGCTATAAATCTTACAGAATTGGCCATTAAAGGACTATTTTTGATGGTCCTCAATTTGCTTTTGGCTCACGTGGACCGATTTGTATGTTTCAAAACAAGTAAGAAATGTCAGTGCCCTTTATGATGCAAAATGACAAGAAACATGGAAAATGTGGGTGGTCTATGCTAGATTATGTTTATATAAAATTGTCTGTCACAGCCTTTTTGTATCCCGCTCTCAGCGACATCTAAACAGCTTGTCGGGGGGGGAGGAAGTTTGTATGCAGAGACTCAGTTGTCACCCACTCTGATAATGTGTCACATTCATTTCTAAAAGTGTAAATGGGCTCTCAAAGTTAAAGTCAATGTCACAGGTGACAGTAAAACAAAACATGGGACAGCTGAGCCAGTTGTGAAACATCGTGTGCTTGGACAGAATGGTAGGATAACATTTTAACAGCTGCTCCTGGCTGTCCTGAAAAAACACAACTTGAAAGTGCCAACACCCCATCCCTGACCCCCTGCTTCCAGTGTGCGCTGTGCACAACACTGCTGATGTACTGTTAGAGGGGGGGAGGGGTGGCGTTTTGGCCGGACAGAGGTTTTGTCAGGGAAAGCTGATGTGACTTACGCGAAGGTCTCGGGGCATGAGAGCGAGGCCGACATTATACACTGTTCCTCGGACTCACACACTGTACCCGCAGCCCCCGTGACCACAGAGGCTCTCTTTAGATTTGTGTTTCTCACCCTTATTCCCTTTTGGGAGGATTCCTTCATTCCTTTCCCACAGCCTCCATGTGAGGGTCTAGTTAGGAGCAAGACAGAGAGTGCTACATACAGCTGTACCTCCCACCCTGTGAACTTTGACTGTGGAGGCTTTTAATGAACCGCAGCAAAAAAATTACTTACATTTACATCCTTTCTAAAATGTCTCACATCCAATTAATACATGGAATGAAAGGTGGCAGGAAATCTTTCAGGAGAGTGGAAATCTTCCAACTAAACTGAATAGTTGGCAGTGAAAGACGCCATACACATTTTGTGAAACATTTGCAGCCAACACAAAAGCATGGAAAGAGCAAGAGAGGAAGCACATTGTGTCGAAGTTTGCTTCGGAGGCCCAGGTTTCCTGTATTAATCATAACATCGGTTACCAAAGGTGCTGCGGCGGTCTGGCGCAGAATGTGTTTCTTGTCCAACAAAGTTTGGGAAGTGCGAAAAGTCTGCTGACCTTGAAATGAACCGGCAGATTTTATCTGTGGCAACTGGTCACATTCTCCCCCTTTCACCGCTGGTGGCCATGGATACAGTCGTCTTTGTTAGTTAGTGGCCATCAAAGACTTCAAAGACAGAGCTGTGGACACTTTGGCACTGCGACTGACCACTTGACCCTCGGACCCCGCTTGTGGAGAGCTGCAATAGGAAATGAACTGAAGATTACTCCGACCACAGTCAGTCAGGGGATAAGAAAGGGCTTTGCACCGGAGGATATTAGCCTTTGCAGCACGGAGAGGGAAGAATACACAGGCCATTCAGAGATAAATACTAGGGTGGTGGTCCTTCAGATTCAATTAATACTGACTTTGGGTGGCATGGCTGCAACTTTTAAGAGTTCAGACTTTGGCTCTGTTATTTCGTACCTTTGAAAAGGCCAACAGTGACAAGGAATAAATGACAATAGGACTAAACAGCTCTGGTCAAAATGTCATCTTTAATGTCACCCCGGTCATTGACGCGGTTGTGAGCATGCTTAGATTAGCAGTGGATTCGAGTCTTCTCCCTCTGCTACAATCTTCACCTTTTGTGACCTTCACACCCTCTGTGTGTGTAATTAGAGAGGATACAGTTAGTGTATTTCTTTTAGGGAGAGAAGAAAGTTGCATTACATCCATCACTGCACTTTGCCCAAAAACAGAGGAGGTTTACGTTTGCTTGTGCGTTGGTGGTAAAAGCAAAACTGTGTCACACTGTATGACTAATGTGATGAAAAATACACGCAGTGCCGAAGGAAAATTACTCTGTTTGAACTGTTTTATCAAGGCCAGATTACTGGCATGATCCCTAAATGCAGTTTTCCTCAAAGCCTGCCATTTTGCTCCAAAGTGCCAAAGCAAACACGGTGCATAAAGGCACAGCAGATTTAGTAATTCTCAGATTTTACGGCCTTGAAATTGCTCTTCGGTTATTTATTTTTTTAAAAATAAAACACTGGGACTAGGTTCAATAAAGTCCTTATGAAGAGATAAATCATTTCATGTATTTACAACCTGATTTATCTTAATTTATCTTAACCTCACACACATTTGGATGAAATGACCAGCTACATTGAGATTAGCAGCACACTGTAGTTTATGCACATTTTAACACTATTAATCTCAAACATTCACAGACAGTTATGAACATTTTTACATCTTCCATTTGGACCAAATATTGCCTGCTGCACATAACATTTTACTGACAGCCCTGCAATAGTCCTGTCCAGGTGTCCATGGCAACCTGTCCAGGGTGTACCCCACGTCTCGCCCAATGTCAGCTGGGATAGGCTCCAGCCCCCCCGCGACCCCCAAGAGGATAAGTGGTTAGAAAATGGATGGATGCTCTGTGTTAATGTCAGGATAATCTCTGGTGAGTGCGGCTACGGCTAGGTAGCTTTTTTTTTTACCTCGGGGTCCTCTTTGTTATTTTCCCAAAGATGGAGCTTCTCGTTCTTGTGCTGTTTGTTGTAATGGATCTTTGAGGTGGAGTCTTAGTACCCTGGAACAATGATGTTCTTGTCAACTTGTCCTTGTATACTTCATTATAGTACTTAAGTCTTTTTTGGGAATGTCTCCACTACATTTCCTCGAAGCATCATCGTATTACTACAAAATAAAGACAGAGGGAAGAAGGGATGGACAGATGGATGGCTGAAGGAGTGGGAGGGAAGGAAAAAATATTTTGTTCTTGTGACTTGTGGAAAAAGATCTTGTCTGACATACATCACATTTTAAGGTGGTGTATTGTACGGAAAAATAAACTTAATAGTTCTCAAAATTTGGACTTCATTACATTCATACATAACATTAATTTACTTGTAGGCTACTTTTACTTTAAATACTTAACTATGTTTAATATTATGAAATTATGTTAAATACCTTAATACAGTAAATATCAGGTGCTTTAAGAGTTTGAGTCTAGTGATATTCTGATAGGTGACTTTTAGAAATCTATACTTTTACTTAAGTGTGGCCTTCAGGTACTTTATCCACCACTAAACGTCATACTCTTTGCTCCAGTCGCTGCAGCATCACTGTCCATCACCGGCACACACGGGGCAGCGAAGTGCACCATTCACTGCCTTTAAGGGAAGTTTAAGGAGGTTTATAGTCCACATTGGCAAACAGGCCAATATGAATGGCCACTGGGGGGCCCTTTTTCTTTTTCCCCAAACATTTGCCGATATTTCCTCTCCTGACAGTGCGCATCTGGTAATGTGTTACCCCCCAACACTGCACGGAAACGAGGCTTGTGCCAACAAATGTGTGGGCTCAATGTTTCTAAGGCAAAAGTCCATTTTAACACCGCCAGCCAAGTTAGGAACACTTAGTCTCCCCTTACACATATTAAACAAACTGCCAAGAGAAAATGAAGTCTGAACGTGCTTTCACACTTTCCACGGACAAAGGGAAAATACCAGGAGAGCTGCTGAATGACGTCTAATGCTATCTTACAATCTTGTAATCACTGAAAAACATGCACACAAAGATAATTGCCAATGCTGGTACCCTGGTGTAAAGCAAACACAAACTTCAGCCAACATTCTGCTCTCCAAATTTTTCCACCACTGCGATTTGTTTGTGAGCTTTGTGGGAGTGCACACTGCTGAGGAAGTGTATAAGTCTTTTTTGCTGTTGCAGAAATAGCCATGTGCGTGTTTGGGACCAACCGAGGGAACCACAGTTAGTGTGCTCGGCGAACTGAGTGGATAAACAGAGGATTCACGAGGACAGGCCCTGCCACAATAATGGCTTCTACACAGAGCCATTGGTGAAGAAAAAGGGAAAAAAGCAGTTCTGTTTTCATTTAAGTCCCAAAATGAACATCCTTCTCAGACATCAAACTATGGTGTTGGCCAGCTTCCACCGAATGCTCTTCTCTCTAGTTTTCACGCTCTGTTTTGGTGGAACCTCCCTCTCTGTGATGACTCAGCCATTCATCATCTACCAGCAACAGAGTCAATTCACAAACAGGATGTCCAGTTGTCTTCAGAGGAAACAAAAAACTCCTCTGGGTGAATATATCAAAGACATAAGGAAATCAGATGCTGTTCATGTGATGACCCTTTTGGTCATACCTCTCTAAAGCACATACTGTTCTTTATGTACTGAGGCGTTGCATTTGTTTGCTGAACATAGTCTACTTTGGACAACTGTCACAACCAATTATACGGCAGTGTTCACAGCTTACAGCACAATTTAACTGTGTCGACGAAAGAGAGCATGCAAAGAGAGTTGGAGTTAAGGCTGGGAGCCAAACTTTGCAGGTGCACCAGCAGGGGAGGAGCTAAACAGTGGGGCGCCTCAGAATTAGTTTGTTCGTGAAACAAGTCTCCCCAGGGAAGAATGGGGAAGAAGTTCATTATTACAGTTTCCAGGGGCTATTTTACATGATGCAACTGTGAATGAAGACTGAAAAAAGAAAACAACAAAAATAAAAGAGCTGTGTTTGATGATGGGTACATACTGTTAAAGGGACAGTTCACCACAAAAATCAAAAATACATATTTTCCTTCTTACCAGAGCTATTTAACAATGTGGATCGTTTTGATGTGTGCCCAGAGTGTTGAAGTGGCCTTCTCTTGAATATAATGAAACCAGATGGTGCTTAAAAAAAAGCTAAACAGGGATGTCTCTTTCCAGAAATCATGACCATGTTACTCAAGATAATCCACAGACCTTGTTGTGAGCAGTTTCATGTAGGAACTTTTTTCTTTCTACCAAGCTATTTCCGTCAATCATATCACTGCGCAGAAGCAAGAGTGCATCTACTCATAGACAAGAGGCTAGCACTCATTACATTGCAAAATGTAAACATTAACTCCGAAACTCACTCCGAAGTCGTCGAAAGCTGGTGCTTGGGCAGTGGATTGCGACGTCAGACACTGACGAAAAAAAGGCATTCTTTGACATCAGCATGATATGCAGCGGGTTGGTTATAGTTTAATAGCGCTCGGCGGTATCTGGGGAAACACGGCGGGACAAGAACGAAAGTTAAGATGGTGCAAGTCCAAGTAGGGTTTATGGGAGGGGTGGTGGATGGGTCCAACAAGCACCAACTTTAACGCGTAAGATTTTAAAGCCAAACCCTGTTCTTTTTTTCCGAAACCTAACCACATGTTTTTGTTACCTTAATCCAACCACGTCAATTTGCAGTGCTGTACCAATGTAGTGCGTTTATTTTGAAAGTGACTGTATGTAAATGGTGAATTTCCTGTGAACACAGAAGTGTATTTTAAAGGAAGACAATGCATGTAACAGGCAGGACTTGACACGGCATCCCAGAACATCAACAACCAACACACCCAGGGTACTTTGCATATTGTATCTGGATGTAGTGTCTGGGTCATGATTTATGGAAGTAGGCACTGCTGATGAGTTTGCCAAATCTTTTTATTTATTTATTTTTTGGTGCCACATCCACAGCACCATCAGGTTCCATTATATTCAAGAGAACAGCCAATACCTCCAATACTTGGCAACTCACACCAAAACAATCTAGACTACGGATGAGGCAACAAGGATGTTAAAACATTCTCTGTGGGTCACTGTGAAAAATGGAAAAAATGTTCATTGGACTAGCTTTAACACTCTTGGTTTTCTTGGCGCTAGCATCCAATGGACCTTAGATGAACTGCATGAGCAGGCTACAGCACACATTTTTTTGTATTGTTTAATCACTTTTCAGCCTTTGCCCTGAGCACTGAACCCTCATAGACTGTAACTGACGGCTCCGAAATTCTGTGGTCTCTAAAGTAAAGCTAATATTTTACATGTAGTTGAATGTTTCTAATTCAGTCTAAGTATATTAGCAAAATTATATTGCTGTTGGCTTAAATCAATTCAACTTAATTCAATCATTTATTTGTCACATAGAATTACACAAAGTACAGCTCCAGTGAAATGTGATCCCATCTGCTCATTTAACTCGTGCACTATAATTGAGTCCTTTTTTTTGCATCTTCTTACACTGTTGGCTGCTGCTTGATAGGAAAACATTTGAAAATTGTTATTATTGGAAGAACAAGGTTCAAGGTAATGATCAAGGCACAGCTACACACAGTGATTGCTCCTGAGTAATGTAGGTCTGAACTTGTTCTTGAACTCTTTTCAATGGGTGCGGATTTCCCCTGTCATTCCCTCTTCTTAATATAACTATGAATTGTGGGTAATTCTGTTAACCAAGGCCTGCTGGATTGTAGGAAAGAGCCCTCAAGCACTTACTGGTTTTACAGCGGGGTAAGCCTAAGCAGAGCGCGGCAAAGCCTGCGTGTTGGAGAGGGACGGGGCCAGTCACTCGCTGTACTGACATCAGTTGAAGCCGAAGGGATGATTCTGTGATGGGTTCTGTTAAAAGGCTCAGCGGAGTCTCTGGCGTTGGCCCAAGCACTGTCCCAATTGCATTCCTCAGGGGCAAGCTGTCCAATATTATCTCAGCTCACACCAACAGAGGCCCCTGAAGCTACAAAGGACTTGCTGTGTCGGCCTCTCCTCACCCTGGCCTCATCACATTTTCTTTAGAGGAGAGGCCGACTTCAGAGGTGCCTAATTATGCTGACGGCCCAGCAAAGGATGCACCTGCAGACAACAGGTGTTTATGTCCTTAGTCTGCGAGAAACCTTCTTTCATTCTAAAGGAAGCCTCTTAGCAGGCCTTACTGATGTGGCATGTCTGATGAAATCAAATTCTAAAGGAGGAAATTTCTGGTGAAGTGCATCAGGAGTATTCATTCCCTCCATTCTTTGACCTTACTCTGAAGACACTTAAAATAACTTCATGCATGCAAGCAAAGACACGCAGGTATGCACGCATGCTGTTCACACGATAGCTTGGTTAGCTTGGATTAATGATCTCCCGTGGCAGATGTAAATGCATCAGGGGGGAAGGCTATGACTAAACCTGTAGCGTCAGTCTTCAGAGGAAAGCCACGCAGCGCCACGTCAGGGAATCTGCAGGTGTGTAATCTAGAATCTCAGATAGGAAAAAAAAAAGTGGAAGGAGTGTCTGTGTGGGGGCTCCAGGTTGAGCTGCTCCAGCGGGAGGGGACTGGCTCTGCAGTGTAACATTTCTGCGGGGAGGATTAGGGTTGTTTGAGGGGAGATAAGACACCGCGGGATCACAGCGCTGTTAAATGTATCTGCCAGAGCCAGCAGAGGAGCAAGCTGCAACGCAGAGGCTCTGCCAACATTCCCGGGGATCAACACCAGCTGAAAGCTCCCACCTCTCTCCCCTGCTGCCAAAACTTAAAGAACACCTGATAAGGGAGGCTCACTGCAGCCTCTCACACCACAAAAGCATGGAGAAATTCACTGCCTGTTACTCTTGAATGGTTTCAGTTTTCAATTGAGGCCTTCATACGAGTAAGAATTAATCAATCAGAAATGGACAGAACCACAAAATAAAAGACTTCAAAGTGCATTAATTCAGTTTCTCTATGTATATGACAACAGCAGGCATAGTTGTCCCTCCATTCTAGCTATAATACAATGCCACAATATGGTCTGATTTATTCTGATGTTGCTGAAAGAGAAACATTAAAAATGTACTTAAAATACCAAAAGTAAAAATACTCATTATGAAGAATTGCACATTTTAAAATGATGCACATTGCATTATGGAGTCATAATTACTGATGCATTTATGTGTTTGTCACTTTAATGTTGTAAAAAAGGTGGAGCTAATTTCGATTACTTTATAACGCTGGGTAGCTTGTGAATTTATTTAATCCTAACCCTAAGATCTTATACCTAATGGCTTGAATTTCAATACTTAAACTGATATAAATACACTGACGTATAACTTTCCTTGACCTTAAATACCTCTTGTGTGTAAATAGGTTGTTTTAGATAAAGTTTTAAACCTTTTAAACACTTACCTTTGTGTGTTTCTGTTGTGTATACAATTTCAAACACTTGCCCTCTGATTTTTAACCTATTTGAACCCCATCATGAGCGATAAAGGCGCAGACAGTGATTCTAATCCAATACCTTTTTTTTTGTCAAGTTCAGTGACGCTAGGTGTCCGTTAGCGGTCGGTTTTGCATGTGTGCTAATTACAAAAAAAATATTAGTGTTCGTACCCAGCCTTGGCTTAGTAAGAGCTTGTTTATGCTCTACTCCTAATCCTTTATGTACAAAAATATAAGTCCATTTCAGTTGTTGTATCGGTCGTTACCCACATACGTTAAGTGCATCCTTTGTGTTGGCATAAATACATCCACTAGATGGCAGCAGAGGGCAGCGTCAAAAGTTTCTGACAACTGCAAACAGGTCGTGATGATAACCCTTTCAATGGAGGTAGTTTTGTAGACAGTGGTGCTCTATGAGGCCTTTAGATACATCGTGACATGTAGACATGCCACTATATGATCTACTGATTCTGTTCCACCTTTTATTAAATTCCCCTGTTGCATCTTGCTCAAACTACCCTACACTACCCTTATGATTTCCAGTGGTAGGCCTGCTGCTCCATTTCGTCCATATCCGTACACTTAAACATAACAAACGCAGAGTATGGACAGAAGGCTCCGCCTGTGTCCATGCACTTATCTAACAGCGGGGCCTTAATGAGCCTTGAATGGGAAACAAACAAAGTGGCTTGGAAGCATTGATGAGAGGGGTGTGTTTGTTTGGGTGTTGGCTTCAAATATAAACAATCTTTTACCAAAATTGCTGACTCCACCTTTAAGTGGCCATCTGTTGACAGAGTTTTGATCCGCCGCTGAGTGGCAATGCTGTCATGAATCAGGACTACTTTTATAGAACTAAAAACGTGACTCAAGCTCAAGGAGGGATTTGTAAAATTACGAGGACATCTAGTGGTGAAAATCAGAAGTCTCAAATGAAAATGTCTGTCTTCTGATTTCTCACACACACGTGCATTTTATCTGACACACACTGAGTGCAGCTTGTATTTTACGATCCAGGAGATGAGAGGGACCCAGAGAGAGTATTATGAACTTATATGTGGCTCCCAGCTGCTCAGAGACATTAAAGCAGTGGAGCACTGCAGTGTGAGGGTGTAGTGTGTGCAGTCGCTGACTAGGGGGCATGATGTCTGCATTAGATGACAAGGTCCTCTCCACACCTGCGCCTGCACACAATGCAATACCCTTTTAAATTAAAACGTATCGACTAGCGTTCAGTAGAGTACAAGCGCTCACAGACGCTTGTATCCTCCAGCTATGAGAAATCCTTGTCTGATCCACCATCGCAGCAGCTCTTTGAGAAATGGGGACAGTGAGATGATTGTGTCACGATGACTCCTCTGGTCCCCTCTGATCCCTGGACATAATAAAGATTACTGTTTCTCACTATTTTTCTCATGGGTTGCCTTGGCGTTACAGGATGTGTTTGATCTCCAGGTAGCTGCTGCAGAGGGGAGGTAATATTAAAGGTCGAGGAGAGACGGAGAGACAGTACAGAGGGTGGGATCGGGCACATGATGACATTGTAGGAAAGATGAAGTGAGGAGACAGGTCAGCGTCAGACAGGGGCATGTCTAAACACTAAATAAACAACAGGTGCATGAATCATATATCCAAACTACATATTCAAATGCTGCACGCTCATGTCAGTGAAGGCACCAAGTTCAAATTTAAATACAATCTTTATTCAAGGTCATAGACATCTCCCAAAGGTATAATCCAGTAAACAGCAACACAGGCATTTACAATTCAAGGACAAATAATTCACTTTTACAATAACAAATTGAAAGTGTTTTGCTTCTCGCAGATACGTTTCACCAGCTGCTGCCTTTAAATTTGGACGGCAGACAACAAACCAAATACTCAGTTCAATAAATATTTCTATATTAGTACCTTAAATAAAATATGTCCATCTCAGCACTGACGGAAACTAAATTGCGATGGTATTCTGTTAATTCACAGTCTGATATCCTTTGCTTTTTTTTTAATATTATGGCCAGCAAAACTAGAATCTTTTATGAAATGCACTTTGTAGGAAACAAATACGATGATAATACAAGTAACCCCACTGAACATTTTAAGACTATAATACTTTTTAATTTGAAAATCACCAGAATAAATCAGTTTACTCAACAAATACTGACCAGGTGGCCTTACTAAGGGCAACATAGGGACGTCTACAATACTGTGACATAGATCATTGTATTGAATAGAAAAAAACTTTGCTCACAAAGACTTTGGAAAAAAATAATCAATTGTAAACTATCCCTGTTAAATTCCATTGAATTTCTAACACTGTTAGAAAGAGGTAAATTACCTCTTAAAGTTTTATTGGGACCTTAGAACCCTTTTTATTGTGTAATATCAGCTTTAGTTGCCTATATAATGGTTGTTCAGACCCAAAGTGAGGTTAAGTGAGTCATTAACTTTTGATATATGACAGTGAAGTCCTTCTGTCTTTGTTAAGGAAAAGGATACTCAACTTGCTTTAAATAAATAAGTTATATAATAAGCAATAAATAAGTTGCCTGTTTTCAACCTTTTGAAGTTTACTGTCTTCACCCATATTTGCACAGGTCAGGTGTATGCAGGGTGTTTCTAGGGTTTGAGGACAGTCGGGGTTAGGCCCAGACCTTTGTCGGGGGGTCTGTGGGACCTTTCCGTGGCACTTTTTTGGGATAAACAAGCTGTGTTTTGATGTTGTTTAATGCATTCTGGCCATTACATTCAAAGTACAAAAAAAATATGAATGTGAATTCATGTATTTTCATTTTGAATTAGAAAATGTTATGCGGGCCAACTGGCACACTATCGTACCAGGGGGGCTGTAAGTTGAGTATCACTCATTTAGGGTAACCTACAGAATGTTGTTAACAAATAAATCAAAAACTCCTCCAACCCAAAGGACCACATAGGTCATTTGTTCCTACCCTCTTATACGACCCACAGAACTGTTTTCTTTGCGACCCTACCGCTGACAGGAGATCAACACAGGAACACAATTTCATGGTCGCAGGAAAAGATCATGATTTGGGTTAAATTAAGTACAGTTGTTAAGCATGTGATATAAATCACTCAGACTTAGACATGAAATAACTCAGCGTTGACTTCTGATTTCATATGGGACACAAACAGCGGTTTCCTAGGTCAAAGTCCTGTGCTTGTTTGACCCATCCACCCACAAACATTTCTAAATGAATATGTTAGAATCTACAATGTATACAGTGATTACTTATTGCAAAATAACAAGAGTTGTCCAGGTTGACCTTCATCTCTGGCAAGCTCTTCAACACATTTTGTTGCATTTCCATGTTAACGGTTATATGAGTAAGAAGCTCAAAGTTGAGGGCATAATGTTATGAGGAAGCAGTATGTCCCAATTGTGTGCACACTGCATTAAACAGTACATACTTTTTAAGGACAGCTGCAGTACATACTAAAAAGAAAAAGAAAAAGTATGCGATTCAGAATGCACCCATAATTACTACGGCCACTGGAGGTCATCTCCTGACTGTAAACATAGACACGGGTCGTAATCTGCTTGTACAAATGACCTATGGGGTTGTTTTATGGCAGGAGGTAATGGTATACTAACAATGAAAGAGTTTACTTGTTTAACAACTGCTTACACAAACTGTCTGTCATATCTTTAAAACAAAACTAAAACATGAAGGTACGTGCAGCTCAGATGGACAGAAAGGATTCCTCGCTCTCGTTTAAGTAAGGCAGGCCTCTTGATCACCTGAACGGTCCCTGTAATGCAACACACTCTCCAGGCATAGATATGGTTTTTGCGTGCTTCATCCTCACGACTCCACAGAGTAACGACAAAGCACTACACAAGCAGCTACTGTTAAGTTACATCACTAACAAAATGCTGTCGGTGCGAAGAGTTTGGTGCTAAGTTCTCGGTACTTGCTACAGTGTTTTTCAGTGTTTTTTCACCACACATCTCTTACTCGTTTGTGATCCTGTTGTCTTGTCATTTAAGGTACAATAAAAGTGCCACATTTGAATTAGAAAAATTCATTAACAGCTCCCAAGGGCCTGATTTCTATTTACTACTGATTATTTTTAACATGCAAAGTCAACATCATGATTTTTTTTTGTTTGTTGGGTGTTTTTGAGTAGAGGAGTGTACCTAGCCTGCACCTTTTCAGATTCCTAGAAGTGTGTCGTCCTGTTAAACATTTACCAGTTGTAAACTTCAAGCTACATTAGTGACAGTAAGGGCCAGTTTACTGGACAGGAATTAAGCCTAAATAATATCCTAAATACACTACACATTAACTCAATGTGGTTCCATAATTATCTCAGAAGAAAGATTAAAGTTCCTCCAGGACTAAAGGGTCTTAAATTAAAACTCTGCTTTGTAAGGTCAGAATAATTGTCAGGTAGTGGAGACACACGAAAAATTTGGACTCAAAAGTACATTTTTGTGACATGATGATTGATATTAACCTCATTAGTGAGAGCAGGGTGCACTCTCATTAAAGGTCTAACACAGCTGACTAAAATTAAGCTTGTCAGTCTTGTCAGACTTTTGCTGTGTTCAAGCCAAGTGGGAACTCTAAAATCTCTGAGCCCCTATTGGAGGAAGTACAATGAAATGCCACTGAAAGTCCTTCTTATAAATTTAGAGCAAATCCATCTACCCTGATCTATGAAGAATAGTTTTTCTGAAATGACACCATGGCAGCACAATGAAAATGGTGAACCATCAAAGGCTATGTTAATTATATTTGCCTGAATTTAATTACAATAATACAAACTACCATATAGAGAAACCTGTTCTGCATAAATTGATGTAAAATTACATTGCCAATGTTATTAGGCCTGGCTGGTTATGGTAAACAGTCTCTGAAAGTTGTCTTCTCTGCACAATAGTTACAGTCATAATAGTCATGTCTGTGCTTTCTTCTTTATGCGTGTCTTTTTATGTTTTGTACTTTAATGCTGCCATTTTTTGGCCAGACCTTGCTCGTAAAAGAGATCATTTGATCTCAAGCAAATCTGCCTGGTAATAGTTATTTGGGAAAACTTCAAAAATAACACCAAAAATGTTAAACCATTAGGAAAAGCACTGCACCGCACTGCTGAAAGTTCAGTGCGGTGTGTACACTTACCAAAGAAACATGAGTTTGGCATTGTGCACCTGAATACTTAAAGATCCAAAGTTGGATGTTTCAACTGGAAAATTCGACCTCCAACTTTAACCGGAATAGAGGTGGGGAAAAAAAATCGATACAACATAGTATCGTGATATTTTTGTATGGCAATAATGTATCGTTACATTATACAATATCTAGTACCAAGTATTGATTATTTTATTATATAAATTAATAATATTAAAAAAATACAAATTAAACTTTGGGTAGCCTGGTAGAATGACATAGTCTGTTGCTTTTTTCAGTTTACTAGATACATTTTGCTGCAATAAAAATGACTGAAGTGCCATGGACAGACTAACTACTTTATCTTACTTGATAAAACTGTTTATATCGACAAAGTTTTTCTTTGGAGACATAATTTGCCATTGACAAAAGGTAATTAATCGCAATATATCGCAATATATTTTACCACAATACTCAGCATATCACAACATGTTTAAAATCACAATGTATCATGACTTAAGTATCGTGATAATATTGTATCGGGGTCTCTGGTGCAACTGGAATGCAGCATTTGTATTAAAGAAGTTAAAAAAGCCACTTTTTAAGACATGACTAATTATTGTGGATTAAAATTTAATTAGAATTAATTCTTGTCCAGGAAACTGGGCCTTTAGACTTGCTACGGTAATATAAGCTTGCTAGGTCACAGCTACTACAGTGAAATCTAGGCTACTCCGTTATTAAGCTGATTTCAGAATCTGTGCTTTTTTCGAGCTGTTTTGTGATGTTTCAATTGCATAACAATTTCATATTTTCCATAACATGAGAGTTGGATCCCAGGTTGTAGTCTGATCCTTATTTTTTATTTTTGCAAAACTATTAAGATCCCAACTTTTCAGTCACAGACACATACCTCTGGAGGATTGGGGAGACCTGGTGTTGAATTATGCCTGTCAGACCAGTGAGAGCTGCTGCAGGCAGTGAGCTCTGTTCTTACCCCTGAGGTATAATTATTCCGCAGAACAGGTTCATTATGCTTTTCCTTTCTTTTTACCACAAGAGATTGAGCCCCTCACTGAGACTCAAACTCAATTTCTGGTCCTTGCATAAGGCCTGTGATGAGCATGCATCGATTTAAAGTTAGGATAACAAAAGGCTTGCCATGTTTAATGGCTGTTTCCAGAACTTTCTGAACACTATACACGCTCATTAGCTGCAATTAGCTACCATCTGGCCACACACTGTGCCACACTGCGTTATCTGTAGGGACATTAGGGCATTTTCTTCTTCTTCGCCATTTCAATTATCAGGCATCAGGGTGTCCTGGTGTATTCCCATAACCATAAAAGTATGAATTGTTCTGAATATATGAATATATTTTTTTCTCCATGAAGAGGAGGTGCAAACGAGATTCATGTCATACATTTTTCAACAACTTGAACTCCATAAATGAATAAAAAAATAAAATGTTCTTTTATTTATTTTAATTTATAATTCCAATAACATAAACTTTAAAGGTTGAGTGTATAGAATTTAGTGGCATCTAGCGCCTCAGAAACCTTTCCTGTGTGTCAAGTGTGTAGGAGAATAGCGTCAGATTTAAAAATGCAAATGGCCCTATCTAGAGCCAGTGTGTGGTTTGTCCATTCTGGGCCGCTGTAGAAACAACATGGTGGACTCCATGAAAGGGACCCATCCAATATGTAGATATAAACAGCTTATTTTAAGCTAATGGAAACACAGTTCTTATTATCAGGTTATTATAAAGTAATAAAAACAATGTTAATTAGTGAACATTAGGTGCTAGTAGGTGGTTTCCAGTTTTTGTGCTAAGCTAAGCTAAGTGGCAGCTGGCGGTAGCTTCCTATTTATGCTTCAGATATAAGAAAAGTATTGATGGTTTCATGGTGACACCCAAACATGCTTATTATTACATGGAGGCTCCTCAATGCTGTATGATTGAGTTTCAGTTGCTAACATACAGATTAGTAGCTCATTAACTGTTAAGTTGACAACACAGAATGAAGCAGTACAAAGATCATTCATTGGGATATCAGTTCTCTAAATGAACCTGTTTGTTTTTCAACACATTTTCCTCTTCAACATGTGACAGATTAATTTCTTTCTGTCACTGTGCTGACTTTGCACAACTTTAAATCAGTGTGCTGTTCCCGGCTAAACTGTTTCTGCAGAGATGTCAGCTCACGGGCATCAGACTACAGGAAGGAAGTGAATAAAAAGAATTTGTCCTCCCTCTACAAGGTTTTTGGCCTCTTCAACGACCCATCATGAGCGTCGCGAAGAGCAATCTGAAAAGCCGAATGAACCCGAGCTGTAGCGTGTGCCTCAGGGGAGCGTTAGGCCTCCCTGCTGCTGAGCTGTCGGACTGACCTTAAAACACCCAGTCTCAGAAAGGGCAATCCCCCAAAGCTATGTGTGTCTTCATGATTTCCTTCATGACAGGTATTTTTATTCATACCTGTTTGTTAGTACGCCACTGTGTAATCAGGAAAATCAGCGTGGGTTCAAGCTTTCACATCCTAAATAGGCTTTCATGCAGTTTATCTCCACAATGTCCACGGAGAGTGTGAAAAGTCTCAATACCTGTTAAACGCCCCTGCAACTAATGTGAGGTATAGATTTAGACTTTGACTGAATACTATTGGATACATAAGCTACTTCCACAAAATAGTTCTGAATCTATCATATCAAAGATCATACAACAAATATAACAATTACCTAATTACAAAAAATATAGACTAGTAACATTTAGGATTAACTATCCATTCAATTCTAAAATATAGTTTAAGTGAGACAGCATAAGGTTGCACAGTGACAGGATGTTCATCTCCCAGTTAGAAAACAGCGATATGCTTCACTGCTTTCTTTTTTTTATCTTTTCATTTTGGTATAATTACTGAACAAACAATAACATTGGAAATAAAAATTCAAATATTGTAAACATCGTACCGGTACAAAAGCACATGTCGCAAGACGTGGTCAGAAAACACCAACACAGGCAGCGCTGACAGCTTTTACTCCTCCTCCATTGACTTCTCAATCTCCTTCAGCCTGCGGACAAACTCCTGAGCCTCCCTGTCTCCGATGCGAGCGTCCAGCATCCTCATGATTGGCTTTTCTGGAGGGGGAGAGCAAACAGATGAGAGTAGATCCGACACCTGACACAAATATCTCCAGATTGAATGGCTTTTCATGTTGTATTGGAGAAGTAATTGGAAACCCAGACCTACACCCCTCTGGTCTCCCAAGGAGCCAATATTATGTTTGTGTAAAACAAAGAGCTTGATACAGCCTGGGGCTATATGTACCACTGGGTTTACTGCGAGACAGGTGGAGAATGACAGGCTGGACGCTTTTGCCGGCAGCTGAGGCGTTCGGTCTCCCCGGCCAACAGAAGTCGCTGAGAGGAGCCACGGCTTCACCGGCAAAGTCGTTGGTGGAAAGCCAGTCGTAGTCCATCACAGTGAAGGTCAAACAGGCAAACCTGTGTCTGTACTGTTCTGGACTGACATGGCTGGAGGACACAAGATGCAAAACAAATCGGGCTGTAATCAGGGTACGCACAAATAGAAGGAGGGCGAGAGGAAAACAGCACTCACAAGTAAAAGAGCTCATCGAAAACTGGGTGCAGGGTCTTCAGTTTCACTTGTGTGCGTTGACTCTTGGCCATAGGGAAGAGGTGGTGAGGACAGATTTCCACTATGACAAATGGGTCACTCAGACCTGCAGATGTCCAGAAAAAATGAGTGAAAACTCAACTTTAAAATAGCGACATGCGCTATATTATATTTAGACACTTTTACCATTAGCATCCAGCGCCAGGATATCTGCAGCATGCAGAATCTCCACCGTCAGTCTCTGCTCCGGAGCATCGTAGTAGCACTTTACACTGATCCGACCATAACGTGTGTGTTTGAGTGTTTTCTGAAACATTACAGACAGATTATAATAATCAGCATAACACTGACAACATGCCATAATAACATGTAAAAGCACAACATATTTTCAGTTTCAAAAGCAAAATAAGTTGAAGGAATTATTCAAAGCATGTATCAGTCTGAGTGCTGCATTGTCTGACAGCATCTTGTTTTTCCAACAGTCCAGGAGATTTTCAATCAGAGGTAAAACAACACAAGACAGAGTGTTGTGTGTTGTGTCCAATCAATACGTCTCTGTGCACCTTAGGGCTAAAATGAAAGTGTTCGCCTGGTAAGTTGAAACACACCTGGTGGGAAATCTTCTCCAGATAGTACTGTTCAATCAGCTCAAAGGAGGAACATTTATTCAGCCTCAGCTCCTCATCCAGGACCTAAAGCAGCACCGTCAGAAAGGGAGTCAAGTCAGGTCAAATATATTTCTACGTATTTGCGTTTAACACAACGCGAGTTGACCAAAAGTGCTTTGCAAAATTAGAGAGAATAAAAACAGGTCAACAGAACAGACAACAAAATAATGCTTATACTCAGGCAGAGACCAAGATAAAAATCGATGAGTAATGCAAAAACTAACAAAAGACCAATTATTAGTACATTCAGAAGCCAAAGAAAATAGGTGGGCCTTGAGCTTTGCTTTGAATGACTCAGTGGAATGGGCAGATCTGATGTGGTGCAGCAGTTTGTTTCCAGACTGGGGCCTGTGACTAAAAAGGTTACCCTTAAGCTTCTGCCGAGCCCAAGGGAAGACCAAAAATGACAGGTCAGAACACCTGAGTGACCTAGGTGGGGGTTTTGGGTATTAAAAGGTCAGACAGGTAAAAGAGAGCTCATTCATTAAGTGCTAATTAGACAACAACGTAAAGCCTTGAATTCTAAAACTGACAAGGAGTATGGATGAAACATGCTCATGTATACGGGAACCAGTTAAGAAAGTTGCCTCAGTGTTCTGCACAAACTGCAGATGTGAAAGACAGGACTGACTGACTCCCACGTACAAGTAGTTACAACAGTCAAGGCGAGCAGTAATAAAAGCATGGATTATTTTTCACAATGTTGAAGTGACAAAAAGAGTTTTAGTTCGCTAAGGCTCACAGTTGGAAAATGCTGCCTCTCACCACAGAATTGATCTGTTTTTCAGAGTCAAGAATCGTCCCAAGGTTTTGGTTTCACAAAGGATGACAGTGAGCAGAGACTTTCACACAGAAAGCTGGTGGATTAGGGGGGCCAAAGAGAACCACCTCAATTTTTAGTCAGTTTAGTATCAAGACATTTTGGGGCATCCAGTCTGTAATATCCTACAGACAGTCAAATAGAGGCTGCACTGCATGGCCAAGGGTTGTGGCTATTCAGCTGGAAGAATAGCTGGATATCATCTACAACACAAAGGAAGGAGATGCTGTGCTTCCTAATAAGGGAACCAAGTGGGAGCATATAGAGAGAGAAGAAAAGAGGCACAAGATCAGAGCCCTGAGGGACTCCGCAGGTAAGAAGGGGCAGAGGAGGAAGAAGCATTCCCCACATAAACACAGAGACCTCTGTTATCCAGATGTGACTTAAACCATTTCAGGGCTGTTCCCTGCACCCAAACCCATTGTTTAAGTCTGGCAATAAGCAGTTCATTATAGACTGTTTTAAATGCCGCATTATGATTTAAAGTATTCAAACAGAATAGTCCCCTTGTCTGCTGCTACTAGCAAATGACTGTGAACTCCTAAAAGAGCTGTTTCAGTGTTATGTTGCTCCCTAAAACCAGATTGAAAGGCTCTGAATATTAAATTCTTGTTTAAAAGAGATGGAGTTGCTGGAAAATATCTTTTTCCTGTATTTTGGATCTTTGAACAGAAAATCCCGCACACTGCTCTTTGCTCAGCTTCACCGCTTCGGTCCTCCTGGACCTTCGTCAAGAGTGTTCAATACCATTACTTGAAATATTGAGCTCAAATAGAAACAGTTCCATCCATTTCGCAGGTGTGCACAGGTGTGGGAGAATTAATCAGCTGTGTTTCTCAGTAATTGACAACAGCCTGTGCACCATATGTCACATACCCCACAAACGAAACAAGGGACAAGAAGAACATGGGAAAAACCTAGACATCTAATTCTCCTTACACAATAAAGGCTATATACAAGATTATTTACACAAAATGTTGATCTTATGAACGAACACATCGGCCTTGCAGCTCTCATAAATCATTCAAAATGTTCAACACTGTATACTCTTGTGCCGGGCATTATAAATTGGCCCTTTTAAGAGCCCCAAATCCATTATAGCATGACATGTCATGGTATCTCATCATTTAATCTTTTGGGAGATATAGTTTGCTGATTAAATATTCAGTATGCTTCTCTTCTTCTAAGTATTTCTTCAATATTATCACCTATCTCTGGCAGAGTATCTTTTTCAATGCCCTGTATTTTGGATCAAAATTAAAGCTTGGCAATTAGAGAAAAACATTAGGGTCACAGTTGTTAATTTAGGGAGGGTTTAAACCAGTGCGCGTTTAATACACAAGGAAAACAACCTGAGGAAAGATAACGACTCAAAATAGAAAGGATACTGGGACCCACAATATCAATCTTTTAGTAGGAGTGAAGGATGTGGTCAAAAGGGCAGGTTGTGGGCTTCAGATGACAAATTACTTTCCGCACAAAGGAGGCACAGATTTTTAACTGATTAAAAAGAGACAGGACTATAGGATGATCAAGAGGTAGCAGAGATGACGATGAGATTTGCCTTCCAATAACAGTTATCTTGTTGACAAAGAAATTCAGGAAATGTTCACAAGTTACAAGCGACAACCTCCAGGGCTGAAAAATAAGGCAAACATGGTGCAAAAAAACTGCAGTTCCTAGAACGGCCAATTGAGGCTGGCTCCAAGAGCAAGTTAATCCCTGTAAACACCCATATTAAAATAACCAACTTTACAGCAGATGAAAGTTAATAGTTTTGGTCGTCTAAAAAGTCTCGTTCAGTACTTGTTTCTACTTAAAGACCCAAAGGAGTTGGATATTCAGTTTTTCTGGTAAATACATTTTGTTTTATTGGATTAAGCCTGTTTTTCATGAACAAAAAATAGCATTACCATTAATACAGTTGACCATATAGCCGTAAATGCACTGTGCTAACCAAGCTAGCAGCTAGCATTAGGGTTATCTTCATCCTCTGGTCTAAACATGTTCACTTCCGGCTCCAAAAATCCAAAATAGTGACAGCCAAAATGCCAAGCTTGAGGCTTTAAATGGGAGACCATGAGCCAGTGGGTGGCGTCACAGAGGCTTTGTTATTATTATGTTATACAGCTAGGAATGGTATTGTCAAATGAGTTAATGGAGGCATTATTAGTGCTAAATAGGACTTTGGGTCTATGGCAGTCGTTCAATATTAAGTCAGAGAAGTCGTAGACAAAGACAAATAACACCTTAAGCAAGCAAACTGCTTACCTTATAGTCTCCACTCTTCATGTCTTCCAGGGAAAGACCCTCTCCCTTGGCATGCAGGAACTGCAACAGGGTCTAAGCATTCAAGTAAACAAATATATATATATAGAACTTGCGAGCTGGGATTCATCAGAGTTATCCCTCTAAGTTTAATAAATGGAAGCCTAATCACAGTAGAAAGACATGTTGTTCACACAAACAGCATGAAACCTCTGGCAGGCAAACACGATATCTGTCTGCCAAACTCCAAACTCAGCCCTCATGAGTAGCACGCCATGACTTTTCATGCAAATCTGTCACGTCCGATGCCAGCTGGTTAAATTGGCATCAGAATATACAATAGCTCCCACATTGTCATTCATAAGGGAACTCACTTTGGCACTGAACTACTACCTTGCAACTTCATAAATATCTAATGTATGCTGATGACTGCATGACAGCAAGCACAGAGAGCTAATTAAAGGATGATGGTAACAGTAGTCATGATTATCTGTACAGAGTTGACACATCTTTTTAAGCAGAATTCTCCACTTAGTCAAACTATGCCAGGCTGGAAATACCCATAAAAAAAAGAATTGTGAGATAAAATGCAAACACTGACCTCCACTGTGTACTGGAAGCGGTTGTAGAACTCCACCTGAACACCTCTGTTTTCTGCGACGGCGTCCAGGATCATCCGCAGGAGCAGCTCCCACAGGCTTTGGAGAACCCTACGAGGCAAAATACACAATGAGACGCCCACACTTATTTGTTTACCAGCTCTTCCGATAACATCCCTGTACCCTAACTTAGCCTCCTGTATGTTTTCACAGAGAACAGCTCGGTAATGATAGGTTGTAATGCAAAACATGTCTGAGGGGTATTGTTACTGTGACAAAGCTTACACAGTACTCGCAGCATCTTATTTGCTGAGCTGAGCTCTCACACGTTTCACCTAGTACTATCAAACCCATTACATCTTATTTAGAGAAGAGGAAACCGGTTATACGATTATGTAACTTGATGTAAGGATACCTCTATCTATATCTATCAATTTCAGGTGTGCCAACATTTTCCCAGTCCATCCATCCATTTCATTTGCTTAACAAGGGCCAGGTCATGGGGGCAGCGGACTGAACAAAGTATTTCAGACGTCCAGCTCCGCAGCAACTGTTTCCAGGTCCTTCTGGGGGATCCCGAGGACTTCCCAGGGCAGATGAGATATATAATCCCTGCATTTTGTTTTGGGACTACCCCAGGGCCTCCTACCAGTTGGATATGCCTGGAAAACCCAGGATGCATCCTGATCAGATGCCGAACCAACTGGCCCCTTTTGATGCGAGGGAACAGTGGCTTTACTCTGAGCTTCCTCCAGATGTCTGAACTCTTCACCCTATCTGAGCACACTGCCCAAAGCTCATGACCATAGGTGAAAGTCAGAATGTAGATGAACCGGTAAATAGAAAGCTTCACCTTCCAGCGCAGCCTCCTCCTTACCCCGATGATCCGGCACAAGACCTGTATCACTATTTTCAGGTGGCAGGTGAAAATTCAAAATCTACAAATATAATGTAATATCATGCAGCGAGGCTCTCAGGCATTCTGTATTGCTTTCAAATGTTTATTCTCAACTTTTCTCATTTAATGTTATTCTTGCTGAGTCACCATATGTGTAGGATTGATTTAGTCTTCCCTTCTCCTTTGTGTCTTAAATAGCTCATGTGTGTTTCAGCAACATTCCTGCTCATGTTCAAAACTCTCTGCACATTCAAAACATATTCCACATAGGCGTGTTCCCTGAGATTCCAAGAATTAAGTCAAGAAGAGAGGCCCAAAATAATTATATATATATATATATTCTCTGCTCTAGTCCATCTATGTCATCCAGTAGCCCATTTCTCATCAGGTTGCCCTGGCTCCTTAAAACCTGACGTGGACCTTGTTGACCTGGTATGACTCTTGTGTTTGCAGATTCACTCATCCTGAGGTAGGCTAGCAGCAAAAAGAACCTTGCCTAAGAATCCAGACTGGATATGTGTTGCCTTGCCCTGACCGGGAATTGAATTCCTAATCTTCTGCACCAAAGTCAGTACGTCAAGTCTTAACCACTGAACTAACCAGCTGCTACAGGAACAGAAGAAGGCAGCGGTGAAAAATGTAGCCATCCAAAGTGACAGCAACATCAGCAAGAAGGACAATGAGAAGCTTAAAAAAAAACAAGGGCTAAAGGAAGAGCTAGAAAAGATGTAGGGAGTAAAGGCAACAGTGGTGCCAGTGGTACTTGGAGCACAAACTGGGAGAATGACTCCAGCAGATTCCAGGTAAAACGTGAGGAACAGCTAAGGTACTGCGCAGAACCCTCAAAATCCCAGGTCGAGCTTGAGGAAGACACACAGCCAGCTCAACACATCTGATCAGGCATAAATCTCACCCTTGTATGGCTAATTGTCCAAACAAACTTAAATTCATCACTAGATATAGTGCAGCAATTACTGTCAAATTAGTGGTGAGGACAAGTTTAGGCAATCAGGAAAGTGATACAGACAACCCCACACCTATGCTGATGATGCAGTGTTATACGTATGCAAACAGTTGGTAACAGACTAGTCAAGAGTCCTGTGCTACAGTGACGCACATTTCAAGCTGGCTAGGCAAATCATGATTCAGGCCTAGAGTCAAAAAATAAATAACTACCACTGGGAGGTGCCGTAGCGGCTTTAATGCTTTGCTGTACAAGTGCCTCCTTTAACTATTCTTCTATTATGTGCTACATGTGTTATGAGTTTATGTTGTGAATTCTGTCTTGTTTGTGTTTCATAATTACATACTCAGTGATTCCTTTTATCATCAGCTGCACAGGCACGCCAGATGGAGATGAGCAATTAGGCAGAATGTGGCACAATTATCAGAATAGTTATTAAAATAAATTTGCATTGTCCCTGTCAAACAGAAAATAAATGAAGTCATATTTGTAGCGAGGAGAGAGAGGGAGACAGTAATTACCTAGTCAGGAGTCTCCTTCACAAGGTTTTCAGTGAGGATGACCATAGTGTCTTGTAAGTACTTCATAAGAGGAGACACAGCCTGGAAAAAAAATGTCACATTAACATACATTACATACATACCTGGGCTGCATACACCACTGATACAGGAATAAATTCCGTAGAGAGCCACTACTGGGTCTTACGTCATCGTTGTTGATTGAGTCTGGAGAGAGGCTGATGTGCTGGATGTACCTTCGCAGCTCCGGCAGCATCTGCATAGAAATATTCTCTCATACATGGGCATGCAGGTGCATACAGTATGGACACAATTCTGTACATTATGCATATGAAGATACAAAAAGTCACACAATTTTGCAAAAGGTTTACATAATACAAAATTGTGCAGCGTATGATTTCAGTGCTAAACATCCAAGCACAGCGTATGTCCTCTGAACAGTGGTAATGGATCATAGGGAGAGGCTTGACTCCCATTATTATTGGATGCAAACTTTATAAAAAAAGAGGTCAATTTTTGAAAAACTAAACACAAAACAGTACTGCGTTAAGTGATGAACATGAATTTTTGCCAATATGTGCAGTATTTCTGAACATATATCATTAAGTCACTGTTGCAAACCTCACCTCTCAAATGGAGTTACAAAAGCCCCATGTCCACAGAGCAGTATGATACAGTCAAGTTTGGTACATTTTGTTTCCGTTTCACTGTGAAAAGTTGTGGACGGTACCAATGGAACCGTTCCACACCGTTACCATTTTTGGTCACCCCTCTGTTATGGTACCTAGCACACAGATCTGGTACTAAAAGGTGGAGCTGTGAACACCACTGCTCATACTGTGGCAAGTCTTACACACATCAGTAAAATATAACTATAAAAATAAAGGATGTTTTACTGCCTTTCACAACAGCTGTAGTCTGAGAAAAACATCTTTCACTGGGCCGACTGCCGGCGACTTTTATGTTGGAACTTGAAATGTTACTCAATGCATGAGTTACTTTTACCATTACTTCAGTTTTTAATTGTTTCTCTTGGATGACACAAATTTTTAGTAATGAGTGAATCTCCCAGTGTCAAGTGAACATTTCGACCGATTATGTGAACTGCATCTATTCTAATCTTTGCTCTGAGAAAAAAAAAAGATCCTGTGGGCTCTGGCTGGCTGCTCTTCCCTGAGAATGGGTAAATGCACAAACATGCTATTTTTAAACATCTCATCGAGACAGACTGTTCTATTTGTTTTGAAAATGTCGGTGTGCAACTTTGAGAGGCAGACTTCCATCTCTATCACCGGTAATGAGGGAATACAGTGAGGGCTGGATGGAGCAGTGAGTGACAATAACCACGCCAACATTTAAAGGTACTCTTTGCGGTGGAAACACTACATGGACGAGACCACAGGGTCTAGGTATCATGTCTGAAGGGTTACTATTGGTTCCAAGGTACCATACTGAAAGGGTTTGGTGGAAATGGGGTTTCACTGGCAGTAACCAACTGTTCTGTATGTGCACCATGTCTCATACTGATTTTCAGGTATTCATGCTTTCAGCTCCGCACCTTGTCGGTGAGCAGCGTGATGAGACGTTTGGCCTCTCTCTGCAGGTCCAGGTCCATGTTGAACAGCTGCCCATTGAGAGCCTTGCAAACCTGCTCCTTCCCCTCCACCCCACAGGACTCCTCCATGGCCCGCTCCACGCCTTGCCAGTCCAGGTCACGAGGCAGGTGACCCAGGAAAACTCGCACATGCTCGGTGTTGTTCAGGGCGATGCAGAGCTAGCAGAAAGCGAGGAGGAGCAAAAGAGGAGAAACAGAGGGTGGAGGTGGAGAAACAAAGAAGGAAAAGAAGCAGGGCTACAGAGAAGTGGAGGGACGGGATGCCAGTGTAAATGATTGATGACGACAAGAGGCAACTGCGATTTTTTTTTTTTTTTTTTGAGTGTAAACATATCTGATCTGCTGTTGAGCCCTTTGTGTTGCCAGGAAGAACACTTGCTGACATTTACTTCCCACGTCATTGCATGCCCCCCCCCTGTTCTGCCTTGCTACAGGCGTTACCTGCACTGTGAAGCTCTTGTGGTCTCGGCCCAGCTGGTTCCTCTCAATCTTGCGTGTTATCATCTCCGAGTAGCACACAGCTTCGCTACAGAAATTCTGTGAAGAATAAAATACCAGTCATAGTTTCCTTTTTGATTTTGACTCCATCACCAGTAAAGTCTTTTATTAATACTGTGTGTAAGTATGTGAGTCTGTTTATATGTGTGCTGGATGCGTGCACATGAGTGTGGCAACACTGGAAGCAGCACTCACGTCTGTCAAACGAGTGACAAAGATGAAGGCCCCTGCAGAGTCTGGCCAGGCCAGCTGGAGCCAGATCTCGCGTACCTGGCTGAAGCATGTTGTCACCTCTACAGCTGAGGAGCTGTGTTTGGCCTGCTGCACCGGCTCGAGCTGCTCACAAAGCACATTAAAACACAAATTACAACATGCATAGTTTATAGTCGGTGAACACAACTGAAAATTCATATGAACATTCCCTCGAGACAGAACAACAATTTGGAAAGATGGCAAAAATTTTGGTACATGACCTGCTCACTTTAGAGTCATGTACACAGAAACATGATGGACAAAAGTAAGTGTCAATGTTAATGATAAGAAGCCTTTTAATATTTCATGTATTGCATATCAATTTTTGTTCAAATGTAATTTATAATATGGTATTAGATTGTAACCATTATTGCTGATCTCGTAAAGTGACTTAGATTAGTTAGAGAAGTTATTTATAAGCATTAACCCTGATAAAAAGTCAGCTAGAGCAATATTTTAGTGGTTTTAGGGGATGTTCTTGTGCAGCAACAAGTGTGGGACAAAATTATTTTGTAACATAAACTTTTTTTTTTTGGTTTAAATGTTCTTAGGGATAAAATGCTGCACATCTTGGAGTGTCTATGTTGTTTTCATATTACAACTTAAAAGCTCTTGAACGCACCAAAGTCATGGAACGTCCTCCCATCATCCCAACAATGGGACCATCCGAGGAGTGTATCTGCTTACATCTTCATTATAGTAGCCTCTCACCTTGTCTGTTTCCACTGCTTTACGAATTCTGTCACAGGATCTGTCATGAACGATCTGCAGCCACTTATGAATCGAGGACTTGAACCAGTTATGAAAGCCCGTCAGGGCCAACATTTTAGCATCCCTGTTAGAGAAGAACACAAGCCCTGTTTTTAAGAAATTCAAAGCGGAAGAAAAAGTTGTACTTTCCTCGCTGTCATTTCAAACAAATAACCACGAGTCAGAGCCTTTTACGCTGCTGTTTGAATTGTCATGAGAGTCGAACTGAGAACCAACTTGAGAGGAAGAAACTCCCGAAAGCCTTTGAGGATCTTCAAGGACATGAAGAGCTCAAAGATGGTCTCTCCCATTGTCTGAGTCAGTCTGGAGCTCTCCTGCTCCAGAGTCCCACAAACCCGCTCCATCGCTACATTTACATCATCGGCTACCTGGGGGATGAAAGAATGTGATTGTGTTCAAGTGCTTGTGTCAAAGCTGGCAGCGAGACTCACACAGGCTTTGGAGGACTTGTTTACAAGGACTTTCATGTCACTTTCAACGTCTTACCTGTTTCTCCAACTGTCTGTACGATATGCTGAAGAAATCTACTTTTACTGCACTGTGAGGACAAAGAAAGGATGAAACGGCTTCTGTCCAGCAATAAGGAATCCAAAACAATGTTTCAACATTTCTACATAGTTATTCATGAGACGATCTCTGTTGATATTCACCTGTAGAAGAGTTTGTTGTAGATGTTCTGGGCTCTCTGTACGTCTGCACACGCAGCATCAACCACCTGAACCAGCTTCTTCAGCTGCTCCTCCAGAGTCTACGTTGTGAATACATGAACATCCTAAATATCAACTCTCAAGCCACAGTCAGTAAAATTATAAAATGCATGATTTCAATTGCTCCATATTAAAGTAAAACTCCACCCCAAAAAATGATTATTTGTATATCAACTACTCACCCCATGTTACACTGAATCAGTAAAGAAGACTTTGTTTTTCTTGCATTCCTCCACAGTGGATAAAGAAATGAATGAATGAATGCACTGAAGTCATTGGGGTCCGCAAATAACAACAGCAAAATTCTATCAAAACATCAGTTTACAAACTCTCTCACAGCTCATGCAGTATATTACAAGTCTCATTTACCTCTGTCATATAATCAGTACTGTCGGAAACTGGTGGATTGCCCTCTCCAGGTCGGGGGAGAGTTATTGCCTCAAGCGAGGGAGTTCAAATATCTTGGGGTCTTGTTCACGAGTGAGGGTAGAATGGAGCATGAGATGGATCAGCGGGTCGGTGAGGCTTCTGCAGTGAAGCGGGATGGATGGATGGATGGATGGATGGATGGATATACTCAGTGCTTCCCAAACACACGCAATTTGGTTAAAATCTTACTACTTACTACACTTCTCCCACATAGACGAGTTACGCACCACACAAGCAAATTTTAAATCTGCTCATGCATTTAATTAAACCTCCCACTCCCTCTGTCACTGACCAGGAGTTCTGCTGTTACTCACCCACTTCCTGTCACTTCCTGAATGCTCTGATATAGTTTTTCTGTTGTTAAACACGGCCCCCTTTGAGTAACTAATATACAAATGGTAATTTTAGGGGTGAGGTATTCCTTCAATAAGTAATAACTTACCCCTTCCTCTGGTTTATATTGTGCAATTAAGTTCTCATACCACTCCGCAGTTCCTTTCTGTTGAAATAATAAGACCGATTAAAGAGAATAAATGAGTTAATTAAAGGTGTCCTGGGGAGTATGGTACTGCACTCTGATAGCTCTGTTTTCTTAGTGTATATGCCTTTTCTTTGTGCTGCTTTCATGGAATACAAAGATAAGCATTCACCTGCTAATCAAGCCATTTGTTTGCAGTACAACGCCCCCTCTGTTTAAAAACTCGATGGGACACCGTTAAGTGAACGTACAGTAAAACAAATATTTCATTGTTACCTTGGCAGCAGTAGTGATGTCCAGATGCAGTTCATTTCGAAGAGGACATACAGTCTTAAAGGCCCGCATGTTTTGCATGTAGCCAATCCCCCTGACAGTCACAGACAAGAAAAAAAGCCAATTACAATACAAGACTGCTTTCGGGTCACGTATATGCTGGTTCCACATCATATTGTTCATAGAATATAAAACATGAAAGAAGCACAGACACTACAGTCTCACTAAATTATTTCCGCTTTAATTGTATGCAGGATCCGGCGCTGTCTCTGCAGGGGAGGAGAGACGCAACTTTGACTGTTAGCTGAGTCACTCTGTGTCTGTGTGTGTGTGTGTGTGTGTGTGTGTGTGTGTGTGTGTGTGTGTGTGTGTGTGTGTGTGTGTGTTTCTGAGAGGTGCAGAGAAGATCTTCCTTGAGGTGCTGATCACTTGGGCAGAGCTGGTCTATTAAAAAACAGTCTTCTCCAAATCAGTCCGACATGGCAACATGAACTTTAATTATTAGCTGATTTTACTGGCTGGGCTTCATGTGGAACTGACTCGCCTAATTTGGTGTGTTTCACTGATCTAACATCCTTTCTTTGTGTGATGATGATACCTCAGTGCCAAGTCGGTTTCTTCAGAGCAGAACAGCAGTATTGAGCAGACTGCCATCAAATTAAGCACAGGTACTCATGGGCTTTCATGGACACAAGCTTTCTGGTTAAAATTCCCTGATGGCCAAAACATTGGTTGATGACAATCTACATCTAGAAATACCACCTTTAATTTGCTGAGCACATTAACCCTTTGACAGGGTTAGCCTCTATGATACTCATGACTGTATGGCCCTTGCACCGGTGTATATGAAAGGGTTTGGTCATTGAGTTTACCAGTGGATTGGGAGCATTATATCAAAGGGAATAGTACATGTTATGTAAGGTATGTATGTTTTTGCTTCTGACTACAATATGTTGCTTCAAATAAGTTAATTTCAAAGGGGCAGCTCACCCCAAAACCAAATATATATAGTTTTCCTCTTACCTGTAGTGCTATTTATCAATCTGGATAAATAATATGTTTGAAAAACTCAACAGCACCAGACAGTTTTCTATGGAGTTAGATCAGTCTCAATATTCACAAATGCACGCAGAAGGATTCACAAATACATGTTAAGATTTATATATAAATGACTCTCGACACACAAATATTTTCAATGCACACACATATATTTAGCATTTTATATAAATGTAAAAAAAATCCACAAATAACCAAAAAAGTTTCACAAATGTATTTCTGATGCACACACAAATATTTATTGTTTTAAATATATGCAATAAAAATCCACAAATATATGTATTTAAAAAGTATTTGCAATTTTCATCAAAACATATGTGGATGTTGATACATTCATTTACAAATGCTTTTATTTTGTGAACCTCCGCGCATTGTGTGTGAATCTTTTTGAGACTCTCCTGACGTCACCCGATCCACAAATGCATTTTTTCTACCAAGGGGATATAGGTAGCCAATCACATGTCTCCTTCCTCTTCAGCCAATCACATGAGCGTCCCGCCACCACCCACACGTGGGGTATGTTTTAACGTCGTAGCGTCAGAAGGTGGCAGTAATGCACCACTACGTTGTTTGCAACCGCCAAATTAATACGGAAGAGAAGAAGAAGAAGGTCAAGCGCGTATGTCTATGGTCAAGAGCATAGACATGGTCAAGAGGTCTAGTTTGCAGCATGGCGGCCGACGATCGTGCACCTGAAAGGAGTAGCATCCAGCTGCAGCCCCGGAGCACAAGCCCCTGATGTGACGGAAGTGATGCTGGATATTATTGTCGCGGTCTTTGTGTGGAACTGAGCTCGCAGGACACAGCATCTCAACTTAGCAGGTTTCAGGTAAACTAACTGGAATAAATTGGCAGAAAATAGCTATGTTGTTTATTCTGACCGTTAGAAGAGGATCCTGGTGAGTGGCGAGGGCAGGGCTCGAGACTTGGGATCCCTTCACCTATGGTCCCGCCCGGGCCTGACGACCGCAGCCCTCCAGCCTGACCTCCGCGGCCTGGACGGATGCTCAAGCGTGGGTGAGAGGAGCGGAGAGGAGCGCGGAGGTCATGCCGGCTGGCCGACACCGTGTAGTCCGGCCGTTACAACGCTAAATTAAGCAGAGTGACGGACCCGAAGCCTTCAATCTGGCTATAAGACAGCTGAAATGCGAAACAAAAAAATACAGTGGTGAAGTTGGGATTTGTTTCTTGAAGTTACGTGCTCATTATCTTTTCTGTCTCTTGCAGGCTGCCAGGAGAAGCGGACTGGCCATCAGATATTGTTTGTGGAAATTTGAAAATAAAGTTTGTCAAATTGACTTTTGTCTCTTCATTGTGTTCACTTACACACGAAATAGGGTAACAGTCAGCTATTTTTGAATGTTAGCACTGATTTCTCACATTGAATGGTGAAATAGGCTATTTGTAGTTTGAAAGGTCCGACCTAAATGAATACAGGTCGTAGTTAACGAAGCATATGAATATTAATATAGAAGGAGCGCCCACTGAGCGCAGCTTCTTTTATTCATGGTTGAACGTGGCGATGTGGTCAAAAACAAACAAAAAACAAAGTTGACTTGTATGATTAAATAAAGGTAAAATAAATGGACAATTCATCAATTCATAGACGCTATGTTATGCAATTTTACTTAAAAAAGTTGTTACAAAAAAAAAAAGCCAGAGGCTTGTGTCATGTCAGGGGCTTCTGCTCCGGGGCTGCAGCTGGATACTGTTGCCTGTAAGTGTATCCACTTGTTGTAAATCATGACTCTTTGTTGAATTATTTGTGATTGGTTTTGCTAAAGTGTGTGGCAGCCCAGTTAGTTAGCAAATTATCTGAAACTTGCTTAGTTGGTATAATTGCACCGTGTAACTGACGCTAACGTACACCGTGCAACGCACACCGCCGCCGGCGCGGTGCGTTGTCCGTCAAGTGCTGCCCCCCAACACACATCGGCAGCGGCACCTTCGACACTATTTCCCAGCCCAGCCTGCTCCGGGACGGACATAAAAGCCTTTTCTCGCATTGCCGGCCGCGCTGGAAATAGAGCAGTACTTAAGCACTCTACGCTCTTGACCTTCTTCTTCTCTTCCGTATTAATTTGGCGGTCGCAAACAATCTAGTGGTGCATTACTGCCACCTTCTGACGCTACGACGTTAAAACATACCCCACTTGTGGGTGGTGGCGGGACGCTCATGTGATTGGCTGAAGAGGAAGGAGACATGTGATTGGCTACCTATATCCCCTTGGTAGAAAAAAATGCATTTGTGGATCGGGTGACGTCAGGAGAGTCTCAAAAAGATTCACACACAAATGCGCGGAGGTTCACAAAATAAAAGCATTTGTAAATGAATGTATCAACATCCACATATGTTTTGATGAAAATTGCAAATACTTTTTAAATACATATATTTGTGGATTTTTATTGCATATATTTAAAACAATAAATATTTGTGTGTGCATCAGAAATACATTTGTGAAACTTTTTTGGTTATTTGTGGATTTTTTTTACATTTATATAAAATGCTAAATATATGTGTGTGCATTGAAAATATTTGTGTGTCGAGAGTCATTTATATATAAATCTTAACATGTATTTGTGAATCCTTCTGTGTGCATTTGTGAATATTGAGACTGATCTAACTCCATAGTTTTCCTCCTCCTGCACTGATTTCAGCACCAGAGAGGAGATATCTGTTGCCAGATCTCGCGAGAGTGTGACAGGTCTTGAACAAAGTACATTTTCTCCTGATTTGTCTGTTTGCCATTTGCCATTTTGGTGTCTGGATGTTCTGAAGATATGAGGCTTGTGATAAATGGGTCTAATATTTGCTTCCGTGACTATGGGACGAAAGAATCGGCCATAATCTGTAATCACGTTCATTTCTCCTACTGAAGTCAAAGACTCAGGACCTGCTGTTCGTCTCCTAAAGGGGCAGGGTGGTCGCAAACCCCACATGGCACTGATACAGGAAACTGACTCGCAGTGGACTGTCTTGGTTTACCCACCGTCTTTGTTGCAAGTCACAAGCACAAGCCTCTCATACATGGGGAGAGTTTTCCAAATGTATCTTTTTGGCACGCACGGATATGATACAATAAGGAAATTTGTCACTACAGGTAAGAGGAACAATATGTATATTTGATTTTAGGGTGGACTGTCCCTTTAAAAGTATGCTATGCAGGAATTGTGGGTTTCTGTCTGTAAACACAAAATTCTTATTTGGCCCTACGGTGCGTGTACGTACACTGCAAGTTGTTGTGCTATTGTAGGAATGTTACATTTGTTCTAATAGAAAAGCCAATACCTCAGCAAGCTAACTAAGCTAACCACCTGTCCACCTGTCCGACAAAAAGCTCTGCATCGCTCCTCATCCTCCATATTCACTCATTTCGGATCAGGCTTTGTCTGCTTTGCATTTCACCTCGCTATATTTACGTTTTTTTGGTGCTGTGCCCGTAATTTTTGTAGCTTCCTCTTGGATGCATGCTGCTACTACCTGATTGCTGCCATTTTATAAAGTTCTGACCTCACCTGCGTGCTGTTTTTGGCTGGAGGCTACATACCTGCACAAAGGTTGTGTAACAAAGCAAAATAAGAAGGAAATAAGATAATACAGGCAGAGGGCAGGGTGTCTGCAGTAAAATACATTGCTACACACTTAGTAGGTCGTACAGTATGTGATGATTGAGGGTGATTATTTTTGTGCAAGTCTATAGTATTGTTTTTTTAGAAAATCCTGCATAGTATACCTTGAAGGTTTTATACAACAAAATCTGTGGTCAGGAACAAATGTTCAAATTTTGAAATGAATTATGAGCAATGATTAAGATATTTCTGTTTAAGGAGCCCAACACTGCTTCTTGAACAGAGCATGACTGGCTGGTTGAAGTCTCTCTGTGTCTGTTAGGGTGAGAGGTTAGGCGTGTGCCTGGTATGACAGCACAGGCGAGTGTTTGATGTGATGTGATGGCAGTGTGACTTTACCTCAGCATGAGCTCGTAGCGTGTAATGGCAGCGGCGCTGGTGCACGGGAAAACCTGACGCATGTTCTTCATCAGGCACAGGCAGTGCTCTGTGTACAGCCTGAAGCTGTCTGACAGCTGCCTCTCCTGGACACAGGAAGGGCCCTCAGTTATAGCTTCAAGTACACTGGCTGTGAGACATTTTTGGCTGAACCAAAAACCTTGATGTATGTCAGTGAAGAGCTCATCTAAATGAGGTGACTTTCCAGATGATGAGAGGAATTTCTTTTTCTTTTTTTTTTTTTCATAATAGACCGAAGGAGGAAAAACCTACTAGGTCTCCCCTCACAGCAGTGGGGTCCCACTCTGCATCAATGGTCCTCAGGAGGCGCAGCAGCAGGGAGTAGCACACCCTCTGGGTCCGATGGTGGCTGCTGTAGCACTGCCAGCGACTGGGTTAAAAAGTAATACATGCACGTTTTACCAGACGATTAAGCTTTCATATTTGATTTGATCAATTTTATTTCTCCATTAATACTCACATAATGGCCTGTTGGAGAGGTGAGAGATCAGTTTGCACAGCATGGTGAGTCAGTACGGTCCACGCTGGAGGACAAACCTGCCCGTTCCAGTTGTAGGGCTCTCGCTAGAATAAAATGTAGAATAATGATGACTATGTCAGCCTGAGAAGAATCTGCTCGTACTCATCAAAAGCATCAGTTTGTGTTACACAGGCTGCATAAGCTTATGTGACATCACCCATTGGTTTGTGGACTCCCGTTTTGAAGAGTTTGGCGGTTAGATCGTTGCCATCTTGGACTTTTAGCGCCAGAAGTGGCCATACTTGGACAAGAGGGTGGACCTAACCCTAATGCTAGCTTGGTTAGCATGGTGCATTCATGGATGTATAAAGAGAACTGGATACAATGTCGGAGGTGGAGCCTGGTACGTTCCTATGAAAATTGCATTGTGGCGCCTGAGGCCAAAAAGCTTGATTTCTGTGATATGAAATCACCAAAATCTTCCGCTTCATGGCACCCACATAACAAGCACACTAGAGACGGTGGCCAAGAGGCTAACTTCTTGGTTTGGCCCTCCGCCATCTTGAATGGGAATAAAAAAATGATTTAATTCTGCAGCTTTTCAAGACTTTAGAAACGTTATCACACCAAATGGATCAAATCCTAATTGTGAAATGAGACATTTTACATAATATATACATAAAAAATGTATGTCTCTTTCACAATGTGTCTTTCTGGGCCCTGTGACATTACGTGATGGAATCAGACATTGTAATTCTGCATTTAGCCACCATGAAAAATTGGCTTAAGCCCGGGATTGTTCCTGGGGGCTTTGGTGCAACAGTCTATGGCTAACTGTGATAATGCTTATGCTAATTTCCACTAGCAAAAAAACAGTCTGAAACTCAAAATGTACTTACTGGAAAAACTAAACACCCGACATCTTAGATGATACAACCAAAGGCTGAAGAGGACTTTTTCAGGAGGCCAAAACCTTACAATTTACTTTCATGTACTGAAAACACACTGTAATAGCACTAGCTACGGCTAGGCTATGCCTGGACTCTGTGAATCTAGTGTTACGTCATGATGATGTTACCTCACCAACATTGCGGCAACTTACCAACAGACGGCACCCAGATTTCACTCAAAGCGGCAACGCCTTTAACTATGCAAACATGTTTATTCCTGCTGTGAAGTTGGGCAGTTTAACATGAGTGTCTAAGGGGATTGACTCGCTCTTGGAGCCAGCCTCAAGTGGCCATTCAAGGAACTACAATTTTTGGCGATTCCATGTTGGCTTCATTTTTCAGCCCTGAAGGTTACCGCTTGCTTTTACATTACAGCATACAGCAGACTAACAATGCAAAATATAATCATGACTATAAAATAATAACAATACATAAAGTGTGTTAATGTAACTATAATTACAGTATGTTAAACTGGTGGTTTTGCTTTGAAACTCACCTTAACATGAGCGTGCTCATACTCCACAATCTGACTCAGCAGTTTCTTGTGGATGGAGACATTTGATTCTCTCTTAGACAAAGCTGTGTCTCTCTGAAAGAAAGTTAAAGAGTGTGTTAAAAACTGTAATCTTCACATCGTACACATGCAAAAAGAGGAGTAAATTCTAAAACTCTGTTTAGTGAATTCACAGACCTGGCTGGTGAAGAGCTTCAGTATCAGGTGACATTCGCCCTGAACTTTAGATGTACTCGATCGAGGCTCCAGCTTAAACCAGGTGTCATAGCCAATAACTGGGATCTCCTACAAGACGGAAACAAGCCAGATTAACCCCACTGACATACATACATGCAGGGAAATCCTTCACACTGCATCCTTCAGATCTATCTGTGGTTGTGTTTGATTTGTCACCGTGCTGTAGCTTGACGCCTGTGACAACAGAGAGTTTGTTTTGAGCTCCAAACACTCACATTCAAAGGGATGTTGATGCATCCGAGGAAGTCATCTGCGTTCTCCTCGGAGCCCGATGATGCAGATCCATTGGCACGCACCGACTTTGCTATCTGCTTGAAATACCTGACAAGAAAAAGCAAGAGTGCGAGGAAAAGGCAGTCTTGTTTGTCACAGGTCGAATTTACATGGAAATGTACCGTGACAGCTATAATTAACAATTTTTGTTTTTAGGTATTTAACTAATGCTTTTATCCACTGTGACTTACAACTACAGCATCAGCAGAATGAGTTCATGTTCTAATGAAAGTTGGCTATTACTCAGATTTTTCGTTCAAAACGGAAATTGCACATTTTCTGCCACAGCATGATGATCCTTTTGTCCCCTGGTTATAATTGACGTCCTCAGGTTTTCATTAGACATGTCTGCTATTTATTAGTCTCTCCCCAACCCTGCTTGAACTCTCTGTGTTCTCTGTGTGCACAGCGTTATTGGCACCGAGCTCTCTGTATGTCAGTCTTTCTTTAAGGTTGAAAGGACAAACACCAAATGATCCTTT
This sequence comes from Epinephelus cyanopodus, assembly GCA_026686955.1. Taxonomy (NCBI): domain Eukaryota; kingdom Metazoa; phylum Chordata; class Actinopteri; order Perciformes; family Serranidae; genus Epinephelus; species Epinephelus cyanopodus. Next base: position 22,865,364 of record CM048929.1, read on the forward strand.
AAAATTAACAAGCAGGTTGGTGTCGGTATTTTTCAACAAATTCAGAGAACGCTCTTCATCCATTTACAGCAACTTCTGGCTTAATTCAAATGGAAATTAGCCTTTGATTGACATGCTGAATGACTCATCTATTCACTGCCAAAATGCCAACTGGATGAATAAATTAATTACCAACTTATATTAATTGTGCATAAAATTGCAATTTGTGATTAGGCTGCAGACTGAATATCCAGCATCTCTCACAAAACAAACAACTAAGACATCATTACACTTCATTACATTAATGGTAGCTCAGGAATATACAGTACAGTTTGCTCTACCTGCCCATTCCTCTGAGTCCACTGACTTCATTGAGCTTTTTGCAGGCCTCAGCAACCGACACGTCGTCGTCATGATCCCTGTGAAAAAGAGGGAAATTCAGAAACCACTCGTATCCTGCAAGATCATCATTGTTGCACAACAATGAACAGAACTGAGAAGAGAAGGGGACCTACAATTTAGTCCCATTCAAGAGAAGCATTTGCCAAAAGTACTTAACTTTTCAAGAGTCAAGAGCCTGCTGTTAGCGGAGCTTTGACTGTACATGAAAAATGTTTCTCTTAAAGCTAAAAAATGACTCTTCAACCAGTCTTTTCAACATGGCTCACAGTTTTCCAGATCCTTACAAATCCAAAAGGTAAACATGTATACTGTAAACTCGGGCTATTATCTGCTTAAATCACTGAATAAATGGACCTATATTTGGGACAGGCCTTTAATTTCTTCCTCACAAACCTGTTGCTCAGCTAAGAGTGGGAAATACAAATAATAGTATGAGTATTAATAATAGTAGTATTCATTTGGTCTAGCACTTGAGGATTAAGTGCAACTAAGATTTTTTTTTTTTATGAAAAACCCTTATGATTCTTTTGATCTGGGGACCCTTACAGACAACAGAAATATGGATAATTTACGGGGTAATCAAGGAATGGACACATAATCTGAAGTAGCCAACACCCTGCTTTTATACATCAAGAACTCCTATTAAAAAAATGAACTGCTTGGCAACCAGACCAATTGAGACAGGCGTTTATTTGTTATCTGTTCTTATTTATTCTCACTGGAGGACGTAACAGATTAAATGATCAAGTATAACCAAAATCAATCTTTCTCATCCGACCTCAAATACCTTTTCTGTTTGCTTGCTGATTGAAAAACTGATTGCAAAATGAGTATGTGCAAAAAAAAGGAAAAAACTATAGTAATACCACCATCTGTTGTATGCCTCCACAAACCAGTCAAGTTGTTTTACAGTTTACATCCGTGTCTGTTCAGACACACATAGCCATGACAGTTGGCAATGCTTCTAATATGTACGTTGTGGCAAAGTAGCTCCACACTACATATTCCAAAACATGGATGCTTTACACACGCCATCAACCCAGCAGAACACAAGATCTATACAATCAGCACCCAAGATTAGTGTCAATTTACAGTAGTATATGAGTTATGGCCTTGAATAATGTCCAGAGAAGTGTTTTTGGAGAACATTATGATGTGATATCAAAGTTGACCATTGACCTTTTGGATATAAAATGTCACCACCTCATAGTTTTATTCTAATTTAATCTAACATTTCTGTGAACTTTGTCACAATTGGTGTATGAATTCTTGAGTTATGGCCAAAAACATGTTTTGTGAGGTCACAGTAGCCTTTAACCACCTAAATCTAATCAGTTCATTGCTGAGTCAAAGTGGACGTTTGTGCCAAATTTTAAGACATTCCCCTAGGACCTTCTTGAGATCACAAGAATGGGACAGATGCACATGCAGACAACCAATGGCTGTCGCTGGCGCAGAGGCATAAAAATGTTGAAAAATAAGCAGTTTATTAAGATTTTGAAAAATAAATTTTTGAAGTGAAATCACAAAATGAGAGAGTACCAAACCTAAAGACATTTGTTGGGTCAGTCTTTCTGTTTGTGTACACACTATCCTGAATCTATTTCTTTTGTGATCTGTGATGCAAGAAACACAAAAAACAATTGGACACAAAGCAAATTAAACTTAATCTAATCTAAAGATAATCATTAAAAACCTTTATTGGTCACTCATGTTGATATTTAAGGTGTTGCTGCGTGCTGCTCTTACCATATGTCAAGATGTAAGAGGTCATTGTGGACATCATCTATTTCACTGTGAAGAAACAACAACCAAAAACCAGGGAAGCCATTAATCTCCATGAGCAAACACTGACACATCAGTCCTCACAGAGATGACACTCTGCTGCACTGGTCACATACTGTAATTCACAGCTTTGGGCTTCAGTGTGAAACAAATGAAACTGTGAATCGTGCATGTCACACGTATCACCATGTTCTGTTCTGCTGGAGGTTAAACTGCTGTACTCACAACACAAAGTGCTCGTCCCACACCGGGTTGAGAGTCTCCGGCTTGACCTCGGTCACCTGGATACACCTGGCAGGTAGCACCTCCTTGGTGCTGGAGCGTTTCTCCAGCTTCTCCCTTCTCTTCCTGAAGCTGAACTTTCTCTCCTTCTTCTCCTCCATCTCCCGCGGGCTCTGGCCCAGCAGGATTCCCAGCATGCAGTAGGGGTCGCTGTAACCTGGCAGGCCGGGGGATGACACACAGAAAAGGTTATTGCACAAACTGTTAATATCACCCTAATGATGCTGTTATGGCAGCGAGAAGAGGGGAAGCCTTTGGGCTCATTTGTAATTAAAGTCAGTATTGCGTTTTGGTAAAGTGCCCGTCAGTGTAATGAGTGTGTCTGTTTGATAACGGGCTTGTTTGAGATTAATATCGCCTCATGTGGAAAGTGGACTGTGGTCAGGGGAAGTTACATAAACGTGCAGCCATGTTGGACAAAAAGGAAGTCCAATAATCTTTTACAAAATCAATCAGGTATCACTATAGTTTCATTGAGGTTAACATCAATGTTATAATTGATGGTCTGAAGCAGGACACTGCCCATGAGCCCTGGTCAGATACTGAGCAGAAGGTCAGAGAGTTTTTTAACAACAAGCTGAAAATTGACCCAAAGACTATTGAAATCGAAAGAGCCCATCGCACTGGAAATGTCAAGCAAAACTCTGGAAAAGCAAGACCAATTGTTGTGAAACTCTTAAGGTATAAAGACAAAGAACTCATCCTTGCCAAAGCGAGAGCTCACCTTAAGAACACTACAATATATGTAAATGAGGACTTCTCCGACCTGCTACGGAAGAAGAGAGCAGACCTCATCCCAGCAATGAAACAGGCCAGGAACAAGGAAACTATGCTGTCATCAACTATGATAGACTGGTTGTTAAACCACGAAAGCCCCAGATGACAGAAACTACACATCACTGAGGATGTGCTAACAGGTCTCAAATACTGTACATAAGGTGACTACTTTTTAATCACGTTTCTTTTTTTCTTTTTTTTTAATCAAACCACCATGTCATTATCACCAACCATGCAATCTGATATCGCCTATGGACCATATGATTTAGCAAATGAACATTTAAAAGACTATTTTCATTATTCTTTTCAACAACCAAAAAGTGAATCTCAGGACCTCAATGTCGATCATTTTACATAATTATGACTCTGACATCAAATGTCTTGCTTTACTGAAACAAGTATTTTTTGAAACATCTGATTATTATTGTATGAGTGAGTTTAAGTCTTCTGTTGATTTCCAAATAATTAAGAGTGAATTTTTCCAACTACATATTAATGTTGGTAGCCTACTACATTATAGTTTTAGCCTTTGTCTGAATAACCTTGTCTTCTCTTCTAGCTGGTTGACTAAAAACAATTTTGATTTGTATGAATTTAACAACGATCATGTCACACATGGACCAATTTCCTTTCAGTCATGTTAATAATGCTGAGTTTAATATTCTGCATGACCAACAGTCTAAGAAGAAGTCAAAAGTTAAGCCAAATGGCGTAATCACTTTTGATCCTGCAGAGGTTTTTGCTCGAGGTGACTCACCCTCAAGTGATATACTGTGTAGCAATGATCCGGATATGAATTGTTTATCTGACATGAAACAAACCCTTATGTCTGATTGTAGTTATCTCTTGGAAGAGGATTTTAAATATATCAATGATCAATTTAAAAAGAAAGATGACTCTCACTTTTGCATATTAATGCTCGCAGTATAGCAAAGAACTTTGATTACTTACCCTCTGCCTCTCTAATCTAAATCACACCTTCTCTGCAGTGGGAGTCTCAGAAACTTGGTTAAATCAAGAAAACTGTGACATGTATGGTATTGAGAATTATAATCACGTATATAGATTTAGAACGGATAAAGTAGGCGGAGGAACCTCTCTGTATGTAAACACCTGCCTAGAGTATAAAGAAAGGCATGATATTGAAAAAAGCTTCATGTCCTTTGGTGAGAGTGTTTTTATAGAAACAGATAATCATATTATCATTGGATGTATTTATAAACCACCAAATTTGAGCATCAGTGACTTTAACTCCCACTTGACAGATGTGCTTGACATTGTATCCAGAGAGAGAAAAGACTGTTATATAATGGGGGATTTTAAAATTAATATTATAGACTCTGTTAAGAATACTCAAATTCTTTCATTTTTGGATACAATGTTTTCACACTTCTTTTACCCTGTGATCTCCAAACCAACTCGAGTAACTGAAACTTCAGCCACGCTGATTGATAATATTTTCACTAATGTGCTTGATAAAAAAATGAATTCAGGAATCCTTTGTATAGACATATCTGATCACCTTCCAATATTTCTCATAACTTCTGCACATTCATCTATTATGGACAATAACTCCAATCCATCTACCTATAGATTAATCAACACATTTACTATTAACAAATTTAAGGAGCTGATTGAGCATCTTTCATGGGATACTGTTTTGGACTTGGATGACCCACAAAAGGCATACACTGTATTCATTAATGAAGTAATCAAATCCTACAATGTTGCCTTTCCTGAAAAGAAGAGGAATCCTAAGTCTCACTCTAAACCAACAAAGCCATGGGTAACCATAGGAATTGTCAAGTCCCTTAGAAATAAACATAAACTATACAAAAAATATCTCTCTAATCCGACTCCATTTCATCATAGGCAATTTATACAATACAGAAACAAATTAAATCATATTATTAGAGGGGCTAAGAAATATTATTTCAGTACCGAACTCTCCAAGTGTAAAGATAATATGAGGGCACTCTGGTGTATCATTAATAAATTCTCAACAAAAGAAAAACACAGAAATCTTTTCCCAATGAATTTAGAATCAATGGATCACTAATAAAGGATCCTACTATAGCCCACAACTTTAATCAGTTTTTCACCGAAGTAGGACCGGCATCGGCCTCTAAGATTCCTGTGGTCAATGGAAGTCCACTTCAATTTATAGCGCCACCCTCTACTGGTGGACTTTATCTAAGCCCTGTTACCTGCACTGAAGTCTCTGAGATATTAGGCTCTTTGAAGAATTCAGCTCCAGGTTATGATAATTTAAGTGCAGAGCTACTTCAGGTGGTTTCTGATGCCATTGTCAAACCACTGACACATATATTTAACTTGTCCTTTTCAAATGGAATTGTGCCCCAGGAGTTAAAAATGGCCAAAATCATTCCCATATACAAAGCTGAAGATCCTGCAATATTTACCAACTACAGACCAATTTCCATCCTACCCTCTATTTCAAAGATTCTTGAAAAGCTAGCCTACAATAGATTACTGAGCTACCTTGATAAAAATGAAATATTATACAAACATCAATATGGTTTTAGGAAATCTCATTCTACCTACATGGCTATCACTCATCTTACTAATGAATTACACAGAGCCAACGATAACAAGGAATACACTATTGGAATTTTTTAGATTTGTCAAAAGCTTTTGACACCGTAGATCACCTTATTTTGTTGCAAAAACTGAAATATCTGGGACTGCGTGAGCAAGCATTGTTGTGGTTTACCAGTTACTTGGACCACAGGAAACAATTTGTAACTTTTAAAGGAGTGAATTCTCCTCCTCTCACTAAAAATGTGGTGTTCCCCAGGGATCAATCCTCGGGCCATTGTTATTTCTTATTTATATTAATGATTTGTCCAATGTATCAAATCAACTATCCAAAATTTTATTTGCTGACGATACTAGTTTGTTTTTTTCCCACAGAAATCCTAATGTAATTGCGAAAGTTGTCAATGAAGAATTAGATAATATCTCTAAATGGTTCAAAATTAACAAACTGTCACTAAACATTAAGAAAACAAATTTTATTCTGTTTAGTAACAATCACAAGAAAGTCGACGAGAATATAACAGTGTTGATCGATAATGTTTCAATAACTAATGTTGATACGACTCGTTTTCTCGGTGTACTAATTGATAAAAACCTATCTTGGAAACCTCATATTTCACTTATTTCATCAAAAATTGCAAAAAATATTGGGATAATTGGAAAAATTCGTTATCTTTTAAATACAAAAGTTTCCCTTAACCTATATTATTCTATGATTTATCCCTTTATCAGTTATTGCAACATTGCCTGGGCCAGTACTCACCAAACAAAACTCCAACCAATTTTTAAGTTACAAAAACGAGCAATGAGGATCATTGCCCTTTCAGCCCCAAGAAGTCATTCGTTACCTTTGTTTCGTAAATTTGGCATTCTCAATATTTATCAGATTAATAGTTTCCAAATTACTCAATTTGTATATGGTTCTTTAAATAAAACACTTCCCACTTTCTTTCATAATTTTTTTTCTCTAAACAATCAATTTCACAATTATTTGACTCGAAAAGCATCCCAGCTCCGGCCACCACAATCACGAACTACATCATCTCAATTTAAGATCTCTTACAGAGGATCCAAGTTATGGAATTCACTTCCTTCCCACTTTGTTAAATTTTCTTATGAATCATTTAAAAAATCTGTGAAAAATTTCTTGCTGTATCAATAATACCCACCTGATCTGTGTATGTGTGTGTGTGTTGTGAGTGCGCGCACTCGTTTGTGAGCATCCAAGTGATTTTATACCATTATGCATATTATAATATCCAATTTAATGTTTATCTAGGGAAGTCCTCCTGTTAAGCCCCTTGAGGGTTTTTAGGGCCTCCTTGCATGTTTCCTTTGTTTTTTGTTTCTTTTTTTTTTTTCTTTCTTTTTAAAAGGAAGTTCTTATATCAGCAGATTTTATGGTAATTGTAATGTTGACTTTTTAACATGTGCTAAATAAACAAACAAACAAACAAACAAACAAACAAACAAACAGAGGTGGCTGATGTGACGTCATATGTGTGATAGGACACGTACTGTATATTGTGTATTATATGTGTGTGATATCTGAATGTATACACACGCTGCTTTTGCTTTTTAATGATTATAATAGTGAAAAAAGGCCGACCCTGCTGTACAGGAAACAGTGAAGGGAAGCAGGGAAACTTTGCTGATGTTCAACCAGCTCTGTGTCATCGCAGTGATAAATGTTGTTTGACTTCGCACAGAGATTCCTGCACATCTGGGTTGCTGGCAGCGGCTTGTGGGTGAAGCCAAACACCGTTCATCTGCACACACTGTGATGCCACACAGCTGGTTCAATATCAGCAAAGTTTCATGTTAACACCACAAAAAGTCACAAGCAGGTTGGGCAGGATCATACCCATCATGCATTGCATCAGCACTGCTGGACAAATCTGCAAGTCATATTTCACAGAACTTTTCTGTTTTCCAGAGGACAAACTTTAGGCTAATTTAATAGTTGACATATCTCACCATTTGCGTCCTTGGCCATCAGACTCTTAGCTTTCATGACAGAAACTCTCAAGGAGAAGCTGGCTCGCTGCGAAACAAAAAAGACATATTCTGTCTGTCCAGCAAGAAACTGTAAAATGTGACAAATCAAGGACATGCATTGAGTACATTACAGTGTTTATTTCAACTTGACTCTCCTGGATCCCCATTTAAACAAACATCAGCGTGCATTATAGAGTGAGAATGTGAGTCATCGCATCCTGTATGTTTTATTCTATATACTGGCTTCATAGGTTGCAAGGTAGAAAAACTCAATGCTCCACCACAGGAAGAAAAATGGAGATTACTTAAATGGCAAAATATTTTCACTACATTTCCAGCACTCAGTCATATTATGGATCACAGATCTTAACAGAAATATTTCAAAGGTCCTGTGTAGTAAAGTAAAAGACACAAATTCCTACTATAACAAAAGGGCTTTTGGTGTTACAAGTTTTACATCTTTCAACTCTTTGAGGCCAACTGTTTCTCTCCAGGCTATGCTTTCACCTTATTACTACTGCACAGCTCACAATATATGAGCATGAGAAAATATCAGGCAATGCACTAAAACACAACCTGTGGCTGCACAACTGAGGATTTATTGATGCCTTTGTCACCACTGCTATTATGTGTTTAATGTTTTAGTAAAAACTTTAACAGAGGATTTGCATGTTTTAGCACTTCTGCCCCCTTATGTGTGTCAGCTCTGGTAGTTACCAGCAACGCTCCTCCAAGCAGTTGCTTTTTAATGTACCCTGGGTTTTAACAGATCTGGGGAAACTGTTTTCTCCTACTCTGCACCTTGGACATAGAACAGTCTTCAAAAAGATCTAAAATTAGAAACGAGTTTAAGGGCACTGCAAAGAATGTGGTGAAAGAGACGTGTGCTTGTTTTTTGAGAGGCCACTATGTTGTAATTGTTGTTGTTGTTGTTGTTGTTTTTTTGTGGAAATTTGTGTTATATGTTGCATTTTAAATGTGTTTTGATTGGCTGAAATTTTCAATCTCGATGGGACTTCCTGGCTAAATAAAGGTTACATAAACAAAGTTTGTGGATGTAGGAGCTAAATCTATTCATGAAAATAAAAAATATCAGTGGATATCTAAAGACCTTTTTAGACAGGAATTGTGCAAATTTGCAGGAAAGCCCAATCAGTCTTCTTTCAGCATTGGCAATACAAAAATAAAATCGGGGAGTGCGGCAAAATGCCACCCACCTACTTTTTACTACGTTTATACAGAATGTGCCTTTTTCGGGGCAATGGGGGGCGTGAGCAAGTAACAAAACGTGTAGCTCAGCATGTGACATAAACAGTGAAGTGGGAGGGAAGCTTCTGTGATTCTCTCATAAGTTGGCCCGTTCTTCACCGTCCCCGTCACCTGACGGTTAACGGCCTCTTCGTTTGCGAGGGCAAGGAGGGCGCGCAATCCCTTGTCTCCCCAGTTGCTCATCTTTACAGTATCTGTCAGGTTTGCGTTTCCCTCTTGCTACTAGCTGCTCGCTAATTCCTGCTATCAGCTGTTTCTTGTTCATCCACCGCCAGTGAGTCGCACGTGCGGCGTTATCAACAGCTCCTCCCGTTGCGGAAGGCCACCTTGGTCTTTTTAAACTAAAAAGGTTTTCGGCAGTATGACTACCCTGCGAGGCGGAAAATTGGGCACCTCGGATCAACTCGACAATCCGGCTCTGTGTGTCTAAACGCTCGCACTTTGCCAGCAAAACGGCCCAACATTCGCTGAAAATCTGGCAGTTTAAAAGGGGCTTTAGTCGTAACAAGTCTGAGCTGTTTATACATGGGGTATTTATTTAGTTTGGGAAATCCGATGATCTCTATAAAGTATTCAGCTCATGTTGAGTGGCGGACTCAACAGGGACTAGAAAACACTCTTGCTAGGTCGTTACTAAGGTTGATCTATTTGCTGAAGTAGTAAACTAGGTTTCATAACATATAGTAGTCTACTGATGTGACTGATTCTTTTCCAGTTAGTCAGACCCTATGTGTTTCAATGGAAACAGAAAAACTTCTCAATAGTATGTTATATATAGTCAAAAGTGGGACAATATTAGCACAGAACGGAAATTAACGACTAGTATAAATGTTGCCCTTTAAGTACAGACATCTGGTGTCGGCTCCCACTGCTGTAGTTTATCTGACAGATGTTGTTATGGCAACATCTGAATGGACAGTGACTTACACACAAAGAGTCTCACCTTGGATTCTTGAACTTTTTGTAGAATGATATCATGCTCCTCCTCGCCCATATCAAACACCTTGAAGAGATGGTCAGACAGTAAAACAGCTTTCTTTATGCGGCAGAGACCTGTCTAAACATTCTTGAGACACCCAGGTTCTTTTTCACGATTCAAGATGCACCACTGTCCATTATAACACCACTGAAATTCTTTTATAAAACAGCACCTGACCAGCTGGGAACATAACACAAGGTGAAAAAAACAAATACACCCACTCCTGACATAAAAGACGCTACAATCCTTGACATGATTTCATCTGAATGGATGTAATATCACAGCTGAATATCAGTACACAGCGTGACTGGGCTTTGATGTTTAATCAGGTTTGAGCCAAGAGCATCTGCTCAGATTCTTACAGCCTGCTCACAACAAATAACACTCTCTATGAGGCGTGCAGCAGTGTTACTAACACACATTTAATAGAGCTCAGAAAATAGATACATGGATAGATGGATGGATGAATGGGTGCATGGTTGGGTTGATGGACAGGTACCTTTAGCAAGTAAGCAAACAGCTCTTCGTCACTTTTCACATGTTCGGATGATGGCACTCCCACACGGTTGACCACAGTGTACACAGCTTCCTCATAAAGCAGGTCCAGCTACATGAAAACACACTCCACTTAATAACAACCCTTCAAAAATAAAAGCTCGTGTTCCTTCATGGTTTCTGCTCCGCTGCACATCAAAGGCAGGGAGGGGGTTCTGTTATCGTGACTTTTAAAATGTAATCCCTGCTGAAAATCTGATGAAAACAGAAACGGCGAGCTGACGCACCTCTGTCCTTCTGATTCTGTCGGGGATGAAGGCCTGGTCCACGTGCTCTTGGGGCGGCGGGACTGTGCAGGCCCCTCTCTGGCACTGTGAGGGGTCAGGAAGAGTTCATCTTAAAACAAAGCCTGCCTTATTTTATCCTCTCTTGAAAGAAGTTTAGTCCAGTGGTTCCTTATTTAAGGTCAGGCCCCTTCCAAACGTTCAGAAGATAAATCTAGGTGTGTGTGAGAGTGTAAAATAACAAATTTATATGCGTTTTTTGGACTTCTTCCTGATCTTTGCTTTTTGTAAAATATTGGATTTTTCTTTTTCTTTCTTTCTTTCTTTTCAAGTTTATGAGAGACTTGTGGGTTTCAATAAAACCCATTTTCATAAGTTGAGGGTACAAGAGACCCCTGTGAAAATGGCAACCTCAGTTTTTCCTTGGCCAAAATTTAGCCTAATTTTGGAACAATATTTCTTTCCTTGTTGGTGAGCTATGTCGACATGGTTGGTACCAATTGACCCTTTGCTAAGTCCCGCCCCTAGATGCAGACTGGCCAGTCATAACGTAGCATCGGGCCGGCTCAGACGAAGGTCTGACAACAACACAGCTGTGCTCAATTGACTCTGATTTCAGATTTCCTTGATTTTCAGGCTGGTTTTATGGATTTGGAGCTAAATGTGTATTAATGATACTCGTTACCTGGAGAGGTTGGCACAAGATATATGTTTCTTCCCTGTTCCAAAACCAAAATCAGACCCTGAAAAGTGTAGGGTTAGCTAGCTACAGAAGATATAGCCTACTGAATGTATACACATGCTGCTTTTGCTTTGTAATAATAATAACAGTGAAACAAAGACTGACCCTGCTGTACAGGAAGCAGTGAAGGGAAGCAGGGAAACTTTGCTGATATTGAACCAGCTCTGTGTCATCGCATTGTATGCAGACGAACGTTGTTTGATTTCCCTCAGAGATCCCTGCCCATCTGGTGGCTGAGGTCTGGGTGCTGGCAGCGGCACCGGGGTGAAGCCAAACACCGTTCATCTGCACACACTGCGATGGCACACAGCTGGTTCAATATCAGCAAAGTTTCCCTTTATATTCATTGTCTTGTGTGGTGATCAGCAGTGATGTGGTGGTTCACTTTTACACTGTGATCTGTAGCCTATAGTTCGGCTTTAGCTTCTAACTGTCTTTGTCTTTTTAACCTGTTGTTGCTGCTGAGTCAGTTTGACATCCTGGATATATCCTTCAAACACAGACTGTAGACCCCTCTGTCTGCTTCTCTCTGGAATCACTGTTTCATTTTTCCAAAAACATGATAATATTTCTTCAGGGAGTGCAGTTAGTTACAGTGTGGGCTCAACGCTGAGTCCAACAGATGGATGGACCATCACAAAGGGGCGGGGCTCACGGAAAGGTCAATTGATGCATTCAGTTGTCTAATATTACACGATACCACAACATTCATGCTAGCTGAATAGATGAGTGTGTCACAGCCTCTTTGAGACCGTATTATTGGCCATAGATTTTTGCCAGAAGGGGGCCAGTGGCAGAGGGGCAGCAATTGAAACGGGGCTGTGGCATCCGCTGATATGTTGCTATATTTAGATGTGAAATCATTCTTTGTTGGGAGTGAGTGTACTCGATGTGGTGGAGTAGAAGTATTAAGTATCACAGAATAGACATGATCCACAATCTGAGGACTCACTCCAAATGTAGACATCCACAATAAGGCCAAAAAAACAGGCCAACGTTGAGACTCTTAGAGGAAACTACGTCTTCCCAATTATGACATGAAGTGTAGCTGTTTCTTACATGTTGAGTCTTTTTTTTTTCCTCCTGCCTTACAGCAGTTTGGAAATGAAGACATCACTTCGGCAAAGATGTTCGTACAACACCACTGCCTTATTAGCATTGGCAGCAAGAGGAGCTGAACACAGCCATCGACAGCAGCTTGTCACAGCTGAGCTTCCAGTCTTCTGAGCACCAAAGCTAACCCAGCCCTTCTGTCAATACGCGTCATACTGCCCTGAGTGACAGCGCTGAGGCCTACGCGCCACACGCACGTGCTTTAAGGGTGTAACAGATGGAGAAGGTAGAAATTAGGAGGAGGTTACCTCAGCCTGCGCAGCCCGCAGCATGTTCCCCTGTTTCTGAAGAATGGCATTCACGCGCTCAAAGAACTCCACGCTCTCCTCAGAAACCCTGCCAAGGAGAGGAAGCAGATTGACAGTCTAAAAATAAAGATGGAATACTTGGAAAATATGTTAATTAGGAAGAAAAAAAAATGTGGTGAAATGCATGTTGTATTATGGCAAACAGATACATCGTGTCATCAGAATATTTCTGGATCGCGATGAAAAACAAAGTGGGATTCAGTGACATGGGTGGGATCACGCTGCATCTTGTTTACAGACACTTGGCGAAGCGTCTGTCCATAATGATGATCTGTTTCCTTTTTATGTTGAACTACTGGACTCCATCGCCTGCAGCTCAGCTCCTTATTAGCAATCAAACACCGTCTTATCTCACGCACTAAAAAGCAAAGCAGGTCTGGACCAGAGCTGTCAGCGATCCAACATGTCTGCACTCTGCATAAACCATGTTAATCTACTATGATGAGCAGGGCTGTGTGCAAAATGCAAATGATGCTTTCTGTTTCCTCCAGGTGTAAGTGAATCCCCGGACTCCTGCTGGCCCCAGTTGTCATGGTGATACAGGCACATTCTGGGAGGGCATAGCTGGCTGAACACCTTGGGGAATCCCCCCCACACACACCACCACCCTCACCCCTCCCAAATCTCACACCGGGTGGCTTCCTCCCAGCCTGTATGGAGATCAACCGGGCAGGCGGCAGCTCTGATGTGAACTGTAGCAGAACCGTCGGGATCAGCCACACCGCCTGCCTGTAGCACCTCACCCCCACAGCTCCCACACCTCCCCAGCTTCTGTCTCCTTCCTCGCCTCTCAGCCAACCGCCTATGAAGAGGAGCCATCCACAGAGGCCCTGTCACGCTCCTTTATTAGCGTCATCACATCACAGCAGGCATGTGGCAGCCCATCCCAGCACCCACTGACTCTCGCCATGGTGGGGGAGCGGATGGCAAACCCCTGAGGTATTGATGAGAGCTAATGGCAGCCATGCTGAGAGAGTTGGTCAGGTTTTCTCTGGCGCAGTAAAACTTGAAAGCTGGACTTCTTCACTTAAAATGGTTGAAGTCTGTTATCAATGCTACACTATAAAATACACAATATTCTTCAAAAGGGCCCCCTCTAAATAAAAAATATATCACAGGGCTGCAGCTGCCAGTTATTTCTATATCATTGTCTTTTAAACATCCTGAATTAACGACTGTAACGTACTTCTGCAGCAACAAAAGGTCTTTAATTGGCTCAAAATGCAGCTGCAAGAGTTCCCACAAGATTTTAGAAGCTGGATCATATAACATCTGTACTGATGTCTCTGCATTGACTACTGGTTCACGCAAGACCCTATAGGCTTTAAATGGTCTGGCTCCCTCATATATCCCCAGACAGATTTCCCCACATACTTCATCATGCCCTTTACGTTCCCTTGATGCTGGTTACTTAACCATTCCTTGATTTAATAAGAACTCTTGTGGTGGTTGAGCCTTTGCCCTGCAAGCTCCACTTCTCTGGAATAATCTCTCATTTCACATTCGGGAGGCAAGCTCTGTTGATGCTTTCAAATCCAGGCTGAAAACGCATCTTTTTCTGGTTCACTATGATCACTCCTTTTATCAGCAGGGAACCCAAACCACTGTTAATTTTTCAACGTATTGACAAGTAGAGTAGATACCCCTGTGTGGACCCCAGGAAAAGTAATTGTTACTGCTGTGACAACTGATGGGGATCCTGAATAATGAAGAATAATACAGAACACCCCAATGCTGTTACAGTTATACTGTATGATCTCTGTTTTTTGATCATTGCTAACCTCAACCTGTTGCCATATTCACATTATTACCTGTGGATGTATGCGTGTGGCAGTGTGTGTATTTTTTACATGTAATATAGCGTGTCTTCTTTTCTGCTGTTTTTTTACTGTCTGTAAAGTGAACAGATATTTTAAATAAACTAAAGTTTAAGTCTCAGTTAAAGCCGTTTCTCGGCAAGCACAGATTTTCGTCTGAAAAGTTTGCATAGAAATTTATAAAACCGGGAGCAGTTACGAAAGGAGTGAGCCCTTCTGTGCGGAGTTTCATGTTCTTCCCGTGTCTATGTGTCTGTGATAGTCTGAAGACCTGTCCAGGGTGAAATTAGTTCTTCGCATTTGACCCACCCACTGAGGGAGCAGCAGCGCTCGGGAATCATGTGGTGATCCAAATCCAAAACATTACCGCAGATAATTTACACCAGACCAGGTGTGCATAGCTGTCATGCGGAAAATTCAAATATGAACTTTCTGTATTCTGGCATTTTCAGGCAGCACTGATGAGAAACAGCTTTTAATTTGACAATAATTTGCTTGACTAATAGCTTTAGTAACTTTAAAAGTAGCTTTAATAGCTTTAGTCCATGAAAAATCAGAAATTAGAACAAAATGCCTCTCATAATTTTGCAGAGTACAATTTTTGAGATTTGTCAAACCAACAGTCCAAAACCCAAATAGGTATATGATATTGTTATGCATTTTTAATTTCTCCTTGCAATTTGGGATCAGTTGGACTCTGTAAGTATAAAAACGAAACACTGCTGACAATAATAAAGTCCCAGTGTCCTCAAATGAGACAATAATAATATCTCATTGTCTTCAAATGAGTATTTCCTAATCAATAGTGTCTTATCTTGTAACTGTTGCTAAAATTGGTCAAATTTGTTGCCACATCAAACTACAAACATTAATCATAAATAAACAAGTTACGACCTTAAAATGTGATCAGGTTTTGTCCAATTTTGTGTCGGGATCGGCTGCAGACTTAGCAGATATGGCTGACATCTTGTTTTTACACGGATTAGAGTACTGTGCTCTTACTACCACTAGATGGCACAAAATAGTGTCCACGAACGAGGACAACAAGTCTAACTTAAGAAGAGTGAAGTATAAAGTCCAGTAAACCCATTATGTAAGGTCCTCATGAGGACACGAGGTCTCGGGACGATATGGGGTCTGCCCATTGCTCCGACATCCCATTGTTCCGACCATATTAAACCCATTGTTCCAAAGTCCCGTTGTTTCGAAATCATCATGATGCCCTGTGGTTAAGGTCTGGTTAGGTTTAGACACAAAAACCACTTGGTTGAGGTCAGGAAAAGATCATGGTGTGGGTTAAAATGAAAAAGAAAGTGGCAAACACATAAGCCGTGAGCCTGCTTCGCCTCAAGCCTTTCCCAGCTGACCCAGAGCCGGTCACGGCGCACCACCAAGGCAAAAATATGCCCGCCGGGAGCCATTTAGCACCACAGAGAGTTCCCCACACAACCCCGACCCCAGAGTTAATAACAGGAGGTTATGGTGTTTCACTCTCTTCTCTCTATGACACTTGTATCTCGACCAGTAGCCTACTTTTGTTGCGTTGCTGATCCACAAATACAGTATAGCCTAGTATAATCACATATCGGAACAACGGGACGTCGGACTAATGAGAGGTCGGAACAATGCTACGGCACCGGAGGATATTATAAGCTTGCAGTGACTTCTGGATATTTTAACTAAAAGAAATGACTTAATTCCCTGTATTTCTACTATATGTATAGTCTACTCTTTTATTTGTTAGCAATAAAAGGATTCAGCAACAAAGACAGGCCTTTATTTTTCAGCTTCACTTGTGTCTTTGTTGATTTTGCCAAATTACTGATCAAAAACCGAGTTGTTATTCTGATCCGAAACCTCTCACTCACTGTTTGAAAGCTTGAAACCACAAGCCGAGTCTTCAATCTGTGAACGACTCCACAAACAAAGCCTGTTCTGCTGACAGGAGATGGGAGGCTTTGTTTTTTTGGGGGGCTTACAGTTTTGATTTTTTAATGCTTGTGTTATGAGACACTCAATTCTCTCCACATCCATCTTCAATCGTCCAGGGCATCCTCTTATCCAGAAATCTGTCCCATCTTCTGTCAGTCGGCTGGAGGATTTGTCCAGACATTCTGGGATCTTTTGTTTTGAGCTTTGGGGCGACGTGTTCACGAGCAGACATAATGCCCAAATGATGCAAATCCAGTCAATCTTGATCTGATACATCTAAAAAAAATGATGCTGATATCTTTCAACCTTTTTCCTCTCACTCACACACACACACGCACACATGCACATACACACACCACCGGAATAACAAACTGATTTGATGTTGCTAGGAAACAGGTCCATTTTTTTTTTTTTACTGTCATTTTATTCTCATTTATTTTCAGAAGTCATTCAGTTATGTTTCCTGTCTGTGGAATAAATCAGAAGGAAAACATAAATAAAAACACAAATACTGAACTTTACTGTGAGAATATGAGTTAAAACGTGACAAATTGAGAGTATGAAAGTGACAGCAACCCCTTATTTAAATATAATACAGCAGTGCACACATAGTAATTAACACTGCAGACATCACTGTTGCAGCATGAAAGGCAATGTGACGTCTGTATGCATTTTAATAAAATAAGCAGATTCTTTCATCTGAATCATCACGGTTGTCAGTGCAAAATATCAGCCTGCGGCTCCTATCGTAACAGAGGATCTCCGTGACAAGGATCCCCTCCTCAAAACGACACACAAGACTTGTTTGTTTTACTCTAATTACACATTTGATTGAGCAGCAAAACATTACAGGTGAGAAGGATCTAATGTGGCGATACGATCGCAGAATCTCTCCATTCAATAACTTGTGTATGAACTCCCGGCTAGAGCTACTGACAGACAGAACAGACGCTCGGTGTGAAATTGTTTTCAAACTAGGTCCTCCTGGGTGCTTCACGATGGTGATTCACAGTTTATACTTCCTCGCAGTGTCGGTCAATAGCTGACTGAGGATTTGACGCATTTCAAAACAAGCAAAGGGCAACTCAAACATAAAGCTCTTACATGACGCCTGAATACATGGTATTCAAAGATGCTTTAACAGTGAGCCTCTGATTTATGTTCCCATTCATCAGACAAAATGCTATAGCAGGAAAATCATTCCTGATACATCCGAGAGTAGTAGGTCATACTGTTCCATATTAAGTATTGCAGGGTTTACTATTGTATGTCCATAACTGCATGTTTTTAGGTATCCAATCCCATGAAAAGACCAAAACCAACAATGAACTCATGCTGCTAATAAGTACTGCCTGTGCAGTCAAAGCCTGGTACATCTTATTCCTCTGTGAGCTCCCATTGTTGTCCAAAATCTATTAAAAATATATCAGCGAGCCACTCTGTTGAATTTTCCTCCGATACAACGAACACGGGCACTATAGTGTATTTAAAGTCAAACACATATACACCATTTATTGCTGTAAATGCTGACTTATGTGGGAATTATACTTCTGCATCAAATCGACATCGTACCCTACGCCGTAGCCTGACCTGCACCTCCCAAAAAATGTAACTACATATTGCGACGACGCAGACATCCTGTCTATTATTGTAAGCTGAAACCATTTCCCTCAGTGGCAACAAAGCTTTTATGTACTTAAATTTCACAAAAGACACAATAATTTGTGAACATAATAAAGCCTCCACAAAATAACATTTATACTTCGGGATTTATCCTGGTTTCATATGAGCAGAGGAAATCTCTGGTTGTCGCTAGGCTAATTTATGCAATGTACAATGCCATAGGCTTGTGCTAATAACGTTAGCATGTTATATTTGTTTGGAAAATGTGTTTAGTATAAGATAGCAGTTTTGTCAGTTGAGAGTTGTAATGGAGCTGAATTTTGTAATGTTATCTTTTTTAAATGTTGCTGTTGTCCCTGGCTTCATATTAGTAGAGGAAAAGTCTGCTAGCCACTAGGCTAATTTATACAATGTAAAATGCCATAGACGTTGCTAAAAACATTAGCATGTTGTATTTGTGGGGAAAATGTGTCCAAAGGAGCGCTTTGTCTGTGAATGCTGCGAGTTATAGTGAAGCTGATTTGTGAATTTGTTTTGAAATTGTCTCCATTGAGTCATGTTTAATGTTTGTTTTGGGTGTGAATCAACTCAACCTTACAGAACTTCACAGAAACTCCACCGCTGACTAGTGTTTTGGAGGTGTAACTGCAGAGTGACACAGACACACCAATGCACAAGTATAAATGTTCAGAATGGCGTAGCAGAGTGAGCGCTCTTTGCTTTCACCCAGCTTTTCAGTACAGGCAGCGGTGGACACATAGACTGCTGTCTGGAGGAAGAGAGGATTTGCCCCACCAGGCTCCAAGATCATGTTATCGTCTGCCCTCTGCAAAGTGGTTAATTTAAAGCTCACAGCAACTTGATACAGTCTCTGGCTTTTGTTTGATGTCTAGTGTAGAGAAATTTGTTGCACATTTCTAATCCAATATTAGCATAGTTAGCTTACCATACTACGTGAATGTCACTATCACACTTAACATCCTGCTGAATTCTGTTCAAACTCTCAAATTCTATATAGAATAAATGAACAAATGGTTGAATATTTGTATTGAACAACCCAATCTGACTCCTGCACAGCCCAGATGGATACTCAACCCAAGCCCGACAGGACCCAGCTTCTTGGGCCAGGTACGGTATGGCTGTGTATTTAGAAATGATGTTTGGGTTTGGTTCTGGTTTGGCCTATGACAAACCAACTGTCTGTGTTGTCTGACTCCTAGAAATTCATCTGAAACCTGTAATAAGGGGTCACAGGTAGAGCAGACTGCTTTATTTTAAGGGGTCAAATGGACAAATAAGGGTGGGAGCCTCGGCACAGGAGCACCAAATGTGCACTAATCCACGGCTGAAAACCAGAAAAATAGTTACACTGTTTACTCCTGTTTGACGATTGCGAAAAACAACAATTCCCAGCAATTTTAGGATCTAACTGCGCCTATAGAAAAACAAAATGATGCTGTATCGGTTTCTAAGATTCGGTAAAGACGCCTTCAGTTAGAACAAACACATTGTTTTGGTGTTCATGCAGTTACTGGAGATAAGAAAAATCCAGAATAACAACAGCCTTGCTCTTTATATGTAAGGCATACCTGTCATTAATTACTGTAATTGTATGCACATGTAAATTTGATCAGTTATTCTGCATTAATAAAAAATGAGAGCCTCTGTACAGTGTCACAGAGGAGTCAAATCCATTAATGACACAGCGGCGAGCTCACAATCTTAAACACAATGAAGTCAAGTGTGAAATATGAAGTCCACTGCTGTTAACAGAGATGGAAAAGGACGGTAAAATAAGCAAATTATAATATACATTTAAACGTATCTCCATAACGCCCGGTCAAGCTCGTCTCTGACAGTGTCTCCTGCACTTCCACAGCCTTAACACCCAGCTCACATGGAGGCGAAACCATAATTTGCTCAACTGAATTAAAAAGTTCACCTGCAACGTGCTGGTCTCTGCTCTGAGAGCTCGGCTCTGACAGCCCACTGTACAACCGGGTCAACAACTGGGGACGGAGCTGCCCAAATCTAGCCGGCCTCATTTGCAAATTCTCAATTAAAGTGAGAGCGCAGGCAGACCAGCAGCAGTCTGAATGAATAACAAAGATCAACAGCCTGCCTCTAATGACTAGCGCTCAAGGTACGGCTGAGACTCAGTGGGGAGGATGTAGCACCAGGGAGCTGGCATGGGAAATGAGGAAAAAGGTGAGATACTGACATTTCGAATCACTCTTTAATTAAGAACATAAATAAGGTCTTTCTGGAGCAGATTTTACATTAAACTGCATTAAGAACAGAATTAATGCTAAAACAGATAACACATACAGAGACAGCACTAAGAAAACATCTTTAATTAAAACACATTCAAGAAAAATGGACAATATTAGTCTTTCTAAACTGATCATATCTATACTGATCAGTGACCAACAAAGCATCTGAGGTTATCTCTCACGTTATAAATAGACACGGTCGTCAGTACAAGTATAAGTTCACATGGTGGCAGCAGCCCGTGTTTAGGTTGCTATAGAAACCTCAGGTTCATACTATTACTTTTGGCTTTAGATGAGGCTTCAAAACAACACTGAAAAAAAAATAAATATCAGACGACTAAATTTTCCCGTGCCACTTCGTTTGTTGCTATGATGCAAACAAGGGAAATTAAAATTAACACACAAGGAATACACTTTCAGATTGATCAGACAAGACCAGAGTCAAGGATGAAAAATCCAGTAAAGTCATCTTTATTCTTCCTCGAGAACACAGCGCTGTCAAGGTGGTGGTAACAGATGCCATACATCAAGACATTACACAGCATAATAACAGAAACACAATACATACATACAGTACATAAAGGACAGATTACATATCTACATAGAGATACACAAACCAACATATAGTACATGCATGCAGTACACAGCATATGGACATAAATACAGACATACGTAGAAACATACTATGTAAATGCACAGATATTTTCATTAAAAAACATGTAGGCTAATAATTCATTACAAATCACATGAATCACTGGGTTATGGTCAAGCAGTGGGCAGCTCCTGCCTTTTCAAACACTGACCCCAACCCTATATATAGGCGTGGTGTTGTATTTTTTACATGCACGAAATAGAAATGGTGACTGCTTGCTTATACTCAGACCCAGAGAAACATACTGTCAATCCAGTCCCCATACTACCATACTATATAGTATGCAAGAAAAAAATGAGTATGTCCCAATACATAATATGTCAAATGCAGTAAGCCAAAAATACCAGGATCTTCTGCTACATCCAGTTAGATTTTGCAGTATGCAAGCCAGCATGCTTTTCAGGACATTCGCAATCCTCTGCAGCGAAAGATACGTCACATGGACTGTCAGAGGTCACAGTGATGGATGCCATCACATTCAGGTGACTGATGACCAGTCGATTAGCAATAATAGGAATAGCAACTGTGTAACTGAATAAAATAATCAATGAAACAATCACAAGGACATGTAAAGCCATGTAATTTTACTATTGTGAATATAATATGTTAGAATCTACAATGTATTCAGTTACAAAATAACAACATTAGAGTTGTCCAGGTTGACCTCCATCTCTGGTGAGCACACTGAATGTGTTTTGTTTTGTCTCCATGGTAACAGACACATGAATAAGAGGGTCAAGGTTCAGGGCGTAATGTTATGAAGAAGCAGTACGTCCTGATTTCGTGCATGCTGCATGCAACAGTACGTACTTTTTAGGGCAGCTGCGGTACCTACTCGAAAGTAAAAAGAAAAAGTATGTGATTCTGAACGCACCCCTACTCGCCATTGTCTCCACTTGCATGATAAAAAGCAATATAACCAGCCTAAAAGTAACATCTAAGTAAATTCGAACAGTGCACATTTATCATGATAAAATACTGATATAGCAGTGAGATTTATACTTCATACAGTATTTCTTAGATGTGTACATCTTCATATTTTACTATCTGGATGGCATGTTCACAAGATGAAAAGTTGTGGTTGTCTCATGTTTCTTTAATCTATTAAATGTCAGAAAATATTGAAAAATAGCCATCGCAGTTTCCCAATACCCTAAGCAAAATCTTCAAATTGCTTCTTTTGTCTGACCAACAGTCCAAACTAAAAGATATTACACTTTGTAGAATTTAAGGCAAGGAAAGGCAGCAATTCCTTACATTTGGGAAGATGTAACCATGAAATATTTGGAGTATTTGGTTTGAAAAGTGTTTGAAAATTATTAAACCGATATCAAAATAGTTGTAGATTTATTTTCATTTGATCGACTAATCAAATAATCACCTAAAAGTTTCCACTCCAGTCCAATGTGACATCTTAATGATAGAGAAAACTTGATCTTTTTTTTGTTTTTAGCAATGCACATACAAAACATTTAAGTTAGCATATTACCAAGAAAAGCCTGACTTTTGACCTTTATCTGTTATTTATTTCTTTTCATTTTTTATGTCTGACATACATACAAAAATAAATGCAATGACATATACGTGGCCACACGTGTACATACAGTATACACACACACACACACACACAACCTTCGATCCCATTACTCCACCCATCACCCATGTACCTGTAACTTTGATGTACACTGAATACACACAGAAAAGACGTCCATAGACAAACCACAACATAAGGTGATGTGCTGCTCTTATGTCATGTGCATGATATCTTCATCACTCAACCGCAAACAGCAAGCAGCAGTGTGCTGCACCGTTATGTCGAAGGAGACATGTGGACATCAGAACCATGGGGTGTAAACTGATACACAAGAAAACAGCATTTGCGAAGCCCTCGGAGCCTGACTGTGCATGTAATAGTGTGGTTGATGTGTCCTTGGGGGAGAGGCAGCTTGTGCATTGCCTGCTCACAGCGAGTCACAACTCTGGAATAAATGCCAAACACATTAAAACATTCTGTTGACAAGAAATAATGACCTGTGGCTTCGGCTGGACGGCCAGCCGAAAAACAAATGAATAACAGACAGGAATTATTTCTTATGAGCTTGTGCCGCCGTCTTCGAAGGGCTGTCATCTTCCGGAGCTACACCGCAATTTAATTTTCCTCAAAAAAAAAAAAAAAAAAAAAAGACTCTCATTATGAAAGCGATTACTTTTCCTAAGCGGCAACAATCAAGCAAATATTAACTATAGCTAGAAACAGTAATATATTAATAAACAGCCGGTGTGCTGCTTCTTGCTCAAACTCAAGCGAGGCTTAATTTGTGTCTGACAGCAACGCAACAGGTAATCTGAAAAGCAAAGGCTGGAAGTGCATCACAACTTTACTTTGAATCTCATAAAATCAAGCAACACGCTTCTGCCAATCAGTGTGCCCAGAGGGATTTCAGTTCAGTCAGCATCAATACATGTTCATCAGTTAAATTAGAAGTAAAAAACAGTCATAAAACCACTATGTCAAACAAGACAGAACCAAAGTTCCACGAATGCCGCATCCATGACAAACCACCATAATGAGCCAAAACCAGCCACTTGCAGTTGTGTGTATTGTTGCAAATTCCAGTGACTCACCTGCGAGGTAACGGGTCAGGACAGTGTGTGAGGGGGCTGCTGGCGGTGGGTGGCGGCTCCCTTCGGCTCCTCAGCGACTGGCTCCTCTGCACCTGCCTCAGCACGCTACTCTTCAGGTCGAGCAGGGTCGTCATGATCTCTCACTGCCAGAACACACACAAAGGGGCAAACATCAAGATGCTGTCGCTCTGGTCCACCCCGTGATTGGCAGCATTTATGTAATTCACAACCTCTATTATAGAGAAGTGAGTCACAATATGTACATTTCATTTCCGCTGCGGGATCATATTTATGAAACCGGTTGTTTCTGGAAATACAGTTGGCTCGGGGGATTCTTTTGGTCTAATCAGCTGCATAATCACCTCCTTGCTCTTTTAACATAATTATACTCCTCCTCAGCAGAAGGTGTGTTCTATTTCTGTCTGATGCCGCAGGGTGTGCAATTTGTCTTGCACCTTTGGGTCTGGTCAGTTCAGCGTCAGTCGACCTTTATTTTTGGGATCATACTTTGTAAGAAATATGCAAATTAAGAAGCCCAGCAGAGCTGTGAGCCGCAAGAGCCCCATAACAACAAAGTCATAAAAACTGTTGGATCGCTAAAATGAAATGGCGAGACTTGGCAATAAAGCAAAGTAAAAGCTATGTTTAGAAATGATTCCCCTGGATGTCTTAATTGTAGACCTGGAGCCTTTGCGGGGTAAAAACTAGAGGATCTAATAACAAGACCCAGAATATGTTGCAAAAACAGCTCAGTCTGATGATGTGAAAATAGAATAATACGATTTTGACTTTTGAGAGTCAACAAAAGAAGAGCTTATAGGAAAAGTCTGCTGTAATGAGGGTTGTAAAGAGAAGCAGTCTGATAAAGAAGCACTTGTGACTTAATGAGAAACACATTCAGTAACAGTTTATGTACTTTGCTGTACAGAAAAAGTGTTATCATCTGTAATTAAAGTTGGATTAAAGCGTGAAATTCAGACCGTATGTGTTGTCTGGACACAGATCCCAGTGGCTAGCAGTTTATGGTGCATCAATGCTGACAGCACAAATGCCAGATTGATAATTCTGATGCCGTACCTATGGCGCAGGCTCTACCTCGACACAGAGCCTGCGTCATACCCTACACCTACCCTAAGCCTGACGTGCAACTCCCCAGAAACTACACGTCACAGTCAAACAGACCACCTGTCTTTTTTTTGTAAGCTGAAACCATTTCCCTCAGTGGAAACAACGGTTTTATTTACTTTAATTTCACAGATAAGAAACAATGAATTGTAACGACAATACAGCCTCCACTAAAATAGCATTTTAAGTCTTGTGTGCAATTTATCATTCAGCGATGGGATTTATCAATGCTTCATCTGAGCCAAGGAAATATCCGCTTGTCGCTAGGCTAATTTATACAATGTAAAATGCCATAGGCTCTGTTTGGAAAATGTGTTTAGTATGAGACAGTTGTTTTGTCGGTGAACCTTCTGAGTTGCAATCTAGTGGGATTTTGTAACGTTATCTTTGTTAAATGCTGCTGTTGTCCCTGGCTTCATATGAGTAGAGGAAAAGTCAGCTAGCTGCTAGGCTAATTTATACAATGTAAAATGCCACAGGCTTTTGCTAAAAACATTAGCGTGTTGTATTTGTCGGGAAAATGTGTCCATGACAAATGTTTGTCTGTGCATGCTGCGAGTTATAGTGAAGCTGATTTGTGTACTTGTGTTCGAAACTGTCACTGTTAAGCCATGTTTAAAGTGTCACATAATTTGAGGTAGCCAACAACCCAGTTTTATACATTCGAAGAACTTCCATAAAAAAAGGAGCTGTTTGGCAACCAGACCTGGCCTCTAATTGAGACAGACATTTATCTGTCAAAACGTGGCCAGTAAAAGAGACTTGGTGACCAATTGTTGCATTTGTGGACAAATAATTTATCATAAGGAACCACCTAATGAATACAAAAACAATGGTCAATTTTTAGTAGCATAAACCAGCATTATTAAAAAAGACAGCAACACAGGAAGGAACTGGACTATACAGACGGTATCTTTCCTCCACAAATACTGTATAAAATCATTCTTTTTCGCTTGGATCAGGTTCAACAGAAGCAGGAAAGTTGTCCGAGCATTTGCAGAGAAAGGTAAACTCGGGTGGTCGTGACTGTGAAACATGAATTCAGAAAAATGAGCCTATCTGGCGACCTCAGAGAGATTGGCACTGTGTTGCTAAGCAATTCGCCGAGACCGAGTGGGTCTTTCTCAGGGCCATAAAGTGAACTTTCATTTCGGGCGGTGAAGTATAACTGAATTATATGACCTCATAACAATATTGTGCACCGTCAGTGCTCCCCGCAGTGGAGGAGCCGGAGAATAAAATGAACTGTTCTGTTAAAGGATATCTAATGAAACTGTGCATGTCTGCATTTCCCCCGAATAAAGAGGTAAAGAAAAAAGGGGAAAGTAAGCAAACTTGACAGTTTCTTTGCAGTGGCAGAATCAATTGCTTTTCTAAACCAGCTTTTAACTATGACCAAAGCTGAGTCTGTAGGCACAGGAAGCCAAAATATGAACAGTTTAATAGGAATATACTGCTCCATGTGATTATTCAAGGCTCACATATTGGCTTTAACATATTATCTTTAAGTGTAATGCGCCATTCTTTTTAGTTTGGCAAAGATTAGTCACCGAACTTCACATGTCTGCAGTACGTCTACCCTTTATTAGGAGTTAATCCTTTTAATTTCGAGACAAGGTTGGGCGCCTATAAATACCTGCAGTTCAATACTGAAGTCAGTTACAAAACCCCCAGAGGAACAGAATACATTTATTAGCTGACACATTTTTAAAGTCACCGTGGCAGCAAGACTGTTTACTGCTGCCTGACTTTCACCATTCACCTCAAGTTAAAAAAAAACACAAAACATCAGAATGATCTGATTTCAAGGTCAATAATCACATACATGTCAGGAGTTCCTTCTGCGAAGCACTCGAGGATGCTCACACATCTGCCTAGCAACTGAAGAGCCGGTTGTAAAATCAAAGACTCTCCTCAACAGCAGCCAATCCCTTTCGTCCCTTGTCCAATTTACTGCATGCTAACTGTGATACCGGCTCTACCTGGATATCTGAGGGTCTTTTGAGAGCCTCCAATAGTCAGTGTGCTGATGAACGGCCGCAGAGGAAGAAGAGACTCAAAAAAAAAAAAAAAAAAAGAGAGCAACGACAAGGACACGAGAGGGAGGATTTGATTGATGGAAAAGTTGTTTCAGAAGACAGCCAGAGAGACTCAGACAGTCAGACACTCTTTTCAATAGTTGACAGGCGATGTCTGTACATCTGTGCGAAAAGAAGCATTGAAACGCCGGGCCGGGAGCTTGTTCAGATTCTCCAACCGGCAAAAAAGGCACTATCGTCACTGTTATTAACAAACTGTAATAGAGGACAATTAGCTCATTGTGCCCGTGGGAAGAGATTCTGAGCTGATGCTGCTCATTTTACAAGCAATGTTAATTTTTTTTCCCTTCTCTTTTATGGCACTGTTGAAGGCTGCCTGTTTTGAATTACAGTGCTTACACCAAATGGATCCAGAAAATGAAACATATTTGCCCGCACGACTGCTATCACTCGGTGCTCCAGGCCAATTGCACAGAGAGCAGCCGTGCAGTCAGTCTCCCCAGCTCAGAATAAGCCAGAAATTTGTGGTACGCGTTGCATCACTGGACTGAGCCAAAGGACAGTATGCTATTGATCCAGGAGGCTGACACCTGATATCCACTTGGAACATCACACTTTACTCTATTAGACTGAAGTGTCTGTGCTCCTTCCATGTCAGATACCATCAGCGGGCCTCATGCAGGAAGCGCCATTTGAACCAATTTCCATAGTTTTGTTCATATTCATGAATCACTTTTATTTTGTTCACACCCAGTCATTTCTGGTATTCCCCAGTGTTGTCTTATTTTGGCTCTTCTCGGAGGTGAGAAAAGATTTTACGAGCGTTTGAGAGTTCTCTCACCAAGACAAGAAAAAGACCATCTTGTTTTCACAATCCACAAATTGTCCAACACAAGTTTATATAATCAAATTTAGATTAATTATAGAGTGGAGTAATTAACTATGGGACCATTAAATTCACCAGCTGAAGAAATACTATTCGTCAACTGATCCCAATTAAGTCGAAGAGAAACTCTTGGGCATACATTTTTTGCTTCCAGTTTCATGTCAAAGCTTATTTTTCTAAAATTTCAGTCACTTAGCTGACCTCTACTGACATTTACAGCATCACAAATGCTTTGCCATTGCTTGGTTTTTGATTTGTCTGTAATGCCAGTACTGACACATTTGCTTTGTTTAAGTTCACTAGACAATGCTTCGATTTCACTACCGCTGAAGGTCTTCTTCATCTTATAGCGTTTTTTGGTGGCATCTCTCCAATTGACCCTCCACTAAAATCTGCCCCATGGAGCCCACACTGTAACTAGCTGCACTCCCTGAAGAGATATTATCATATTTTTGGGAAAATGAAACAGTGATTCCAGAGAGAAGCAGACAGAGGGGTCTACAGTCTGTGTTTGAAGGATATATCCAGGATGTCAAACTGACTCAGCAGCAACAACAGGTTAAAAAGACAAAGATAGACAGAAGCTAAAGCCGAACTATAGGCTACAGATCACAGTGTAAAAGTGAATTACTTTTCAAAAATGGCAGACAGGAATAAGGTGTAAGCTTGTTGCTTTCACCCAGAGGTGGTGGATGTATAAACTTTCAGCCTGCCAACTAGTTGTCAACACAGCAACATGTCTTGTGGTATTGCTGTCAGATCTATTGAGGCTGTTGTGAGTAGCTGCCTCTTGCATGATGGATTTGTTCTTGTCAGCTTTTTGAACGCCACTCCTAAACGTCTCGAGGAAGCTCTTGCTGCGGGAGTCTGATTGAATCTCAAGGTTGTTGATACTTTCTGCTGTCAATCTCCAATGTGGCTGCACTGGAAACATGTCAGAAACATGAAAGTATAATGGCTAAGTTCAGAAACACGTATTTAACAATAACAGGAAAAAGAGACAGCAGGGTGAAATGCAAAGAGTGGTTCTTTTTACCTCTTACAATATAATAGCTCATATATGGCCATTATGTTATATGAACCATTGAAGAATACTTCATGTGCAAAATGACCAATTACTCACCGCACTCACCTTGTGAAGAAAACGTTTTTCTTGCCTCCACGGTGAACAAAGAATACCATTCTTAATGAAATGGAAGTTCTCGGGGTCTGTGTTTAACAGCTGCTAAACTATACTGAAACAGTGGTTCACGAACACTCACGCAACTCCTTCAGTCTAATCCAAGTCTCACTTATCCAGTCGTACGCTTAGTGCTTCTCAAACACAGACATTGTTACTAAAACCTTACAATTTAAAACACGTCAGTATAAAGAGTTTCATGTATGGCTGACTAGTCAGCTTGGCCATGCGTTTGAACTCTGCTGAAGCGGAGCTCAACAGGCACACTCAGGGCGAACGACTCGTAGGCGGAAGGGTTTCAAATCATAATGTTTTAGACTGCAGGAGTTGTGTGAGAGTTTGTAAACGGATGTTTTGCTGTTGTTTAACGTGGACCCAGTGTACTTCAGTTCATGAAGAATTGGTCGGCTTCTGCTTTCACCACACAAATAAACCAAGTTTTCTTTACAAAATATATGCAGTGAGTAAGTGATACACAAATGGTCAGGTTACAAGGTAAAGTATTCTTTTAAATAGTTCGGCCTCGTTGCCAGTTTTGTCACATCAAATGTACAGCTCCACTGTGTGGAAAAGGGAGGAGTGACCACTTCAATACTTTGCTATGAATGGATTTTTATACGGTCTGCACAAGAAAACATATTTTAAGGAAAAACACTGATTTTAAAATTATCATTAT
Source organism: Epinephelus cyanopodus (assembly GCA_026686955.1). Taxonomy (NCBI): domain Eukaryota; kingdom Metazoa; phylum Chordata; class Actinopteri; order Perciformes; family Serranidae; genus Epinephelus; species Epinephelus cyanopodus. The sequence goes on from CM048929.1 coordinate 22,895,164, forward strand.
TTTCATTAAGGATTCCCGATATATATGTCGAGCCGAAAAATTATCATTCGATAATGAGACATTTTCATAATTACGCATTATTCCCATTAATAAAATGATAGCCGATAAATAGTGTCGATAATATGACGTCAGACTGCTTTCACTGACTTAAGAAGGGCAGTGTCTACACACCCGACACAGTGTGTGGCAGTACATGTACACAGAGAAGAACAACTGTAGCACGCTGTCTAGACGGCAAAATATGTCGCAGTGTGGACGTCTTTCACAGTTCCAGAGGAAGACAACAGGATTGCGCTGATCCCCGACTGCCCGACACAGGTTAGACACAGGACCGTCTCCAGAGTGTTAGCACGAGCTAATTAGCAGCAGCGGCTTACATCCAACACCAAGCTTTTAAAATTTTGACAATACCCCAGAAAATCTACTTCTTTTTTTTTTTACACCCTAATGTTGACAGGTATGGAAGGGTCAGAGCTGCTCTTTGTTTCTGTTGTGTTAGCAACAGTGATGTCAGTTTGATTTGGTTAGATCAGGGCTATGGGATATTAAATCAGCCATATTTCCTTTCCTTTCTTACCCTCAGGTGTACATAAACTACAAGTTGTACACTTCTTTTCAACATACCAAAATGTGAAAATATCCATTATCGTATCGATTATCGGTCACGAGAAGCAGGTAATTATCGATTATCGGTTGAAAAACTCCATATCAATGCATCCCTAATTTTCCTACAAACAGCAGTGTACTTTTGCCAAATGAAATGTCAATGAATCACAAATGTTCAGATCTGATTTTGCTGATTTGAATCACATTTCTATTTCTTATCCACACTACAGATTTTATGCAATATCCCAGAAGGTCTGAATTTCTCAGGCCTCCAGGTGCATGTATTTTGTCACTGACCGTCAGAGGCTACAGCCTTGTACAGGTAAGGTGAGAGAGTGTTCACTGTTTGGTGCTCTTCTTCCTGGGTGAGTTGTATTTAACAGTGCTATGCTCTCTTGGTGACATCTTTAAAAGGCCGTGCAGCTAAAAACCTGAGGCGTGTTTTTTCCACTGTGGTAAACAGGGAAAAAAATGTTGTTTTTTAAAAAAAAGAAAAACTGCTCAGGCATCACATCATATCCACTACATGCAGGCTGGTAAGCACCGACTGTTGACAGCTAACAGGCACCGCAGAGCAGCTGTCTCCCAGGTGAACTCGTTTCAATTACGGGAGTGGATCTCTCCCAACTGGATTTCACTCTGTCTCAGCCGTCAAACCCATAGTGACAAAACGGGTCGACGTGCCACCGCCGCTGGGGCACCGGCTGCCAAGGAAACCCTGTCAAAGCCAAGTAAATGCCTTTCTCGCTACATTGGTGCCGAAGTCGTGCCAGGGAAACACTTGCTCACCAGTGTCTCTCTCCTGTGAGAGCCAATGAGCCCGGCAGCCAAAGGCGCCTTGCTGATAGGGATGGAGTGTCTCTATGGTAACAGCAGAGGAAAAGGAGCTGGTAAACACAGGTAAATGGAATTCTACAAAGGCTGGGAAAAGAATACCACTGATGTTATAATGCGTTCACCTTAACGCAGTAAAATCAGTCATGACGGGTAATATTTCAACATGACTCATGACACTGTACGTCTTAACTACTGTTGCTACTTCACATTCCTTTCCTGCGTGATGCTTCTAGGTCAGACAAAAGACAGCAAGAGATACTATAGCAGGTCAATACAGTTACAAGGTCTACAATGTGTTCTGCACCAGTGGGTTATTAGCAGCTTCAAGGGATGCCTCAAGATTAGTCTTTGTGTGGTTCTAAGTAAACACCTTTCTAAGTCATTAGTCTTGTGCTGTCGAGCACTTCTCCAAGTGTCTGTCTGAGCGTGAAAGCGTCGTCCTTTAGATTGGTGTTTTCTGTTTCAAATGGGAGGAGAGAAAGAGAAAGACGGAGGAGGGGGAGATCATGATATTCCACACATCCTTGCCTTCCAATCAATGCAATTAGGAGTAGGGACGCACGATAATATCGACACGTCATCAGTAGATAAAGGCTTAAAAATGAAATATTGGCATTGGCTCAAAGTGAACATTTCTGCCAATATGACAGGCGATTAAAATGATGCTTTAATTATGTGAATTTAATTAGTCCAAATCTGTCAAATATGCCTTGATTGTGGCTATCATCGGGGTCGGGATTGTATCAGCATCATCAAAGCCTGTTTAAGTAGAACGAATCTGACAGTTTTGCTTGAACATAAATGTTGAAGTTGACAGTTTTCTCATACAATTTTTCTACCGAAATTGGTGCACATATGCAGGTTTTTAGACGTGGAAATAGATGTTGAAAAAAGCAATAGACCCTTTTTCCATTGCCATTAGACCAGAGCGGTACACGGCCCCGCAGTAGACGAGTACCTTTCTGTTTTATGTATCTATTTTTCTTGATGTGACACATTCAATGTCCCGATGGGCCTGAAAACAGGTTAAAAAACATCCAATCATTCATTTTCCATAACGGCTTATTTTGTTAGGGGTCGCGGGTGTGCTGGAGCCTATCCTCCTAGATGACATCGGACGAAAGGCGGGGTACACCCTGGACACGTCGCCAGACTATCACAGGGCTGACACAATAGAGACAGACAACCATTCACACTCACATTCACAGCTACGGACAATTTAGTCACCAATTAACCTGCATGTCTTTGGACTGTGGGAGGAAGCCGGAGTACCTGGAGGAAACCCACGCTGACACAGGGGGGAAAGTGCAAACAGCAACCCCATGGTTTTAACCCCTCTTTATGGAGGCCAGCGACAATGTTACCATAACTACTTCTTTTTATATATTATCTCTTAGGTATTCAGTCTCTGTTTCAGACTCAGTGCCGACTAGATTATTGATTGGAGCCGATAGGAGCTGCAGTAGTAGGAAAATATCGGCGAAAACCCAATATCGTGCATCTCTAATTAGGAGCATGGATTTAATTCATTACATTCCTCCTGAGTCCCCAAAGTGAAAGGGGAATATTAAACGTCTCCTCTTATGAAGACCTTGACAGTTTGTTTAATTGAATGAAAGGAGACGAGCACATTCTCAACTTAATTCCCATCAGCCTGAGGTGATGCACATTAAAATCATAACTGTAAGTCGATTATGCTACAGCGCCGATGTTAAAAAGCATGACTGTCATAACCTTTACGACTGAGCGTCATCATCGACCATCGATGTAATTATCTGACTGGCCCTCAGGGACATAACGGTGTGGGACCAAGCTGCCAGTTGTGTGTCAAACCATCAACAAACTTTCCAGCGGATTGGATGTGTGAAAAGCGTGGACATCGCTGTGATCTACACTGTATGCACCTGCAGATAACACATAATCTATAATCCAGCCCGCTCTGGCCCAAAGAAGCACATGGTGCATCAAGCTATTCCCAGAAGCTCCCAGTGTCTGTGTTGTCAAGGCACATGACGAGCACTTTGGCTTGGAAATTGATTGCCAGAGAAAATCCCCGGAACTGAAAAAAAAAAAGGTCTGACTGCACACAAGCCACAAATCACTTACAGCCACGCACAAAATACAAAAACTGAAACAATGGCACAAACGCTTTGCTTATTGTACCACAGATAATGCACCCTTTGTCCCCCTGAAAAACACTCACTCCAGCTGTAACGCTGCTGTCAAAAATAGCAGCCATTGAGTCTTTATGCAGAAGCAACAATGCCACTTCCAAACTTGCACAACATCAGTCTGCACCGAGACGATGCGCTACAACAAAAGTGACGCTCTGAAGTCATACAACTGCTCAGTCACTATAATTAATGCTGTACTTCCGAACAAAACAACTGAGGACTATATTTGTGAATCATTACCATAAGCTTTTTATGATGTCTCTTTGAATGTGTAGCAGAGTGGGGACGACTGGGGAAGCTGGTATTTATAGGCAGGGCTTTGACCACTGATCTACTGCGTTATATTAAGAGGAAATGATTAATTCATGACTAATGGACTCATGAGGATTAGTCCAAAGTGGAGTTATGACCTGTCTGCTTCTTAAGAAAAGAGCAGAAAGCCACACAGAGACATTCACAGTCATTTTATTCTGCTTATTCTCTATTACGTTGTTGTTTCACGCAGTTGATGAACAATAAAAATGCAATCCCTTTTATTAGCCTTTTAATGTGCCGCACATGTAGTCACTGTCAATATTAAAAGCACAGGTAAATTACAGGAGTCGGAATTGCTGCTGCGGTCACTGGGGGGAAAAATATAATTCTAGCTGCTGTATTTGTGTGTGTGTGTGTGTGTGTGTGAAAGAGAGCTGACTCCACGAGCATCTCCAAAGCGCAAAATTGATTTACACACAGTATGAAGCTCAGCAAGCGTTATGTGTCAGCTGCTCAAGAGTTAAAAATCACATTTCAAGCCTTTACTTTCATGACACTTGTCACTATAGGAAGACCAGGTTACTAACACAAGCCTGGAAATGTGCAAAGAAAAGTGCATTCAAGATGTGAAATGACATCTTTAACGGCAACTTTATCTTCATCTGATGTGACGCTGCTGTGTTGCACCTGTGTGGTTTGATCCTTGATGGGTGTGGGGCGAGTCTAGCTTCTGAGATGTGCAGAGTAATAGGTAACAACAGAAAAACACACAACAATATATCAACTGCCTCATAAAATCTCATCCACCTGTCAAGTTTGGGTAAAGCCAACATTATGCAACATTTCACTTAAGTGGATTTCCAGTATCTGGCTTCACACAGAGACAACTTGAGAGGTTTCTGAGCATGTTTACGATCTTTCTGGTGCACAGAAGGGGAACTTTTGCCCATATTTGCAGATGCAGTATTGCATTCATGATGCTTCTTCTCATCTAGAAAAGTGCAACAGATCTGAGCCCATGAGCTACATCACATGCATACAATATTTCATGCACAGAACTTTATCTTCAGTCAAAAAAAAAGGCTCATTTCTTACGGTTTTCAACTGCAAGGAAAATTCAGATCAACAGGTGCCAATCAGCCAACCTCCCTAATAAAGCCAGCATGACTCAGAAAAGCTGATGCTTAGATTCTTCCAAAGCAAACAGGTCATTTTCCCTGCTGTGATATGACAAAGATCCAGCTCACCTGTGTCTCCTGACAGTTTTCCAGTGTGAAGTGTTTTTGCGGCTGCGTGTGCGTGTGTGTGTGTGTGTGTGTGTGTGTCAGAGTTGCTGTGGATCAAAGCTGAGCTCGCTGCAGCAGGACTCTCTCCTCTTCTTCTGGGGACGAGACGCAATCAAGTTGGGTGAAAACAACGTTTGGATATTTTTCTTGCCATAGACGACACACAAAAGCTCATTTTGGTCCTTCAGGCTTCCTGAGCTCACGCTCCGCCGATGCGCGCCCAAATATGGGCATAGGAAGTGCAGCGACACTTCACTGCCCTCGACTACTGTCGGAAATATCGCATTTAGGAGCTGACGGCACCAGAAACACACACACATACACACACACAAAAAGGTTGAGGCTGACGTGAGAGGGGCGTAGCTGATAGTTACAGACACATTTTACTTGTATGTATTCTACTTGTTCCTGTTTTTTACCTGTTTTTTTTTCTTCATTTAGTTTAGTGTGCTGGCAAAATGCCCTTAAAGGTCAAGTGTGAAGCGTTTAGTGTCTTCTTGTTTCTGAGGTGAAAGAGAATTCAATGAATGGTTGAAGGCGCTCTTGTTAAGATGAGCAAAAAATGCATAAATAAAATCAAATTTAGATTATTATGTTTCAGAGTACTACTTACGACTGTAGCATTATTAAAGGTCCAGTGTGCGAGGTCTAGTGGCATCTAGTGGTGAGGTTGCAGAACTGCATGCCTCTCGCATATTATGGGTTATTGAGAAAATAAAAATAAATGTGATTGTTTCATCATCTTTCAGTCATTCTATCCACCTGTGTGCTTCTTACTGAGTGCATGTGTATTAACTGTATGACTGACCAACCATCATGCACCTTAACTTGTCTGGTGCTTGTTCCTTGTTTCTTTTTGGGTCCTCAGTAGCCTGTATTTGCTCTATGTATTATGGTCTTTCTTACTTTTCTTTTTTTCTTGCTTTGTTTTAATTGTTATATTGCCTTTGTTTTTATTGATTGCGTGTTTTATTGTTTGATTGATTCATTGCATTTTGTGAAGCACTTTGTGAATGTTATTTTTCTGTGAAAGGTGCTATATCAAATAAAAAATATATATTATAATATTACAATTATATTTTGAAAGACAAGCTGAGGGCCATTCAAAATCAATCTGTGGACCACAATTGGCCCCTGGGCCAGACTTTGGACATGGCTGATATATATATGTGATTAGGCCTTATCTTGAGTCTGTGTTTGATTTGTCCGTTCTAGGCTACTGTAGAAACAACATGGCTGACTCTGTGGAAGAGCACCACTCTGTACGTAAATATAAACAGCTCATTCTAAGGTAACGAAAACACAACGATCCTTACATTCAGGTGATTATAGACCAATAAAAACAAAGTTCTGAATATTAAATACCATTTCTGCTAACAGTTGCCCCTAGATCCTATGCACTGGACCTTTAATGAAAAAAGTGACCCTGCTTGACCTGATGTGTTTAATGTGCTATAGTTTGATATTCAGTCTAAATTCAGGTAACACAAATGTACAACAATAAAATATTACACAAAGTGAAAAGTAACATAAAAGTAAAATTTTCTGTCTTTCTATATAGATTGAAGTCAAGTAATGTAGGGCATCAGGTACAAATGGGACAAATAAGGTTTTATGTCTTGGGCTTTTAAATATTAGCAGCAGTCGCCAAGAATGTTTATTGCACCGTCACTACAAATGTACTTTCCATGAAACAATTATTTTAATTGGTCTGAGATAACTAGTAGTAGCAGAGCAAAGAGCCAAAATATCACTGACTCGCCATGTGATGTGGTGATTCTCTCATTTGGGTAATTAGAGTACTTCTGCTAAAACAATAAGGGTATAACAACAAAAATGGCTGTGGTGATGTTGCATTTTATTAAATGTTGGAATATTTTAACAATATACTTTGCTTTTTAGGGAAAATTATTTTTAACTGAGTACTTAATGCATTCAGCCCCGTTATATTACAGACATTTCTTAGTATTTTTGTCATTTGAAAATGATGAAATTTAAGATCATGTAGTGAGTCCATGTCAGCCACAGTACTCCAGAATTAGCCATCACTGTCTATGGTACACAATATGGCACCGAAGAAACAGGCAGCAACAGAACGGGGAAAGCATGGGAAAAGTTGGACAATCAGTGGATTAATGACTGTACCGCTAAGTGGATTTAATGATAAACAATACGAAAAATAAATACATGACATCAGAGCAAGGTATTGAATCTTGTTGAAATAAACTACATGGTCATTTCACAGCGGGCCTATAGAAAGCCGGGAACACTTCAGTGTGATGTCATCAAAGTAAAACTGACGTCTTCTCTCTTTCCATGTCTGTGCATGCTCTGTGCTGTTGATCATCACCTCCAACAGTAGGAGCACTTGAAATAAATGAAAAATAAAAGTGTACGATGTGCACTTGAAGGCACCACTTGACTGTTGCTGAGGGATGTCGCTGAGAAAAATCCCCTCAGCGACGGAAGGAGCAGGTTCATCTCTCAGTCAGACTGGGAGTCATGCAGCCCACTTTGACTTTGTTCTGCCTAATGAGCTCATCTACTAATATAACACTTTGATATGATTTAAATACTAAAAATATGAAATACTCAGAGGACCAAGAGGCTATCACAGACTTTACATGGTGCACATAGCTCTCAGTGTCTAATATAAGAATAAACAAACTAAATTTCTTATTATTATATTAGTATTTTATTTTATTTATTCATTTATTGCACTGTGCTTAATGTTTATTTGATTTATGTACAGGCCCTACATAACACAAAGCTGTAGCTTTATAATATGACGTGTTAAATGATGTGGGTTTCCATTTACAAAGAAAAATATAAAAAGGACAAAAGCCTTTTGTTCGGCTGCATGTGTCAACCATGAGCTATTATGTTGCTGTGCAAAGCTTTTTAACATTTGAACCATTATACAGAATAATAGATGCTTAAACATCTGATTAATATGTAAATAATTTCATTCTAACACAATATCTTTCATGCTACTTGTGCCAAATTGACTCCAATATGTTCTGTATATGTGCCTCTTTGAGAGACACTCTTACAGTCACATTTACAGCCCATAATAAGGCTGAGCAGAGCATAAACAGCACTTTGAAGCCCTTGTATTGCAGGACGCGTAATGCATTTTCTCACTCCTCTGTTTGCACATGAGGACACATGAACGGAAGGGCATGTGCACAAACGCTTTAAATAGACACAGGAACATTAATTATACGCCTGTGGGGTAGAGGTGCCTCTCTCCAAGCGGAGAAATTATTTCACACACGGCCATTATAGCAGAAGCTGCTGTCAGGAACCGGCTCGTGACACACTGACGATTCACCAACGGAACCCTTCATCAGCATCAACAAAGTCAAACCTTATCAGCATCCTGCGATTAGGGAGTTTCCTTATCATTGTTTACCTGCAGTAATCTACACAAGAGCCACTTGTGGAGCCTTCGTCATGTCATGTGGAACAATTTAATTGAATCAGTTACTGAGAGTGAAATTTGTTTGTAATGCCCAGGTAACAAAGATCATATCTGATATGTTATTTGGAAGTAATAAATTGCAGATCCCTGCTGCACACACCTGCTAAAAGGGTTTAAAAGCCATTTTGGAGCTACTTCACCTTCCACAGCACTTCAGCTGTGCATTGGGAGATAATAGCTGTGCAAGTGTTTAAAACTGGTCCTTCATCCAATGTTTTCAGCTCAAAGTTGATGATAGTTAATGCCTAATCCTTGGGTAGGTCGTGATTGGATGTTTGACAGTTTGTTTTTTAACTTTACTTGGTGTTTTCTCACCAGATGTTGAGAGAAGGAATCTTCTCCTATCACTGACTGCCTCCTGAGCTGTGAACAAGAGGGGGAAACAGCGCTAAAGAAACAGACTGACGAGGAGACGGACGCCCGAGTCTGGAGAATTACATCAGAAACCGTCTCTAATTCACTAATGAGGAAAAACAAAAGCGAGGCTTCGCTCTGATTTTGATATGTTTTGACATCATTTTGAAATCTCAGCAAAAAAAAACAAAAAAAAAAAAACGAACAGAAGGCTTTGTGTTGAGTGATGAGACACATGTGACCCCTTGCCTTGTTTCCATGGACACATCATTAGAGAACTTCCCCAGCTGGCCCCAACTGCTTGTGTTGACGGCAAATAACAAGTGAAGGATTTTAGTTATAACCGGGACGAGGGCGAAACTGACTCTCAAGTCCATCAGTCAGTCTGATTAAAGTCCTATAGCTGTGACGTAATGAAGTCATTGCAGTGGATATATTGGAAAGTATTGGAGTGTAACGACTTTCGTGGACAATCTATGAAGGATGCAGCACCACTCAAAGTCACTGCGCTTTCTTACCTTCAAATAGCACATGTCTTCAATCTTCTGAGTCATTCAAAGGTCATTCAGACACTGTACTCATTAATTTCACCGCTGCAACTTCTGGAGACAAAAGGCACAGTTTCTTCTGTTCTATCCTTCTCTCTAGCACACATGAGATGTCTGAAACCAGTGTTTTCTGCAGAGAAGACAGTACTCTCACACGTGCACACTACATTACTAGTTTATTGCCTCATAAGTGGAAGTGGCAGATTGAGCATGTGCACGCTGAATGCTACCCAGTCTTATATTACAGATCAATACAGACCCACTGCCACTCAAATCAGAGCTCAGCCCAAAACTTGCAAGTAGGACAATGGAGGCAGTGACATGCTCCCAGTATTCCCACTCTGATTTGACCCACTTTGTTCAGTGATGAGCAGCACAAAGCTGTTTCTAAATCTTCCAGAGGCTTTGAGGTGCATGTACTGTACAGCCACCCAGTGGTGAGTAGTGTTCATGTACTGCACCCTCGGTGTTTGGCACACACGACCACTGGGTGCGTTTTGGGGCCGCACAAATCACTGTCACGCATCAATCCAATTTCCATCGACCTGTATTGATCTCTGCTGCGTTTTCCGAGACTGTTGGAGCGCTCCCACAACGACATGTGACAGGGGTTCATCTCTACACAATAAAAGTGTGTGTCAATCTGTGTTACTTAGTGTTTACTGTATACAGATCACTCCATCAGCGAGAACAAGCGGCTCATCAGCACGACACAGAACTACTGTCACTCAAAAGTCGAAAGTTATTATTTACAGAGAATGTGCTGGGTGGGTTGTCGACATGACGAACGTAACGACGGCACTTTAGCTCCTCTTCTCACACTCAGACTGTCTTCGGTTGAGTTAATACAAAATGGCAGCACATGATCTTAATGTTGTGGGAATATTCACAATATAACAGTGTCTCTTCATCATTTTCTGAGATGTTTTATTGCCATGTACATCCAAATTTTGCCTCAAACACTACAGAAGGTAAAGGTCACTGACTTAGACTGTGTAACTGATATGCTGAACTGGATAACACTGGATAGACTACTAACAACAAGCCCACTGTGACACACCTCTTCCCGTATGTGCAGAATTCTCACTCCCTTTATCCTTTATCTTTTATAGCTGAATTCACACAGCTATACTGTGATTACAGGACAACAAATAAACTGATATTACTCACCCCACATAATATTTTACCATTACAGTGTCAACAGGAGTCTCAACCTCGAATAGATCATAAAGGGCAACTGTGCAGTCTGCATTTTCCCCCCACGTCAGCTTCATTTGGCATCATTAAATCCCTGAGATAAGTGTGGATGTTCCTCCTCTGCTATCTCTATTCATCTGCTCCACCCACTTACCTGAAAAGGAAAACTGTTAAAAAGGATGATTCATATAGAGTAAATACTTCTGTGCATTAGCCACTGACTCACAGTGGCTCCGCTCTCACTCTCAAGTCCACTTTACTTAATTGGTTGCACGCTGAAGATGTTCAAAGACAAGGACGTATAGATAAAGTCCTGCATTTACACTTCACCGCCATGCCACTCTTGTGAGACACATACAAATACATGCATAACACACACACACACATGCACATGCACACACAGGCCAATGAGTGCTCAATATTTAGACTCGTTGTGCCTCCCTCAGGCAAAAGAGTGAATGGAAAAAGAGCATTGACAAAATTACTTATTTCTTCCATTTCCCTCTTTTATTCATGTTTTTAATTTGTTTGGACACATGAATGGACATCCTTGATTTAACCTCAGTCCCTCCACCAGTCACCTCGTGCATCACACGACTTCGTTTGAAAGTAAGTCTAAAAAAAAGTGATCCACAGTTTCACCCTGTTGTGCCAACAGGATGGCTGCAACAGCACCAACCTCACTTTGACCTGTGACTCATGTTATATATAAATTGTACAGGAACGCTGGAACACATCCTCAGCAGCTGAGCAGCAAATGATTGGCAGGTTGGTACTGGGGAAAACAACTCTTAGACTGGACATTGTGCCTGTAACAGTAACATTAAAGCAAGTGGTCATGCTGGAGCTGACAGTGTCCTGGGAGGTGAGCGTGAGAAGGGGAAATATGCTGAACTAGTGGAGCGCTGCAGATGTGGGCGGCATGCTCGGTGTATGCCCGTTGAGGTGGGGGCGAGAGGCTTTGCAGGGAAGTTACTGGGGCAGGTAAAAGACAAGACATCTGCAGAGCTTCAGAGGCTGCAGAAAAGCTTCACGATGGCTGTGAATCAGGAGGGACGAGCTGTGGTGTAACGTTGCTGGACACAGACTGGGAACTGATCACTCCAGGTCAAGTCGCCAGGGTGAGTGACTGAAAGACCCAAAACCACTGATGACCCCTGGTACTATCACTGATGATGTGTCCTATACAGTCATATATCTACTACTATATTTTGATTAGTAATTGATTATGCAACTTGTATGAGATTAGAGAGGAGTTTCTTGGGCGAGGCATTTCATCTTGTCTCATTTCACACCGCCATGCTGCTACAGCTAGCTAAACAATTGGTGACAGGGGCGGTGATGGTTGCAACACCTTTGAAAAAGTGTTACAACCATCACCAATGACAACTAAACACATTTTCTCTGTTTTACTCCTTTTTTTTAGCAGGCCAGGAGAGGCAGTGAGGAAAACTGATGGAGTTGTGATTGCACTGAAATCTGCATGTGGTGAGTGTAGGAGTATAAGAGCGCAGGAGGGAATGTGCTGCTGGGGAAGCTCAGACAAACAGGTGGAGCCAAGTTGTGGAGGGCTTTATAGGTGCTGAGGAGGAGTTTGAAGTGGATACGCTGGGGGATGGAGAGCCAGTGGAGGTTATGAAGGACGGGGGTAATGTGGTCTCGGGTGTGTGAGAAGACGAGCAGCTGAATTCTGGATATATTGTAGTTTCTTGATAGTTTTGGATGATGAACCATAAAGGAGACTATTACGGTCAACAAGTCTGAAAGTGATGAATGCATGAAGGAGAGTCTCTGCAGCTGAAGAGGAGAGGGATGGACAGAGCCGGGCAGTGTTTGCAGAAGACGGCTGTTTTGGTGATGTGTTGGACATGTTGGTCAGAGGAGAGGGTTGAAGAAGGATGGAGTGATTGATGGTGTCAAATGCTGTGCTCAGGTCAAGTAGGATGAGGATGTTGAACTCCTTGTATTTGACATTAGTAACTGGGATATAGCTGGCAAAGTTGAAAACTCTAAAAAATGCAGCGTGTTCTAGGTGCTGCAACAACCATACAGTACCTGGTCTCTCATAGATTCAACTCTAAGGTAAAAACAAACAAACAAGAAAAGCTGACTAAGGGTAGATCACAGCTACTTCTGTCAATATATATGCTTTATTACCTACGCATGTACAGGCAATGCAGGAAAAAAAATGTTGAAGTTAACATTCAGTGGCACTGACGGAAGTGCAAAGGCAGAAAGAAGCATACTCAGTTTAAAAAGCAGTTATCAGATGTCAACTTCAGATCTATATATGCAGCTGAACTTATATCAGAGTCTTTTTGCATTGAGAACAGTGTAATGCAGCTGTTGAAAAGGAACATTTATTTATTTATCAGTATGTGCAATTGAAGTATCGACAATCAAAATGCCTGGCTAGGTATATATTTATCTACTGAAAAGACACATAAAATAGAAACAGAATAAAGTAAGACAAAATAGAATGACATAGAATAAAACAAAATAAAACAGAATAAAATAAAATAAAATAAAATAAAATAAAATAAAATAAAATAAAATAAATAAAAGAAAACAAAATAGAACAAAATAAAATAAAATAAAAGAAAAGAAAAAACTTTTGCTGCCAGGCTGCTGTTGTTACTCCAGTCCGGTAGGTGGCGGTAATGTGGTTGTAAACCAGCTCAGTCGCTGCCAACACAAACAAGACGAAGAAGAAGAGGAAGAAGTAAAACGATTCTGCTATTTGGTAGCTTAGCCCGAATGTGCCTCCAAATATGTGACAAACGTGAGGTTAACCAATTGTCGGACCTTCTCTTTATTTTATTTGCCATCACCTGCAAACCATGGCGGACTGTAAGTTTCTGTTGGACACGGACATCTCGGCCAAAAGGGACTGTTGCTGTTTCTGCTGCTCTTGTTGTTATTGTAGCTAGCGCTAGCGTTAGCTAATTTAGCTCCCCGCTGTCTTCGCTCTCAGCATAACCGATGTTGATTCATTGCTGCGGGGCAGTGAACCGTAAAAACAAGGTAACTCTGGAGCAAGTTGCAGACATTAACAACTGTCCTTAACCATGTTTATGTTGCGCTACTTGACACATTAGCTAATTAGCCTCAGCCAGTACTTTAGGCAAGGTTGCAGTGCACGACATGCTAACGTTATTTAACAAGTGAAACATCAAAGTTACAGCTGCGTGCTTTAAGAGGAGACACCTAAGTGAAAATGATCCTACTAGCTAAGGTCAGCTAACACACCTAACGCTGCCAGCAGTTACAGCTGTCTGCTAGTTTTAACATGGAGCAGCAGACAGCAGCCAGTGACATGGCTCTCGGTCTTCACCACACATCTGTCTGAGTTGTAACGCCCGTGAAGGAGAAACCATGTCTTGCAAAGCCGCAACCAAGGACAAGAAGCCGAGCTTCAGCAAGAAGCTGTTCAGGCGAGGCTCTGTGCGCTCTGTGGGCAGTTTCATGAGCAGAGTCCTCAGGACACTGACGGCGTTATCCCACTTTGGATCTGAGGTGCAGACAGAAGATGACAAAGATGATGGAGGATTCTCCACGTTCAAATCTGGGAGTAAAGATGTGCCCATGGATGATGGGGAGCTCGCAGGGTTTCTGTCTGGAGAGAGAGTTCCTGGAGTGTCAGGCCTCAAGAACCACGGGAATACCTGCTTCATGAATGCAATCCTGCAGTGTCTCAGCAACACTGAACTCTTTGCTGAGTACCTCGTTTTGGAGCACTACAAAGGTGAGGAGCTGGATGAGGACAAACCAAAGACAAATGGCGTACTTCTGCAGAAGAAGGGTCCTCTGGCCAAAGGAGAAGTTACAGAGCAGCTGTCAGGACTTGTGCGGGCTTTGTGGACGTTTGAATATACCCCACAGCATAGCAGGGATTTTAAGGTAAATCCATTACCAGTATGGATCCTACTTGTGCCCTGTGTGGAAAAATAACTTTGCCAATGCATGCTGAAAACACACTGCCACATACATGATGTTTAGGATCGAAACATTAATGAACTTATGAAACTTTATGACCATCATATTTAAGCTCACTTGCATGCATTGTAACCTTTGGACCATCACGTTGTTTGTTGCAGAATGCTGTGTCAAAAAATGCCACCCAATTCAAAGGGAACGCTCAGCACGATGCTCAGGAGTTTCTGCTGTGGCTGCTGGACAGAGTACACGAAGACATCAACTCAGTCAACCCCAACTGCAGACCTGCTATAAAGGTGTGTTCAGAAGACGTGAGGGTTGGTGTTCATGTGACACATTTCCCCCTTTTTTGTTCAGCCACACAGTCCTTAGAGTTTTTATTGCAGTGCTGTTTTGTTATTACTGTAATTATTCTGGTCACTCAGTCAGGGTATTGTACAAATTGGCTGCGTTTTTAGTTCTGATAAGCTGTGCTTGCCTGGTCTTGCTTCCTCTTGATTCCATCAAATTACTTAATAACATCAGGAGCCTGCATGGCTTTCACAATCGCTCAAGAACCCTGATAGACTGGGCTTATATATGACTTGTTAATCTGACTGATAAAATCAGTTTTTGTTTGTTCAGCCACCCATTGAAGAAGACGATCAGAGCCTAGAGGGGCCGTCTCCTCCCCTCTCTGCTGGGTCGTTTGTACAAGAGCTATTTCAGGCTCAGTACAGGTGGGTTTTATGTCCAGTAACACTTCAGTATTTTCCCACGATGGCCACATCATCTATCTGCTATATTTAAAGAGTTAATTTTTTTGCCTACAGGTCTTCTCTTACGTGCCCACATTGCCAAAAGCAGAGCAACACGTTTGATCCCTTCCTCTGCATCTCCTTACCGATCCCACTGCCGCACACACGGTGAGTTACTCTCTTGAGCTGTGCTACAGCAGGAGGCGTGATCCGTTTACAGTGCTTGCTTGACAGGTTTTAACATGTTCATGACTAGTAATTACTGATATATAAGGTTTATGGAGAAGTTTGCATAACTAAAGCAAACATTTACAGGCATATAAATACTGTTAAAGAGTATACACAAAACGTTGTTGTGTCTTTTTCGTCTTACCATCTAAAGAAGTGCACGTATTTTGAAAATAAGTGAGGACACCTTTCATTGAAGTGTGTGTGTTGACAGGTTTACGATGTATGTGTTGCTGCAGAAGAAGGAATGTGAACGGGTGTGTTTGGAGTATGTCGGGGGTTGAGGGTGCAGGAGGGGCAGCGAACCGATGTGGGAGGAGTGTGCACATTCAAAACAAAACAACAGTGAGGTCATTTTAGGGGTAGCAGTAAATGTTATTGTCAGTAAATGTGTAATAGGAGGGAGCAGTGAACCAGTAGCTGTAAAGCAGGAGCAACCTGCATCAAAGTGTGTTGTGAGAGTATGTCAGAATTTTTATTTAACTGTTTTTTGCCAGGCCCCTGTATGTGACAGTGGTGTACCAGGGGAAGTACTCTCACTGCATGAGGATTGGAGTGGCTGTTCCCCTCAACAGCACCGTCTATCGCCTCAGAGATGCTGTGTCACGTGAGACCAAGATCCCAATGGACCAGGTGCTATTCCTGTCTCTTTATCAGCTGAGGGTCTGACACAGTGAAGGCTATGTTACAGTCACACAGTATTCGCTCAGTGTTCCTAAAGTCAGGCCGCCTCTGAGCAGTAGTATGTCATAAACCCAGTTTTTATGATGTGGACTTAGTAAACAGGGAAGGACATTTTTGACACAGTTGCTCCATCGGATTCTGTGCTGTAAAGAAGATCTGCCATAACGCCGACTTTTTTACACTGAACCAAACATAGTTTTTTGGATAGTATGTTGGCGTTTTGGAAGCAAAAAAGGCCTGACGTGTAACGTAACAGTGATGTTATCTAGTGTCATATGACACAGGTGTCAGTTTGGAAGAACAACCATGCCCTCCCATTCTGTGTTGGTGTGTTTTGTCCGAAATGGCGAGGAGGAATAACAGCATGACATTCCCGCCTTGAGCTGGCTGTATAAAAGGAGCTATTGATTAAAGTTGGCAGGATGAAAAAGCTGCATGAGTAAATGTAAATGAGAGCTAAAGCAGGCCAAGGACTGATAAAATGGTGACTAATTTTTACAGTAACAGTAAGAAAGCACTGGAGAAAGTGGACATTCACAGTTTTTTTAATTGACTGTTTTCTCCTCTTTCAGTTTGTTTTGACTGAAATGTACTACGACGGTTTTCATCGCTCATTTTGCGACGATGACGATGATCTCGACATCATTCAAGAGAGTGATTCCATATTTGCCTTTGAGACACCAGAGACCTTCAAACTGGAAAACATACGCACAAAAAGAGGTAAATCATGCTTAATGCTTTTGCAAATATTCTGCTTTTTCATATAAAATATAAAATCATTCTATCAAATTCTTTTTTGTGTCTTTCACAGGAAGTCTTCTGGCAAACCTGAATCATAACAACTTGAAGTACGGGCCAGAGATCAGCAGGACTCCGTCTTTCATGCAGGGGGCCATGACTCCTTTATCTGCATCCCCAAATAAAAACCTGGGGCCAGAGAAAATGATCCTTCTGGTGTGTAACAGGGCTTGTTCCGGCCACCAAGGAAAGAGGTAATACAGTCACAATATTCTTTGTTCTGTGATGCTAACTTGTCCTCTGTCTCTTAGGACACATGACCTTTGTTAATGGGTCATTGGTGTTGTTCAAAGCTTCCTGGAGAAACTGATAATGTTTAACAAAACTACACGCACTATGTTGTTTTAGGTTCGGACTACCTTTTGTACTGTACATGGAACGCACTGTGACCTGGGATGCTCTACAGAAAGAGATCCTGGAGAAAATGCGTCATCTTTTGAGGCCAGGTGTCTACATTCAGGTAGGAAGAGGAACGCACAGTTTGTCTGTACAGTAAATAAGTTGATGCCGCAAACAGTAGGCCTTTTTAAAAACTTGCACAGACAGGTTGATAAGAAAATCTGTGTTACAGATATGAGCCTCCAAAACAAGTGAAATTAGTGAAATGATAGTGAGATTACTATTTGTGATTTCTCATTACATCTTGTTCCAAGTCTAAGACCTGGATAACACAGAGGTGCATCGCACTGGCTTTTTTAAAAATTGATTGCCGCTTGTAAATTAAAAATGCTCGCTGCACCTTTTTATTGTTGCTGGGCAACCACCCTGTCATGTCCTTACACTAACCCTCCCTTGTAATCAATCTACCGTTATTTATTTATTTATTTTCACAGTAATTAGTCACTAGTTCTGAAATGTTCAGGCAGAGGGTATTTGCAGTAGCTCTGGCTGAGGGTGAGAGGCTGTCAGTAAATAGTTTGTTGGGCACAGGGAAACAGAGATCTGTGTGGGTACATGAGACCCTAATAAAGAGCGTGGATCACGGGGAGAACCACCAGTTGGTCCCAGAGCTTCTCCTTGATGATGGCAGTTTCCAGGCACATTTTAGGATGACTCAGGGGCAGTTTGACAACCTGCTGTCTATCGTCGGGCCGTATAGCTCTGGGTATCCTGCAGCTGCTACCATCAGTTTCTCCTCCATTGTTTACCAACTTTTAACTTGTTGTCGTGACCACCACAGAAGACCCGCCTCTCAAATCACCCCACAGGACAATAGGGAAAAACGTCATGACATGGAGTGCTTTTCCGCTCTAAGTTGGACATTTTTTTTTTTGTTTTTGTTTTTTTTACTTTAGGAGCTCAGAATGCTCTGACAAAACACACCAGGCGCCTAGAGCCAGAAATGCGAGGATCGCAACGCAAAACTGCAAGCAAAAAGCTTCATTCTCATTAAAAACAGTTACAAAGGGCGTTGGTAGCGTAGTGGATAGTGCTGGCGCCCCACGTACAGAGGCGATGCCTTGCCACAGCCGTCGCAGGTTCGACTCTGGCTTGCAACCCTTTGCTGCATGTCAACCCCCACTCTCTCTCTCTCTCACCCAATTTCACTCTGTCTTGTTCATTAAGGGCAAAAAGTCCCAAAAGTAATCTTTAAAAGAAAAAAAGCCGCCTCCAGCTGCTAAAATGCTTTCTGTATGGTCAGGGCCTAACAGATGTACTGATAGTGGTGTCTTTGTATAGGTTGGACCTTTCAGTCTTCGGGTGGTCGGCGTTGTTGGTATCACCTACCTCCTTCCTCAAGACGAGCGACCACTGTGTCACCCAACTGTGGAAAGGTCAGTTCTGCTGTTGAATACAACATCTGTCTACTGCCTAACATGTGCTGAGTGTTATGACCAAAATGTGTCAATTTTTTGGATATAGAATTTTGTGATTTTGGGGTCTTGTAATGACACAAATGTACCTGTCTTTAATACTTTGTGCATTAACTATATGCTTTCATAAATCTCATCCTACTGACACTGAAATTCTTTTTCACAGCCATTCATTTAAAAGGGAAGATAAACAGTCATACAGATTTGAATGTGAGAAGGTGAATCAAATGTTAAGAAGGCATTTTACTTGTTTCCATCTTGATCTCTACCTCTTCCAAACAAACACAGTATATGCTACACATGTGCACACGAAGGTAGAGACAGGCATGATCTAAGCTAATTGGGTGAGGTCAAATTAAATCCACCTCGTTTATCTTCTCTTTGCAAACATGTCCCATTAGTTTAGACTTTCTCATGGGCCTGCTTAGGTGACATGCCCTGACATGATTTTGACTGTTTGTTAAAATGCCAGTTTAGCATGTTTGCCTTATACAATAAAACAAGTCACAACGTTGTTGCTCAATAGAGGTGCACGAATCAGAGTGAAGTCAGAGTTGTGTTTGGTACTGCTATGATTGATCAGTTGCTTCTTCAGTGACAACCACAATGTATCTGAATATATTATAGTCTGTATAACACAATTATTTAAACTCAACAGAAGCTGTTACAGCAGAATGCATCGAGTAACTTAATGATTTAATTTACCATATTAAATTAGCCCCTCTGCAAAAGACATGTCCTTCACACTAACCCCATTTTTAACTGGAATGTAATTGCACGTGGATTATATGGCTCACAACTCAGGAAAACCTTTTCACACGAGCTTACGGTGACATAAATGAAGTGGTATAAAACCACATTTATAAATGTCACTATTATTGTTTTTTTTTTTGTTTTTTTTTTTTAACAGAGCCTACAAATCCTGTGGACAAGGAGGGCCGCCGCATGTGAAGATTGTGGTAGAGTGGGACAAAGAGACCAAGGACTAGTGAGTGAAAAAGATTAATATTTGCCAGAGTTCTGTGCTCTGTTTATTTTTATCTACAGTAGGTTTGCTCTGCACAGAATGGAACAGAGCCAGGTTTTGACATTTATTTGCTGTGATCTTCATCTAAAACAATACGTTGGATTTCACAAAGCTGGACTGCAGACACCAAATTATATTAAACCACAGTGTTCATTTGGAAGAACAGGTTAAACCATTGTTTTTAATAACTTGCCTTGTAGGCATGACATCGAATGTGTAATTAACTAATTATATTGTAGGCGGTTTGTTAATGGGCCAGCTAACAAGTTTGTCCATGTAAGTGAATATGTAGTGATCACAGTTAAGATGACAGGATCAGTTTTAATATTAAATACTAAAAAAAATATGAACTATTTTAGGAAATAGGTGTGCATGGACGTAAATGGTGACACGGACGTGCAGTGGGTATCTCAAAATAAAGGCGTATCTTTAAGATGACGATATGTATTGATGTTTACACTTTGCATCAGTGATATTAGATCGTTGGTCATTGACTTGATGCATTGATACACCCCTAATCAGCAATATCATGCATTGAACCAAGGTGTGATCTGTAAGTATTGAAGTCACCACTGCCATATTGTGATCCTTAATTGGCCAGTCAGGTTATTCAATACTTATACCCGCTTCTCAGCATAATGTGACTGCTCACTAGTTTAGATGGCAATAACTCAGTCACAGTCACAAAATTAAGCTTGCCCCCACATCGCTGCATGTTCATGGGTCACTTAAGAACACCCTCATACTGTGCACACACTTTAATGTTCAAAAAACACTTTATTTTTCTCATAATGTCTGTGCTGGAACACTTGTCTCTGTCTGAGATGCTTCATTTTAGCACTCATGTCTTTAAGCCTTCCACTTAAAAAAAAAAAAAAACACAGCTGGGGAAATGAGTGAAATGGAGTAAAGCTGCTGTGTATCGTGAACAATCACCAAGAAAAGCTTCTAAACCGAAATCTTAACAACCAGGCATGTTCCAGCATGACTATGTTTCGAAATTGGGGAGAAATGAACAGCATCAGCAACCAAGATTACAGGTTTGATGTTAGCATGTAGCCACATGTAGCAGTGTATGTAATGTAAACACTTGCAGTAGCTTGCCTTGAGCAGACGACCATATGAGGAAATCGTCACGAGATGACATCGGCTTGTCTCGCAAGTAGAAAAAAAACATGGGAAACAGATGTAGGAAGAGCTTGGGGCTTTTACTCACAGGGATTACTTTTAAATTTAATATGAATAGTCAATGATATAAGATTCTATATCTCACAGAAAATAAGGAAAAGCATAATAGGTCCAAGTCAAAATTCAGTAAAATCAAATCGATGGTGAGTCATTGCATTGTGCAGGATTTCTGCAGGGACTGTCAAGTTAAGCAAATCCTCAAACATAACGAGGGTTATTATGCAGCTCTAAACCTTTTGTGAGCCCTTGAATGTAGGTGCCTTCACTATTCATCACATTATTTGCTTTTGAAAACATAAACTTGCTTAATCTTCTTACAAATGTGCTTAATTTGAACCAGTTGTGGTTTTAAACCACAAGTAAACACAGGAGTCTGAAAAACCGCCTACACAATCAACAACATGTCTGCTCTTATTTCCTTACTTAAGCTAATTACTGTGTGGTTAACACACACACACACACACACACACACACACACACACACACACACACACACACACACACACCCTTTGCTGGTCAAATGGAAGTCACATCTTATTCAGAAGTCATGTGTAGTTCATCAGCTTCCCAGTTAGGCAGTGAACTAACAGTCTTTGGCAAACATTTGGACAGTACCCGCAAGACACTGTCAAATGTGAATACTGTCAAACCTGTAGTTAATGTTTGTGCAGGTGTTGTTTGTGAAGCCTTTTCAATGCCGCTGCACCCCTGGCAAGATCCAATACTTTTAGAAAAACCTACAGTACTTAATAGTTGAGGAATATTATGCCAGATATTAAATCAAAGACAAACTGGATTACTGTGATGTGTTTAACAATTACATCAAGTGTCTTAATCACATTGAAATAAAAATATTTTACGGCTCCACTGCAGTACCCAAATCTCAAGGCAGATCATATGATCCTCACATGACATTGCTGTTAAGCGAATGAGCCGTGCTTTGTGTTCCCACAGTCTGTTTGGACACACTGAGGAGGAGTACATTCCTGATGCTGAGAGTGTGTATCTGCACAGGGAGCAGCATCATCAGCCGCAGGCCTGCACCCTCGCTCAATGCTTCCAGCTCTACACTAAGGAGGAGCAGGTAACACTGTGATCGCACACATGGCCAGCGCACGCATACACAAAGCTACACCCACACACTGGATTACTGCGCAGTCAGTACTTTGACATTAGACAATAAATCTTAGATTTGCCTTGGCATGTCAGTGGTGAGTATATTTTGATGTGTAGCCTCACATTTGTCTCCTCCCCACCGGTCTATCATTTCTCTTCTAAAGTTCATAAAGTCTTTCACTCTGTGGTTTTACTGTGTATTTGACTCCTAATGCTATGTTTGGAAGAAACTGAGCGCAGGCCTACGTACACATTGTGGTCTGACTTGCCTGGGATTGCTCCGCAGGAGAACAGGGAGAAAAACTCGCGGCCTTATCCTGTGTGAGGCCTGTTTTATAAGCAGTGTGGTCAGAGCTTGTCCTTGATGGCTGCTGCCTGGGCTGTGTGTGTTTCAGCTGGCCCCAGATGACGCCTGGCGCTGTCCCCACTGCAAGCAGCTGCAGCAGGGCCGCATTAAGCTCAGCCTGTGGACGCTGCCGGATGTGCTTATTCTGCATCTCAAGAGGTTCAGACAGGTATTTCAGCTCGACCAAACTCTGCTTAAATAGAAAACAGAAATGTGGAACTGCGTTCTCAGTATCAAGAGCAGTAGTAGTAGTAGTTCTACAATTTATTATCTATGTCTTCATTTGTTTCTGTTTCTGTAAGGTTTAGAAAAATCATTTTTATATTGGCTCTGAAACTTGCATATCATACCAGCACTGACTAATCAAGCAGTTAAAAGTCTGTAGCTACTTGTCACAAGGTACAGTGAAATGCAGCATTGCTGGTGTGGCACTTGGGGACTGTTGGATTTCCCTTATGGACTCTGTCATGACCTGGACACTATACCTCTACGCTGCTTCACTGCTGAATGATTACAGCCTGGCACATGTCAGCAGTGCAGCAGAGGTGATGAAGCAAGCTCTGGGTCAGCAGCAGTTTCAGAAAGCCTGCACACGTTGCATTTCCACTGCCCCTTATGCAATAGTTGTAGCTACTGTGTACTTTTCACAAAACCACAAATAAACCGACACTCTATGGAGAACGTATCACCCCACCACAAGCGCTCTCAGCTGCAACTAGTAGTTCAGCCGGTGTCCTTCTTTTCATGCTGATCTGTTTAACTTGGCCTCTGTTTCAGGAGGGGGACCGGAGGGTGAAGATGCAGAACATGGTGAGGTTCCCACTGATGGGCATGGACATGGCACCTCATGTGGTGAAGAGGAGCCAGAGCAGCTGGAGTTTGCCTTCCCACTGGTCGCCATGGAGACGCCCATATGGCCTTGGAAGAAACCCCGATGACTACCTGTATGACCTGTATGCTGTGTGCAACCACCATGGGAACATGCACGGGGGCCACTACACAGGTAATGCTGCAAACAGTTGTTCATATGGACATAGAATTAGACTGCATGTGTCCATTATCCGTTCTGACCCATTCTCTCATTTGCTTCATGCTCACAGCGTACTGTAAGAACTCCATTGATGGTCAGTGGTACTGCTTTGATGACAGCGAGGTTTCACCAGTACCTGACGATGACGTGTGTCAGCAGACGGCCTACATACTGTTCTACCAACGGAGGACAGTTATCCCCTCCTGGTCTGCTAACAGCTCTGTTGCTGGTCAGTATTTATTTCATTCTGTCTAAATAATACCTGCTGTATTTATATTCCTGCCATATTGTGATAAAGTAAAGTGTAGTTTTATTGCAGTCAGTGTCGTTTTTGATCAGTCAACGGAGTGCAGTGTTTCTAGCTCCACCTTTTAGTTCCCGATCAGTGAGCTAGGTACCTCAACAGAGGGGTGCTGTAAAAACAGGACAGACTGGAATGGTTTTGTTAGTACCTTCCACAACTTTAGGCAATGGACACACAATCATAACTGTTCTAATATGTAATGAACTGAACTGTTAATGCTGTTCAGTGCAGCACTGAAGGACAGTCCCATGTGAACAGCTCTCCTCCTACTCTTTCTGCCCGGATTGCAGGAACTATCACAGCATAACGTGATCTCATCCCTTCTCGTCATTTTTTCCGCTTGGAGCCCTGAGCAGTGGTTAACATTCAACACCAAACTGTTAATCTCACACCGACAGCAAAATGGCTCGACTGCTGTTAAACCTGTAAATAACCGTTGGGTAACATTAGCCGTGTGATGCCAACACTTAGCCCTGTCACTGTGTGTCTGTGACTCCTGTCACAGAGCTCTGGTCCTGCTGCAGTCGTCTAATGATAAACAGAGAGAGAGAAAGGGAGGAGGAGTGAATCAATATGCTGCGCACAGATCTACAGTGAAATGAGATTTTACCCTTTTTTAAATGGTTTTAAATATGCAGTTAAGTTGTTAATTGGATAAAATTACAAGGTTATGCAGAATTCATAGGGATTGGCTGAATTTGCATTAACTGCTGTGATTGCAGCATCCTGAAGGGACTGATTATGATTTCATTCTGCATGTACCTTCCACACAGGGCAGACCTTTTTCGAAAATATTACCTGAGGAAAAATAACAAGATTAAACGTCTCACTTTGGCTTTGAACCTCTAAAGGAAACAAGAGTTTTTATTGTCTTTCATGCAGGTTCCACCAGTTCATCCCTGTGTGACCACTGGATCAACCGGTTACCCGGCAGTAGGCCTGCTAGCTTGGCCTCCGGAGCCTCATCCAGACGCACCTCTCTGGCATCGCTGGCTGAGTCAGTAGAGTTTCCAGGAGAACGCAGTGAAGATGATGGTGAGACAAAGAAAAAGCCATGTTATCGTTGTACCACTTTTAAGGTCATCTACCCACCAGATGAGACTGGACTTTATTTAAAATCAGACCAAAACCAATGTGAAACAGAACACATGTGGCTAACCATCAGTCACAAACCAAAATGAGGAGTGAAAACAGCTTCAAAGAGACAGTTTTGCTTTCAAACACAAACCTTTGTACCAACAGTATTTCCATTGGAATCAAAAAATACCATCAAGGTTTCCCAGAGCGCCTTATAGTGAGGAACTCTCCCACCTGAACTTACAAACTCCAAAATTCCATCATTTATTTTTCTAAAGCGGGAGCATATTGCAGGAATAAGGCATAACTTGACGTGACATGTGTCACATCTGACTGGGACGAGCTAGAAAACATGCTTGACAGAGCTCTGTACTGTGGGAAACCTCACATACCGAGTGAATCCAAATTAAGACAGATGTTGGCTTGGGCTCCTGTTTGTGGTTAATATAAATGTAGGTTGTGTTTAACCCTCCAGAATGAAGGGTCAGCACAGTCCCCAAAAATGTTGGCCAGGCAAACTGGTATTTAACTACAACTTTTACAGATCTCACTATGGATACTGCCTCTAAATGATGTAATGTAATTTGCTATATCAGTGGATCCCAACTGGTGGGTCATGGTCCAAAAGTGGTCTAAAGTGATTGTTTTATTATTTGTAGTCATTATTAATTATATTTATTCACACCCTTTTAGTTGACCTCAACTGTTAAGAAATTTAAATAATGTAGTTGTTGTTGTACTTTGGATTAATTCAAGGCTTTCGAAAGCACTTTAAGGGCCTGATCGAATGGCATTTTTGCAGGTTGCAAAATGTCATCTGCAAAATGTGAATTTATCCAACTGGACAATGAAAAACGTAGACAAAGGCGTAGAAAGTTTTTTTCAACTTGAGGCAGTTAGGGTGATCCCACAGTGCAAAAGCAGCGAGCAAAAAGCTTACTCTCATTGAAATCAAGTACAAAAAGCAGCAGAGACTGCTAAAAATTGATCTGTCTGATTGGGTCTTCTGTCTAGTTTTTGTGCCCTTAACAAAAAATGCATTTCTTCCTAATATGTTTCCTGGTTTTTAGGAGGATTCTCTGTTCGCCCTTTTGTGAGGAGCATTCAGCGCCAGAGCTTGTCTTCCAGGTCATCCATCGCTAGTCCCTTAGCCTTCAGCGACAGTGGGATTAAGCCTTCCTGGTCTCTCTCCGCAAAGCTGCACATGAGATCCAACTCCCCCTCACGTTTCTCCCTCGACTCTCGATGTTCTCCTCCTCTAGAGAGGATAGGCGAAGCCTGCGATGACAAAGTTTCCACGTCCTGTTTCGGCAGCTACAGTAGACACGAACGCTACTTCGGCAGCAGGACTCCCCTGTCCATGATGGAGAGCAACTTCAGCGACCAGGACAACAACAAAAGGTTCCTAGACATGATGTACTGCAGGGCTCCCACTCCAGTGGATAAGAAGAGCACTAAAAATGAGCCAACTGAAAACAACAACCAGATCACAGCTATAGACCAAAACATTCTACCTGCCCAAGCAACTCCCTCCAAAGAGCAGAAGCGTAAGAGCAGTTTAGGAGGATTTGGCTCAAAGGCAGAAAGCACAGGCTCCACAAAGAGTTCCAGCAAAGTGGAGCAAGAGAAGACTTCCAAAAAACGTTTGTGCGCAACCCACAAGACCTCCACTGCTGAGACGTCTTCCGGTACACCTGTGAAAGGCAAAAAGGTGAGCAATACTAAAGAAAAGAGTGTCAAGAAAAGCACCTCTACACCCTGTGGAACTCCCTCCAAAACAAAGGAGGCAACTCGGCCTCTAGATGCAACGCCACAACGGAAGCCATTAGTGAACTCCACACCTCAGTCCTCAGCTTCTCCCTCGCCCACTGCAAAGAAGAATTCCAGTGTCACAGAGAAAAACTCCACGAGTGGTCGGAAAAGGCTGGTGGAAAGGAGCTACAGCAGAGATTCTATGCACACGAGTCCCCTGGTCGACAGTCTCCGAGGCAACTTGGCAACGCGCTCTTCACTGTCTAAGAGTGGTGACAGCACCCGACCTGAGAAGAGATCAGTGAGGAGCTCCAGCAGCAGCTCTTCTGTCACTAGCTTGCGCTCCCCGAGCGTATCCACCAGAGACCTGCAGCGCAGCAGCAAATCTGAGGAAAAAGGGTTGTCTTTCTTCAAGAGCGCCCTCCGACAAAGGGAAAGCCGCCGGTCGGCTGATTTAGGAAAAAGCACCTTGCTTGCCAAAAAGGCCTCAGAGAGGACATGCAAGCAGAACGGACAAGCTAAGGACATGGGTGGTGATACTGGAAAGACAGGAGACGCTGTGTCTTCACAGACGTCCGTAGAGACTAATGGAGGTGAGACAAAGTCAGAGACAAAGGAGTCTTCCAAGCCCCCCAGCTCTCTCAGTCGCACTCTGTTAAACGTCGGCAAGTCCAAGTCTTCCACTTCTGAAGTAAGTCTCAAGTCTCCCTCTAACGGGAAGAAGCCTCTCGAAAGGATGGCGTCTTCCCGAAAGCTGTCATCAAGCATGCAATCTCCTGCACGTACAACAAAGAGGCCTCAATGATATATCCATAGTAGTTACATTGAACTCGCATAATGCAGCTATTTTCTTTGTGCCTAAGTTTCAGTGAGCGCCCGGTGTATTTGTAAAGAGACATTTTTTGATGTTATGGTTTTGTACACTGCAATCAGATGCACACGCTGACGTTGAATTACAAATAGTTGCAGACGGCTTCGGGAAATTTTAGCTGTGCTGCATAGAAAGTAAAGTACTGTACATCATCTGCATATTTTGGGTGCCAAACAGATGCTTGGTATGCCGCCAGTTTGAGTTTTTGGAGCCGTGTGTATTGTTACCACTTACACCTTTTGAGCATTAGGTAATGTTTTGATGCGAGTGAGACAATCGCTTGACACGTTCGATGTTTCCCTGGCATGGCGGGTACATGAGCATGCCATATGCATTCAGCTGTACAGCACAACCTGTCTGATTGTGTGTACTTGAGGCTTATATGACAGCTGACAGAATTCCCTGTTGGAATCTTCGAAATCCAATTATCTCTCCTTCAGACAAGAGGCTTGTGATATCTTCGAAACGTTGCAGACATTAAGTTCAGTTTGCTTGCAAAACATCCTGCTGGCTACACTGGATTTAAAATGCAGCAGCTTGTACATTAAAAGAAATTAATGGGGTAAGGAACATTCTCACCCCCCCCCCCCCCATATGCACCAACAATGCATAATTTGTCTCGTGGAATAACATTCTTCATCATTATTCAGATGGAATTAAGCTGGCTTAAACCTAACTGCTGTTCTCTAAGCATTTAAAGCTCAACGTTAGTGAGAGCAGAACCGTAACATCAAAAAATATTCTCTGGACAAATACCGAAACTGGGTTGACGCTCACACACACACACACACACACACACACACACACACACGCACACACACGCACACACGTAAAAAGAGTTTCATTCCGAAATAATAGTGGCTAAGCGTTGGCAGTAGTTCTCATTGATTGTTTTAAGCCGATCAATTTGACCATTGATGGATGAAACCTGCTTTGCAAACCCTTTCTTCACACCTCATTCATTGGCTAAAAGGGGTGGGCTGTGTAAAGCTACAGAGGCAAAGACATTTGTAGGCTTTATTTAGTGATAATTTCACTTTCATGTCTTAATAGTGTTAAAGATTGATAGCTGAAAACACACATACGAGACTTCCTGAGTATGAACATTAGAAGAATAGAAATACAGAGGTGATGACAAGAAGTGGACCAAAACAGAAAACTATTTGAGAAAGAATTAGAATCGGTACTCACGTTGAGGCAAGTTTTCCGATATTTAAAAACCTTATTTTTGTTTCTTACTAGTACTTTTTTGATAGAAATGTATTTTATCAAATGCTCAAAAGCTTTTTTTGTCACAGGGACAATGTGTTTTGGAATGAAACCCTTTAAAATCAAAGTATATGAATCCATATATATGTGTATATATATGTGTCCGTACAGATAATGACAAATATAGTATAGTATATAACTTTTCCCTTCCATGAGCAAGATGAAAATGATCTTAAGCGCCTTTCAATACTGTACATGGAAACAAATAATTGCCTTTGGCAACATAGTAGTCTACTACTGTATGCATCACTGAGTAGGAATGTTGTATTGTTCGCACTTTGTATAGATAAAGTAGTTTTCTTTTACCCAGAGTAGTCATACACACACACACACACTAACTTAGCAATGTAATTATCTCATTTTTAATATGTTTTGATGATTGAATATGATTTCAAGACATATCGTTGAGTCGTGTCAACAGGCCTTAGAGTCGTAATGGTAAAAGGGTACATTCATCTCAATGTTTCAGGGGTCGTTTTAAGGAATCGCCCCTTTACTACACCTGGTGCTGTAACAGACCGATGCTCCTCTGGCACTGATATTTCTTAAACGAGCATATTTTCAAATGCTGATGTTCAGAACTGTGACCACACACTTCAGTGAGCCAGAAACCTGTTGGCAGCGATTATCATAACCTGTGGTACCTCACTGGAGAAGACAACGCCATTTCTTTCTTCGCATGGCTGAAACAGAATATTGGTAATGAGCCATTTAATTAATCATAGAGCTCCATTTCTATTGTCTTAGAGCAGTTGTTTAGATATGTAGGCTTTTACTGCACGCTGGGTTTGTTTTGCAGTAAAGTGACAGAAGCAAAAGCAGAGGCAGGAAGTTGTCACTGCAGCTGTCGTGATGCTCGCTGGCCTCGTTTTAAACAATCACCATTATCATTTCAGAGTTACTCCACCTGCAACTGCAATATCCGAACATTAGATACCAGCATAGTGTATGTTTTTAATGAATGAATGTGGTTATGCCATTAAAATCAAACCATTAGTTAGTTCTTACTTTAAACATTTACACAATCTTTTACTCCTAGATCTAGTATTCCTCTCAACTGTTTCCCTGTAGCATTTACCAGGTTTACATTGGTTCTCAGATGGTTTCAGAGGAAATACAACGCAATTTAAAATTGTACGTGTTATTTAAATGGCCTGAACATGGTTTGAGCAAATCAGTTTGTGAGCTTTTTTGTGTTTTTTGGCAACACAGTTATGTAACTTTTCTGTGGTGACTTGCAAAAGTTGGATAGCAAGTTGAAGGCTACTAAATAAAACCAATATTATCATGTGAAACAAATAATGACATTTCAACCCAAGTACAATAATACAAATACAGATTTGGTCATAGAAACAACAGAGCACATGTCAAGCTAAAAACACATTAGACCTAATAACAGGGATGCACCGATTGTGAAATTCTGGGCCCATACTAATGTTAAAAATAATAATTTGGCCAATATTGATGTTTATTTTGTTTTTGTTTTCACTAATTCCTCTTTTGTTTCAGGGAAACAAAGAAATCTTCATTGTAAATTAATAACCAAACAGTTTTAAAGTCATTTAGTCGTTCATTATACTGTCTACAAATTCAGTCATACAAATTTATGAAATAACTTTGTTCTTGTATTCACAAAAAAGACATTGTTTTTGAAATAATAACTTATTCCGAAGCCTTTTTTAAGATATATAATATATTGTAATTTCCTCTTTAATATCTATTTTATATTGCTGTGGAAACATCAGCAAATTTCTCCTTCAAACAACAATAAATTTTACGAGATTACATTTGAACACATCATGACAATGTTCTAATCTACCTTTTTCCAATACTATTTTTTCTGGCTAGAGCTTGATCACATTTGAACGTAACTTAATACGACCTCCATTAGCTGTTAGTGTCAGCAACTGGCTGCTAACAGCTAACATAAATTAGCACTCCTTCTGACTATTTCAACACGGCTTCAAATAAGGTCCATCCCCTGATCTTTAGTTTACCGCTTCTTTTTGGCGTCCTGGGATCTTTGATCATCCCAGACACACATCCTATTGTCTATGGGACGAAGGGACGCTGTTAAGCCTGTGCAAAATTGATGTGACACAGCAGAATAGCATCGGCCACCGCCATCAATGAATGTCACCTTATGTGCTGCAAGGCCGATGACGATCAACAAGGCTTATACCATAGTCTGGCCGATAAATCGGTGCTTCCCTACTAAAAAATGTATTTGTTTACTCCTATTGATAGTTTATTGATAGTATTGATAGTTTCCAAAAACCTTGTGGGACTTTTAATGCTGCACCATTAGAAAAAGTAAAGAGGCTGCTGTGCTCAAACTGTCACTGGCCATAGAAATAACACACTGCTGTTTAAACGTTGTGCTTTTCCTGTAGCTGCTCTTTTCTACTTAACATTGTAATCTATCAGGAACCTGTGCATGGCACTTTGGATCAAAGCAGGACAATTTTCTGTCATTTTGGCTTTCACCATCTTGTTTGCCTGTTTTAAAGTCTGTAATTAAGTTGCAGTGGCTAGTGTTTCGGGCTGGATCATGCCGTCATTCCTCCTCTCGCTAAAGGAGACGTTTATTGGATTACGAATCTATTTGTGTAGCCAGAACCCAGTGCATTAAGATTCTTTTTAACATCTTAATTAACTTTTTGGATGCGTTGTAAATAAGCATCCGTAGATAATGTCAGTCATTCTGTATATTGCTTATGATATTTACATAATTTGAGATCATATTGAACTATCAGTGAGGCTGATGACAGAATTCTTTTTCTGTACAGAAGTTAAATCTGAAAGCTGCAGCCTGTGTTTTCCAACCACTTTTCATTCATCCATAACAATTGTATTTGGAGCACCACATTGCCTACATCATTGTTATGGTTTTACAACATGTTATATGAGACGGTTCCTTCACTGATTCTGTGAAGTTCTGTTTTGCAGAGCTGTTATAAACACCCTGATGTATGATTTTAATGTCTACAGTATCACTTTGGTCCTGTGTTACGTCACAGGGACCTGCTGTCAGAACGTCTTAATCAGTAGCTTCCACTCATGAAATAACCTTTTTAGTTTTATTACATCTATAGATAGAGCAATAATTATGCCATTCATCAATTAGACTAAGAAAGCTGAGGTTTGAATTACCAAAAAGTGCAACATGGCTGACTTTTGAGAGCTCAAAATGCCAGTGAAGACCAGACACGTACTGTACTCCGTATGAAAAGTACATACAGTATAATAATCCAAATACCTGTTGAAACAAGATGTCAAGAAAAAAAAAAAGAATCAGCATCTTTACAGAATTAATTTTCCTCTCTAGCTTTCGTCACCGCAGTTATCGTCTGTTTTTTATTAGTTGTCAATGTACAGATTTGAGAATGATTAAGGAATGCAGTATTGCATGAAAACGCTAATGCATGTATTTCATTAACTATGCAAGAGTCTGCGGCCGTGTCACGTAGAAAGCAGAGCATGGCTGGTATATCCCATTGCTTAATTTGCACACCATTCCAATATTTAGAAGTTGTAAATGACAAACTATTTCATCTGTACAGTTAAAAGGATTCAACTTTAAGTAAAAAAAAAAATCTATTTAATGCCATAATTCCTTTTAGCATCCTACCATTTAATGTTTATATATATTTTTTATGTTTTTTCACAGTATGTTATTTTGTAATTCTGCTGATCTGTGCTCTCTGGGTGCTCCTACCAAACTGGTAGGTTACGCTGTTTTTTGTTTTTGACAAGATGTTTAATATTAACTGTTGTACACCAGCAGAGACAACACTATGGATGCGATAATCTCTACATGGTTACTAAATAGCCTCATGTATGTATGTATGTATGTATTGTGAAAAAGCCTTCCATTAATTCAGTGATAACAGTTTGTGAACCCCTGTCGAAATGCCCTCAGCTGCATCGAAGATGTGGCCGGTATCTCATATAAAGGCAATTCTAATAAATAAATATATATATATATATATATAATATATAGTTAAATGCAATAAAGATAGTAAATTTGTAGTTTTATATTATAGTATGTACCGAACAATGACATAAAAATGTAAATGTTCAGTTGATACTTTTTGTAGAATTCACGCCACGTCAATCATTGCGATCATTTTTATTTTTTATTTGAAACAGGATCAGCAAACGGCAAAGTCAAAGTTTTTTCTGTTGATGGTGAAGTGTGAAACATTATTGAAGTTGTTATAATGCATACGTTAAATAAGATTAGAGAATCCAGCGGCTGTTTTGCCAAGAGTTACAAAACTTTTTTTAGGGCGAAACCATTAGTTAATAACATTATCTGCAACATTTTTGCGTAATTTTCTCACTGAATCAAAGTTGCAATAACCACTGAAACTGAGACACCAAAATCCTTTCGTTGAGCCACAGATTTCAGATTCAGCAGATATATCGTACAGCAATACAGCTGTGGGTCCTGGACGTTAAAGGACTCCAAATACGTAACTTTAACATGTGAGTCTGGGTTTAAATTGTTTTCAGACTTATGTAAACACTACGAACAGAAGCCTTAAGCAACACAAATTGTAATAGTTGGTTTGTATCTTCCTTCGGATGAAACCAAGGAGCTGTGTAACGAATGAATGAATGTCACGAGTCTCATTTTAATGTTTTTTAAGCTCACAAACACTACAGTGCTACGCGCATAGCACGTCTCCCCTTTGACGTTTACGTCTTATGTTTTTTCTTAAAGTATAATTCATAACGCATTTTGTAAAATACAGTGTTGCATTTATTGAGATTTTTTTCATGTATTACGGCTGTTTTACTGTATTCCTTGTTGTGCCAGGTTCACGAGGCTCCGTTTCTTTTTAATATATATGTATTCGAGCCTCTGTTCCACCATTTGCCTCTTCATTTTCCCTTAAATTCACTTTTCTATTTTTTTAAGAGTTGATCAAAGTGACATTCAGTAGTTTAGTAGACTGTGTCAAAGTCTTCTATGTTAATTTATTTCTCTTTTGTTAACATGTATGCACTTTTAATGTTTTTTTTTTTTTCCTCTCCAAAAGGACAAATGTGTATATACTATGTTGGTTTACCCATGCGAGTACAAAATGAAAACTCTGATTAAAAATTTTGAAACTTATTTGTTTTTTGTGTGACTGGATTCATTCAAACACTAGAGGGAGCTTTTCTCTAACAAATGGTCCCCCAGCATTTCTCTCAACACTCAGCATGCAGCTCCTGGATTTCACTGGTTTATAGAGAACCACTGGTGCAGCATTAAAAAATAATTAAAGCGAGATAAAAATTAAAGTTACACAAAGCTTTGCGTGTTACGATTCCACAACTCCAGATTGATTCGTGTCAGAAAAGCCTCTGATCTCACCTTGAGCCAGTAATGAGTGTACCCACTCAACAGCAGGCTCAGATCTCAGATCTGCAAAACTGTCCACAGTCTGTCTCCATAAAAGCGTTTGTGTTCTGGCGGCTGTCGGGAGTTGTACTGTAGCAGCGTGAGACACATTTTGAAGGTGTTTTTATTTTTAATGTTCCAAGATCCCCCTTTTATCCCACCGATGAGCACACAAATCTACTGCTCATTGTCTCGTTGCTGCCGCAGAGACTGTGTATTATCTGAGACCTCAAGGCTGTGCGATACATGAGTGCCTCTAAATTTCTGGGCAGGATTATTATTTCAAGCTTTTCCTGGCCACAGAATATAGAGGGTGCAGGAGCAGGGATGTGCAGATGCAAGCATGTCTGAGCTCAGTTTTTACTCTGAGGGGCGTCCACTTGTCATTCAGCGCCTACGGCTGCAAAGACAGTGAAAAATTTGACCTGTACAATTGAAAAGTGAATGTTAGATGAGTTATATTTTCAATAAACAGACTAGATACATTTCTTATAATCGGGCGGGGAACACAGTGACAAGGCACACAACAGTGTCCTCTAAAAAACACTCCTGGGATGTTTGTAACAACCAGCTTTGAGCCACTATGATTCAACATTTAATACTTAAATAATACATCATTATACTTTAAAATGTCTAAAAAGAAAAATGCTCATGACAAGTGATCAGTGCCAGCAGTTGTCACAGTGTCTCTCAGTTACTTATTTTAGAGCTGCAGTCAGCAAATATTTGTGAACTAAGACTTAAATGTTAATCAGCAGTGGTGGAAGAAGCCGTCACATCCCTAACTTAAGTAACAAACAGTATTTCATGTTAGGGACCAAGCAGTGAGGCAACAAGGACTCATGAGTTGTTGACAAAACCGTGGGTTTTTATTTATAAAACGCATAAAAAATTACAAACCAAGACATGAACAACTAGGCCTAATAAATAGGTCAATATAATAACTAAACAAGGTGTT
This sequence comes from Epinephelus cyanopodus, assembly GCA_026686955.1. Taxonomy (NCBI): domain Eukaryota; kingdom Metazoa; phylum Chordata; class Actinopteri; order Perciformes; family Serranidae; genus Epinephelus; species Epinephelus cyanopodus. The sequence continues at coordinate 22,930,435 of CM048929.1, forward strand.
AACTGAACAATCTGACCTGTCCCAATGACACACAAGGGAGCATGTAAAAGTGGCTTGGCTAAAACAAAACATAAGAGGTAACTAAAAGGGACGCCAACTACAACTAAACACAAAACCAAACTAACTAAACCCAAACCTCAGCCCTCAGCTGTCAGCCACGCCTTTTGCTCCACCAGGAAGAGACCACCCCAAACAACCACGGTAACTCAAAGACAAAGACATAGATGATTAATATCAAACAATTTGCCTATGCAACACTACAATGTGTCCACTTAAATTAAACAATGTAAGGTTAAAAGCAAATGAACGGATTATAAATCATACCAACTGTGTGATGTTAATTGTTTATGGTTGATCATACAAAGCGCTGGTCCATCTACATCCCAACCCTCAGGGGGATCCTTCCCTAGGACTTTTTTGATAAACAAGCTCTACATTGATGCTTTTGCATTTGTTCTGAGAGAGGATGGCAGAGGCGATACCCACACTCTGATGCAACTGGGCTAGACAGCCACAAAAAGCCTCACAGGCTTTTTAGTCCAGCCCAGTTGCATTGGAGTGTGGGTATCTCTGCCATTCTTTCTTGGCTGCCCATTGTACCAACACACCCAAGAAACTCTTTTGTTGCCCTAAGTAGGCGCAGTTTCACAGCAGCCCTAAGACTATGTATTTATTCTGGCACTTAATTCTCATTCAGTACACTGTTCATCTCTCCACCATTTGTCTGTCTCTCTGTCTCTCCCTCTCTCTATTGTGTGACTAAGAAATATGTGTCACACGACGCAGGGTTTTACCTATGTTAAAATTATTGACTCATTTTGTTTTAGGGCCACACTGTAACGCTATGCCTTGTGTGACAGAAAACATTTGGTCAAATCAATATTATTGTGCGGTTGATTTGATGTGTTTGGGGCACAACCTCCGCGGCTGAGAAAGTACCAGTTTTGTGAGTTGTCAAGTAAGGGGAAACTTTACATACTTAATGAAATGCTGTCTACAACAAATTCCTAATTATTTGTCCGCTCTTGTTAATTCGGCTGTCACTTGTGTGAAGGTTGTTTACAGAAAATAATAGGGGCGGCTGTTTTGACATGCGCTGGCAGCTCACGTCCCAGTTGCAAATTTGAGAATCCCAGGATAGTGAAGGAATCGCTTGCCTTACTCTGCATCTTACTGGCCGCCCCCTAATCCTTGTCTAGACCTAATCAATTTAAAGACACACAAAGGCAATGAGCACTAGCCAATCATATAAAGCATGAGGCAGGTCATTTGCTCGCTATGTTTGTGTGGCTACCGGCCACGTTATTAGGCATACCTTGCTAGTACCCTAGTAATGTAACTTATTACACTTGGTTACTTTTTCCTGAAGAGAGTATATTTGTAATCACCAACATTTTGGTTAGTGAGTAATTCGAATATGTAGCCTATTCTTCTCAGTAACAGATTACAATTACATTTTTTTTCATAATTCAATTACATGTTAGAAGTATAGATATTTAGTATAGAGTGGCATAAATTTGGAATACTCAGATAGTATCAAATAAATAAATAAATTTATTTCTATGACAAGTATTTTGAAGTAGTACTGAAGTACCTGTACTTAGTTACTTTCCACCACTGTGAAACATCATAAACTCTTACATACTTCTCTTCAAATCAACTAATTCATTATTCAACCAGTCAATTTTGCACTATAGGATAGATTCCAATTAAAAAGTGACCTTTCAGAGGCCAGAACATCTTCTTCTTCATTAAAATTATAGACAGCTGTCTGGTGTTTTTTTTTTTTTTTTTAGATCAGTCTAATGCAGGAGGTAATATTTTAAGTACATAACCAAATCATCTGGCAAACAGATTTCGAAGGGGCCAGAATGTTGTAGCATCTGTCATCATCTCCCACCACCCTGCTGATTTCCACTCAACGGGTCATCTTAAAGCAGCTGTTAAACCAAAGTTTGAAGTATTTTAGTCCCGCTCTCTCTACGTCTGTATCAGCATGTTGGTGTATGCCATAAAACAGTGCAGCCAGTCAGCTCTTGGCCGACATCCACCTCATGAATCATTTGAAATTTCCTGGTAAGCAGAGGACGCCATCTACTCTCATTCTCCACTGGTGCTTTTAAACCAGCATCTGACTCCTCTCTCACGATAATATCAGTCCCCCACGGTACAGTGGAGTTACTTTAGCAATTCGCCTGTGGTTTTATCTCCTTTGTCCCCTCTTTTGACTCCACCCCAGAGAGTGCAGAAAAATCAATAATAATTGATTTTAGGAGGCAGGAAAGAGCGGTTGGAATTCAAGGGGAGAACCAGGGGAAGACAGAGACAGAGAGGTACTAGCAGAGAGGTGCAGGACCCTAAGCATAATATGCATGTGCTGGCACAGCTAAAGGTCACCAACATGAACCTGTCTGTAACAACAGATTATGGAGTGTCTAGGCCTCACAGCTACTGAGGTCTCACATATAAGATAAGAATAATGGCAGCGATGAACCTCTTAACTGAAAGTCATTTTAATCCATAAAGAGGAAGGTGGGTTGCGTTCAAGTGCAGCCAGCTGTGCAGATATATTTTCTTGAGGACTGTCTTCGTGTAGCATTCTTAATGATAAAGCTGCAAGATTTTGTTGTTTTTGACGTTGTTTGTAAAGTGTGAAATAATGTCCCAATACCAAATCAGTTGTTAAATCAGCTCCCCAACTATCAGCATCACTTTGTCATGTTCCTCCTTGTAGCAGCCAATTAGTTGCCTGTTTTTCTACTATCTGCTGCTGAGCTTCATTTCACATTCACTTTCACACTGCTTGTTTGTTATGCCTTTCCCCCCCCCCCCTCCTCTACACCACTCAATCAGCCTTCACAGGCTAATGTTCAAAGCAGGACAGGACAGCAACAGACTTTCACTACAGAGAGGAAGGGAGTGTTTGATTTCTATTGCAGGATCCGTCCGGGGTCCGACGGGTCAGCGTGGCTGACAGCTAGGAGATTGATAGTTGAGATCTTTCCCAGGCGGAACAGTGTTGGACAACATGAGCAGTGATCCAAGGCACCAGCGGAGCGGGGTGGAGGTGGGGGCAGGGGCAGATGTGGTGTATCCCTCAGTGAAGTGTGTGTGTGTGTTTGTGTGGTCGTTTGGCTGTAGGCCACGTCCACCCTGTCATCAGGACTTCTGAATGGTGCTCAGTACCTGCAGACTTGGATCTAAGCACCTGGGGACCCATCAATGGCTCAGGATGAGTGAAATTTCAAAGAAAATGTGAACCTGTGTTTTTTTTGTTCCTTCCTTTTTTTTTGTTCCATGTTTTCTTTATTGATTTTTTATTATTCCCTGCTGTCATTTCCTCCCCTCCTTTATCTAGTGTTTCAGACAAAGCAAATACACCAAGATTAGCACTGAGAGAAATCGTCACTCTTCCTGATTTTGATCAGAGCCATCCGAACGGTGAGTTGATTTTAATATAGATGCGCACACACACGGACATCCAATCACAATGCTGTTACGGTGTTGCACAGATTTTTTTTTTTTTCTTATGAAAATAACACTTTTATAAAAAGTCATTTGTTCAATATCAGCAGAAGCGATTTGAGGAGTTGATATTTGTGTGTTGGGGTCATGCTCCACTTTAGGGTGTGTGTATGTGGTGGGAGTCTACACATTGTTTCATAGTCTCCAGATGCTTCCTAACTTAGAGGGGTGAGGTGCGTCTGTCTGTTTCAGGAAATATTACTTTCTTTCCTGACAAGATTTTGGATGCATCATCTTCATGCTGTGAAAGGAATAACCACAGAAACACTGGTTTGCTCACACTGCAACCCTTAGAGTTCAATTCAGATATATTTCTTAGATCCATTTTTTATGTTGGCTGTTCACATCACTCTATAAATGCAACCAATACCAGATTTCAGTGTGATCTGGTCACAGTCCTGACCTTACCTGCATATGCACAATAACAAAGATGTCACATGCAGCACGTTGTCATACAGCAGTGAACATGGAGGCCACTGAGGTCAGTATTTATGGTTTCATTTATATGCTGATGTGCAGTGGAAGCCGGAGAATTAGTGACCAGATTATGACAAGGTCATAAAGACAAAGAGAAACAAATCTTTAATCATGGCGGTTTGTTGAGCAATGTGCTGCTACATCTGTATGGAGGTGTGTGTGTGGATATGCAGGGTCATAACCTGGAGTGGTGGGATCATGACCTGAATTGCGTCACTGAAACGGATTAAATCCAAAATTTCAGGATGTTAGGGGCTACTATGTTATACATATTATATATACACCTATTATATTAGTCTGAAAAAGATTTATTTTTGAATTGAAAGGAAAAGAGTGACATTTCTTTGTGTTAGACGGTGTTATTGCTACAAGGCAGGGGAAATTCAATGAATATGAAAAAAGATGGAACAGATTAAGGCCAAGTTTAGAAGAAGGATTATAATGATATCATTACTTAGTTGTTTTTGTTGCTAATTTGCAATCTTCAAAACAATTATATGTTATGTCACTTTAGAAATGTTGATATGATACATACAAACAGAAATGTAACATATTCATGGTTTGCAGAAATGTGCAACGCCAGCATTTGGTATAACATTCACTTCAGGTGAGTAAAAGTCACATCAATTCAAATATGACTGTTCAGATGTTCAGAGGTCGTATTGATAATAAAAGATGACCTGTATTTAATTTAGAAGCACATCTGGAAGTGGCCCAAGTGAGAACTGACAACATCCCATGCAATTTGCACATATCAAAATCTGAACATCGAAATATCCATATATGTAGAAAGATGCAGCAAAATACAAACTACTTTGGTCCAAGTGTTTGGTGTTATTTATGAAGCCTAACAATGAGGATCAGAGTGTTAGCATGGCTGTGAATCTGAGGCGTTTTACAGCAGTAGCATGCAGTATGGATTAAATATCACGGCCTCTGTTGTTCCGGTTGCAGGATCAGAATCAGACAGTTTGTAATGAACCTTTACTCAGCAGATTTCTACCGACGGCACCTTCAGCCTGGCTTTTTTTTCAGCTGATGTGATTCTGTGTTTGGTCCCATTTTCATCAAAGTGGGATAAAACATGCCTGAACCTGTCAGTGAGCAGGTCAGTACCTGAGTGCTTCATCTGCATATAGCCTATGCACAGCGTATACATTTACAGAATACCATTATAACATGAAGATTATGTTTGTGAACCTGTGGTACTTGTTTGTTTACCTGGACAGATGCAGCTGTAACTACAGTGCAGCTGCATTGATACCGAGTGGATTATCCTGCTGAGAGAAAGTAAACAAAATAATTTTAATAAGTGACCTTGTTCGTGATTCACTACATGCTTATCTTGCAACAAAGCACACACTGGAGAGCTTTTCAGGGCTTTTGGAAAAGATACTCAAATACAAGTGTGTTAAGACTTGTCTGGGGCTTACAGCAGTGGTACTCAACTTAGGACCCATAGGGTGCCTGGTGGCTCAGCGACCATTATCTAATTTACAGTGAGAGTCAATTTGATTGACAATAGGACTTTTTTGCTCTTTTTGAGTGTAAAAATAGAGCTTGTTTATATGATGTAATCTCAGCTCTGAATGTCCTCAAATCCCAGACACACCCCTACACCTGACCTGTGTGGTGTGAGGCTGCTGATGAGTGAGGACAGCAAATGTCGAGGGGTTGAGCCCACCCCCTTTTTGTGTATGATTAATGTTTGTTTAATATCTGGCCCCTGGCTTCCTGTTGTTTTGTAAAAGTGGCCCCGAGGCAAAGCATTTAAGGGCCCGTCCCAATACCCTGCTTTAGCCCTAGCCCTTGGCCCTAGCCCTAGATTTGCGCATTCCCGCAAGGGGTAGTGGTGTCCCAATTCCTTTTTGCGCATGGGGTAGGGGGCATAACGAGGGGTAGTGGGTAAGGAACTAGTCCTTCAGAGCGAGGGATTTCAGATGCTGATTTGCCAGCGAGAGGTAGACGTCGACATGGCTACCACCGAGCAAGACACGGGAATAAAGTTCATAAATGTACGTATAGTTTCACAAATAAACATGGAACTTTTGTAAAAACGTTTTCAACGGTGTAGAGAACGGTGTAACAGTTTTTTTATTGCTGTTCATAATGTCTAGATTGGAGTTGACAGAAAGCTAGCCAGCTAGATAATGTTATCGCCGTCAGGTTGCTTGTTAGCTAGCTCGCACGCACTGTTTGGCGTCTGTCATTTGTCCTGCTCTGCAAAATTATTGGATTTTTCACATTACGATAACACGCCAGCTAGTATAACTATGCTGCCTCATAATGTTAGCTGGTTATGATGAAATCAGCAAACGCAATTGGCAGGATGAACTCAGCTGGAGACTCCATTGTAAATGCCGGTTGGAAATGTAGATGGCTGACGGCTTCCTGTTTAAAATCGTTACGTATGTGTGAATGTAACCGATGTGGTGATGTAGTGAGTGGTGTCCCAATTCCTAGGGAAAGATGTCAACCCCTACCCCTAGTTGCTTCATTTCGAGGGCCAAGGGTTAGGGTTGGTGGGATTGGGCCTAAGTATCACTGGCTCACAGTCTAACAACAAATCCCTCAAGAAAACCCTAAGTTGAGCATTTCTTAACATTGCAAAAGAAGTGAAACCACATCAAGGACACAAAGATCCAGAGCTGTCACATCTGAAAGCAACAAGTAGCACTGCTGGATTAAAGAGGCAACAGGAATCTGGAAATGGATCCATTGGACCGTAAACTGTGATAATGGGCTTACCAGCACCGGAAGTCACTGCCTTGCAATTTCCAGCCATTAAACTTATTCAGCCACCTGTTGGACGGTTTATGAGGACGACTGTAGAGCCAAAACTGTCAAGGTAACACACGAGTACGTACTCTGGCCTGTCAAGTATGAAATGGTTTTCAAATTGTATATGAGATGAAAATATTCGAGTGCTGTTTGCATTTTCTTATCTTGACCAAGGATGTCGTTTGTGTATATATATATATTTTTGCAAAGAAGACTGCATATTATCGGATTAACAGACAATAGAAAAAGAAACATTCCATGACCCTTTATGTTATGCTTTTCCACGGAACAAAAGGCTTGAAGGAACCATATTTTAAAGAGGCCTCGGCGCTCATGAATCCTCTTTATCATGATTCATGGTTTCATGGGCACAGCAGCTAATACGAATATAAAGCCAGATGCCCCCATAAGCTGTTTCACCATTATTTATTTATGAATGAATATTCTCCAACTGCACTAATATGTCCCTGGGCTTAGAGGAAATGGCCTAATGTATTTGTTAAGCTTGGTGTGGGATTCTTTATTACCTGTCAAATCTCTAAAAGTAACACTTTATCATGTGGTTTTATTTCCTTTTCTTTTCACCCCCCTACGATACAGAGAATCCCAAGGATGACAGTTGAGCCTGTGGAGGCACCGAGATCCACATAACTGTTCTTATTATTATTACCTGCAGTTACTGCATTATAAAAACGGATATGAAAATTTGATGATACTTGTCAAGAGCACAAATGTTATTTATTGCGTCTAAAGGCAGGTATGTCTGTGCATCCGGCGGAGGATAGTTTCAATATCAGGAAAAAGCGAGTTCCTTCAATCATAATGTAGCACTAAAACACGAAAGCATCTGCATTTCTTAATGGCCCTGATGGAAACGCTGCGTCTCCACTCACATATTTACATCATAAACATAATGCGCTGAAGGGGAATGAATTGGTACCTTAATAGAGCTTGAAGGGGATTTATCATTACCTTCCTGCAGCACTATTTTCATCCCCTTGGAGAGGAGTGATGTGGCTGACACAAAGATAAATTTAAAACTGCTTTGCTTTACATAACAATCTCCGGTGAATTCTGTTTGTTGGTTTAATGCGGATGAATACGGGAACAAAGTGCCTCCCATGTACCAAGATGTGCTTATTTATGCTGTTATGAGGTTTCCATGCATCCTTGAAACCCCTCAATTAAACACAACCACAAATACACAGTGGGGCATACTCACAGGGACGTTTGAAGCGCCTCGTTGCCTCTCCTTTACCTCTATGTACCATTTCCGCCACTGAGAGATAGCTTTTAAAAATGAGAAGTGAGCTACAGATTGTGTTTCAGCCATATCGCAATGAGTCAAATTTCCTAGTCACCTAATAGCCTTGTGTCATGTTCATGACAAGTCTCAAAAAAAGCCATCGTCTCCTCTCCGCTAATTAACAGTAAGAAGAGCCCCTATCACATTCCCCAGACTCTCCTTTTCACCAATGAGAATAACAATGAAGCCAGCAGAATGAATTATAGATCGTCCTATACTCTGAAGGATAATATGAGTACTTTACTACACAGTAAATTTTGGTGACCATTTATAGGCACTTTTAAGATGTTTCCAGTGCCCACAGAAACTGACTAATGAGTGTACTCACAGTGCTGTAATGAGTCATCCAAGCGTTGGCTTTAACCAGAGTAGCACCCTGAACCAGAGCCTTGCTGCTGCTGTGTGTGTGTGTGTGTGTGTGTGTGTGTGTGTGTGTGTGTGTGTGTGTGTGTGTGTGTGTGTGTGTGTGTTGTGTATCAAGCTCTCTCCTTCAATTCCCACCAGTCTCTGGCTGGCCTTCCAAACAGCCTCTCTCCAGTGATTTGCTTTTTTAATTCTGGTATTTAAAATGCAAATAACAGCCGTAATTTCACCTTCGTTGTAATAGCTTGAAATTTTTAGGACATGCTGCAGATCCTGACATGAAGCAATAAATTGGACCTTCATATCAAACTATGACAATCTAGGTACCCCTCTGGTGTCTTCTGGAAGTTCAGGGAACGCGTGTCATTTTTTACACCCATTACATGTGTTGCGTCTTTTCAAAATAAACTTCACTTTTCACAGGAAATGTACAGTTTCCGCTCGTTAAATGCATTCAGTCTCTTTTCCAAATACACTTAGAATGTATTGATGAAAATAACTTTGTTTTTAGGTGCACTTCCTGAGGTTTAGGCAACAAAAGCATGAGGTTGGTTTGGAGAAAAACATCATTATTTTGCTTAAAATACGTACATTTGTTACAAATGTAATTTAATTCAGTTCAATTCAGTTGTATTTATAAAGCCCATTATCACAAATCACAATATGCCTCAGAGGGCTTTTCAGCATACGACATCCCTCCATCCTTGGACCCTCACAGGGGATAAGGAAAAACTCCCTAAAAATCTCCTTAACAGGAAAAAAGTACCCATAACTTAATCCCAATTGCTGTGTTTTGACGATACATTGAACTTCGCCATGCCTTGATGGCGTCTGGTGACATTTCCCCGTCTTTACAATATAACATAACCAACGTCTTAAGGCCTTTTAGACCGCATTTGAGTTGGATATGGTCAACCTAAAAACATTTCATTCCCTGTCTCCACTAGGTGGTGCTAAGACTATTATGGAATATTTCCACATAGACGTGTTCAGGGCGGGGCTGTTATGAATCATGTGAAGTTTGCTGGCAATCGGACCATTTACTCCAAAGTTATGCCAAATTTCGTGTTTCATGGTGAGACATCAAAATTCAACACTCCGCAGCGGGCGTGCCCTTCAATGTGAGGTAGATCTTGTAATAACTTTTTATCACAAAGTAGTCAAGTTTTCACAAACCAATTTCCCAAAGCCAATCCAATTGATTCTGTAGGAGAAGTTTGGTAAAATGCAACACGTGAGAAACGCCAAAAATGACCATAGAATTCAAAATAGTTGACTTCCTGTTAGGTCCAGAGACTTCTTTGTGCATCTGGACATGATACACGTGTGTACCAGTTTTCGTGCACATCAGTGAAACATGCCACGGGGGTTGCTCTTTAAAGGACGTGTTCAAGCCATTTTACCATACATGACAGTATGTGACAATAATAATCTTATGTGTATAATAATCGTAGAACTATGACAATACTAACAGCAGTAGTAGTAGGTATCAGGCAGGATCACGACAGTGGTGTTACCACGACCCGCGATCCAGGCGTAAGTCCACCAACCTTCTTACCTATGGCTGTTGCTCAGAGCGTCAAAAAATGCCGCCGTATGGTGCGTATGATACTGCTGCTAAAGGGGGTCTCTGTGCAACAGTATTCGACGCTGAGGGCCACTAACCAAGTGTTGGCATTGACGAGTTGGTAGGGAGACTGGGTTGGAAGAAAGTGCATAATTAAACAACACCTGATTATGTTAAAAACAATCTCCAGCTCTCAATGGATGACATGAAACAGAATTTTAAATTGGAGATTTTCTCTTTTTTAAGGATGTGAAAAAACCCTAACCCTTCCCTGGCGATATGTAAAGCACTACCTCTCATTCTACAGATTCCTGACCTCAATATGACGGCTTTTATCTTCTGTATAGAGCCCGAGTGTCCTAAAGAGTTCATTTAGCTGCTGCACTAAGACACGAGATGAAGCCCTCAAGAGCCGGAGAACATTCACCGCAGTCAGCTCCTCGTAAAGTGAGAAATGTCAGCCGTGACTTTGAGGCAAACTGTTTAAGTCTACCTCCATAATTATGATGTAAGGTAAACACATTAATGAATAAAATATCAAACTGTGCCTTGAGTATGTGAACTTAAAAACCCCCGTGGCAACTCATGAGGATCTTAAAACTCTTATTTTCATGCATTTTTAATTGGTGGTAAAATAAAGGGAAAAGGAAAGAAAACAGGCCAAAATGAACTCCACAAAAAAAGTCTTTACATGTAATGCAGAGGCAATTTACAGCAATTTAGTGTGGCTGGAATCCAGCAGCCTCCTCGGGCGCCTCTTTTATTTTCATAGAAGATCCAGTGACAGTAATGAATCATAGTTAAGACCATACTGCAGTGTAAGCTTGCAGTTTATTAAACAGTCAGCAGCTCATTGCTTTTGATCCTTGGGACCGTCATTGTAATAGATTACAGTCCACCATGCTGATAGTTCTCCGAACGATCCTTCTCTGGCATTCCTTCCCCCCTTCCGCATTTTAGACTTCATATTTCTTCACGGGGAGCTCGAGGGGGAAAACAACAACAAGCAAACAGACCCGAGGAGCCATGCTTTGGAATGTGAATGCAGTGACCTTGGCTCGTGTTATCCTCCTGAGTGTTGAGTTTCTGTGGCTGAAGGCAGGAATTTAATCATTGCATTCTTTTGTCTGTGAAACAGGTTCACGCTGACATTCTGGTGAAGGACGAGATATGTTTGGAGAGAGTTATCAGGTCTTACACAGAAGCAGAACCCTTTCAGTTTCCCTCAACTGCATCGTTTATCAGCAGATGATTGATACTTATATCTGGTGCTGACATGGGGCTATTCTTCTTAATTCTACTCAACATCCGCCATTAACGCTGGAGCAGCGAGTCAGGATGGGGTTATGTTGTTGATTAGTGTGCGCCATCAGTATCGGTGAGATTTGTGACACTGGCAGCATCTGTTGAAGTCCTGGATATATTGATGGTGAAGGGCAGAAATATTGTTTTGTCACTCAAAGGAGGCCAGAGAGTGTGAACATACGCGCTTTAAAATTTCAATGAGGCTCATAAATTGTTTTCGGTCATCCCATGCAAGCGTTTGTTTGAGCAATTGCCGTGACATGGCACTCAGATTGCTTTTTTGTGTTGCGAATGTGTGTGTGTGTGTGTGTAAGTTTACCCAAAATATAGGCTTATTCTGAGACGTTTCTGGTGCTAACATGTAATATAAGCTCTTTCAGCAGGAAGAGGTGACTCACTGTATTATTCTCTTCTTTATGTCTTTGTGCCAGCAACAGCGATGACTGCAGACTGTGGGTCTCATTTATGAAAAGTTAGTAAATCTGGGTGTAGATTTGCACATAAAAGCCTACGCTACTAAAACTCAATCCATCGTAAAGTGACGGCGCGCTCCCGGTAATCAGCAATTAGCATAAATCCCCACCCGTGAATAGCCAATGACCACCATAAAAGGACGTGTAGGTGCATCCAATCGGCCTGTCTGTCATGGCGCAAACAAAGAAAGAGAGAGAAAGAAAAAGGAATTTTTCTGAATTGGAGATCGAAATAATTTTGGGTGAAGTGGACTTAAGGAAAAACATTTTATTTTCTTCAGTTAGTAGTGGTGTGACAGGGTCAAGCAAAGCGAAGGCCTGGACGGAGGTAGCAGATGCTGTTAATGTTGTCTCCGTAGTACAAAGAACCATGTCAGAGGTGAAGCGTAAATGGTTTGATATGAAACTGGAGGCAAAGAAACGCATAAGCACACACACAAAAATACAGCAGCCACAGGAGGAGGCTCACAGTCACAACTATCTGCTGCAGACGAGCGCATCGCTGGCATAATTGGGGAGACCTCTCTGTCTGGAATTATTCCTGACGGAGACAGCGACATGCCACGGGAGTCAACATCAAACGCAGACGGAAAGGTGTTGTATCATAATACATTCTGAAAACCATCACTGATAGCGTAGTGGTCACCAAACAAACAGAAGATTCATTTGTGGGGTTTTGAATGAAGTGGAAACGGGAAACCAGAGATGTTTTGTGCGTAATGGATAAACTCTAAATCAGTGATGGCTGTCAGAATGTAGAGCTATTTAACATTTATTTTAGCAAATGATACAGATAACATATAGCCTACAGCAGTTTTGTATGCATTGTCTTCAAATTATTTGAATCTTAATAGCCTAAAGCTCTGTTTGATACAGCTCCAAATAATTCAGTCTGCAGCCAACGTAAATTAAACATTTTTCAAATCAGATTTATTCATTCAAATGATCAAAAAGCCACAAAACAACAACAACAACAAAAAAGATGTTGTCTCAAATAATTCTTTCAGCTGGCGCGTGCTCCTTCGTGGCTCCACCACCTGCTGCTCCTGCTGCTCCTGCTGAACCCAGGCACCGGGGCCAAAGAGGCTGTGATCCAGCTGTCCTTACGGATGAGGTCCTGAGAAATCAAGAGGCTTTACTTACAGCAGTTCAGCAAATTAACACATCCCTACAAGAAATCAACACCAGCTTGAAGGGAATCTGCGAGGCACTTTTGCGCCCTCAAATATAAAGTGTAATTTTGTCAGTACTGTGTGATGTCTGGTTATCCTGGGAGAAACACTTGAAACAAGATAATCAAGCTACCCTTTTTTATTCGGAACATAGAAACTTTTTTGAAGGGTTAAGTGGGGAACATAGAACCCGGGAAACATAGGGATGACCCCGTCCCCTATGGTTATAGAAGGGTAAGGGTCAAAATATAAATGTAGCCTATGCAATTATAAGCAGGTTATATTCTTACCAATAAGCCAGGAGCCCTTCACAGCTCCATCCTCCAAATGCGTGCCAACTGCGCTATTGCGCAGTATGTAACTATCATGCGTCCCACCAGGCCATCGTGCCACAACGTTTAACAGCACACACTTAGCATCACAGATCACTTGCACATTCACAGAATTAATTTTTTTCCGGTTTATGTAAGCAAATGCATCACCAGATGAAGACTTGCAGTCTATGGCATCGATGGCACCTGGCATGTTTCCAATCGTGCTGAATCCCTGCATCACCTCTACCTGCCGTTCTGAGCCACAGGGAAATTGAATGTACTCTGGCATTGGTTTGATGATACCGTTTAGCACTGCAGGGAGGATGCGGCTCATAGATGGCTGAGAAATGCCGGACCTGACACCAATCTCCCGTTGGAAGGTCCCTGTGGCTAGAAAACCAAGCACAGAGAGTACAGAGAGTCGTTTTGTCGGCCATGTCAGATTAGGCTCCAAAATGTTGCATAAATGCAACAGAATTGGTCTCGGTAGTCGGAAACGACTAATCAAGCATTCATCACCTTAGCCAACATATCTGCCCTATCCCTGAAATGCCTTTCTCGCCAAATAGCGCCTTGCGCCAAATCATACAAAAGTGCAAGTGCACAGTTTTTTTTGTCAGTTCTCATGAATGCAATACCTCGATAACACTTTGAAGGAGTTTCCTTAGTTTCCTTAAATTTGGCACAAACATCCACCCAGATTAGATGATAAGGTGATTAGAATACAGTGATCAAAGGTCAAAGGTTAAGGTCACTGTGACTTCATAAAACGTGTTTTTGGCCATAACGCAAGAATTCATACACTATTATGACAAAGTTTCACAAGTAACGTCAAAGGTCAGCGTCACTGTGACATCATAATGTTCTGCAAAAACCCTTTTCTGGCCATTATTCAACATCATAACTCAGGAACAGAGGGGGGGAGACATTTGGTCACATACTGAATTGGTGACATTAATCTTGGGTGTCCACCTTGAAACTGTGCTGATTGTAAAGATCTTCAGTGCTGCCAGGTTGAAGATGTGTGTGAAGTATAGTGCAGGTTACCTGGCATAAACTCTTATTGTGTGAATATATGGTGTAGGTGACCTGACTGTTATTATCCTGACGTGACTTCAGCGAAATGATCTGGCGTGATTCTGGCCCAATTTGGTTATGTGAGGAGAAGCAATTGCTCCCAGAGCTGGATATCTGAATAACAGGAAAACAGTAGCTTAAGTGACAGGAAACACCTTAAATGTGTACTGGAAAGCTGTAGATGTGCTATCTGATACATTTGCTTGTCAGGCACAATAAACTGTCATGATGTACTAATTATTTGGCTTTCTCATGAGTAAACCCTCAAATGTTCAATCCTGTGTTTTGAGTCTCTTTCTGCTACAACAGACGCATTCATGTTTTGGAATATGTATCTTCTTTGCGGCAACGTCCATATTTGAGGCAGTGTCACCTTTCAAGGCTACATATGAGTCTTGACAGACATGGACATAAACTTTAATTGCAACTTGACTGGTTAACTGAGGCATCCAACCACGAGGTGGTAATTCTAGTTTTATTCTGCACTACACCTCATGGGCTCTAACCTTAAACTTGTTTTGGCTGTGATAGCTGACTAATCCTCTGGGCATTCTTATCACGCCCATATGATTTGCTCCATTCTAACCAATTTCATAAAGTACTGCTATAATCCTGCAAACCTTTAAGGAGCTCTCACTTTGGGCCTGATCTGTTCTGCGAACAAATACCACAACAACAAAGAAGAAGTACACAAAGAAGTGGGAGCCAGGAGCACTGTATGAAGAAATGTGGGAGAACACCACTGTGTACCAGCAGCCTATTGATGTGGATATCTGTAGGGCACTGGCTGTCTGTGCTGATTGTCAGTGAATCTCTTGTAAGATACTGATGGTTTGATAGTTGTTAGAGTTTGTTAGAAGTCAGCTGTAGAATGAACACAATAAAAGCCAGGAAGGTAAACAATGGCATTGTTTATCAGAAAAACCCATTGCCTAAATCATTTTAATCTGATGTTACTTGAATGTCTTTCTATAAATGTAATCAGATTCTGATGGGAATTCTGAGAAAGATATCTAAAGCAATTCAGCTTAGCATACTGAAGTAGTCAAATATGCTACTCATATTGACACATTTTGCAGTGATTACTGTAAACCCCCTTAAACATCCCCTAAAGGCATTATACGCTGCAGCTCCCAAAACCTCTCTAAGAAGGCCCTCTTCTAGCCCTCTTCTTTACCTGGGGCCCCTGAGAGCCTAGAGCAAACTTTAGGTATCTAGACCTTTGTTTTCAGGACAAATGAATCCAACACCTGCACTGTCTAATTCCCCAGATCCTTGATCACATCTTGGTAGAAGAACTGCATTTCCCATGTGCACTTGCACAACATAGCACAAGTGTACTTAACAGGCTCCTCTTACATCACAACCTTTGACTCATCATATTAGGAAAAGCCAAGTCGTTACTAATAATGCCAGCAATGGCTCTGTTCTCATGTTCCCGTGAGCGTGACAGTGAAGAGTGCCAGCGTGCACCACACCACCACCCTGACATTAAAGCAGGGAGTGCCCACAATACACTTTTAAAAGACTTTCGATACATTTTTTAATAACTAAAGTCTGACACAGTCAGACTTGTCACAGTCAGACTTTGACATTTTGCAAAGACTGGGGACCTTGCAGGGTCATTATTTGCATGACTATACTGTACAGCTACATTCCTTTTGAGATTATTTCCCACCATGCTCTTGGTGGAAAATATTAAAGAACCACAGATGAAAGGCATCATATGTTGGCAGTATTTTTGTAATTTCAGCATCAATATCATCTATAAAGATAAACTGTATTTGCATACAAATTTTACAATTTTTAATTATGTTGCCTTATAACAATCAGCTTAATTTTAAAGTCTAGTCACAAATAAAATAAAATCAAACAAACAAAACATTAAAAAAACAACAAAAAAAACCCCAGACCTCTTTCATAAAAGTAATCCTAGCAAAAAACTCTTATAAATGAGATTAAATCAAACTCACTGGCTGTAGAGTCAAGGAAAGAAATAACCGGGCCTTAGCTTGATGGCTTGCTGAGTCTTTATGGACCTCCATATGCTCTGGTTTTACTGCTGCCTCCAGTCAGTCGAGGTAACACCATAAAAAAAAGCCAAATGTGGGCTTTCTCCATGGCAGGCTGCCCGGCTTCAACCTCTGCTCGCTCCTTAGCAAACAAAGTCAAAATCCCTCCCCAAACAATTTCTCTCTCCTTTATTCCCTAGACCATGGCCCCTTTCACCCGTGTGGAACACCCAAAAGGGCGTTCAGTCTTAAAACGGTGTGCACAGTTTTGCCACAGTTTCACTACAGTTTCCAGGTTGAACATATTTCCTCGAAACGTCGTGAAATGGTGTGCAACATGCTTCGAGGTATGTGTTCTGATGTTTGGAGGGCAGCCTCCTTGGTTAGATTGTGGGAATGAGAACAAACTGTTTCAAAAATTAAGATTTCTCATGAACATAAGTGCTAATTGGTGGATCAAGTACACGCCAGGTTAAAGACTGACTCTTCTTCACTCCACAACTCCACCAGTTTCTCTTTCTTTCCCACAGTACAAGAGAACAGAGACTTGTTCAGGTTCTTGCACCTCCCCTCCACCCTCCCTTGCTGCTTCTTGTCTGGTGCTGGAGAGAGGACAACTATTGGCTGCTGACATTGTTTGTGTCATTGAACCTCATCATTTGCATGAGCCAAGACTAAAAACTAGGAATAATATTAAGCTTGTTTGATTTTATCAGAACGTCAAGATGAGAAAAAGACTTCTGACTGTTTCGACTGAGTCTTATGACACCCTGACATCAAACAATCGAGATCAAAGGCGTTTGCTACACTCTAGCAAAACTCTCATGATTTTTCTGACACTGGAAAGTTGTCTGCGATAGTGAAATTGCTTGAAAACTGATCCGGTATTAAGCCAGCATAAATGAAGTTTGGCCGTAATTAATCACATTATTTCAAGTCAAGTCAAAATGTCTTCTGTGAAAAATACCCGTTAAGTCCCATTATTAGGTTTTGGATTCCCTCTTTTTAAACATTTGCCCCGATAAAATTCCGGACACAGCGTGCTTATTTCCAAACAGCCACATTGTTCGCAAGTGGTGCAGAGCCTTCTTCCTTCAAAACCGAATGTATTAAAATTGTGTCAGATTCTGGCATGTGTGAAATAGTTCAGAGGCATGTTGCAGCCACCAGCTGCCCATCATCCATCCTCCAACACAGTCCGGGACATAATGCTTCGCAGATTGCAGAGACACAACACACAGAGCTGAACGCTGAACAATGAATTCCACACATTACATAACGGACCAGGTGCTACTCCCTCTCCCTCAGCTCTCTCAGCATGCATTTTCCTCTGGTAATGTTCGCGGCGGGGGATCCGTGTGGCCGAGCCGGTCCACGGTGGTCAAAGCTTTCCCTCTAATACAGGGAGGGCCTTTGATGCTGATACTGTAATGGCTGCAAAACAAAGGCTGTTGGTAGTTGCTAGTGATATATAAATATATATAAAGAGAGAGGATGTGCTCAGGTGTGAAGGCGCATAGAACGCAGAAATATTATAACTGTATTCCTGTGCATGTTTCAGTGCTGGCACTTTTAAATTTAAGTGGAGAGAATGAAACAGGGATGCTGACAAAAAGCTGTTTTGTGGTGGAGTGGCAAGACGATCATTCCCTTCTTGTTCCGTGTCAGTCTGAATAAAAAAAAAGCGACTTTAAAAAACATCAAAATATCCCATGTACAAGACAGCTGAGTGGTGCATCTTTCCAGCAAGACCAAAAACATATATTTGAGTGATTTACAAGACTCCTCGTAATGAAATTCCCATGTCATATCTGCACAGACTGTTTTGTAAGGGCTCCTAAATCATGCATCACGTCACACAGAAGGGCGCAGTGCATTGTCTCACTGCACGTAACGACTGATTAGAAAGATAAGAGGAATTCAACCCCACCTGACACGCAATAAAAGTGGCTTTAATCAGTGTCATCATATCCCGAGACCCCTCTGCCAGGTATTATCAAGCCCACAGAATACAGCGAGACAGTCAATCCCACGCCTGCTGTGCTCAGCATAAGGATATGTGAACGCAATCTAAAAGCTGTTCCACTAACTGAGACAGAGCATCTACAGAGCCCTGTTCCTGGGAGCATATAATTTCCCATTTCAGCATATTGGCCTGTTGTGTAATTAATCTTAATTTAGGGGCAGGAGGTGGCGGGGGAGGGTGTTATATTGGAGGCTCCAGAGATTGGTCTGCTGTCAGGTTGGACCTGTACTCTGGTTATATAATAAAGAGGAAAAGGGGGAATTGGACACAATCAGTTGTCGTGAAGGAAAACTGAGAATGATTTACGGTATCTTTTGGGATCCTGATGTATGCAAAAGTGGAAATAAGTTACTTTAAGATATTATGCTGGATGAATGTTCTGATAGGCTATCTCCCTCCATAGGCAATGATTATAAACCCATATTTAGTCTTTTTCAGTGTAGTTTATTGTGTCATAAATCACTACTGGCTGTGTTTTATTGTTTCCCCAAAGAAAACAGAGAAACATATTTGAAACAGAGGTGCACGCTCACTTCTTTATGATTATCACCACAGCAATGGCACCAAATAGTGATATTTTCAATGTCATGTGTAACAGCAGAGACTGATCCTGAGATGACAGGAGCATGACTTAAGGAGAAACGTTACTATGCTTCTACAGTTTCAGACAGTTTCCCCTGGGGTGGCCAGATGGGGCCACTGAAAATCTTGGGGTGGCAAACCAAAACCAAAAGCTGCAACTGGATTTCAGAAATTTCATAATGCTGTTGAACTATATAGACTAGTTGAAAACAATGTCAATATGAGAGTTAAGGAATCACGTACTGATACACATTGGTTTCGTAAGTTACGGTTAAAATCTTGAGTTCCGCAACAGTCCGGTCTAATGCTTCATGTACCTGTACTTGAAATAATTCTCTTTAAATAGGCTGGTTGTCCTTTTCCTAAAAGACAATTATACAGTTTTAATCTGAAGGAGCAGATTCTTTGTAAAGAACAAAACATTTACCAGGCAAACATTTAGGCACATTCATGAGTTCCCATAGAATCCATTTTCATTAAGATATCTTGAGGTGAGTGAACAAGGCATTCCTTTTGAGAAAGGTCATGCCAGTTGTTCCCTCACCAAAATTTTGCATAACTTTGGAGCATCACACAGAAAGCGTTTTAGCAGCTGGAGGAAGCTTTTTGTGATTGTTTTCAATGGGAATGAAGTTTTTTGCATTACTGCCTTGAGTTTCTGCGCTCTAGGTGCCTGGCGTTTTTGCCGGAGAACTCTGAACTCCTGGGCTTGAAAAATTTCAACTCAAAGCGGAAAAACTCCCACGTCATCTCTTTTTTTTGTCATCTTTTTTCCCATTTTCCAATTGGATGATTTGAGAGGAGAAGTTTACAGTTGGTAAACAATGGAGGAGAAACTGGTGGTAGCGGTTGCAGGATACCCAGAGCTGTATAACCCAGTGATAGACACGAGGTTGTCAAACTCCCCCCGAGTCATCCTAAAATATGCCTGGAAACAGCCGTCAGTGGGGAGAAGCTCCTGGACCAGCTGGTGGTTCTCCCCATGATCCACCCTCTTTTTAAGGGTCTCATGCACCCACACAGATCTCTGTTTCCTTGTGCCAAACAAACCATTTACTGACAGCCTCTCACCCTCAACCAGCTACAGCAAATACCCTCTGCCTGCACATTTCAGAACTAGTGACTAATTACTGTGACATAAAAAATAAATAAAGGGCATATTGATCATATGGGAAGGTTAGTGTAAGGACGTGATGGGGTGGTTGCCTGGCAACAATAAAAATAATCTGTCTGGAGTCACAAAACATATTTGAGCATTACAAGGAAGGTAGCGCAGCCTATTAAGTCTAAATTAGCCTGTCAGCATTACCAATTGGTCTAAATTAGCATTTATTGATATGTTTTACTACAAAGTGGCCACACACTTTTCATTTATCCATTTTTGTGAGAGACATTTCCTTTTTTGACTTTGGAAACCATAGCCATCCTATCCAGGGAGACACAGGATCAGCTACCGCTATGGCAGCTTGACAAAATTTAGAAGAAGTGGCCCACATATTTCTTGCTGAATTATTAAAGCATTTATCTTTTTTTTCTGTGGGCTCCACATTTTTACACTTGGAGTATGTAAGAATCAATTCAGACCTACAACACTGATAAATGAAAATTAAAATGTTAGAAAATAACCATTATTCATTTACATATACATTTTACTTATAGTTTCACAAGATACCACTTTCACTCCAGCTTAAAGAATCACTGCACCAAAACATCTTGCAGGCAGTTATATTGGCCTCCAATTATTTTAGCAGTTGTACACCCCCCCACCCCGAGGGCACCACTCTGCCTCCATAATCTGATTCATATTTATATTTTCTTTATTAGAAAAACAGATGTTTGCGTCATTTCTAATTAATCAGACTTTGTTTTGCTATTATGGCATTTAATACCTCATCACACAGCCGAGCCGACAGCCAGATGCATTAGAAATATAAACCTTGTTACTGGGACGAGACAAAAGCACGTGGAGGTCAATGTGTGCTGCTGCTGAGACCAATATGGCTGCACATGGTAATACGGTATCTATTTTCTGTTTGCACGGGAGCCAAATAGATGAATGTAGCATGAAATATGGCTCGCAGCTCGGGGACTGAAGTCGAACTGGTGTTTATGTTTAATTGCTGCAATTTATTTATTTAAATCTGTTAAAGAACACAACGTGCTGTAGGACTCACTGTCAGGTATTTTAATGACCCGCAGCTTAAGGAGCGCAAAAGAATGCTAATGAGGACAGGACAGTAAATACACTGAAATCACCGAGCAGTTTTCATACATTAGGAAAAGACTGCAGGAGCTTTTTTTTCCCCATTTGAATTGGGAATCGGTTGCTCAGTAGTGCGCCTGTTTTAGGCCACATCCTCCTGCTCCACCACGCAGAATAATGAATGCGTTTTTAATATTACAAAGATTATCAGGCTGATCCTCTCGCAAGACAGCAGCTGGTTATTCTCAGACTTCTACCGCAGTCTGAGGTTCAAGCTGAAAAATCCCCGTGACATGTTTAAAATATCAAGTAGTTCAACACTTGCAGTAATTGTGCATATTTGCATTGATGGGCTCGCTGTTATTTCACTTGGATGATATGCGGGATATGTCGTGTGGGGGATATTAACTTCTCACCTCACTCTATCTCTTTCTGTCTCTCCTCCAGTCCTCCCTCTCCATCTCCCCCCCCTCCTTTCATCTCTCATCTGCAGTTCCCGGCTGATCTGCCACCATCTTTAAAGTCGCTCTGGATCTCTGAGAATATTCCTCGCTCAGCAGCTATGGATGAACTCATCCTCACACCCTGCTGCTGTATCGAGGACAGGTGAGCGCGTGAGATACCCACAGTTTTGCCAGCACGCTTGGATTTAAAACACCTCAACACCACAAAAAGGCTCACTAAATAATAAAAAATACCATTTCCCCTGTGAGCGTGGAGGTTTAGATGAGAAAACCTTTGTTTTTCGTAACAGCAAAAGCAGAGAGAATTCGAGTTACCGCTAACTGAGAGTCGACATGTCTGGTTTTATTTGTCCAAACATTGGTAGCACACAGGCCTGAATACTCGCAAAGATCTGATGTAGGGCAATCCAAACAAGATAGGCCCTTTCGTCTAATCAGAGTCGTGATTGTTATTGATCTTCTCTCCTTTCTGCAAACAGAGGTTCAGGAGTATTTTTATCATTTCACAGTGAAGTAGCTTCTATCCTCTGACTGTTTTGGTTCAGCCGAAACCGTTTGATTATTTTCAGGAGGCGGCAGCGATTTGCCCTCTGATTGGTTAGTATGCAGTAAAAGCAGGAATAAATACAAGTTTACATAGCTGCAGGTTTATTTAAGTGATGCACATCATCATACTCAACGGTGACTGAAGAGAGCAGCCAGTTTGGACGAGGGTGTGATGTGAATTAGAAGCTGCTGTAAATCTTTTTTATCTGCCGAGCTGGAGGGAGTTTGCCGTACCATCAGGAGAGTTTTACAGCCCATTGATACTTAATGCATCGTTGTATTGTTTAGAATGTGTCTTTGTTTGAGCTTGGTTCTTTTGCAAGATGTGCCAGACTGCAGCGGTAAACTTTGTGTTGTGAAATGTTCTCAGGATGTGTGCCTGCTATTGAAATCTCACACATTTCTCACAGTCCAGTCGGTTGTGCTGTGCGAGCCTCGAGTCCCTAGCTTTTTTTTTAAAAAAGACAATCATTAAAGGGGATGATCACGCTTCTATCAATTACCAGCGACAGAAAGTAGCAGACGCTACTCCGTCCTGACAGCAATTAGTCAGTCTCCCAGTGTTTCACAGGAACATGTAACGTCCCTCTGCACAACATCAAACAAGCCGGTCTATACAGCTAATAATTGATATAAGACATGACGCTGTTCCTTTTGGACACGTCAGCGCAAACACACCCTCTGTACAATATCCTGCCCTCATGCTTTTACAATGAGACATGAACTCTTGATGAAAAATCAATGAAAAGCCAACCTTTACTAAGAAACTTATATAAGACGGCCTCAGTTTGTTGATTCATGTTTGTTTTCAGTTTCAATCTGACAGGGCCGAGGTGAGGATACGCTCGAGTGTGTCTGAGGGCAGCGACCCGTCCGCCTTCGCTCCACGTCCCGCCAACGAACAGCGTGTCACTTCTTGGACATGTTATTTACCAGACTGTTGCCATTCTTTAACGCTACGCTAGAGCGAGACGTCCCGTTGGTGGAGAGAGGTGTTTTCTCAGCGTGTGCACTCCCTAAAAAGAGACATAATGCCTTGTCAAGTATTAGACCATGCTGTTATAGAATAATAACAATATAGAAAAAAAATGCTCTTGCCTCTACTGCAGCCTTTAATTTTAAATAATGAGGTTTTTATTGTCAAACCACCCAGACTGCTCGAAGCCACACAGGTTAATCTGTAATAATTACTGTAACCGGATACCAAAACATTACATGCATAATTGGAATTGTAATAATAACATTTATGACGTGCATGCAGGGATTTTACTGCCTCTGACTGTACCGTAGTGGGTGAGTGGAGAGGGTCTGCCCATACATGCCTGAAGCAGCAGTCAGAGAATTTCACTTTCATTGGTTTCAATGAGGGTTTATGACTCATGGTGGAAAATGTTTTAGTGCCTCTGCAGCAGGAAATACCGGAGGAACGGTGGTGCTCGATTCATTTGAATTCTACAGTTTTTGTGTGCTCCTGTTGACGTGTTTCACCATGTTGGCAACACTTTAAGTACTCCTGTTTAGCATTTATAAGCAGTATATAAACATTAAATCCATGGTTTATAATACACTATTAATATGGTCCGTTAAAGTGAAATGAGGCCATTTCATGTGTTTTTTTTTCTATGTACAATATTTATTAGCAGTTGTAACTTCTTTTATGGAAACATATTTTAGATTATGACTGCTGGGTTTTATTATATTGTTATATATTATCTGTTTCTGCAGCAGCATTCACTCATGGGTGTCCACAGAATGAGGCCCCAGTCACACAGACAGCGTAATCTATCTACAGTTTATTTATGTATTTTAGTTATTTGACAGTAATTAGTATGGACAGGCAGAGGGTACTTGCTGTAGCTCTGGTTGAAGGTTAGAGGCTGTCAGTGAATAGTTTGTTGGGCACAGGGAAACAGAGATCTGTGTGGGTGCATGAGACCCTAAAAAAAGAGGGCGGATCATGGGGAGAACCACCAGCTGGTCCAGGAGCTTCTCCTCGATGATGGCTGTTTCCAGACATATTTTAGGATGAC
This sequence comes from Epinephelus cyanopodus, assembly GCA_026686955.1. Lineage (NCBI taxonomy): Eukaryota > Metazoa > Chordata > Actinopteri > Perciformes > Serranidae > Epinephelus > Epinephelus cyanopodus. Next base: position 22,954,658 of record CM048929.1, read on the forward strand.
TCAGGGGCAGTTTGACAACCTGCTGTTTATCATCGGGCCGTATAGCTCTGGGTATCCAGCAACTGCTACCACCAGTTTCTCCTCCATTGCTTACCAACTGTCAATTTGTTGTTGTGACCACCACAGAAGGCCCACCTCTCAAATCATCCAATTTGAAAATGGGAAAAAAGAGATGACATGGGAGTTTTTCCGCTTTGAGTTGAAGTTTTTCAACTTCAGGAGTTCAGAGTGCTCCGGCAAAAACGCGTAGAGCATAGAAACATAAGGTACATTGCAACGAGCAAAACCTTAATTCTCATTAAAAACGATCACAAAAAGCCGCCTCCAGCTGCTGAAACGCTTTCTGTGTGATCAGGGCCTTATAGTTGTTGACGAATGCATTAATATATGCTTGTATCTGCTTACAGCTATATTACAGTGTGTTACAAACCATTTTGTGAAATTTCATATGTTGGTCAACTGAAGAACAGTTTATTAAATTTTACAGTATTTATGATTTAATATCTCTTGAACGATAAAAAAAACAACAACACATAAATGGCTTCCTTACAAGTTTATATCTTTAGTATTTGGCTCCAGCTTATATGTAAAGTGGAAAATATCTCTGCTAATGAAGATAAAACCGTTTCAAGGCCCATTTGCTGTATAGTAATTTGCAAAAGACTAAATGAGTGGGAGGTTAATTGGGGAATTTAAAATCTCACTTGAATAAGACGCAACTATGAAGCCAGGAATGCTTCAGTGTTGCTCGTTTAGCTGGTCGATTAAGCTCAATCACGACCATTAGCCTCTGGAAATCGATGAGTGTAGTTTGACAGGCAGCATAATAATTGTAATGGGGAAATATTTATCATTGTGACTAGCAGCAGTAGATTTCTTATCACTGGTGGAAAAACAAGCTTGGATTGAACTTCTTTGTATAGAAACTGACCTGGATGTTGAATTTTTGAGCTTCCTGTATCTCACATGTACTTTCTTGAGTGGTGATTATTTTCTTCACTCGGGTATTCCCAATCAGTGACATGTTTTTCACTCGACAGGTGTTCAATCAGAGCGAAAAAAATAATAATTCAGCTCCTCTCCTGGTTGCAGCTCACAAGCTTGTTAAAATGTCTGCCCACCATTCCTGGTATGGAGATTAGTGCGAGGGCTGGAGGGTAAGTATCAGGAATTGTCAGTCAGTATCACGGCCACTTTTTGTGCTCTCCGACCCATGTGGGGCCGCACGGTGCATAACAAAGCGTGCCCGTGTGCTTCCCTCACATCCCCGCAACCTTTGGAGCGTGCAGCAGTCCCCCCCCCCTCTCAGCAGGAAGGATGCCAGTGATTTTGGTGAGGATACACTGGTTGGAGAAAAAAAAAACAAAAAAAACCTAACACATAAATTCATCATGCACGCTGCAAGTCACACCACTTGTGCAATCAGAAGTGTGAAGCGAGTGCAAATGAGCAGCTTGTGTGTGGCTGGTGTGCAGTCACAGAGTTGCTATCTGATTCCTACAGCCGAGCCGTCTGATTGTTCCTCCAGGCCAGTTTGTGTGACACATAAATATTCAATTACCCTCAGATTAGCATCATTTCCACCAGATCTCCACTGTCCATATTTATTTTAAATCAAGGACAAGTTCACTCTTTATTTGTCTATATGTCCATAGGTGTCCAAAATTCATCACACCATGCCATTCAGGTCTGTAATTGAGCCACGCTGATAAGACAGTGTCTGAGTGGTTTGGCCCAAACTCTCATTCAACTCTAGACATTTTCATTCACACCAACTGGAGCGAGGGTTTGGTGCGCAGATTGTGGAGTGGATTTACAACTCCTCCAGCCTGTTCCATTTTCTCAACATGTTGAATAGTGATGATAAAACTGTCAGGGAGTTTGCCAGAGGCTCTTTGATTTTGGCCATGAGGCAACTCAAGGTTCTGGCACAAAGAAGCCGGCCAGGTTTCCTTAGCCTCCAAACAAATCCAACCCAAATGCCAGAAAGGGCACAGGCTCTGCTGGCTGTGTGGGGGTTCAGTCAGACTGAGCTGACCTCAGTGAGCTCTGTGAATGAAGTACAGTTCTTTTCTTGCCCGAGTGATGTCTGACCCTGACTTGAAACTCTTTCTGAGGAAACCATAACTCACTCAGTCACCCCAGTCAAGGTCCCTGTTGACGCAAGACGACACTACAGTTCATCATTTTCCACCAACTAGTGCACACAGGTTAGTAACAGGCTTTAAATAAGCAAAAACATCACAGGCATGGTTCAAACTACACAGAAAAATAGCAGATTAAATAGCAGGCAAATTAAAGGGGAACTACACCCATTTTCAAAATTCATATATGTTATTTCTATGCTCTAAGACAGTCTAAAAATATTAGTAAACATGAAAAAAGCTCACACAAATCCAAAATCTAGAGTGCTAACATTTTGTGATTTCAAAGTGTATAAAGTCTGGAGCTGCTCCATAGACAATGAATTGGGAGACATGTTCTAGATAACACCATGGGCACCCAGGCGAATGTTCTGAGTATAAAGGCGCTTGCAAATGACCAGTGTTAAAAATCTCTTGATCATCAGGGTACTTTTTGACTTTGGCGTCGCGTTGTGGGCTTCACCAGTGTTTTGACGCGATGCTGAAAGTTAAATTTTGTTGAACTTCGACCCCATTTGACGCTGACCTTTCCATGTAGAGCCAATGATTGTACAGTAGAACCCAGACGGGGGCGAGAGAGAGATCAGCCTGAACTCACTTTCACACAGTTTGGTGTGACAGAGATTTACAGAATTATCTCTCTCACTTCCCGCCGCGCACAAGCTTTTCCATTTGTTATTGAATGAGAGAAATATACGCCATGGATCCAGTGTTTATATACTCCTTATAAACGCTTAAAGTTTTACCAACATAATAGAGACAAAGCAACCCAGCCGTGAGCACTGTATATGAGATTTATGGAGATTTTTCAATGTGATTTTTTTTTATACAAACACATGAATCACATTCAGATCTTTTAGAGTTTCCTGAGCCTGGATCAGTTTGTCCATAGAGTGTGTAAGAGGATTTTCTGAACATAGATTGTTCCAAAAGCTTGATGTCATCAAAATGCATGAATTTCAGTGTCGCAGCCCTGTAAGCTTTTACATACAAATAAAGCTGTCACCTTTACTGCTTCATGGTGCTAACTGTACCTGCCAGTGCTGCCAAGCGTCCATCCAGCTGATTTAATCCCCACTGGACTGTCTGGGACTGACTGATACTGTACAAGGAAATGCCTCAGTTATTGTAGGAAAACAGACAAATCCCAGCAGATACTTTCATGTACTTTCAGGGAGCTGCTGGTTTATTTGCATCTTTCTTGGCATTGATATTACAGTCACACACTTAATGGCAGGATTTTTTGAAATGTTTCTTAGGGAAGCCTGAAGCATACATTTTCTTTGAGCACAAAAGATCAATTGTCTGCAATGATCAAAAACTACAGTGCTTGATTCCCTTTGAAGTTTAAGGCCGTTCTGCTGAAGGCTCCTGATTTCAGACATTGCTGATTCAGTGACATTTTATAACCCCTGTAGTGAATAATCACGCTCTAATCTCTTTTGAATAATACAAAGAATCACAAGGATGGCATCTTATGAACACTGCGCTCTTCATTCTTATGTTCAATAGTTGAAAATGATGGTAAAAAAGACATGGACAGTTTTAACTGATTTTTCCACAATTTTGTTGCAATTTTAATCATTCCACCCTTATGGACAAGTTTCACCCTTTTATTAAAAAGTAAGTGATGGATTAATGAATATTAATACAACATATAGGCAGACACGCTCTTTGAACTCTCTCTTACTTACAAATTATGCCAGTGTTAATACTCTCATTACAAATGCCAACTAAAAGTTTGTGTCATTCAAATGCCTATATTTTTGTACTAATGTGCTAACTCATTCTGTTAAGATTCATATTTAATTTACTGCTGTCTTGCCTTTCAGATAGTGTGATGTTTGGAATAGAAATGTCAATCTTTAGTGTCATCATTAGCGAACCCATTAGCATCCTTGCCATGAGGAAGCAGACAGTTGATAGACGTGATTTAGTGTGGGATAGTTTTTAATGAAACTCATAATTTAGTTAGTAGATTATCAGAAGTAACTGACATCTGAAAAAAAAGGTACCACAAACCAGCTGCTGCAGACATCTCTATCTATTACTGAGTAATAATTGGGTAATACTCCTCTAATCACAACCACGCTGAGAAAAGCACAAACGTCGGCCAATCAGGATGTTCCCACTCAAATACGTGCAGACCCGACAGTATATAAGGACAGTGGTGATTTCATAGTACCTACAGGAACTGCCCGCCCACATACAGGTTCCCATGCACATACGCAGTCTACTCATTGAACGAGTAAGAGATTAACATTAATGTTACTGACACAACACCACCATGGAACTGATGAGCCTACCACGTGCATTTCAAAGTATTAAAATAATAGAATACAATATAATACACTGAATATAGCCCAGACACACATAAAGTCATTTAGCAGACAACAGATTCCTTCAGCCTGTGTGAAATAAAACTATGCAAAATATATACATTTTGTATTTTGGGTGAATGTATCCTTCAAATAATGCCTTGTCTCATGGGAAGCTTCTGATGTGCCCTTTTTCATATTTTGTGTGAGTGTGAGCTGAAGAATGACAATGTCAGCAGTTCAGTTTGTAACACCTCATTATGCTGAGTTTAAACTTGGTGTGTTATCTGTGACTGTGTTGGCAGGCCGGCTCAAGGTCACCAAATGGGGAAATTACACATGCAGCCTTTTCAAAAAAAGTAGGATAAGACTCAGGTTTTAGGACAGGTTTGTAATAATCTATATCAAACCGAGTCTCACTGTTAAATTGCGGCTCCCGTGGTCTTAACATGCTCCCGCTCTTCAGATGCTCATCAGGCCCTCCATGCAGCAATATGTGTGACCTTTACATGATGAACCATGCAGGGCCACAGTTGTGACATGTCGTTTTGTCTTGGGAGTCTTTGGCAAAGAGGCTCAGCTCCCTTCAGTGCACGAATGCATGACAGAGTTCTGAGGTTCTTTGAAAGGCCACTATCCATTTTCAGAACATTTAACAAGCGGCTATAGGACACACTGTATTTGCTTGGCCTCATGAATCACATCTGTTCACCCACATCATCCCCCTTTATTTGCTCTAATGTGTTTCTAGCTTGACAAAAAAAATTGATGCACCTTTAATGTTGGTGATGTAAAGAAGTGAGCCTCATGCTGCTGCTGCACTTACTGTACGCTGGGTGCTGCGAGTAATGCCATGGCCATCTGTTAATGTTGGCACCATGTGCATATTACCTCATCACCGCGCAGAAGGAAACATCTTCTCATGGGTGGGAGGCTCGTGCTCATGACAACACAAGATGAAAACATTAATGGCCTATTCCCTTGCTGAGCTGTAATGTTTGCTAGCTCAGTGGTGCTAGGTGAGCTAGCATAGATGCACACTTCCTTCTGTGCGGTGATACAGTTGGCAAGTGTAGTTAGGAAGAAAGAAAGTATTTACTACATGAAACAGAATTTAATAGTACCACACATTAGAGGAAAAATATGTATTTTTGATGTGGGGGTTAACTGTCCCTTTATGACATCCTTGGATTAGATTCAGTGACTTTTAACATTCAATGGCAATGTTTTTTTTGTTTGTTTGTTTTTTTAAATTCCTACAAGATCTTCACATGGCAGTTTTTTGTCAAGAGTCTGATGAGAAAATTGATGCAACTCTGTCTGTGCACTACATATAAAGCCAGAGCCAAGAGCTTAGTTTAGGAAAAAAGACTGGAAACGGGAAATAGCTAGCCTGTCTAACACGGACAAAATCTGCTGTCCATGCACGCTTCCCTCTGCACGGTGGTATGGTTGGCAGGAGTAGTTTGGTAGAAAGAAAAGAGTTTCTGCATGAAACTGAGATTGATAAGTACAGGGAAAAGGGGAAAAATATGTACTTTGAGCCCGGTCTCACTCCGAAGTCATCGAAATCCGTCGCTTGGGCTTGTGGTGTCAGTAACCAACGAAAAAGGCGTCCTTTAACGTCCGCGCGATATGCGGCCACAACAGGACAAGGACGAAAGTTAAGGCACTGAAAGTCCAAGTGGGGCGGGCAGGAGGGGTGCTCGATGGGTCCAACAAACACGACTTTCACCTGCAAGAGCGGTGTTTGTGTCCCGCGAGACTCTAAGGCCAAACCCTGTTCTTTTTTTCCTAAACCTAACCATGTGTGTTTGTTGTTGAAGGAAAAACAAGTGAATTTGTGGCGTTGTATGGACGTAGTGTGTTTAATATGAAAGAGACTTTAAACGTTAAATTTCCGATGAAAACGGAAGTGTATCTTGAAAGAGGACAATGCACGTAACAGGCAAAGCTTGACACGTTGTCCCAGAACATCAACAACTAACGCACCCAGGGTACCTTGCAAGCCGTATGTGGATGGGGAAACCAAATGTTAATATGTGACGAGGTCGGAGTTAGAATGTGTTGGTATTTTTGATTCGGGGTTAACTGACTCTGTGCAAAACCCTGGATTGGGTGCAGTCTAGCTGAATTTAGCACAAAGACGGTGAAAAAACTAGCCTGTCCAACACGGATAAAATCTGCCCACCAGGACCTCTCACTGTCTCACAAGTCACTGATTAATACATTATATCTTGCCTGTTTAAAAGTTTAAGTGTAAAATGTTTTTCCCCTTTATTGTTTTCTCTTCTTATTTTTCCCTTTTATTTTCCTGCCAGCATTATGACCATATATGCTAATTTGTTCAACTACTGACTTTTAATTCTTGAATGCTGGAGCCGCAGTAGTTCAAGAATGCACCAACAGAGGAATTCATTTGAAACAATCCATGCTTTCATCTGCTTTACTATGATATGATAATGTAACTTAGCCAGACTACTATTTAAAACTTAGACAAAAACAGGAACCTTCAAGCTTAAAGTATTCTCTTAAGGTTTATTTTCCAACCAAACGAATGTGAACTGAGACCACTCGCTGTCTGAAAAGTAGGAAAAACAAACCTTACATACCATAAAATCTTTGGAGAGTATTTGACAGCAATAATGGTAATAATGTGATTTGTACTTTAATGACCTAACACAGGCAGAAAAAACCCCAAAAAAAACTCCCGTGCTGTCCTTGAATCTTGAAGTGCCATCAGAACATTCTTCTGTTCTGATTCTTGCAGCACACGAGTCATTTATTTTGAGTGAGAGAAAAACACATTCGGAAACCTTCAGCTTCAGCTCCTCGAAGAAGTGCGGAAGCGTCGGCGTGTCTGAAAGAAAAAGACATTCACTTCAAAGTCGAGCGATGATCTTGGTCTGTGTCAAAGCACCAGCACGACTTCGAGAAACGGGGGGAAAAAATAAATAAATAAAAAAAAATCAGCAGCAAACAGAATTGCACATACTTGTTCTTGACACTTTTGTGGTAAGTCATCACTCGACACTTACAGCTAACACAGAGAGTGGAAATTTATTCAAAATCCACACAAAAGTGCGATGGTAACATAATAAAAAATCTCTTTCTCAGTCTCAGGAAAATCCAGTGCAAAGCTGCAGCTCTATAATGTAGGATGCTTCCTGTCCCTTTCTCTACAATATTTATTTACCGAGGAGTTCAGAGAGGTCTGTAATTGCTCGGCTATTCACTCAAACCGAACTTGTCCTTAATGAATAATCACAGACTGAACTTTGATCTCAAAGTCATTTCATCACCTCTTCTGGACATAAAAATATAGCAGTGTCCGAATCTTACAGCGCTTCATATATAACAGACTTCCTATGGTTTTCTTGCCGTCTGTGCAAAAAGCAAGGTCGTTAAACTGAATTGGTTCAGACTCAATATTGTTGATAGACCAGCTTTAATAATTCAGTAGTCAAACAACTTTGATGCTGTAAGACACAAAGGCTGACAATTCCAGTGGAGCTCACAGTAAGTCCCAGTTATGTCAGCAAACATTAATAATCCTCTTACAGTTTGCACCCGTGTAGTGCAACTTGTCATGCATTTCAGATTGATTCTTTTGTTGCCTTCATATAGCTTTAGAGCGTCTCTGCCAACCACAAGCCATTAAGCTGCGCCCATTTTACAGGCCGACAGAACAGACGAGCCTTGTTACGTCTTTTACCTTTTTCCTCTCAGATATTGAGGCTGCGTGTGAAGTCATTCAAATGTAAATGACTGTACTTCCACAAGAAGAGAACTGTTAAAATCTGAGGTAAATGTTCAAGTGAGTGATTTTCTCAAATTTACCAAGGAGATGAGGCTGGCAGAGGGATGTTTTAAAGGTGCATTAGCACACCATTTTCAGCTATTGTCTCTCCGAGCACATTATTTTGAAGGATGCCAAAATGAGGCGTGCTCGGATGACAGATCACCCATCTTTTCTTGGGGGTGCATAATTTCCTGACAACAAAGACATTTGATATTGTCAAAGGTAAAATGTCTCCTATATAATCGATGATTGTGTTGCGAGCAGAAATGTAACACAGTTTAAAATTCCAGCTGGGGAGCAGACATTCAAGACTTCATTCAAAAATATTGAGACCAAACACCAGATTAATCCTATTCCCTTTTCAGAGGCCGTGCAGTAGATTCATGTTGACTGTTTAAAATGTCATTCAGTGTTGCTTTGCTCTCTTGTTAAACTTGGTGCAAAACTACAAACTTCCTGATGATGTTAAATGAGTCTTAACTTCCCAACTTTGGCCACTTTTAAATCTAAATGAAAAACTCCCTTTGTGCCTCAGATTGATTCATTTTCTCACTTTTCTTTGTTAAATTTGGGGTTACTTTTTCACTTTGCTCAAACTGTTTTATAATTATAATATTTTCATGTGCTATTAATGTGTCTGCTTTTTAGTTGTATTTAATAAGTGACCAATCATATGTGTGTCTGTGAAAAGTTTGTATTTGTGTTTCAAAAATGTATTAAATGGGTTGTTTGGGTGCATTGCTTCGTAAAGGCATACTTCACCCTCCTCTAAAACACAGCATAGCCAATCATCGCATAGTATTGGCCAGCTCCAACAAAGGTCCCACAACTACACAGCTGTGCAACATAGGCATGTGTTATAGTGATATTGGAAGGAGATATACGCTTCAAACTGGTTAAGAAACCGGAATTAAATCCTGAAAACTGTAGGGTTAGCTAGCTAGCTACTGAAGATACAGCCTATTGAATGTGTACTGAATGTAGACCTACCGTGCTTTACAGGAGCAGAGGAGGGAAACAGGACTTGTGCCCGTCCACCAGTGGATGTCTAGGCATGGCCAGAACAGGGAGAAGCTCAACGCTGTTCCACACACAATGAGATGACACATAGCTGGTTGAAAATCCACAAAGTTTCCCTTTATTTTCATTGTCTTCTGTCTCGATCACAAGTGATGTGATGGTTTCACTTTTACACTGTGATTTGTCAGTTTGGCTTTCGCTTCTTTTTAACCTGTTTTTGCTGCTGAATGAGTCTGACATCCTGGATACATCCTTCAAACACAGACTGTAGACCATTCTGTCTGCTTCTCTCTGAAATTGCTTTTTATTCTTCCAAACAATTTCATAATACTTCTTCAGGGAGTGCAGTTACAGTGTGGTCGCCAAGCTAACTACACCTTGACGGACCATCACAAATGGGTGAGGCTTAGCAAAGTGTATATTGGTAATAATAATAGTAATAATTGGTAATATTGGTCTGTTCATAAGGAAGAATATATGGTAAGGACATTTTCCAAAATGGCAGAATATTCCTGAAGGAGCAAAGTTTGCAGAAGATGTTCACTTTCAGAATAAAAATATAGATTATGTCTTTTTTTTTTTTTTTTGTTAAAATAAGTGGACTAACATGAATGCAGGTTCTCCTTCTTGACCATAAGTTATATAGACTCGAACAGTAAAGCTCTGCATCGAAGTGTAATCAGAGCAGAGAGCTGGCTGAAGTGAGCAGCAAATATCTTAAAATATTTAATATGTGGGTTGGGGGCTGAGGGCCGTTGTAAGGGGAGACGGTAGGAGACAAGAGCAGGAGTTAGACTGATGCTGACTGAATGAGCCCATTTTCTCTGAAAGCGTGAGAGTAATGACACAATGGAAATGCTTTGATAAGTCACATTACACTAAACCAGAGCCAGTGTGATTGCAAAGAGCTTCTATGATAATTTCCCTCTGAGAATCTATCCCAGGCAGGCAGAGGCAATCTCAGTGGCTTTGCATTTTGCTCTGATTATTGTCTCCTGTTCTCCAAAGTAAGGCCATTAGTTCCACAATTACAGAGAGTTATATTCAAGAATGATTCACAATTTTTTTTTCCCCAGAATGCCTACACATTAAGGGTCAATGAGGCATTATATCAACAGAGCACGTCCTCCATCCATGTTTACTGCACTGATGGCATTTTATTCACACCCTGAAAACAATCGTGACAGCTTTATGCCTCCATTTCATTAGAGATGCCTTCATAAATCTCAACCTCATGTTAATAATTACATCTGAATAAGCAACACAAATGTGGGGTATCGATCAAAAAGCCAAACACAGGCATTACTCTTGTAATACATAGCTGTAGCACATAGACTATGACGGTCTAAATACTGTAAGCCTCTGCAAACCGTTAATCTTGTCATGTCCGCAGTGGCTTATGCACTGAGGTGGTCAAGAACAGACGGAAATAATAATCCGGCCTGTCAAGCAGAAAACAGAAAATAGCTGCTCTTCTATGCTGAACAGGTTCCTGACAGCTCAGTGACACTTGCATTCAGATTACCTGCTTACCTTTCCTTTTCTTCACCCATCAGTAGTTAAGTGAACGCTACGTGTTGTTCAGAATAAGGAACTATTCTTTTTCACCACCTGCTGGGATTTTAAAACTTTCAGGATCTGTGTGCTTGAGCTTCTTGTAGCTGAGGTCGCCGGGCTATGGGATTTGGTAAGAATGACAGAAATGGTAAAAGTTTGGGTACGTGGCGGTCATTTGGCAGGGCTCCTCATTGTGTTCTGCTCTCTTGAACACGCCGTCGGACACATTCCCTCGAATGAATAAGGACTTAATTATCTCAGTTACAGACTCAGACTGACTGCATTTATCAGGCTTCCTGGAGAGGATGTCTGTTATCGCTGCGGACCCCTTCTTTTCCTCTGGGGGTCCCTTGGGCGCAGTCCTGTACACTGAAGTGACATCCTCTGTGATCCCACATTTAAATGGAAGGCAGCGGGCAGAGCATAGTCTTCTGCCAACACTGAGCAGCTATGTGACTTGAAAAGCTGCAACCTCCATAACAGTTTGTTTATCATTTGTCATTTGTTTATCATTTTCCAACAACACAGCATTAAAATATAATGCTGTTAAAATGCATTAAAATATAATGATGTTTAGCAGATGTCTTGGAAGTTCCATTTATTACAGCACTGGGAAGTTGTTTTGGTAATAAAACATCATATTGGCAACAATTACAGATGGCTAACAAAAGTTAATTCACTGTGGGATTGAATTTGATACTGAGCTGTCTGACAATTTAAGAAACACGTTTTTTGTTAACTTGCAGGGACTAGGGTATTAAAATTGATGCCACTTTCGTGTCTCTTCAATAAATATGAAGCTACAACTAGTAGCTGGCTTAGTTAGCTCAGCATGGAGAGTTGAGATGGGGAAAACTTTACTTTACTTTTAATCCTGACTCATCAAATATCGCTGCTTGGTCGGTGGAATTTCATTCCACGTACGTCATGCTGCGTATCCTCCTGCATCTTTTGGTGATGTTCTGGAATACCAGACTGGGTCTTTTCAGAATCCACTTTCATTTTCATAGGAAATGTACATTATCTGCTTGTTAGATGCATAAACTTTTACAAAATAAATGTTGGTAAAACCCGTCATATTTCCGTTTATTTCCTTGTGCAACAAAAGCACGTGGACCCTTCTACCTCAATATAGAGATTTTTCAGCTACTTACATTAAGTTGTTACCAGCAGCGATGCCATCTGGTGGCGTTACAAACTGATGCCGGTTGGCAACGTATCCTACCGCTGCAAAAGTTGCCTTTTTGCGTCAGTGTATGAAGCTGAAATGGTGTCATTTGATGAGTTGGGAATAAGAACGGGCTGGACAAGAACATAATGATATGAGTGGTTTTTAAGTTTTTTTTTAAGTTCAACTTTTCCTTTAATGAGATACCAGTTGACAAAATGACAAAAAGCACATCCCAAATTTCCAGCTTCATTTCCTGTCTTTGGTAGCAGTATCAAAATAACAATAACACTGTTTTAAAGGAGTGAGACATTCAGAGCATATTTAGGATTTAGAGTCTGGGCTTGGATTGCACACAGCTCTCAGCATGAAGGAGGCTGAGCTGGTAGCTAGCAGCTAACAGTGCCAACAGTGTAAATACTGCTAACAACAACAACAGTGCTAAGCAAGCACCTACAGCTGAAGCACGGTGCAGTGCAGCACTGATTATCTAGGCAGTGGGGCACACAGGGCCTCACATAACACGTTTGTGCCGCTGGAACAAATTAGACCTACATTTAAGGAGCTTTATGACATTCAAAGCATATCTGCACGCCTCTAAACATAGAAAAGGGTGGACCAGAGGGCTAGCAGCTAATGGTGCTAACTCCAGAAACAGCTACCAATGACAACAGGGCTGACAAAGCTAACTATGTCACCCTTGTGGGGACCCAAAGGGTCTGCAACAATGCCATGGGTCATGCTCGGTTTATCAGCAGTAACCATCATATGAGCGCTGTACAGAGTTGCGGCAATTAGCTAGCCCATGGGATACAAACACAGAGACTCAGAGACACTACCATGCACGCACCACTGGACCATCTACCACAACAACAAACAGAAGCTCGGATTACAACACACACACACACACACACACACACACACACACACACACACACACACACACACACAGGGAGCGTGAAGTCATTCTCTACAGTAGACATCATTACTCTGCCATATCTTTATATGGCAAGTAGTTGTTTGCCCCTATATTAATGCACTTAATGTCGTATAGAGCTCCTTTAAATTATTTGTATTTTGAATACTAAGTGGGAAGAATCAGGCATTAGTACCTTTTTTCATTATACAGACCCTTTTTTTCCCTCCAGAGTTATTTTATATTTTGCATGAGAACAATGTAATGCAAATCCCTACCTCTCTTGCATGTGAAACAATATGTCCGTTACTCCTGAGGGTGGCTACCGACCGCTGCGGTATCACAGGAGCCGGAATGCATCTTCCACCACTACTGCTTAATTAGTTGACTGTGTGCCTGGAGACCCGTTCTGCACTTGACCTTTCTGAAAGTAAGGCAAGCAGCACATGTTCAACAGACCAGAGGAAATGAGGTGAGGGCGAAAGGTTCTAACATTCGTTGTTAGTACATATGGTAGGTGGGCATGTGTGGATCATTCCTTTCTATCCCCAAGAATGCATGGCTTCTTGAATGGGATTTTTTTTATTAGTGTGACACTGGGCCAGTCAGTTGTATCACACGAAGCATGAAGCAGCACTGCAGAGACATCGACACATCCTGAGAAAATTCCAGCGTGCACCTGCAGAGGAAATAAATCAATTTTTTTAGGGGTACATATTTTAATTTAGAGGAACAGCTTGAAGTACGATACGCAGTGATAGAACATGTGCCTGAAAAACCTTGGGGAATGATGACATATTCAAAAGGTGCATTGATGCAGGTAGAGGTTAGCTTAATGAGATTTCCTCTGGAGGGGTTTCTGGCTGCCAAGTTTCAAATCATCTAAAGGGAAGTCTGCTCTTCTCGTTGTCCACTGGAGAAAAGGAGAATCCTCATTATCCTCCATTGCATTGGCTCATTACAGAGGCCAAGGAGATGTCTCGATATAAATACTTCAACACTGTCCCACAAATAGAAGAAGTCCTCGAGGAGAAAGTACACATTCCAGTAAGAAGATATCTGCTTGAATTGCATTTGGAAAATTCAAGAAATATCAGTAAACAAATAGCTGCAAACTTGGTACATATCGTACAAGAAGCCAATAAATATAGCATATTCTCTGCTTTTTGCTTGTGTTTGAGAATTTGTTATGGTATTGATGCAATTTTTGGAGCAGCCTATCGTTACTCTGCTTTCTGGGACACAGCACTTTCGCAGCTGTTTTTCTTTAGATGCCGTCCCCGCAATATAGAGATTACAGACACGAGCTTGTAAAGTGTGTGAAGTTTCAGGGTTGGAGCCTCAGTAGAATTTCAATAGGTTTTTCAAGGCAGGAGTTATAAAAGACCTCTACAGCTTTGGAGTCTGTAAGAGGCAACTGCAAAAAACACATATTTGAATGCTGCCTCGTTATTTCTTTTCATTTAATAAGAGCCAAAATAAATGGTCTCCGTGGTAATTGATTTTATTGTGTACTGTTAGACATTTCTGATGAGTGGCAGAGGTGTATTTTACCTCAGAGTCTTTCAAAGTTCATGACATTTACAGCAGCTTCTCTGGTATTTACTTTGAAGGTTAGAATGGTCAGACAGATTTTAGTTACCAGAACACTTTTGTTCCTTCATAATTAGGAGTTAATACATTATACACATCAATGAGCAAGGTGTTTTCATTGTCACGACTGCATGTGTTACATTGCAGGTGTGCATTGCCTTCGATGTTGCAAAAGCATTCGAGGAAAAGATGTGCAGAAGCTGTGACAGCTGCCATTTTCCTCTCCCCAACATGTCTTGCATCCACGAATACTCCCCTCCGAAAAAGTTTACCCAATATTCTTCAACAGAAGTCCCATGGAAAGTAGCCATATGCAGGACTGATAGCACATCAAAGTATTCACTGGGTATCATACGGTGGCAGCCGCGTGGGAGTTTCTTCCTCAGTGCCATGTCATCAAGCCCAAAGCATTCTTGGGGAAAAGTTATAATTAACTGAGCTGAGATAAAGTTGAGCTTATTGCTAAACTGGCGTGTCTGCTGATGGCTCACTAAGTAGCAGGCAGCTGCAGACGACATTGGCAGGTTAATCAAAAATTAATGGAGAATATCACAAATGACAGTTTAAATACTGCTGTTGGCCAACGGACATGTACTGGAAGAGCACAGTTGGAATGCAAGTGAATATCTAATTTCCTTTATATGGAAGGTCACATTGTCACTTTGGCACATTAGTCTAAGTGTGACTAGATAGGGCTGCTCAATTCACAGCCCTGCAGCAGCGGATTAAACAATGAAAGTGAAACATCTATGGGAGAAGTCACAGAAATTTCTCATACCCCAAATACTGTTTCAGCATTACCATAGGAGCTTAACTTGGCTGTTTCAGCCAGGGTGCTTTGCTCAGATCAGGGGTCGGCAACCTTGGGCATGCGTGCCACCACTGGCATGCCGTAGATTAACTAATGGCACACTAGCAAAAAGTATGTAAAAGCGTTTTTTGAAATGTTTAAGTACAGAGAGGAGCTCTGCTGCTTAAAACCAATGCCTCAAACAACAAAAGGTGAGGACATACGCAGAGTTTCTATGGAGCATTTTGAGGAGTGAGGGATTGACATTGTATTGATACTGTGCCCTAATTAATAAGAAAATTTAAAAATGGCACTTCATATCAAAAAGGTTGTCGGCCCCTGGCTTAAATCATCATGTTCTCATTATCATCTAAAATTCTAATTAAATAACCTCTCAGGACCATAAATTACAAATGCATGCATTTGTAAAATCTCTTCAATCAGGACGTACATTGGGGTTGCCATGCCCCTAGAAAAAGAACATCATATAAAGCATACAGTTATTCTGATTTTCCATTAAAGGGATACTTCACTCATTTTTACAAACATCTGTGTCACCGTGGTGTGAGGAGTGTGCGCGCAGATGAACGGTGTATGGCTTACCCTTGTGCTTGCAGTGCTGTGAACTCCCTGCCCAGCTGTGAGAAATAATCTGCCGGATGAGGTGAAATGCATCATTTTGCGTCATCAGGTGGATTTTGGGCCTTAAAAGGGGACTGTGCTGGTTTTTAATGAGCTTTTGTCTATCAACATGTGTAGTATGTGTAAATGAACTGTGGTAAACTTCCCACCATTGAACCAGTGCCTAGATAACCTAATTCTTCTTTGCGTTTACCTTTATTTGGCTTGCTTCATTGTGTTTTGGCATCGGTCTGTTGCTTGAACTACAGGCTTTACTTCTGCATTTTAATATTTCCTGCCACCCGTGCCGCCACTGCGGACACAAAGATTATATAGGAGGATCAAGAGATGGGCCCGCTCCTCTCTCTCTCAAACTCAGACTAACTCAGATCAGATGTTAAAACTAAGCAGTGCTGCTCAAATATCAGCTAAGTTTATGCTACTGTGCTGCCTATTTGTCTCCTGAAATGTTCCTTCAAAACATTGTAAACAGGAAGTTGGAGCCATACTGTTTATGGTGGCTGAAAATACTGAGATCAAATGGTAAAACTATGCAGTGCTGATCAGATATCAACCAAGATTCTTTAACTGAGTTGCTTATTTCTTTCCTCAGATGTTTTCTAAAACATTTTTAGCTCACTGTTTAAGTGCAATATGAAATTGTTTGCTACCAGTTGGCCACCTTTGTGTCAAAAGATAAGATTCCAATGCTGTGCTGTGCTTTCTGGTAGTAGATTTTCTAAGTCTTGAGCAAAGTGAATGCAACAGTCCTTTTTCTCTGTTTTTCAACCAGCTCTGTGCCACCACAGAGAAAGGAGTGTGGGCAGATGAACGGTGTTGAGAAGTATTTTCCCTATGGAAAGATATTTTCAAGGCTTTTCATAAAACTGGGATGTCTGTGCAATAGAATAACACAAATAACTTAAAAATGGTGCTGCATGAACTGAGGAATAATCCTTTAATCATGTTTATATTTTGTTTGTTAATGCTCAGATTCTATTTTGGTATAATACAGCCTGCGATTTATCATGAAATTTCACAATATTTAATGTGTTATTTGTTGTAACTTATGGTGCAGTATCATCGTACTTCGGAACATATTAAATACTTACCAGTTACTACTGATACTTAAGCTTTAGTACTGAGGAGTAAAGGAGTAACAACTGGGTACTTTAGAGGAGACAGTATAAATTTTTTGTGGTAAGCACCAGTATTTTCATATGTACAGATTTATAATGATTATTTCACTGTAAAGTAAGTAAATGTTGGGAAATAGCATTAGAAATTGTGGGTTGTATTATAAAGTGTTACCCTATTTTTCCATTTCAAGAAAAATGAAAAAAACTCAAATATTTCTACTGCTGCGTTTCCTCCTTCAAGTAAAACTCACAAATCACAAGTCACTTCCATCAAAACAGTTAAAGGGACTGATATAAGGAGAATGCCAGCGTCTCAGACCAATTAGACTTGGTAATTGAATGTTAAACCGAGAAACAACATGCCAGCGCTTGCACTTTCAACAGTGTTGGAAGGTCATTTTGTAGTCAGTTCACAGTGAAAGTTAAATCTAAAGCTGTATTCTTACGGGACCCAAGTATTACCTGGAGACTTCGTTTGAAATAATTGCAGAGGTCGTCTGTGTTCTTAATCCTGTGCTAATCTGACATCTGTAGCCTGTACTATAAAAACTCCACCGTGCATTTTTGTGGACACATTCCACAGACACAGATACATCAGGCATAAATTTACATGTCATTAATTTGGGGTATTACTTTTTGCACAGATTCTTTGGTTTTCGGCACTTTACTTCCTCTTCCGTGTTGAGAATTTTGGAGGCCTCGATAGAAATTATTAATGACAGCTGTGATTGGCTTCAGGGTGCAAATTCAGGAGGTTAATCTAGCTGCTTAGCATGGAGGCCCATTCAGAAAGAGCACAATCAAATCCATCAAAAGAGGAATGGTGAAAGTTAATGAGATCAGTGACACGCATGGCAGCACGTTTTATCTTTCATGAGGCTCAATATAAACTTCTTTGTACTAGTATGTTATATGCTCTTTGAAATTTGGTCAGGAGATTAGAGTGAAGGTCATCTTTCGTATGACTCATCAAATAATGACTGAACCGCCTGTATGTCACAGAGACTGGTGGATTTGATTGATGTCTTTGTTATGAAATCCCCAAAAATATATCGCAAATGTAGAATACATATGCTTGTATACTACGACTAAACAATGTAAGAAGAACACAGTACTTTTACTGATGTGTTGGCAAGAATAACAAAAAATCTCAAATAAATACTTAAGACTTTTGCCTTTTATTTCGATGATCACAACAAAAATACTGACACAGAAAGAGCTGAAGTTCAACAAACGATAAACCTTAATCAGTATTATAGCATCTGTTTTAATATAGCTGTTATATTTTTCTTTTCAGTTACAGTACATTTATTCAGTAAATTTGTCACCGTTGCATATGAGCTTTTGTGAACAATAAGGAGATAAATTTCATTGCAGAGTAATTGACAGGCTGATTTTATTATTCATTTGACATTTCTCTGCAACTTTATGTTGAGAGCTCATTTTAACAGTGAAGCCGGTGGTTCATTTTGAGCGGAATGAATATTTAAGTCATTAACGTCAGTAAAGGAGCTGTATACAACATTCAGAGCAATAATATAGCAACGAACAACTATTTGCAGTGTAAAGAGAGAGTGGAGTTATGGCGTCCTGAGCAGAGAACGGAAGTCATGCTCCGTCTATGTGTTTGTATCCCACTGGCTAGCTAATTGCTGCCACTCTGTAATGTGCTCATACAACGGTTACTGCTGATAAACCTATCATGACCCATGGTATTGTTGTGGAAGTGTAGTATCGACCCTCTGGTTCCTTCCAAGGTTAACAACAGCCCCTTTTCCACCAACATTCCCAGGAGCTTTTATTACCAGGAATTTATTTACCTGGGTAAAAGAATTCCTGAGGGGGTGACATGCAGCAAAGGGCCACAGGCTGGAGTCGGACCCGGGCCGCTGCGGCAACAGCCTTGTACATGGGGCGCCTGCTCTACCACTAAGCCACCAACGCCCCATCTCGAGTGATTTTTGAGTTATCTTCACTTCGTTTCCACCACGGTCGCTCGGCTGTTCAGCGATTACCACGTCACGTCGGTGTGTGCATGTGGAGGAGTTCAGCGCGGCAGAAAAGAACCGATACCGTTAGAGCATATCAGTACTACGGTCTTTGATAATTTAGCCCCAGTGCTAATTTAATACCGGGTTTCGGTACCCATCCTTAATCAAAACAGAAACGAAGTGAAGCTTGTAGAAATGAAATAAAGTTTGCAGCGGCTGCCCGTGCCAGGAAGTGCGGAATGCTGCGTCTGAAAGGTCCTACCCTCCTACTAGGTACTTTCTCCAGGGTAAGTTTGGGGTTTTTTACCCGGGTAATTTCAGTGGAAACGCAGGTTTTACAAAATCCCGAGTAAATGAGAAAAGTTCCTGCAGTGTAAAAAGGGGCTAATGTTAACTTTGTCTGCACTGTTGATGTTGGCAGCTTTGTTTCTGGAGTTAGCACTGTTAGTTGCTCACCATTTGTTTTCTGTGTAGAGAGGCGTGTGCAGACAGCCTGAATCAGACTCTGAATTATTGCTTTGAATGTTATGTACAGCTCCTTAAATGTAGGTCTGGTTTGGCTAAATGACAGAACAGCATTGTAATGATGCTGGGTAATGACTTGGTTAATGTAGAAATGCTTGTTGGCTGTTGATGAATTCATATGTCATGTTTATGGTAAAGAAACTTGGTTTTGTATATATATCTTTAAAGAAATGGCACTTATCAGAATGACGCAACCTAAAACCGAACATGATGTGAAACCATTGATATGATTATATTTTAATGAGTAGTATATTCTCCTGTTTTATTTTGTCGGTGTATACATAGTTCAATAAACCTTTGTTGAAGATACCCTCATTTATATTTCTCTCCAGAGGTAGCCATTTTAAAAAACAGCACTGTTTCTGTATGGCACTCTCAATCCCACTTGAAGTCTTGCCCCACAGTTTCAAAGAATTTGATATTAAATGGCCTATAAAACTCCTGCAGCTGCTCTATGACCTCCTGTTCGATCTGTACGTGAGTCCTGCCCTTGGATTTGCCCAGGCAGCGTGGCTGACTGCTGCTCTCTGGCTTCTTCAGACACGGGAAGCCTTTGGTTCGATTAAAGTAGAAGTGCTTGTCCGTGATTATTCGTTTCAGTCCTAAAAAGTCCTGAACGCGGCCCATTTCCCCTGCCGGATCTGTGATCAGCCGCTCCCCGCTCACAAAGTGCATCTGCGACAGGCGAAAGTACTGCAGCCAGTTCTCCAGGTGCAGAATGTACATCCCGATCCGTATGGCGTTCCAGGATGTGTCCACGATACCCTGACTTCTGTTCTTAAAGGCCAGCTCTTCAAACGTAGGGATGTCTGGCTTCTTTGAAACAGTCTGTGTGTAGTCAGAGATGGCTCTTGTGACTGGGTTACGCACCACAACGATCAGTTTGGTCTCATGGGACATGCTGGAGATGCGTCTGGGTGCCTCTCTGGTGACAAAGTAGCTGGGTGTCTTCTCTAATGTGATCTGGCTGTCTAGTGTGCGTGGCATTAGTCCCCTTGGGAAAAAAAGGAAGAGAAGAAAACACACATGGATGAGTCAGCAAGAGGTGTTATTTTCCTGTCCAGGAGCTTTTCCACATGTCTTTTCTGTTGGATGGATGAGAGTGGTTATAAAAATGTAGCAGTCAGAGAGAAGCAAACAATAATCTTGCATCGCAAACAAGTTAAAGACAACCTATTAACATGTCTTGTGACAACCCAGTTACCAGAATAAAATTTGGTGTTGTACATTCCTAAAATTACGAATATCTTACATCCGTGTGTTTCATAGTAAATGTGTGAGTTTCATATATGGCTGTTATGTTAAAACTTTACACTTCAGTTTACAGTTTGTGTCGTGACAAAATTGTGATCAACGTGTAGTTAAGTTTAAGCACAAAAACCACTCTGGCTGCTTGACAGCTGTCTCACCTACCAACCCGTCCTCCACCTCAAAACACAGCTATTTATCCACCAGGAGGCTAGTGGCAAAAAAAAAAACCCAACTTTTTTTTTGCCACTAGCCTCCTGGTGGATAAATATCTGGTACTCCCCACCAGACTCTTTTAGAACTGAGGAAGCCTCTTGGATGAGAGGCGAAACGTCTTCTACTCACACGAGGTTAGTCCAGTTGCCATATTTTATGCTTGTTTGAAACCCTTGAGATGTTGTACACCTTTATGTGATGAGCCACACCCTCTGCAATATTCATTGCTTTATAAAAGCTCAGTTTTAGTAAGTTTTCCAACTTTTGCCGAGAGGGAACTTTAGATATTGGTCCCTAGATTATGTTCACCCAGTTTCATGCAGATCTGTGAAACTTCCTAGGAAGAGATCGATTTAAAGTGTTTTTCAAAAAATCGAAAATGGCGGAAAATCTATATAACTGGAAGTTATGGGTTCTTGAGGCACATTTGTTCCTCATGAGGAGAGGCATCTCTGTGCAAAGTTTCATGTGTCTACGACATACGGGGCATGAGATATGCCCATTCAAAATTTGCATTGATAACCATGTTAGGAAGGAGGAGCTGACAGGATCACACAGGATCTGGAGTTGTACCTTGTATGACCTTCCTGATTTTACTGTCTTTTATTTCCTCAGTTTTTGTACACTTTTATCAGTTCTTTTAAAAGAGACAACCCAAAAAAAACAAAACAAAACAAACAACAACAAAAAAATCTGGCTATGTAATGACCACAGTCAAATATACAGAAATATTGGTAATACAGACACAAGTAACTATAGTTTAATGATACTGTAATGACATTAGATGTAAAAGTGTAGAGTTAACTTCCAGCAAATACAAAGTACCAGTTAACTGTAGACAAAACCTGAACAAACACCATGTATTTGTTAGATATTCACTGATGACACAACAGCTTGTACAATCAAAACATGCATCATAATTATCATCATCATGCTGCCAAGATAATGGCCTTGCAAACTACAGGCAAATGTTTCTATTTGTCATATTTGTCATGCGAGTTTTCCTTCCCGGCGTAATATGTCATTCTGCTTTGGCACATTGGTTCAATAAAACTTGATTAATGAGCATCTGATGTTGGCTGTTGAGACACCGAGTGCCTCGGCCACAATTCATCCTCACTTTGTTCCCTGTTTCCTGTAAGTAAAGAAAAAAGGACTGTGCTGTGGAGTCAGCACAATAGCTTTACAGTTTGGTGAGAATAATTACAAAATAGTACCATTATACTGTTTTGTTTAACTTTTATTATTACAGATACAGTACCTAAACTTCTCTATTTCACAGCATGTGCATCGGTCTCTTGATTTCAGGTATGTTACCACACAGTGCTGATGATTAAATACCACACTTTCTTTATTATTACTGGGGGAAGGCTTCGATTAAAGCCTAACCTTTCTCAAAGCTTTCTCTCGCAAGGAAGGGGTAGCCATAGGTTACCTCTAAAGTCTTGGAAATATTGATCCATTTAGTTTTATTTATGAATCCTGAGTTGTTGGCTTGGGTGCCTCAGGGCCAGTAGGCAACTATTAATCTTTTATGAGAACAGCACCTTTTCAAGCAAACAGCTTTGCTACTCACTGAGAAAAAAAACAAAAAACTCGCAGCCATTTTCCAGGAGGTACAGAATCTTTGGCTGTGTGCTGAGGAAACTGTCTTCGTTATCTGGCTTGTCAATTCCATACATTCTCACCATCCTCGGAGATGAAGATTGTATAGATGAGAGGACCCCGAACACGCTGGCTCAACTTGTTATGTATCGCAAAACTGGGCTGACAATGTGAACACATACAGTGAAAGGTCGCAGATGGCTCTGCTTAAAATAGTATAGCTACTCGCTGCTGACTACACAACTGTATACAGCACTACTCAGTTGACAACATGTTTACACACACAAGCATGAGGATACTGGGAATATGGTGTTGATGAAAAACCTATGATGCTAAACCAAGAGGATTTCACACTGACATTTTCCACTCACACCGGCTGTTTTTGTTTGGATGCAGAATATAAAACTCCAAGTGAGCCTGTCCGTCAGAGAAAGCTGCATTATATACTAACTTATCTTGAGTTATTGATTTTTACAGCTGTGAGTCTCAGCACTGGATCTTCTACATGTTACCCAGACATCATACAGAATTGAGGGGAATTAAAGAGACGAGATGGAAATAAGGGTGTTGAAAAACTGCATGGACTGAAATATCTTGAGTTTGGAGAGTCAGCGGCACCGCTGAAATCAATTATCATGAATGTGTTAAGAATGGTTAGTCAACATTTAGGTGTTATTTTTCCTATGAGAGGTACTCAAAGTTCTGACTTGAAAGTAAATGTAACATTTTGAATGCATGTAATATACACAAGCAACCACAGTTGGTCTCTGCTAAGAAGCCATTTACATCAGGTATTACACACACAGTGACTACGGTTACATGATGGCTTCTCTTTCGGAATGAAATAAATCTGAATGAAATCATTTGGAATTAAAGTTTTTCCAGGTAGTTTACATGAGAAATATTCATTCCGAATGAGGGTTTACACGGGAGATCAGTTCAATCGCCTTTATTCGGGTCTGCGC
The DNA here is from genome assembly GCA_026686955.1 of Epinephelus cyanopodus. Classification (NCBI taxonomy): domain Eukaryota; kingdom Metazoa; phylum Chordata; class Actinopteri; order Perciformes; family Serranidae; genus Epinephelus; species Epinephelus cyanopodus. The sequence goes on from CM048929.1 coordinate 22,978,276, forward strand.
AAGGGAAGGTTTCTGATTGGATAGGGGGCGGGGTGGATGTTACGTGTTTACGTTTACGGGAAGAAAACACTGTAGTCCTCGCTCCGGATAAAAAGATGCTTGACGCCGCTGTTCTTAGTGCCTATTTCGGGCTTGTTTTGCTTATATTCTTGAAGCAGCAGTACAACAACAACCTTATTCTGCTAATGTCTGTTGAGGAGGAGAAAAGAGGCAGAAGGTCAAAGAAGGGAGAGACCGTGCTTTGGCGAATGGAAACCGGTGAATGCAATGAGTCCGACTGCTCTATCTCAGCCCGTTGCTATGCACGATATACGTCATCGCGCCAGAAGGGCAAGGAAACGAGCATGCACAGAAAAACCGGAATGAACTTAAAGAGGAATGAGCGTTTACATGCACACAAAATTCTTTCATTCAATATGACAAACGGTATAAACCACCCCCTTTAATCGGATTAATTTTCAATCGGAATGACCACTTACATGACCACTTGTAATCAGAATGGCCTTTCATTCTGAATGTAAGTGGAATCAAACTGTCCATGTTAACATACTGAGTCTGAATATCTTATTTGGATAAGAATACATTTTTCCCCGTAAAAGAGTGGCGATCAAACGGTGGATACATTTTTCTGAGCGAACCCTGCTAAATGACTGTTTTTATTATCAGAATTTGGTCCATTCTTTCCAGCAACATTTGGAAAGTAAGAGAAGAGCTATATAATTAAATTCAAGCATTCATGTGTGCGGGGAGCTAAGAGTAACTCAGACAGCTCGGCCAGCGGATGTCTGGGACAGTGCATGCTCTCAACTGGCTTAACTAGAAAAGTAATGCACATGCTCTATGGGCTCAAAATCAAAAGTGTGAGGAAGCCAGTGTATGTGCCTAGTGAGCAGTTTTATAGGAATGAATGGCACTCCATCTGTCCATGGGAGCGTATCTATGTTTCCCAGGTTCTATGTTCCCCACTTAACCCTGCAAAAAAGGTTTTATGTTCCCCAAAAGATTCCCCAAAAGTAACCTACAGATGCCTTTGTCTGTCTAAAAGTCCTTCATTTGCATGTTCAGAACCGATCAAAATGCAATTAACAATTATGCAACTGAAATACCTAGAATAATTGTTGGTATCGGATGTCTCATATTTGTATATCTCATATCCAGTGGGTGTGTTAAAACTTTGCATTTTACTCTTCATTTTTTGTTATGACAACACTGTAGATACATTTGTTTAGTTTAGACACAAAACTACTTTCTCAGGGTTGTTTTGGCCGCTACAAAGAGCTGGAATCATGCCAAACTCTTGCTAAAAAACACCCACTTTTGTTGCTAGAAACATGTCTGGACGCATGCTGAGCTCTTGTTAAAAAGCTTTTGTCGCTACAAACACGACTGAATATGTCTCGAACTCTCCTTAAGAAAATACCTGCTTTTGGGGCTACAACCTGGCGGGAAATGTCCCAAACTCTCATTAAGAAATACACACTTAAGTCACTATAGACAGAGCTGGACATGTCCTGAACACTTGTTAAAAAATACCTGCTTTTGTCACTACAAACACGACTGGAAATGTCCCAAAATTGAATTTCAAGATACTCGCTTTTGTGGCTACAAGTCAGCTGGAAAAGTCCCAAACTCTCATGAAATATTCCGGATTTGTCACTACAAACACAGCTGGACATGTCCTGAACTGTCGTTAAAAAATATCCACTTTTGTCGTCAGAAACACTGCTGTAAATGTCCCAAACCTTCATCAAAAAATACCTGCTTTTGTTGCTACAAACACGGCTGCAAAAGTCCCAAACCCTCACTAAAAATAATCACTTTTGTTGCTACAAACAAAGCTGGATGTGTCCCGACTCTTATTAAAAAATACCCGCTTTTGTTGTTACAAACACGACTGGATATATCTTTAACTCACATTAAAATTACTTGCTTTTGTCACTACAACCCAGCTGTAAATGTCAAGAAATCTCGTAAAAAAAGAATACCAGCATTTGTTGCTACAAACACAGCTGGACATGTCTCGAACTCTCATTAAAAAAATACTTGCTTTTGTTGATATAAACTCGGCTGGACAGTGTTTGAGTCTTGAACAGTGATCTGCTGCTGTCTGCTGCTTGACAGCTGTCTCGCCCAGGTATCACACCATCCACCATCCCTTTCTCCTCGTGGTGAGGCACTCAGATACATGTAACCCGAACCATGTCAGTCTTTTAAATGTTGTTCTGATATTTATGAAATGTACAAAGCCAACATTTTATTCTGGTGACTGGGCTGCATTATTCAGATACATTGCACATATATGTTAATACCAGGTGTAAATGGGGTCTGGGGTCTCAGTGGGAAACAAGAGTCTGATGCAGTCAGTGTAAACATAGTTACTGTATATGGTCCACAGCAAAATTATGCAGTCTTTTACGCTTGTTGTCTTTGATGGATCAGTAAATTTTCACACTTTAGTATCTTCTACTGAGAGCAGTTCTCCTCAAAGAACTCAACAAGTTAGAAAATACAATATGTGCTGGAATAATCGTATCTCCAGTATCTGATCACACGACTAGATGAAAACAGAGATATTAACAGAGCAATCTCCTGCTGGGCATCGTCTAATCTCGCCCCGTGGCTCATTAAACTGATACCTACGGCCTCCGTGTCCTCTGAGCTCGGTTGTCGTTTTTCCAGTCAAAGGATTGTTTAACTATCTGCGGCCAAGGAAGACAAGGTACAAACCAATGATCAAAGGATGCTAGTCTTTATTTTCTATTGAAATCAGGGCTATTTATAAGGGATTCTTTCATGTCAGTGGGAGCAGCCTGGACCTATAAACTCAAAGTCGTCTGTCTTGGAGTGATGTTAATGAGGAACACTGGGGGGTGCCTGTAAGTACAAACATTTATTTGAACTAGAATTTTGTAGTTGGAGCTCATCTCGAATTATCTGGTTATTACAAAATTATCGTACGTGCACGCGCCAGCCCTGCCACAGCTTATTTGAGCCTTTAACGGCCATATGTGATATCACAAACAGAACGCAAGTGACGAGCAGAGATTCATTATTTCTGATAAATCATTTTCTCTGCTCGCTCAAACACACCCAGCAGCAGCAGCAGCCTCATTTATGTATCTGTTCGTTATTGAGATAGCGGGAATCAAGCCAGAAGGGGAACATGTGATACCTGAGGCAGGTGTCTGAACCAACCATCAGGATTTTTTTTCCTCCCAGTGCCCCCAAGAAACTATCTGCACTGCACACAGCATCTGAAAGTAGAAGATAAAATTGAGGATCTTTATGGCACTGGGTTCTTTCACGAAAAGCTGTTCCGCCCTTGCTTAGTAATGATTATTTCCAGTTTGTAAAGCTACATGACTGTAATACCAATGGAATTGCTCCAAGGGTAATCACTGTTGGGTCTGACACTCCAGCATCTTTATCAGTATGCATGTATCAGTAGACATGAGCGAACACACATACCCGGACACACACTCACCTTGATTAACTGACATTTGAGTGAAGTGTTCTGATTGATTACCACCTTTTCACTCAGAGTCAACGCAAAATTCTTCAGGGTAATTTTCTTCTACCCAATTCTTGGTGAAACTTTAAGTCAGGATGCATTACAAGGCTTGGCTGTGACATTTTAATCACTTTGGGAAAATGAACTCAGGTGTGGAAGATCAGCTCGATACTGTAAATGAGACCTGTTCCTGGTTAAATGAGAGGACATGGTTGAAAGCTAATTCATTTTGGATGCTTCAGCATTTCGTTTGATGCCCTGGTTCTCTGATTGTTGTTGGTAATTTGTGCAAAATATTGTAAATCTTTAAGTATGTTTGAATTTAACACTGACTTCTGGTGTATCTGTAAAAATGGTTTGTTTGATTTTTTTTTTTTTTTTTTTTGAAATATCCAAGCAATTAACAGACATAATAGTCTTGGACCTTAAAACATTAATACTAGCAGCTTTATTAATTAACCCTCAAGCATCACTTTTGTTTTTGTGATGATTATTTCAATGTGTTAACCACTTAAGGCAAGTTCTTGCTACAAATAAAGCAAATAAAAGTAACCAAGAAAAGTGAAAAGTGAGGACCAGCTCCATCTGTATGAACATCACAGGAAGTCACTGCTAATGGGTGTGAGGCAGCCACTACACGTGGTGTTTTTTTTTTTTTTTTATTGTGAAAGTTTAATTTGTCTAATTTGTGTCCCTTTACAACAGGGAGACTTCACAGTATATTACAATGTGTGTTTAACAGAACAATGCCCTGAAAACAGCTGAGGCAAACACTAAAATTAAACAGTCTCATTTAGAGGCATGTATTCATTATTAAATGTGGCTATACAGTAAGATTAAAAAAAACACTTTTTTGCTTTAATTTTTGAATATTATGAAGTAAATGTTAATAGCACAATAAAATTGGTAAAGAATAATGACACCATCAGTGTTTCCATGGGCTCCCTGTAAGCCTCACTTCCACTATGCAATTCTGTCTGCCACCAGGTACAGTTGCCAGGAAAATGAAGGCCCAACTTACAGTATAAAGACAGTGCGTCGGCTATTGGCAACAGTTACTATCCCGAAAACTGTGGAAAAAATGGTGGTGGAACTGATGCACAATGGACGACCAAAGTAACTTTGGAGAAGAAAATGCAGTGTGTTTCCCACAATGTTTTCCTGTGCTATTGGTAGTTACTACTAACAGAGAGCAATCCAGTTGGTTTTGCCACAGCAGCGCCAACAATAAAACCACTTTGGTATGCGAGAGGGGTGGAGCTGAAAGTTGTCTCATTCCACATTATGCATAAACTACTTTATTCTGTTCTAACAATTCTGCTCTGTGATGATTTGATGAAATATTTAATGTTAGCTCAATCGCCCACTCCATGAGATAAGAGAAAAAAAACAAAACCAAATACGTGCATCCAGCTGCAGCTCTTATCTACAGGTAGTAAGAGTCGATGGCAGAAAGCATGGCAGTCATTGCCGCACATTAATGAGCTGTGGTGTGCTGAATGCTCGTCTGCATATTGTAGTGACCCTGAAAGAACCTGCTGGCTATCTCGCGGAACAATTTATCTCTGTTGGCGCGGTGGAGGCAGGAGGTCTGGAGTTCACACTTAATCCCCTCTGGACGTTGCTATATCATTATGGAGGAATAAGCCACAAACATGGATCTGTTTCAAAGTATCAAGGACTTCCCATTAAACCCAGATACACCATTCTGCTGCAGCGTGCAGTTCCACTGGGAGAACGTGCTACTCTTACTACAGTATTCATACCTAAAGCCATTCATTAGCAACAGATTTAAAGCTTTAAATTAATCCCTGTTATGATTGCTTTGACTTTTGCAAGGTAATATCTGTGAATTGCTGTTGGTCCATTTACTCAGGCTTTGACTTCTCATACGGCCCTAAAGGTGTAGTTATTCATCTGTGGTGTTCAGCATACCAAAGATTTTAATATTTTGTATGTGCTGAACCAGTTGGGATGAGCACTTTAAACCCTGGAGAGAACCTTATCAAAAAATAGGCTACACATCTGCCTTAGGCAGATCTTCATTTGGCTGAGAGTTTAAAACCAACCATCTGGACGGCACCTCTGGTTTGTTTTTGGCTGGCGATAGACACGTCCTCCAAGTATACTTCAGATGAGATAGCGATCCGGCTATACAACACTGTGGCAGCATTAACAGAGGACTGCAGGAGTACATGACTATCCCAGCTTAGTCACCACAGCTGACCTGCACAGACAGTAATTTAGTTTGAAAGGATATATTATTGAGGTCGAGACTCCAGAATGTCAGAAACAATACTACCCACAGCAGTGTCCCCGCAAGACTACTGAGGACTGTGCTACAGGAAATCATACAGTGTGTGATCAAGAAGGGGTGCATCCTCTGGGGAGTATGCTTTGTAACATTCATGGCAACCTCAGCATTTCTTTTTATATATTTATTTTGTAAAAAAAAAAAAAAAAAAAAAAAAGTTTGCTGGTGGTGCTGTCGTAAATATTAAGGGGTCAACAAATAGAGCAGGATTTATTCAGGGGCCGTTCTTATCTATACAGATTTTAGGGCAATGTCCGGCAGCCCTGTTTCAAACAAAGATACAGACTCTCCATACATCCCATCACGTCAGAGCAAAAACACTTTTGCTACAATCCAGTATAACGGCAGAATCCAAATAATTACCACAGAGTATGATCAATTCAGACAAACCAGATAAAGATTGAACACTAAAATCAATTTAGTGCAGGGCTGTTGTATCACATTACAGACTGCAGACTGTAGACATCCACCCCCCTCTATGTGACACTGCATATATATAAATATAAAAGCTGCTGCATCACCTCCAGCATGTGCACGGTTTGTTTCATGGTGTGAAGACAGGCAATGCAGTGAAACAGTGGACTGTTCAGCGCCAGACAAGTGTGTCTTGTTGAACAACTTGGACTTCCAAAGAGCAATGCAGGTTCATCAGGGATGCAGACCATCAGAACAAGTAAAGGTCAGCTTTGAATCATCTCCTTGTGAACGATCAATGAACTCAGAATATATTACTGTCATTTCACTGCGGTCTGAACTTAAAACAGAATGTTGCATATTGTCGGTTCCAGACAAGTTCTCAGTAAATGTTTGCAGCACAAATACGGCAACACATGCAAAATGCAAATCCCTTATGAAGCAACAAACCAAAATAACCAGTGAATTCATCTCAGTCACCTTCTCGTGTGTGTTTTGTCATTATAGGGCTGTCCCCTGAATGTCTGACATTTGAATCATTGGTCGGAGACTCCTCAGTCAGCTGAGATAGCTTTAAGTCAAGCATTTTTTCCCTTTGCCAGTCAGTGTGCAGCGTACTTCTCGGGAAGATTTGGTCCCTACATTTTGCTGCAGAGTAAGTACTCACTTTCACGTTTTTCTTTGTACAGGCAGCTGCTGACACAGAAGGAGAGGCTTTGCCCCGTAAGGCTCTGAAATGTTATCTTTCTGCTGGGAAGTGGTGAATTTAAGGCTCACTGCAACGTAATATGACACAGTATCTGGCTTTTGCGCAGTAGTGTCGGCGACAAATATTATTGCACATTTCTGATCCCTTGTTAGCGCAGTTAGCTTATCTACTATATTATATGTATGTCACTGTCACACTGAACATCCTGTTTAACCCTGTTCAAACTCTCAAACAAAGGAATACATAATTGAATATTCATATTGAACAGCTAAATGCGATTTGAGTGACAGTGAGAGTCCACCAGAAGCAGCACACAGGGACGGGGCTAACTGTTAGCATCACACCGGTTTACACGCAGCATTCAGCCATTTCAGTGTTGGTGTGAGCTTGTTGGGGCCATTTAACAGCTCAGGGATGGATGTTAGCTGCTGCTGCAGTGTTGGCTCGTTCTAACAGCACAGACATTGAACTGACCCTTCACCCAAAATATAATGCCACAAGAGAAGGCAGCAACAGAAAGTTTTCTGATTTGGCAGGGGATTTGGAACAGTCCGAGTCCAGACCTCTGGTGCAAAAAGGATTTAATGCAGCTATCGCTTGATTGTAGAAGTTTCTATACTACTTGGCACTGGGTTGTTTCAGTCGATACCCTAAAGGTATTGAGTACCGATACCCAGTCCTACTAATGAAACAGTTGAATAAGTTGGAGGATTTCAGGCAAACACTGATCTGATTGGGATTTAACTTCGAAACCATTAATCACAGAGTGAAGTGTTTCTGCAGGGGGAGGGGCAAAGAGATTTAGAGAATGGCCTTTCCCTCCCACCGGACAACAAATGTTTGTCATTACAAGGACAAATAATGAACCCTGCCCATTGAGCAATATGTAGGCACACAGGCTGACCATAGAGGGCCAAAATCCAAGTATCTATTACATGTGCTGTGTTTGTTCTGTCTCTGGAGTAATTTAGCAGCAAAACAGTTACACAGTAAATTACAAGGGAAAGTCTCCAGAGCTCCCATTGCCTGTGTGTTATCACAGTAAGCAGTTGCGGAGTAATGATGGTCACAGTCTTTGGCGATACACAAAAAGCTTTGGTCTAGAGACAAAAAGGAGACATTTTTTGAGAAGAAACAGATTAAAACTTTTATCAGAGGTGCTGCAAAGTTAAAAAATATCCAACAAACAATCGTGAAATAATTAAAATTGCTTGTGTCGTTATCTTCAAAACTGAATTAGAGCTACACAAAAACACGCAACAATAGTGCTATCAACAGTAACAAAAGGCAGCAGCAAAGTACTGCTGAACACACACACACACACAATACAATGCAAAAGCCATGCAGAGTTAGATTAATATACTAAAGTATTGTGGCCTGATTAGTTTTGCAGTGTCATGAGAGCTTGTCATAGCAGCTTCAGGGTAATTGGTTTTTTTGGACACATTAGTGTGTTTTCAATTGGGTTTTTCAAGTACTGGATTTTTGTCTTGTCTGCATCGCAACAAATTCATATTTTGGTAATTTTGCTATTATTTAATAATATTTTTTTAAGTGCTAATTTGAGGTTTTTTTCTTTGCAAACTTTGTTTCCATACTTTCAGAAACTGACTTTGGGGAACTGAGTTTCATACAAACCATTTGTCCTGAAATGTCCTGAAAAGCCAATACCACCCACAGACTTGCTTCCCTGCTGTCCAAACCCATTAACAGTTTGTATTACTCAGGTAGACTGTGCCGAGAAAATGTTCTTATGCTGCGTGATTCTCATAATGTCTGTGCCACTGCACTTCCTAAAAATGGCATCTTCCCCTTTTCTTGATACAGAATAGATCCAGTCTCCACTGGAGAGGCTGCTCCATTATTAAAGTATCACTCACTTAGATTACAGCTGTGATGACATCTGATCATTAATCACCAGCAACAGAGGCCTGCCGCCTTTCAAGTCCATTAAGAGTTAACAAAGGGCAGTCCAGACGAATACAGCAATCCTGTGGTCAATTCAGCTAGGTGAGGAACAGAGGTGAATAACAATCCAGTGCTCTGAGAATCAAGCATCTATTTTTCTAATTTAATTGAAGACAAATTGGTCGAAAATAGCCGACTGACTCAGCCAGATGTCTCGGAGTAGAAAATTCCTGACCTATCCTCAGCCACATAATAGAATCAAAACATATTCATAGCAGCACAATACAGCTCTGAAATACTGGAAATAAATTGCATAATGTACTTGACCTTGAACCAAAACCTATTTAATCGCTGTCATTTCAACACCGGGCTCTTGTTTTCCTTGAAATAACAATTATTCATGGTTTGGTCTGCAGAGGGGAAATGACTGACACTTGCTCTCCTTGAACAATAACACGTTGAATTGAGCTGAGCTACGAGCTGTCACATTAACATGTGGCACGAGAAAGTATCCACCGACACTGAAATGAAGCCTTTGAAATCCTAAACTGCACATTCTCAGATGTGGATTACTGGTTATTCTGCTTATTTTGGGATACATTTTCAAGCTGATTTCAGCTGATAAACACACACAATAAAATTCTGCCACTCTGAGAAGAAGCTAGAATAATTTTCTAATCTTAAATTGACATAAATGCCCTACTTGATAATAACATTGTGACAATGTGAATGTCTTCAATCGATGATGGGCAGATTACATCCTGCTCCTGCACACTTCCTTTCTATTTATCACCCATTTGCACAGTTTTACAGTTTCATCTTAACCAACTGATAAATGGAAATTTCTTGATTTTTTTTTAAATCAAAATTGGGGCTTTTACTAGTTCTTTCTGAGTTTACACTATAGCCTGTAGCAATGTGACCGTCAAGGATATTTATAAATGGAGAGCGGACCGTCCACCCACCTTTAGTAGTTCTACTGTTGAGTTAGATGGTGGGAAAGTACAAAAGGAGACAGTATAGGGGAGGCACAGGAGGGAAAGCTCAGACAGGATTTGATCCCTGGTCAGTAGGGACGCACTGGGTTCGCCAAGGGGGGAAAGTTAACAAGCTGACAATCTCTGAGGATGAGCTAAGGTGAGCTAAGGATCGCTGACTGCCGGATATTTCCAGAATCACAGTGTCTCCACAAAGATACGGTTATAACTAGTTTGATCTTATCATTTGTTTCCGCGACTTGAGACATCACCTGACAAACCAGACTGCTGCCATCAGTCTTTATTGCTTGACCTAAATTTTGCGGCCACGCAAAAACAGATTATATCTCTTATGACTTTTATCAGCAACCTGTTTCCTAAAACCTGAAGAAATAGCTTTTGCTACAGTCACAGTACAAAAAAAATGCTGCCTCCATTGTGTTCACTGGCAACATTTTTTTTTCCAGTCAAGGAAGTGTTATGAGTTTTTGCTGTACAGCAGTTGTAGGGAGGTGTTAGTGGTGGATAATGGGTGTAGAAAGCACAGGGCTTTGACAGAGGAGGCTGGGGTTTGCGCCCTAAATCCTGTGTGCTGTTCAAGCTACGTACACTTAAAAGTAAAGGCATGATGTCTTGTTCTTCAAGTCAGCCTTGACTTTGTTAATATTTCATCAAGACCTGCATCTTCCTCCAGCCTTAACCATGCCTATACATAACCATAAACATGCTAATTAGTCTGTAATTGACATGAGTGGATGTTCTAGGGAAACAAAATGTGGTGTCAGTGATTTTTTATTTTCAGTATGAATGTTTTGCGACTCTGCACACGCTCATTAAAAAGTTACCAGTTGTCCTCCATTCTGTTTTTGTCAAAACACACTCGCTGTTGCAAATTAGTCATATATAAATATTATATTATGAGACAGGGCTGTTATCAAGGGTAGGACAACTAATTTCATAAAAATGCAATGGAACGATTTGCATTTTTCACATGCCTGGAAATGATCGAGAGCATTAAATCCATTCAGACTATGAGCAAGCAAGTTTGGTTGACACCCTGTCAGGTTGTTTGATGCACTAAATGTGTTGCCAGATTTATGATAACTACCAACTTTGCATGATAAGCTTGCCCTCTGTAATGCCAAAAAGTGACAATAAATTGACCATTTTGTGCAGCTTACAGTTACTGTCAAAGTTGATTTTAGTCCGTGCTGTCACATTTTGATTAATTTCCCAACATGATCAGGATAGGAAACAGTGGATTCTACATCTGTGTTTAAGCATCTATTCTCATGTGATCTTCTCCCAGCCGATCATGACAGGTGTAGGCTATGATGAATGTGACTCGTGAGCATGGCTTTCATTTTGGAGCTTGAACTTTCTCCCTCAGGTGTTCAAGTTGAGCTGTTTTGAAGCTCAGTTATTCATTAGATTACTGTAGCTTAACTCTTTTCATGCAGAATATGAACAGGCTTGAAGTCATCCTTTCTTGTAATTTAATTTTGCAATAGTAGGCTATTACAAAAATTATCAGTGGGACTTAAAGACTCAGACCCCCTTCCACACATCACAGCTATGTCAGTTTGCTTAAAACAAAACGAAACAAAACAATATATTCAGGTAAAAAAAAAAAAATCCACTTTAAAATCCTGTTAAAGGTGAGGTGTGCCACTTTCAAAATGGCCTCTCATTGTAATCCATTGCTGTCACCCACCTGTGCTCACTTATTAATCAAGATTGGATAACACTCCTAACCTGGAGCTCCAGATGCCCTGACCCCAGCAAATTCGAATTTGCATTGCACGGGGATCTGGCCCCGATGAGCAGAGCCCGCTGAATCGCCAACTGGACCAATCAGATCAGTCTATCTGACAGAGGCAAGCTCCGGGCAGGTGTAACATGATGACGACAGCGCGAGTCGAAAAGTAAAGCCAACTACACTTATCTTTTTCCTTGAGAGAGGAACAGAGGACTGCCCTAGAAGCCTTGGCTTCCAGGAAGGACGTTTTTGCTGTTTTGCCGATGGAATACGGCAAAAGCATAATTTATCAGTTAGTTCCACTGGTCGGCAAACAAATGGGGCTTACTGCAATGAATATGTCACCTTTTTTTTGCTCTGATTGGCCATCATGCTATCCAATTGCGTGCCGTGGCATTTGAAATGCCTCAGTTAGTGCCGCCCCTTGGGTAGGAAGGGTGTATCAGTGAGGGCCACACTCAAAATCTTTCTAGATTTGAGTCTGGATTTCCAGGCTATAGCACCCCTAACAAGTGTATAAAATGTTTGTCCGACTCCTGCCCACCGTTTTGCACCCTGAGGGTGAATACTTAGGGTCGAAACCGGTAAGTGCTTGAATGAAAGCCTTTTTAACTTAATTCAAATGCATCCGTTCCTGCTCCATGCATGAGTGCCTTAAGTTTTTTTTTTCTTCCTGTTAATGACCAATCTGGTCTTTTCATAGACAAGAGTCTACAGCCACGCTAACAGCCTGTGATGCTGTTCGTACGCACAGTCATGCTTCGAGCTCAGCAAGTATAGGCTGATGTTTACTATACTGACCACCTTAGTTTAGCATGTTAGCATGCTAACATTCGTAACTTGGCATTTATCAAAAAGTACAGCTAAGGCTGATGGGTATGTCAATAGCAAGATACGGTCAAATCAAAGTCCTGATGGTGCTATGGAAAAGTTGAGAGATGGTCAAAATGAATACAATTCATCTTGTGGGGAGCATAAATGTGTGCACCAATTTTCATAGCAGTCCATCCACTAGTTGTCGAGACGTTTCAGTCAGTCAGACTTGAGTCAGGTGATCAATTATTTTAATACATCCTCTGGGCACCATGAATGTCAATTTCATGGCAATGAATCAAATTGTTGTTGAGATCCTTCAGTCTGAAACAAAGTGATGACCGATTGATGGCCACAAACTAAGTGGTGGATGTTGTGAAAGCTCATCATATTCTATGTCAAATACCAGACTTTCACACCATCAGTGTTGCAGGATTTGCAGTATTGGTTGCTTAATTGCATGCACTGGATAGGATTGGTCCATATTGTATGCATGATCACATTATTTCCTGAATTATTCTATTAAAGTAATAAAGGCACCATGTCTCTGCGCTTCAGACTCGTCTCATTGGGGAAACCTCTCAGAAAGAGTTGTTTTTTAATTAATGTTAACCACTACATGTCTCTGAGCTGCACTGGAATGAAGACAGCTCATTAATAATGCAGAGTTACGCCTTACGATCCCTCGCTGTATAATGTGCAGTTTTCTGTGTTAAATGAGAACCATCCAACTTTCTGTCCTCATCAACCTTTCTGATGATACTGTTCCACAGCTCCCTGCCTCCCTGAGCCAATTAATGTGGACCTGGAGAATATTTGTTGCCGCAGCCTCTCAACAATTTCAACCCTTCTCGGGGAATCTACTGGAAGTGCTTCTGACTCCTGTGAAATCAATAGAGCTGAGATGCCCTTTTAAGTCTTGATGGTGTATAGCGACGTGTTTTTGTTTGATCTTTCTGATTCTGTGGAGGATGGAAAAAAAGTGGCGAGAGAAGTGTGAGGAAAATCGGTGGCAGTGAAATGTCTGTTTTATCAGGTCCTGTATGGTTATGTGAACACCCTCGCATAAAATAAATGAGGCCACGTGTGTGTTCTGTTCAGGAGGCACAGTAATGAACACTGCACCATTTTTCTTGGGAGTCTAAATGATCTGTCACACGCTTAATGTAACAAGACAGACTGTGCAGAACAACTGGCCAGTACACTGAAACTGACGAGAGTTAATTTGGTGTCACATGTTGTATGTTTCCTGTCTGTTCTACAGATATAAGCTACGAAGAAAAACTCCAAATAAAAACAAGATGCTTCAAAATATATCACAAATGTTGCTTTTATCCTCCTCAGAAGAGTATGTAGCGTTTAAAGTGTTTTTTTTTTTTTGTTTTTTTAAAGAGATTAGTGCAGAAAATTATCAGTGACTTAGTTCATCCATTGTTATCTTGTGATGACACGTCAAATTTGCCTTTGACGATGAAGACCATGAGATGTTGAAGTTTTCAAAAAGCTAATAAGTGGATGTTTTGTTCAGATTATTTTGTCGCACACACTTTTCCCAAGGTCAAGAATAAACCCCTATGTCCAAACTAATTCGTCAAATTAAATGAATCATGGGCAATTTCAGTGATCAATTAATCATTGCGTTCATTCATCAAGTAGCAGGCCTGCAAGACTATAATGCTACATGCTGGAAAATGAAATTGTTGGTGTTCTTGTCCCAACTCGTCAAATACGGCCACCTTGTCATTGTGTCAAAATATGATGCTCTAGGTATCCTCCGCGTCAATTATGGACGTTCTGGGGCAGTATGTAAATGTACGCATGTTGCATGCATTGTGTCTTTTCAAAATACACTTTCACAGGAAGTATATAGCTTCTGTTTGTTACATTTATATAGTCTTTTTCACAATAAACTTATAATATACTTAAACACTTTGTTTTTTGGTTTATTTTAAGTTCAGGCAACAAAAGCATGTGGTTAGGTTTAGAAAAAAAAAAAACATCATGGCATGCTACACATACTAGCACACTACCTTGCTATTAAAATAACTCAGACTTTTGGTTTCATATGGGAAAAGAACATCAGGCTCCTGGGTAATGGAGTTTGTCTGACCTATCCACCTCACCTCCTATCCACCATAATATGGTGCAACTGCTGGTGGTGTTACAAATTGTACAAATTGTTTCAGTGTCTGACACTTAGGTCCACTGACAAAATGGTGGTTTGTGACGAGTTTGGAGTGAGGACAAGCTGATATACATGTGCTACTAAGGAACACCTAAGACAAGAATAAACCTGTATGGTAGCATGGTGGCAGTTAACAGCTGTACAGCTGTCATGTGAGATGCTATTGTGTAGCGTGCTGGCATGATATGAGGGTATATGGATTCAAAGTGATGGGACAAGGTGTTATGCTTTGGAGACATCTTGTCATGAACTACCATGGAAATGAAATGTAGGTGGTGCAAATGGATTCTTCCTCTGGGTATCATGAATATTCGTACCAAATTTATTAATTTTATCTTTTTATTTATTAATTCCCATCATTGTCCAGGTATTTGACTTTAGACCACGATTGTAGGGGCTAATTTTTATGATCACAATTTTTATTTAATTTTTTTTTTCAATTATTTATTTTTTGAATAATTCGGCAATAAAACTGGACATCGGTTTTGTTGTCGCCCCACAGGCATTTATCAAAATCATTTTTATATTTTATTCATGATGATTTATCTCTTTTGTGACTTCCAGTTTGAAAAGGAAACTTCTGTCTTTCTCTTACTTATTTTGTATTTTCTTCTAGGAGTTCCAAGTTTCACATTTCTGCTGTATTCTGTGGATATGGAGCTCCATTTCATGTCTCATTTATGTATGTGTTTTTACAGTGATTGAAGGTATAATTGTCTTAGGTGTTTGTGATTTAATTGGTTGTTACAAATCAGTTTTACCTGCCAAAGGTCTATAGTCGAAACGTTGCTTAGCACTATTAAACTATAAAAAGAGTTCACACTACACGACTTTCGAGGTCTCCAGATCACTGTACTGTTCTCACTTCACAATGTTCTGTTTTATATTTGGGAGTCTTGAGTCATAATTGCTGATCTGGGGCTATTGGAGCACCAAGCACCCTTTACACCCTTATGTTAGCTTTCATTGAAAAATAAATATATCTCATAACATATCTGTAAGATCCATTACTAACAAAAATAACTTACTGCAGTCCATTTATATACAGGTAGAAAGGCCAACTGCCAACTTGTGCACAAAGCCCAGCAACACAAAAGCATTGTGCTACTTGCTATAGAGACGAATGTGACAGTTAATCAAAATGGAAAGATACTTTATGTGACGTGCTGCCAACAACCCAAACATTGTGACAGATAATCACTGAGGGCCAGTCCAACACAATGAACGTCACTCAGTCACTCGTCAGGTTGAGTAACCGTTGCTTCAGCCTGAATTAAACCAGCCTTTGTGTCCATGATATTGTTTAAGTATTTATCTTCAGTATATGAACTGTCAGCTTGTGACAAGTGGTGCAATTTTCCAGCTTTGTAATTTTCCACAAGTGGCATCGTATCGGTGTGGGACCTCGATTTATCCTTGCTTAAATTTAGAGTGACAGAAAGAAAAATAATCAAACTTTAAAGCCCCGTGCGAGTTAAACAGTTGCTATTGCATCATTAAGATGGTAGAATCATTGGGAGGAAGGTTGGTGGTGCAGTGAATGGACTAATGATTGGGGCAGGATGACGTCTGATGTGCCAATGTCTGATCTGATCTGTTGAAGTACAAAAAGGCACCACAGCTGTTTCTATCTGTACACTCTTAGCCTGCTGTGCTCAGATGTTGAGCTAGTGTTTGGTTTACTTCTGTTGCTGTAGTGCTGATGCTTGTTACTAAAGAGAGGCCTGTGAATACACGGCGTACAGCTGACTCCTTTACACTGTGTCTACACTTGGCCTTCTGTGTACACGTATAAATTAATCAAGTCTTTTACCACAAAAAAGGACCATCCTCAGGGCCCACATCAAATGTCGTAATGCGTCGAGGTATTCGCTGAGGTTGTTAACAAGCTTTCCAGCTCTCTCTCTTAAGTATTACAAAGAGCGGCACCTTTCGTCTGTGAATGTTTCCAAATCAATTTCATTTGTGAAATTCACACAACAATAAAGACTAACTGTCTATAAAGTAGCCCCTCAGGAAGTTTTCCTTCAGTGTTTGAAAAGCTCCTTTCTTGCGCATTCAAATGACACCCCACTGTAAGCTTGATAACTCAGTACAATACATAGAAAATTAAGATTACTATCAGAAATAGCAATTAAAAAGAAACCCTAATAAACATGCAAATTATTGAACAAGTGTTTGCTTTTAACTTCCAACCAGGGGCACTATGGAGTGTTTTTGTGTCTTATATTAATGCATTTTTATAATATCATAGTCTCTGGTTCATTAGTTTGAAGATGAAAAGGACTGATTTGCTTTTCAGGACTATGGAGCAGCTTTTGAGATAATTCTATTGTACAGCAGGGTTTGTGTGGATGTGTGTGTGTGTTTGTCTCTGTGGGGGATTGTCTTACATCTCCATAAGGACATTCGTCCAAACCGGCATTATCGACGTTGCATCTTTATTGTATTTTGTAAATTTCATTTCACTCTGAATTTAACTGTCTACTTAAAACTTATTTTCTATTTGTCAGTCACCCGTTCAAGATGATGATTAAACAAATCATACTTTTTTGTACCTTGAGGGCTCATTTTCAGTTTTAACTTCAGGAAACTTTCTGTATCTGAAATGAAGTTCTAGAATTAAACTTAGTTGTTTATTAGTCACAACAATGTCGAGGCAATGTATCTAATTAAAAACACACCTTGACAAAATCCTTCATTGCAGAAAAGTGGTGTATCTTTGCTTCATGTCAAGTAGAGAAAATGTGGCTATTATTATTCAGCCTACTCTCACTCTCACTCCCAGGGCGTCAAATATTGCGGCTTGGTCAAGGGCTGTAAGTGTCTGATTCCAACCCACGAGGCAGCCTTTAGCATCTGTATGAGACAGAGCCAGCACATTCTCACTGCAACGGTACATATTGATGTTTGGTCATGGACTTTCCACATCCAGATATAATGTGCAAGGTACCCTGGGTGGTTGTTGACGTTCTGGGACACCATGTCAAGTTCTGCCAGTTACATGCATTGACTTCTTTCAAAACACACGTCCATTTTCATAGGACAAAATCACAGGGTTTGGCTTTATAATCTTACTGGACACAAACACTACTCTCTCGGGTGAAAGTCCATGTTTGTTGGACCCATCCACCACCTCTCCCGCCCGCCCCACTCGGACTCTCGCCACTTTCACTTTGGTTCTTGTCCGGTTTCCTCCCTGACAGCAAGCGCCATTATACTACAATGGCAACCGGACACATATCATAACGATGTAAAAGGACAGCTTTCTTTGTTGTTGTCTGACGCCACAAGTCACTGCCCAAGCGCTGGATTTCGACGACATCGGAGTGAGACCAGGTTGTTTGTTGGACCCACCCACCACCCCTCCCACCTGCCCCACTCGGACTTCGCTACCTTGACTTTGGTACTTGCCTGGTCGCATTTTGTCCTTGACTTAGCAAAGCGCCATCAAACTACAATGGCAACCGGACACATATTATGCTGATATAAAAGGACGGCTTTTTGATTTTTTAAAAATGACATTACATAGTTAATGTGGCATAAGTCACTTACATCTCATGACATACTCATTGACACTTATGTCAGTTAAATTACGTAATAAACATATTTATTTTAACCCCAACAATGATCTTATTTCTAAATCTAACAAGTAGTCTTGTTGCCTAAACATCCACTTCGTTTTGATAACTAAACCTACTTTCCTGTGAACATGTACATTTTATTTTGGAAAGATACTATGCATGTAACAAGCATAAACTGACCATCCAAATCTGATGCTATAGGGGTACCTAGAGTGTCATAGTTTGAAGCATAGGGCTGCTGACTAAGCTGCTGTATTTGACGAGTTGGGAGTTAGAATGTGTTGCAATATTATATGTGTACCAAAGTTCAGTCAAGCTAAAATGCATAAGTATTCCATGAATCAGTCAGAGACAGGGCCTGCCATTAAGTGACAGTAGTGTGCATGTAATATTATGCACGTGCAGAATTTAAGGACAGAATTTAAACATGCACATCCTGTAATTAAATCGTTAATATTTATTGAAAAGCTTAAAACTGAGAAATAGAACAAAAAAAATAAATAAAACAAAACATACTAAAAAATGTCTAACGAGATCTGAGCAAACTATGATGGACAGGTACTCGTAGACATGATAATTTGTTGCAGCCTCTGCTGTTCTTTCCTGCAGTGCAGCTTGAGAACAGACTTCAGCACTTGTTCCATGTTCTTGGAAGCAATGCACTGTGGTCTGTTCCTGCCACACTGGTGGCATTGTGGCTATGTGAGCGGAAATCAGTAGGCAGCTCCGAACAATCAGACATAATGTAATACAACACTATTGAGGCTTTTTGAAGGACATTTGCAAACCTGAGTGCAACGTTTTATGTGAGTGCGTACTCAGTGTGGCAATGATCCTCTTTTGAGAGGGAACATGAACTTTCTAGTGCAGTTTGATTTGACAGAAAGAAAGTCTAGATTAGAGAGATGTCTGTAAATCGGAATCAACAGGGGCCATCTGGATAGTAGGGGGGGTGATGCTCGGGGCTCTGTGCACCTTATGAACCACTTTGACTTCACTAACCAACGCAAGAACATTTTGTGCCTTAGTATAGCCTGTTTGAAGTCGGCTAGGTAACCTGGGGGCTGCTGGTGTCATCTGTGCTGTTGGCTGTGATTGTGTACACTGATCCTGCCTCAGCATCATGGAGCTGTCTTTTCAGCACCATGGAGTTCTGCTGACAGCTTCAGCACTGAGAAAAACAACACCATGCAGACTGAAAAGTAGAATCAAAGTTGTGATCTCAGAGGTGGATGCTGCTTCGGTATGTATGGAGGGTGTTGGCATGTGGGTATGTGTATGTGTTATATCCCCAGTCGACATGATGCCTTTGTATGTGTGGAGTGCAGCAAAATGTGACCCTTAAATTGAATTAAACAGTATTTGTAAGACACTTAAATGACTGAGAAGTAACTTAGACTATAAACTTGCATTCATACTTGTCACAAAAACGAATTAATTGAATATTTGGACATGCACTTGTCTACATCTGGACCACACATATGACAGGAGCCCAGTACAGCAGAGGGCTGACCACACTGAACTGGATGACATAATTAAAAACAGTGTATCTACTTAAATATATATCAAATCAAGTGCATCTATCTCAGAAAAATACAAATGAATACTTAAAGCTTTGTTTCACTTTTTCCTCACCTGTACCAGTCAAGTCCTCTGTCATAGTTTCTGTCGAAAAAGTGCGGCTCTGTTCCAAGTGCGCGCACATCTGGATGTATCCGGATGAACTCCAGCACCGCCCTGGTGCCTCCTTTCTTTACACCGACTATCAACGCGTTAGGCAACTTCTTATTCCCATATTTTTGCGCAACGCTCATATTTCTCAACTTCATGTCAGCCCAGTGACTTCCAGACGAAGCAGGGGCTTTACTTTGGTCGCGGAGATCACTTGAGCCTCGCTGGGCAGCAGACTCATCCAGAGCGGACCTCACTTCCAGCGAAGCGCAATTGTCTAATTTTCCAAGAAGTTTCTTCCCTCCCGCGTTCTTGGTCGGCGGGCATCTTTTCCCCTCGTAACCCTGGTTTGTCATGATTGTGCTGCGACAGAAAATAATACTGTAGCATAAGTAGGTGCAGGACAGTGACACAGTGAATATGAAGGCGAATCTGGCGCTGAATCTATTAGTAGGTGAGAGGAACCTATGTGCCATGTCTCCATGGGTTCAAAGTGCTGCATGATTTTCCATCGGAGTCTTCCTCCTCTCTTTGTCTGCGGTCGGAGTCTGGCAATAATACAGGTTCTAAAGTCAGACAGACGGGCACATGAGGATAGGGGTGGCTTCTCGGAGGCATCAACCGCGCGTAAGTCGCATTATTCCTTTTCATAGGCTGCTGAACTGTGCGAGAAAACTTGGAGCAGAATATGATTACAGCCGCTGCCAAGGGAAGAAATGGGTCAGTCCTCCTTTTTAAACAAGTTTTTCTTAAGTAGTTTGAAGTGAGTCATTTGGATCAATAACTGTCTCAAAACGAATCCCAGGGGAATTTGACGCCCATCTTTATCCTGCTTCTCCTTGTTGTGTGTCGATAGTGAGGAGGAAAAACAAAGTCCAATGCGTCCTGTGTCCCACCAGTGTGATTATTCTGCTCGCCTCTGAGGGGATTTCGATGCTCAGCCCACCGCTTTTCCTTTCACAAAGAAGTTGTGAGGATATATGCACTTAGGCTACCAGCTATAAATATTTAATCACCCCCCTGACGTCATGCACATGATCATAATTCCATATGCGTTTTGTTTTAAAGGAACATCCTGAATATTTGAGGCAACATATCTGGAGATTTAAAGATGCAACATTTGTCATTAATTTGTTATTTCAACTTTAATTGCATGACGTGCAAGATATCAGAGCTGCAAGTGTGCTGACTAAGCCCAAGGACATAGGGTTTATAATGTTTGATGTATAAATAACATGCCTCATTGAATCCACCAAAACACCCTTAAAAGTAGCTATCAACAGTTTTGTAATCAGTTTTCAGCACCTTTGCTTTTTACTTGCAACAGAATGATTCATCAAGGGGCAGAATTCTCTACATGAGTATTTTCTGTACACACACCTGGGCATTAGCAGCCTCTGAAAGTCAAGATCAAGCTTGATCCTCTGTGTGCCATGATGCAAGCTGGATGCAGACCAGAATGCAAAGTTTACAGCTCTTTCAATGTCACGGTTAAAGTTTTTCTTTATGGGGGAGTGGATAGCCTATGTGGTGTTTGGATACAGAGCAGCAGCGATATTCATAATTTTCCACCAAAATATTAATATCCTGTTTCAATTTGTGACCCTGTTTTACACCATTAAGGTCAGATGTCATTGATGGTGTAGAAAAACTCACCTTTTTTTATTTCATCAGCAAGACTTACCAAATATACAAAGTTCCACACATTTTGTGTATGTGTGTATGTGTGATACAGTTTGTATGATACTGAGCAAATTATTGCCCCATGAATAACGTTTTCATCTTACGTACTTGACGTAGAGTTATGTACTAAAGTTTTTTTTTGTCTTTCTAAATCTTTTTATAGGTACCACATTCTGACCTCGTCACATATCAGCGTTTGGACATGGACTTTCCCTGTCATGATACAGCGTGAAAGGTACACTGGGTACATTGGTTTCAAGTTCTGCCTGTTACATGCACTGTCTTCTTTCAAAATACACTTTTTTCACAGTTTTCATAGGAAATTTACCGTTTACATAGTCTCTTTCAAAATAAATGCACCACATTGTTAACTGCAAATTGACTTTTTGTTGCCTTCAACAGCTATGTGGTTGGGTTTATGCAACTAAAACGTGATTAGATTTAAGCAACTAAAGCACATGGTTGGGTTCGGGAAAAAAGAACAAGGTTTGGCACTATCACCATAAAGGACACTAACACCACTCTCCCAGTTGAGAATCTGTGTTTATTACATAACTCATGATTGCAATATTAAATATAACTGTAGATTAAACATCTGACTTTCTTATTAATAATGGATTTCGTTTGAAATTTAGAAACAAGTAAATGGTTTTCAGTACATTTTAACATGGTTTACCATTACAGTGAATTACTATCCTATGCCATTCGTGGGTCACTATAATTCAAACTTGCACATGCCCCCATCAAGTCAAATCTCACATGATATTAATCACAGCTATGCAGACGATGCTTACATTTACTTAGGTCGTTTAGCAAGTTACTGTGGTCCCTTAGATTCACTCAGTTAATGATTTGAGCAAATAATCAGCTGGAGACAATAATGTTTGATTCCAACAAATAAAAACAAGACAGAAATCAGTTCTTTTCTGCACAGACTTCCCTTCATAAAGTGAGCTGTTTTACCCTTTTGAAAGACCACAATATGAATTTGATTTTCCAATATAACACAATTCTCCAGGTCCTCTGCAGCATAGATAACAAAGTGTGATTATGCCTTCTCATTGTGGTTGAGGGAGTTGAAAGGGATTTTTCAGCATCAGTGTTTTTTTGGGGTTTTTTTTGCAGCTGCTTCTCATTTTTTTGCCTTGTTCATTATGTATCGTAACTGGGAAGCCAAATTTCAAAGCAGATTCATTAAACATGTTTTCTGCTGCCACTGTCTTAAAAAAAGTTTAATGTCTTTTTGTATCCAAGGCAGATGGCACCTTTGTCTAACAAGGTGTAAGACCTGTACTAGTCCCAGGACAGTAAAGGTACTTGTTGCGAGGTCTCTGTACATCACTGGAAGTCCAATTTGAGTAAAGACTACTTTTTATGTTTTAAAAGACCCTCTTGAGAAACACAGAGTGTTTTCTATTTATGTAGAAGTTCTTTAACTTTTGCCATTTCCATAGTCCTGACACCTCTGTCTGTTTTTCTCTTGACTTTTTCAACTGGAGCACATGGGATATGCCTGGGTCTCGCAACTGTGCCTGCAGTACCTCTGGCCTTGTTACTTTAATGTCTGGCTGGTTATCTGTATCCGTCTCCTCAACATGTGGGCTGCAGGTAATCACTGAGATCCACACCACCACATGCTGCTTTTGTGTTTGAGCTGCACTGAATATTGCACCTAATACTTCAGCGGAGTCCTGCTTTGTGCACTCATCCAAATCTGGTCTTACTCAGTCTCAGCTCGTCAAATACTGAAGCTTGGGTGGTAGCCTTTGCTGTCAGATATCAACACACCAAGGCACCACTTAGTATGATCATGACCAGCAGTACGAGGCACACCAGTCAGTGGCTTTTTTATGCACTTGGCAACTACTACAGTATAAAGAGCAAGAAGGTCTGCATAAGGACAGAGGTGGTGGCGGATGGGTCAAACCAAGTCCAGACTTTACTCGTTGAAGCCAATTGCATTATTTTGACATCAACACATTGTGCTAGTGTGTGTAACATGCCATGTTAGTGACATATATCACATGACATAACATTATGTTGTAAACAAACATAGGCTACTTCTTTTAAACCAAACGATGATGTCGTTTCCTAAACCTAACCACGTGCTTCTGTTGCCTAAACCCAAGGAATTAAACCAAGTGTTTAATCTCCATTCTAAGTTTATTTTGAAAACAGACTGCATGGATTTAACAAGCAGAAATGCATGCAATGAACGAAAATTGACAGGTCATCCCATAGTGTCCAAAACCGATGCAGGAGGGGTACCTATAGCGCATCATACTCTGATGTGTAGGGCCATGGACCAAGCATCAATATTTGATGAGCTGGGAGTTCCTTCTCACAGGAGTGTGAAACAGGATGCCTGTATTTGTTTTTCATGGATGGTATTTTAGAGTTATGTTGAACTTAGTCAGCTCAGGCACCCAGCAACATCCAGTTGCATTTAGATTAGCTGTGCTCAGAGCAAAAGAAACAGGCCTTCGTCATCCCAGTCTCCAACAACTCTTGCACTAACATACTCAACCAATGTACCATAACTTTTGGTTTGTTTTAATGTCCTAATAGTCTTGGCCAGGAAGTTTACAGTACTCACGAACTCGAAAGGATTCTTTTACAATTAACATTTTTTCTGTTTACAAATAAACTATTCTTAGTGCTCTGACATCTTGCTTTGCGAACACTTCGCAGGAACCCTTGAAAAACAACAAAATAGGTCGGTGTCATACTAGCTGGACTTCATGTTTTCATGTCTTCATGTCAAGCTGTAGCTCTGTTAGCTTACGTAGCTGTCTACCACTTTCACACACTGGCGTTTAATGTGTGTCTGCCGGCGATGGAAAATGTTTCACCGTGAAATGTCTAATCTCAGTGGGACCTCCAAATTGTTGCACCATCCAGACTGCAACTGCATTAGTGAAAAATGTTCACTTTAATTATTTAAAGCTGCTACAAGGAACTTTTAACTGGATATGCAAAAGACTCTCTTTCTGCTGATGTCTGTGTGTGACCTACAACAGCAAATGAGACCATTGGTGTGAAGATAAGCTATTTCTATATAGTGTATATCCATACCTTTAGGAAACTGTCTCCGGGTCCGCCACAGGTTGCTTCCAGAAAGAAACAATTTACGGCACTTAGACAGCACACGATATCTTACCTAGCTGCTTACATTTATAGTGACTCTTATAAATAGTCGCTATTCCTCCTCCTCGACCCGACGTCCGCAGGGAGTTAAAATAGCAGCAATCATTGGGTGAAAGTTCTGTGAAAGCACCGGACTCACCAACAGTCAGCCACGTCTCAGTCACACAGAGAAAATCCAATCCTCGGGAAGTCAGGAATCCTTCAGGATAAACATTTTGTTCACTAGCGATCTAGCATTTACCAGCCCAATCCTGGCAGGAGCCGGCGGGTCCACGGCGTTAGCTGTCCGGGGAGCCACACACAGAGGCCGCAGGTTGTACAGATTCACCCTGTGCCAGCGGGGACGAGGAGAGCAGGGGCCACGGGGCTGGAACACCTCATCTGGGCCGACGACAGGTACCAGCCAGGCATCGACAGGGTCCAGAAATAACGAGGCGAGGCACCACTACATACTCAGTCCAAGAAGCTGTGGAAGTGCTCGCCAAACAAGCCTTCAGCCTTACCAGTCGACTGCTGCGTTTACCCCGGCGGCGGTGGTGCTTATGCCAGAGCAGTGGAGCTGGGATCCCTGACAGGAGCGGGGGCAAAGTTTTCCCGTCTTGTTGTTTCATTCATCCCCAAAACAAACACATGCCCGAGCCAGGTAAGCGTCTGTACGACAATACACACTAGAGCTCATGAGAAATGTAGGCTTCATTCCGGCAAAACAATACCTCTTTTGTCCACAGGGTCGCCAAAATCAACTTAAAATGAACAATGAACGTTCCTTGTAGGGACTTTAACTGGTGAGTCTTGGCAAAACATACAAGTTGGTACAGCAGCACTGGGCACACACCTTCATAACTTAGTCTGTCACCTACTGGCAGGTGTGATACATGGGTAACTTTGAACAAAGAACCTAATCTATGGTAAAAATTGTATTCAAAAAATCTTATTTTAGGTACCACGCATGCCTGAACCTTCCTGTTTGCCTCACATCTTTTTTTAATGAAGTTTGGGATCCATTTTCTGTGACTGTGTGTTGTATGAATGTCCTTTGAAGCACCATCTGCAGCAACAATGATGCGAAGCTGTTAGAAGTGAAAGAGTTCAGAGCAAAGTTATGTAGCAGTATACACTCCCTGCTTCAAGGCAAATAGTTCTTAAAAAAGGGTGAAGCACACAAGTGAAAGGAGTTGGTTTTCTAAAGGATTATAATGATAAAAGTGTGCTTATACTGTATGAACTAAATGTGAAAAACAGAAGAGGTGCAAGGAGGTGAAGGTGAAACCACTCTTAAACAGAAAATGCAGGTACTCAACCAGCCTCTGCCTCCTTCTACCTCTTTATTATTTCAGCAAACCTGCACAAGTGTGCTCATAAAAGTCACATTTGACATTAAAACAACAGCAGTATCTCCACATTAAGAGAACAAAACCTACAATGAAACTGAGACTCTTTTCATGAACAGAAAAAAAAAAACATTCAAGGTTCAGCATATGTTGTTATTCCCTTTCTTACTCATTAACTTTTGTTTATTGCAAATTAAAGAAGGGTTTAAAGCGGATTTATGCTGCATAGAGTAGCAGTGGGGTTAAGTGAATCCTTTTAGGAGAACATTCAAGGTGCTTTGTGAATATTGTTACATTATACAGGTGCAATATCTCAGATTCAGTGCTGCTTAAACAGACAACACTCTCGGCTCCCTGGGGTTTACCACCACACTGCTACACTGTACTCCAGGAAATAAACAAGTGGCAGGTCTTTCTTTACACTACTAAAGCTTATACACACTTTTATGAAGTCATCCATCAGGCCCCTTGAGCTGGCAACCAGACAGCAGCGTTTCACCTGCAGCTCATGTTGAATGATGTCAGAAACTGTAACCACCTCCAAAAAGTTTAATGATGTACAGCCACTTGGACACAGCAGTTCCTTAGGGTGTGTCTTTTTTTTTTTTTTTTTAATTTCTTGGTGTATTGAAAATTCAAATAACTAAATAACAAATTTAGATAAGATAAATAACTTTGACCCCACCAATATATGACACCATGAGAAAACATGAGTTGCGATTCCTAATTACTGCGGCTTTAACGCCATTTTTTGTTCTTGGATGTGAGATATGGTCCACAGTAATGTAGATCACACGTGTCCATGATGGTCAAATAGCTGAAATATAAACCATTCTAAAATATTTTTTACACAAAGGAACAATGAAACACTTAGAGCAGCAGATATGGCCTTTGGAACAACTCCAACTCTTTTGTACTTTACACTGTTTTGATGTGTCACCCCAAGACTGTACATTCAAGATTGGCCGTGAGCAGCAAAGACATTCATGTTTGTAGCCTGCGTGAATGGACTCAAAAGTGAAATTCAAGGACACAATGGGAGAAGTTTTAAAATCTGTGTATTTTCTCCAGTTATTATGAGTCTCTTGATTCACCATGTGCAATTCTGAAAACCTTTTGGCTTTTTGCTTTATAATTTGTCTGCATACATGGGTGAGCGGTTCACATTTTTGTCATTACAAGCCATGACAGCTGCTACAGGCTGGTATTGTTTTCACCTTGTGAGTCTGTGTGTGCGTGTGTGTGTGTGTGTGTGTCACCAAAGCAAAATGTGGTCCTGGAGACACCTATTGTAGCGAGAAGAGTGTACTTTGAGTACTTTGCCAGGTGTTTATATGTCTGTTGACAGACTTTGTCACCATGATAGCATCACGACCTTGCGAGATGCAGTTCCAAAACTTTACAGGTGTGTAGTAACAACACATTCTCACCCTTCTCATGTCACGTATTGACATGCTTGGTCATGGACTTTCCATGTCCACATACAATGACGAGGTACCCTGGGTGCGTTGGATACCATGACCTGGATGACTGGTCACACATTTGGGTTTAGGTAACAAAGGCACGTGGTTAGATTTAGGAAAAAAAGAACAGGGTTTGGCTGTAGAATCTTACGGGATGTGAACACAGCTCGCACGGTTGAAAGTTGGCAACTGACCACGTATCATGCCGATGTTAAAGGGCACCTTTTTTTTTTTGGTTTCTGACTCCGCAATTCACTGCCCAAGTGCCGGATTTCGATGACTCCAGAGTAATAAAGATTACAATGATGGCATTTGTTTCAAGTCAAAAATTGCTGTATCGCGGCCGGTGTCATCTAATTCAAAGATAGTGTCTGGTTTTCATTTGCTTCCGAAGCAATACAACTAATTTGTAGTTGATGTTTAAAGGCACTATGTGTAACAATTTCAGTTGTTCTTTGAGACAAACAAATTTTGCTGTCACAAGTGTGTCCTAGCACGTGTGTATTTACCTCCATCAGCGTATCTAAGTATGTCCGTAAGCTCCGAAATTCTCATTTACATACATTGCGACCGGTGTCTCATCATGTACGTGCGCCATCTTGAAAATACAGGTACATACAGGGACATACTTGAGAAATACGGAATCGCCTTTCACGTTTTCACTTGTCGGTTTCCGCCTGCAGGTAGAGTAACGAAAAGCAGCAGCAAGCAGGCTAGTCACAAGTGCTGGTGCATTTGAAACAGACACTAGAGTGCGTTATCGTTTGAATGCAATATACGATCTCACCACTAGATGGGAGAAATTCCTACACAGTGCCTGTTTAAAGCACTGTTAATTGGCAAAGGATCATGGTAAGTGGCTCGCTGGATTTACAATAACCTTGCATAGGCTTCACTGCTGTAGTAGTGCTAAAGCATACAGCCTCCTGTATACACACAGAAACACACAAAACACAAACCCTTCATCTACTTAAAGTCTGCTCATGGGGACAGGATGTACTGAAAGGGCCTTTCCAAAACATTTCCTATAGAACTCTTATATGTGTGGACAGCACTGCACCTGTCTGCCCTCACATCCTTCACACTGTGGAAGATGAACCCCTTCCTGCAGAACAGCATCTCAGTAGACTATGAAATGAAACAGTACAGGACTTTTTTTTCTAATGATGTTTATTCAGAATTGAGCTCAAACAAATGACCGTACACCTTCCAGCCACATGTGCACACACAAGCTTAAAGGTGCAGAATGTAACTCCAGAGAAGGACAGTTGGGTTGTTAGTACAGTCTGACTGCCAAGCCAAAGTCTTCGGTATTTGGAGACGTGGGAATAAGACTCAACAATCAAAACGATTTTTCTCTAGAATTGCATATATTCTATACAGAAAGCACTGAAATTACTTGTGCACTGTGTGCCTCTAAACCTTAGACATACTAAATACCACTGTATGCCTGCCATCCCCAGCTGGGAGAACTTTGATGAAGATGAGCTGTGAAGTTTTTTTGTATTCTGTGCAAATGGATGCAATTCCAATGAGTAATGGAGCACAATGTTATACAACTCTTGTTTGACGTGTGCAGGTATCCCAGAAATTGCTCCTAAATTACAGGCTCCTGCAATATGCGATAGTTTGTCATGCAGCAAGTTTTCAGAAAATATGACATTTGTAGGGCAGCATCCCGACTTTCATGCTGTGCCTCCTGTGCTTTTGTTCACACAGCTCCTGCATCACAGCAAACACACACACAGCCCTATTAATTGATTCTCCTTGAAAACAAATCGTTTCATGTCACATATCAACATAGCAATCAAAAACAACA
Organism: Epinephelus cyanopodus; assembly: GCA_026686955.1. Classification (NCBI taxonomy): domain Eukaryota; kingdom Metazoa; phylum Chordata; class Actinopteri; order Perciformes; family Serranidae; genus Epinephelus; species Epinephelus cyanopodus. The sequence goes on from CM048929.1 coordinate 23,007,564, forward strand.
CCTTCAAAAAGTTTTTTCTGTTTACTTGTGTTGACCACTTGCTGCTAGATGCCAATTAACTGCTCATGGTATCTCCTCGCTGCCATATTAATGCTGCTAAACTGCCAGCTGTGCCCTGGCTGCAGCAGCATAGTATATTGTCCTCGGGGATTCAAATAATCTTTCCCTTTTAAGTTGATATAAACCACTGAGAATAAGAAACCTTGCCAAGCCTCTGCACAGTGGCGCAGCGGAGCGCCCCGTGGTAATGAAACACCTTCCCTTTCTTCTTTCCGTCGTCCTATAATGCCAAGGATATCAGAATATCTCACTTTTTCATTTAGTTTCTTGCTATTCAGAGATTATAGGATCACGGTATCAGCATGATATCAGTTGACAGCATTAAGTTATTCCACCCACTCTATGTGGAAAACCTGACATTATACGGCTAAATTATGTGGCACACTGTAGGCTGCAGTTTTGTAGATAAACTTGAAAGAGATGTCAGCGTTAGGACAATAACTATTGTTTATTTTCCTTTTTTTTTTTTGTAAAAGTTTGACAGCAATGATGAGTTTGAGAGTTGACTGTACTGTAAAATGTGTCATTTTTATTTGTGGTAAACACCCACTCAGTCCTACAGATTCCTATCTGTCTGGTGGCAAATCAGATCAAGAGTCTAAAATACTAATAAATAAATAAATAACTGGAGATACAGATAGTCATTAAGTCAAAATATACTACAAGTGCTTTAAAAGCCAAATGGTTAGTTCAAAGACAAATTTAATGTTTGCAGAAGTGTGCTCTTGGATAAGGCCAGTTAGGAGATGATTGTTCAGAGAGAAGAGCAGAGAACGAGAGGCACAAAGGGAACCCCTGAGTTATTGCGATGTTTTGTTGCTCTGAGACTGCACTAATGTTTTCTTTGAGAACAAACATAAGGATGCTTATTCCTCCCTCCGCTGAATCCATAACACGGTGTTATACAACCGCTGAACAAACCCAGTTCATCAAAATGTTGAAGCAGTGATATAAATGTGGGCTGCTGTGAATCAGTAGAGTGAGGTGATCTTATTGCTGCTCCTTCCGTGAAAAGAGTGAGACACTGCTCATTGTGTTTTCGTGGAGACGTGTCTTTTTCTGCCATCAGTCAGTCCTGCACAGTTCAAGTAATTAAAGTGGACCCAAAGACTGACAGAATCAGGGCCGCTTTCACTTCAGACGTTATATTATGCCATCAAAATGGATTTCAGAGTGGCATTTAGAGGTTAATTTTCCGCATGTAGGTGTTTAAGGACACAACACTAACACAGACTTGTCAACACTTTATGATAATTTTTGTTGGATTATTTTAACAGTTTTATTTTTTTTTTTTTTAGGTATCACTTACAGTGTCAAGTTTTCTGTGCTTAGTAGGAGGCAGGCAGGCATAGATTGCTTCACAAGTTTTAAATTCTGTTTAAAACTTGCAGCGAAAAGCTCCCAGTGTAAAGGATAAGGGACAAAATTCACAGTCTTTGTGCCGTGCAAAAAATGCATTTCAAAGCTTATCTTTAGTTAATATGAAGCTTCAGTAGTCTGAGTTCATCAAATCAAGAGGGGGATCTCCCATAGTTACAGCTTTTGAGTGCAAAATTGGTGGAGGGATAGTAACACAAAGAGGAACTAAAAAGACTGTAAGTTAAGAAGACACTCACTTGATTTGTCTAAGTGAGACTGCTGAAGCGTCAAATTAGCTTCAGATAAACTTTGGAATGGATTTTTGCAGAGACGAGGACTGTGGATTTTGTTCTCCATCGCTTACATTGGAAACACATTAGGAAGGGATCTCTTAATGGCCGCAGTGAACTGGAGGAGCGATGACAGCGAGCGAAAGCTGTTTCAGTGAGCGTTCGGGCACCTATGTTTTAACACAGACTTGAAAATTTGCAAATGTATTCGTCAGCACGAGAGAAATTAGTTTGACTTGCTGCAGAAACGACAGATATGATCCCATTTTCATTCCCATGTTGTGAAATACGGATGCTTTGTCACACTCCTCTCCGCCTCAAAGCACCAAGACACCCTTTAGCGTCTTTATGTGATGCACAGCCAAAATACATTGTAACAAGTTGTGTGTAAATTACCCGCCATTACATTAAAACAACACTGCGTTTTGCTTTCACACATTCTACAGAGTCTTGTTTTATTTGACTCATCCATCTCACCTCTCTCGAACCTCTCCGAAGACTTTCTTGCTCTTCATGCTATGTCAGTTGCTCTTAGCATCAGATACTGCAGCAGATGGATTTACAGTGATGTTATTGGAAAGCCTGGTACATCTCGTAAAGATGCTAAAGGGTGTCAATATCACTCCCAAGGGGTGTGACAAAGCATCAGTATTTGACAACCTGGAGATGAGACTGAGCTGGATATGTAGTTGTACTGTGTCACACACTGCCTGGTGGCAGTCCCGTCTACTAGAAATTACGTTTATAATTAGAAACAGCAAATATGTTTTGAGGGGAGCATATGTAGAGCAAGTTATGTTTGCTATTACCATAATGAGAAAATGTTGATAATTAATGCATCGGGCAAATTATGAAAAAATGTTTATACTGAATGAGTTGACAAAATGTTTGCTGACACCATATTTCAGTTATCAGCAAAATGTTCAGTTGTTTTCTGCCAAAATAAGCAATCTTGAAATATAGTATCCACTCGCAGTTTTTTTCACATTTAACCTAAGTTACGATCTTTCCCTTAACTTAACCAAAAATGCACTTGTTACCTAAACCTCAGACAGGAGTCTGGACACTGGTGCCAAGCACACACTGTAAAAATAATGGATGTAGCAACTGTGATGTCACCTTTGGGTGGCTTCATTTTCCAGCCCTGCCTAAATCCAAAACCTATGTGGTACATGTTGTGTACCTTTGTCTCTGAACATGATCCAGGCAGCGACTGCATTGCCACAACAAACTAAGAAAGTAGTTTAGTAATATATAATGTAATTTAGGATACAGGGTTGCAGGTGTAGGAGTGCAGACCGTTTTCTCTGAGCAGGACTCTGAGTGCTGCCATAGAAACGTATCATGATAAAATGTTTAGTGCGCTTGTAAAAATGAGTTAAAAATATTTGTTTTCCCATCAGGCACATGCTGAGCTTTTCCAATAAAGAGGCTTTGACTAAGAAACCTGTTGCGCGATGAACTTCAGTTAGGAAAATTTACATCATGTTTCAAGTCTTTTTCACGACTGAGTTTGCAGGCTTGTTTTTTTACCACTAATTATTTTTTGCCTTTTTTTCACGTGCATATTCATCATCTTCCTCTTCTTGTGTATTTGTTGCTGATCTTCTGGGAAAAGACAACAAGAACAAAAGCCAAGCGCCGACTAAAGGCCATTGAACAGCAGGTTACCTCTCTCCTCGCCAACCACGGTGTCAGCTAATTGCTGGTGACATTTTGCCCGTGTTGTTTAACTCAAGACTATTCTGATGCACTGCTTTTCTTTTGTTTCTTCACATAAAGGGGACATGGTTTAGAAATGCCATCCTCTCTGCCGTCCGCTGAGCGTCTCGATATTCGACAAAATCGTCTAATTATCACACAGTTTGCTTTGACAGTACTCAGCAGTTTCCCAAATCCAGCAAATATTTCTGATCCCCTTGCATGGAGGGGAAAGTTATCACCCGCAGGTCTGGCTGCCATCAGGTCAAAAAAGCCTCAGACTGTCAGGAGGAATCCCAAAATTCTAATTAGTTACAACTTCAACAAAAATATGAGAACCCCAGGAGCCTGAGTGCTGTGATGCCTCCACTCCTGATTTGTTTTGTCACAGTTCTAATATTAGAACAGGAATCTGCTGCACATTTATTTGGGATAATAATGAACATTGATTCTAAGCATCTGCAGCTCTCACTTGCATTCGTAAGTCATTTGCTAAATTTGAATGATTTTTAAAATTATTGATTGCAGATTGTTGGCATCTTCGACGGTTTCCAGTGATGCAGAGGCTGCCTGTGTCCCCGCATAATTAAAATATTCTAACACCTCTGTCACTGAATGATTTCCATGTTCTCGATTTTTTTCATGTCGCAGCTCTGTGATGATGGACAGCCGCCATTAGAGTAGGACACGCACATGTTAAAAAATGAAGCCATTTATTTGCTGTGAGCACTTCTGAACACAACTTCTTATTGATTGGGACAAACCGCGTGGCTGATGGATTTTGTGCGTTTTATTTGGGTTTCAATGACACAGACAAAGGGTTGCTTTGGCGAGTGATTGATCACAGCGGATAGAGGGCTACACCCCTGTTCCTGTTGCCTAAATGCAACAAGAGTCGATTGATGGCAGCAAAGTGGATTTCAATGTCCTTTCAGTGGCTCCCAGATTTGTTTTCTTTGATTGCATCTCCGCTGATTCTTTATTCTGGATGGCCAGTGCCTTGTGAAAAGCACATAAACAGGGAGTACCTAATCCCTGCTGTTATTCTGAGGCTCAACAATCCTGAATCCAAACAAAATGAGAACTGTCCCTCAGTGGGACCCTGTATCACAGAGCAACCTCGGACTGGGAAATAGGAAAAAGCACTGATAAAGACACAGACAGGACACGGCCAGTCTCTGTGTAAACAAACTCTTTTCTACTGCCTGGTTAGGAGAACAAACTGTTAGCCTTTATTAAGTCCTGGTATGAGCTTATACATATTCATTCAGTTAGCATACTGAATCAATCCAATCAATATGTTAACTCCTCAGAGTCAAAATCATGAACCACTGTTGCCACAAAAACCTCTAATTTGATTCAGCAAATTTCAAGTGTTGTAACTTTAGATGTCACCTGTTGCTAACATCCCACATTTCAGTGTTGGCTGCCTCATTTATGGCCTCGAGAGAGAATTAACGGTGACAAATATTGATTGGAATGTCCTGCGGCGTATTATGTCCAACAGAGATGGGAATATTTAATTTGGTGATATTCTGCTTCAAGCAAAACTGTGGAGTGTTTAATTTTCACACAGGCTGACAACCGCATGCACAGAATATTTTGTGAGGCAAGTTCAAGTTCTTTTCAGTCAGCCAGTTTATCAATCAAGAATACCAGGCAGACAAAAAACATACAATTAATACAATTACATGTATGTTCTTGTGTATAAATTATATAGGTCTCCATATAGGCTACAAATACAGTACATAAAGTGACTTAAAAAGTAAACAAACAAACTCCATACAAATGAGAATATATGCAAAATGTTCCGGGTCTTGACACTAATTTCTGACAATCATAAAAACGCGTGTTAGGTTAGCTGTTAGTGCCAACTGGTTAAAGCAATTCACTGCCAAAGGCAAAATGTAAGCACTCTGGAATTAAATAGACCTTCAACAAATGTCTTATCTACATATTCCAAGAGCAAAAATAGAATATTGATGTTTCTCAATAAATTATTTTGTGCATAAACACACATAATGTTAGAGGCTCTTCTCCGATTAAATTTGACCACATAGGTCTTTTGTACAAGCAGCTTATTATGACCCATATTCACCTTATTGTTAGGCAGTAACCCCAAGTGGCTGTGGTCATTATGACGAGCTAAGGAGTAAGTCAGGTGACATAGTATAAAAAGCAACAACATTTAAGGAACACTTAAGGCAAAGAAAACTTTATTTCGATTTGCAGTATTATATTTGACGGTATGGCTCTTTTCTGGGGCCTCTCTGCCTTTCCTTGGGTTTACACAGAGAGCCTCTTCCACGCACCTATGTGGGAAACCTAATGTGGAGAGAGCACATCTCTCTGCCCTTCCACATGCAAACAAGGAAAGCCTTCAGGCACAGAGAGCAAACTCCCCTGCCCTTCCATGCGCCTACATGGCAACAGTAGGCAGGCCAGAGCAGTTTAAATAGCGCACCCTGAATGAGATTTGTCCACTGCTTGCAAAGAAAGGAATCATGTGACCTATCAGCTGACTCCCTTCCATCAGTCAGTTGCTCCATCAGTTGACTGGGCTGTCTGAGCTCAGCTGATGTTGCTGGGATGTGAGCTGAGCTTGAGATCGTGTCCAACTTGAACCAACGCTATGCTCAATGTATGGAGATGGTTGGGTTGCAAGAATGGGTCAAAAAACACAGGACTTTGACATTTTGCTGCTGTGTCCTGCGTGAAACCAAAAGTCAGTGCTGATTTATTTTAGCTAGGTAATGTAGTATGTGACATATGTCGTGTTAGTCTCGTAAGAAATGTACTTGTTTTAACCCAAACCAGGATCTTTTTTACAAAACCTGACCAACTAGGTTTCTTGTGTTTTTGCTAAACCTATCAAAGAAGTTTCGGTGCAACTGCGACCGTTAACAGCCATATGTGACCTGTTCCAGTCGATTAGGTATAATCCTGACAAAACTGATGTTTTATTTGATGCCACTGCATATCTTGTGTCATGTTTAAGTCACGTTTCCATTACATTTTGTTTCATTTTGTGACATTTCACCTCAGCCAAGTGTTAAAACTTTTTGCAATACATCAGGTTTTGAGTGTTTAGTTTACATTTCCAGCCTCACCAGTCCAGATTTAATGTGCACATTGATGCCCTTTAGAATGTTCGATGTGATCAGTGCATCATAATGCATATTTTTCACTGTCACACAGCAGACATATTGACTGGTCATAGTAGGAAAAGTACACGAATAACAATAACAATGACTCCAAGACACCAAGACCCTGAAACTAAAGCAGCTAAATGGAATTCAGAAATCATTAAATGTGTTATTTCCACCTGTATTTTTACTGTGACATGTCAAAATGTCTGCTGTGCAAAAGGTTTATTGAATTGTGAGCAAGTGTCGTCATGAATGTACCCGTTGGCTCATTTGGTTGTCCTGCAGCTGATTGGTTGGCAGGTCTGCCTGAGAACAACTGGGTGCAGTACTCCTCAGGTTGTGTAGAGGTTTCTATCACATTTCCCACAGAGAGGCTCTTTCCATGCACTGTGTTTTGGTTTCTTTATCATTTGCCATGTTCTGCAAGCTATTCTTGAAACCATTTGTTTGGCTAAACAAAATAACAATTATCTTTGCGCCCAAACTTATCTGGGTTTGGCTGTGTTGTCGGAAAACTGCTGGTCATGCTGGCTGCTGAAGAGAAGGGAGGAGATGCTTCCTAAACTGGCTGTTGATCAGAAGCAATGCGGACACTCTTTCATCTAGAATGACAAAACGAGGCGCTGATCCTCTGCATTATTCCTGTGCTGTTTATCCTTTGGCCTTACTCTTAGTTTCGATTGTCTCTGTTTAGCAGCTGATGATGTGTGGAGAGCTTGGATAATCATTTGTTTTTCTCGCATTGTTGTTCACATTTTCTTGCTCCAAAAATTACAGTATTTTTTTTTTTTATCATGTTCTTAAACTTTATCTTGTTTTGGAGCACATTGGCATTTAATTAGCAAAAGCTGGCTGTGCCACATTACTTTCACAGATTGGTGGGCTGTCAGCTCCTCCACTCTGTCCCTGCGGACACAAACCCAGTGAAATGAGCAGGTTTGCATCCTCCTGTTTACCTCACGTTAACAGGTAGTCTACATAAAACTAAGAGGTTCTGTCCCCACAGATTTCATGCAGGCAGAAGTATGAACAGGTGGCGTAGGTGTTGCCATAAGTGTGTGCTTAAAATGACCGAATAAACCCCCCCATAAAAACAGAGGAAATTATTACCTGCTACCCCGCGCAGATCTACTCATCAGCTCCCATGCAAAACACAGAGCATTTTATCAGTAATGGCCGATGTGTCTGCGATGGGCAGGGCACCTATCTGCCTGTATTCACGGATTAATATTTAAAGACACCTGAAACTGACTCCCCTCCAGCGTGCTCCTCCTTGAACAGTAATTTCTGATTTTCCTGAGGAGCCTCGCAGTTCATCAGTCAGACATCTCAGCATACGAGTTCTGTCAGTGAAGGAGGAAGCAGCTCTGCTTTTACAGCGCGTCCCACTGTGAAAAGAGAAGTGCGACCTCGGCTTTCAGCATCTGTTTGAGAAGGTGTTACTAAAAAGTAACTTCATATGTTAGTGTATATAACAGATGTCTAAACCTAGCAATCACACAGAGAGGTAACATGCAGTGAAGTGCAAATCTCCCAGCACTCAGTATAGGCTGAAATGTACTATATATATTTTTTCTTTTTCTGATGTAAGACTCTATCAGTTCTTCTCCAATCATGCAAAGTTTCTGCACTTGAACATATTTCACTGATTCGCAAATAAACCAGGTAGCAAACCTGTTAGTTACAAGTGTTCATAGAATCAAGTGATACAGTGCCATGCTGAACAGGAAAAGCCAAAACAATAATAGGAATTTCATCCATCTCATGTAAGAAGAGATTATTTGGCATTACTCTCACAAACACCAGTGTATAAATGAGGATCCCATATGGATCGGCAGAGCACTAAACCGTATCTATTATTAAAGCGTGAGGGAGAATTTTTAGAGCACTCTGAATTTCTGCCGTATTCATAATTTATATTTAAATCCTTCTTGGTCCCCACTACATATTCAGATCTCATTTACTGTCATCCGTGCAGACTCGCCGCCTTTATCCTCCAGGAATCTGGTCTCAATTAATGTTCTTATCGAGATTTAGGAGAGGATTTGAAAGGAAAGGTGCTTGGCAGTGACCATGGAAACACGCAGTGGAAGCAATTTGTGTGTTGTTACAGACGTCGGAATAATTTAATTGAATGGCAGTGCTTTTCCTGCATTTATACTACCACCGGGATCACACTGTGTTTACCATGTTGGCGAGCAGAGCCTTGTATGTTTTTTCAGAGCTTGAATATATGCCCCAATACCCACCCACAAACGATCTACTAGGACTTTGGGATCAGCCTTAGGATTGGTGCATAAATATTGCATTTAAACAAATTGATTGTTGCAAATACCAATGGAGGTGTTCAATTTTCTGCCTGGTTTGTCTTTTCACAGAGGTCTGACTCTGTATCCAGCCCATAACTGCACTGCTGAGGGGAAACTCCACACACAGCCTGTGTCTGTCAGAGGAGATAGTGTTGCAACCGTATAGAGGGATGGAAGAAAAAAAAAATGGGGGGGAAAGCTTCAATCATTCATCACCTCTCCCCTGCACCAGTGTCACAGGGGTGGAGATTCAGAATTCAAAGAACAATGTTCAGGGATGCTAAAACTGCAGAAACAGAACGGGGTGCTTTTGATGATTTGTCATACTTTTTGCATGGTGGACAGAACTGTAAAGTGCTACAATTTGGCCCAGGAAAAGATCTTCCAGGACCACAAGATCAGTAATGTCAGATTTATTTTCACTTTGCGTGTGTTTGCTGTGCTCGTGAAAGCACTGGCTCTGTTGTTTATATGCCATAACAATAATGCAGGCCAGAAGCAAAGCAGAAACTGCAACAAACAACCAGCAAAAAAAAAAAACAAAGGAGAAAGAAGTCATTTCAAAGCATGTTTCTACCATTAAATCAATTGTAAAAAGGAAATAAGAATAAAATGAAAGTCTTTTTCATTCATTATGGAGAACAAAAACAAGCTAGCATATCAGATTGTACGAAAATGCCATTCTCTCTCTTAGCATTTTAAAATTTGATGTAGACAAAATGAAGCTGAATGCACAAACACCAACTTGTCTGCAAACTCAGTTTGAAACTAATTTTTATTAAAAGTCTTTGTTTTTGCAATTTATCATTGTGTACAAGTCACAACTTTCCTTTTCCCCCTATTTGCTACTTGTTAGCCGATGTAGGGCACAGCAGTGATGTGAATGCATTATTTAACATAAGCAAATGTTATACAGTAGAATTAATTATAAATTGAAACGGATGCATATTTGATTTCTCCATTTCCCCCCTAGCGTACACCTCTGGGCTTTGCCAGACAAAGAAAGCTCGGCAAACAAGAGTTGTGATTCAGGCTGGAGCTTGTTCCAGACTCTCCTGAAGTGACCAGTCATGTCTGTCAGTAGCATTGTGAAAAATGACCTCCTTCTTCCCAGCTGAACAAGAAGCAGAGTTTTACACCCGCTGAACACAACTGCCAGGACACAACTTCTCTTGAAGCACAGACAGAGAGAGTCCATCCAAACAATAATGACTTAAGTGATACAACTTTAGCCAAAAGTGTAGGTACTGAAATTAACTAATTAGCTAAAAGCTAATTTCCACACGAGAGAAGTCCCGAACATTAAGAAGTAATAAAGCAATTGTAAAATAGTAACAATAATGTATTTCACAGTTCACAGTTAGGCTACTTGTGAATTAACCTGATCTAACAGAAATACGTGAGAATACTTCGACCTTTTAAAGGGACACCTTGCCATTTTTCAACCAGCTTTGTATCACAATTATGTAGGTAGTATGTATAAATGAGTTATGATCATAAGTGTTATATCATAGGCAAGTGTAGCACTCAGGATTACCATCACCTGGATGACTGAGAATCTTCGCCAACATAAATGAACCATGGTAAACTTCTTTCAGTCTCACCAGTGCCCAGATCTTCCTGCTCATCTCCCAGCTGAAATCCAGATTTTCGCTGGCTCTAGGGCTGTTGCTAGAACTACAAATTGTACTCATGCATTTTTTTGTGTCCGCCACCATGTATATAAAGTAGCAGATACTATATATATATTTTCTTTTTCTGATGTAAGACACTATCAGTTCTTGTCCAATCATGCAAACTTTCTGCTCTTGAACATGTTCCACTGATTTTCAAATCCTTGAAAACACCTATCTTGTATATTTGTAGATATTTTATACTCTGGGACTAGTGAGTGACCCTGACCCGGGGAACACACTGGTTGTCCTTATTCCTTTGGGATAAATAAAGTTTTATTGTATTGAATTGAATTGAATTGAATTGAATTTAATTGAATAACCCCGTGACAAACGATCCGACTTGACTTTCTACTGTTTCCTTGGTCTCAGCACATAATTATTAACAAATTGCATCCTCTAAAGCGATGCTAAGAGGTCATGGCCATTTCTGTGAGATCAGGTTGTGTGAATTGTGAAGCAATAAAGTCAACACAAAACATCCTTCATGTATTTGTGTATCATTTTTTGTGAACAATAAATCTCTAACTAAGCTAAAACTATATCTCGGGCCAAACATTCACAACATAACGTCAGCACTGACATTGCTTTTCAAGGATATCAAAAGCGGGGGAGATGGCTAAATCCCTCACCTCAAAGGCATACAGCCAGTTTGTTTTCAAAAACACTGAGTAAACTGGGGACCAATATCAAGGTTGTGTGCTATATAAACAACAATGCTCCCAACTTAGTAAAAGCCTGCAGGGACCTTCTCCAGGATGGAGATATGAGAGCAGTGCACACACTGTACACTTCAATATGCAGAGGTTAACTTGAGGATATTTATCAGCGGACAGAGCTAAGTGGAATTACCATACATGCTCTGGAGGCAGTGAAATGAAGTTTGCACTCATAAAGCAGACTGTACATTAGCTAAGTGCAGTGCATCCAGTTAAAAGGTGGTGATATGTCACTGTGGTGTTCGGACGTTTTCTCCACTCCCTTGATGACCAGAAATGAAGTTTTGCAGGTTTAAACTAAACAGGAACGATATTTTTCTGTCTAAAAATGTCTCAAAATAAAGTGTCAGAGCTATGTCTGTCAAACCTTCATTTCATTTTGTCACCAAAATCATTACAAGCTAGCCCCAAGCCAGCCGCCTCCCAAACAACAGAGGTAATGCTGGTTGTTCCAAAAATGTGTCCATCAAATGTCTCACAGGAATCTAACAAGCAGAAACAATTCACATTTTTTCTACATAACACGAGGCTAGAACTTGTGCTCACTATAGTGCTCTGCTATGTACTACAACTGAATAGTATTCATATCATACTACTGTCAGTTTTCAAGCACTTAAGCAGAGACACTTGTAATTTTCTAGAAAACAGATGTCTTGTCAAATGTCTTTAAGTGCACTACCACCACCTGAAATGTCATTTGACCATTTGCAGATAGACTTTATTGAGTTGACACTGAGTGAAGGTAAGATGCACTGTGCTGTTGTCATGGACATGTTTAGTAAATGGTTGGAAGCGTTCCCGGTGTCAAAGGCAGACTCAAGTGCTGTCGCCAAAGCTTTGGTAAGTGAAATTATTCTAACAGTCTGTGAAAGATCAGTAATGATAATGGCACACTTTGTGAATGCTGCTTTGAAGGCAGGAGTATTTATGTATTGATATGTACTTTGCTGGTATCACCCAGCAAGCGCAGGGGCTGTTGAATGGGAAACTGGGACACTGAGATGCAAAGAATGTTGGGCTTTTCTATAGCAGTAATCTCCCTCTATACACCACGGGTGAAAACATGAACATGCCTTCTCTCAGACTAGTGGAAATAAAACATCAAATACACTTTTAAATGTTCAGTTTAGTTCAAATTTCTGTTCTGAAAAGGTATGCAAAAGTGCACATTTAATTAGAATAATGCCTCTTTTGCACTTTTTTTTTTTTTTTTTGAAAACATGTAAAACCAAAAAGAAATCATTGTCTTAATGTAAGTTATCAGCTGGGGAAGTCTGATGGTGTTACCTTATACACTTTTTAGAAAACATTATGGGATAACACTTTAGTACTTTCTAAGGTCCTTATTCTGAGAGACTATTTCAGAAGGAGAAACAGAAGAGTGAAGTAAAGATAATATTTAATACAGAATATGAGTGTACAGATAGACAGATGATTTATTCTCATTAAGATTTAACAGAAGTCTTTGGCACTTGGATGCCAGAGGGAGATATGTTGTGATCAAGGGACAAACAAGCAGCAGCAAGATAAATTTCCCCATGGAGGCCAGACATTGGTGGTGGTGGTTGCTGACTCTGAGGCTGCTGACTGCTGAGGCAGATGAGGCTGAAGGGTCCGTAAAGACTAGGTGGTGATGGAGAGGTGGAGGGCGCACGTGACTGCAGGAAGAAAGAACTATGGTGCAGTTTGTTCGTTCGTTTTTTTGTTTTGTTTTTTTGCTGTGTGTGTGTGTGTTTGTGTTGGGGGGAGTGTTAGTGGGTTAGTGGGTGATAGGCTGACAGAGAAGGTGCGTCGCTGTGCTGTTGGTTTATTTTGAATCAGCCGATGACACAATTGACCAACCCAGACAATGACACCTAGAGGCAGTGAGTAAGCATGCATGCAAGGAGTGAGAAGCAGGGTGAGAAAGAAACTTACAGCCTGAATAAGTTTTTTTTTTCTTCCTGAAACTCTTCTTCTGAAAATCTTAACTTTGGCAGCACTTACACACTAAACTTTTCAGTTTTATTCATGTCAACATTCTGAAGGTTTTTACAGCGGACTTTGGTCGTATATCATTCATAGCCTGATTTAGATAACATGTTATTCTTAAAAACAAGATGGAAATTGATTTTTTTTTAAAAGGCTGTTGACAGTATTATCTGTATCCATCCATCCATCCATCTACTGTATTTTCATCCGCTTAACCGGGGCCAGGTTGCAGGGGCAGCAAGCCAAGCAAAGCACCCACTTTCCAGCTCCTCCTGGGAGACCCGAAGGCGTTCCCAGGCCAGATGAGATATGTAATCCCTCCAGCATGTTCTGCGTCTGTCTCGGGCCTCCTACCAGTGGGATGTGCCCGGAACACCTCTAACAGGAAACGCCTCGGAGGCATCTTGATCAGATGCCCGAACCACCTCAAACAACCCCTTTCTACATGAAGGAGCAGCGGCTCTACTCCGAGCTCCCTCTGTATGTCTGAGCTCCTTACCCTCTCTCTACGGAAACTCATTTCGGCCGCCAGGGATCAGCACGTCTGGTGCCCTGCTCCTGCCTGCCGCACCGCACAATGCACCAAACCCTGATTCCTGTTCCTGCAGGTGATGGGCCAACAGGGCGTATTTTCTATATGGCTATTTTATTTCGATAACCAAACTTCCCTCTGTAAAACCTTTGACTGTATATGTAAACAATAATTTTGAACCTCAATCCAATGTTCAGATTTCTGTTCTGGAAATGTGAGCAAATTTGTCCATATTTAATTAGATATTGCCGCATTTGCATATTTTAATATAAAACCTCGGGAAACTTGCGATACAAAACTGTAATCAACTTGGGAAATCAGGGTGACATCTATTAATAACACCTGCAGTGTCAATACACCCTGGCCTGTAATGCACTTCCTACTCATCACTTGAACAGAAAAGAGATATACTGTACACTGTAGCTACATGCATTTGTCTCCTAAAAGGAAAAGTGAAGTGCGTGTGAATGAAGTTCCACACACGACGACCCTCAAACTGAGCACGCTTGATGTCCTAACGCACAGCCTGAAATACAGTTCTCTATTCCCTATCTTAGTCAACCTGAACACATCCTATTTGAAGAGGATGACAACTAAGAGGCTCCAGATGATGAAGCTGACACTTCCAGAGAGTGCAGGCTGTGATGTCCCCGTACTGAAGCTTGAAGTTTTGCCTCACTATCAGTGTAAGACCGCTTTTGAAGTGAGTTGAAAGAAACTTAAATCCAATGACGACTGGGTGCGCTTCCTCATCTGTGACCAGACTGGGAGTGAGTGTTGATACACAGCGAACTTAATGAGGATGCTCGTATTTCACTTTTCCCTGGAAAACAGCCCTCAGACAGATAATGATTATGTTTTCATCATACTTGCATAAATTGAATGTTATTAAATGACAAGGGTTGATCTTAACTGCAGGAAGAGACATTATTATTTAAAAACATCAAATAGTAATAATTCACCCCCCATATTGGTTTCTTTTCCATGCTCCCCTTGATCTATAGCTACCAATTAAAGAATAAATACATCACATGTACATCTGACAACCAAATGCAACATTTTCTGATTTGTTTAATAGGTTTTTTTTATTCTCCCACAAGCAAATTATTTACTTTCAGTTTATCTGTAGCATCTCCATGGCAGATAAATACCATTTATTAAAGCTCTGTGTATTCAAAGAGGATGGAAACTTAACTTTTCAAGCTAGGGGGGCGATCACACAGAGAAGCGGACGCTTCAAAGACGCTTGAAGCACTTATTCAATGCGCACTAGCTACTGGCATCTGATGCTGAAAAAGTTGAAAATATTTTCATCGTCTAAAAAGAAGCGTCTACAAAACCGCACATCTAAAAAGACACCGGAAAAACGCCCGTCTAAAAAGACGCTTGAACGCCAGTCAGACGCGCCGCATCGTAGGAAAACAATGGTTTTACTGGTGTCACGTTTCTGGTGTTTCATCTCGGTGTGAACGCTCCCTAAGAGTGAGCAAAAGAGCAATATTGTGACACCACTCTGGCCTAAGGAGACACAAAGCTAATCATGTACTGATGAGGCCACCAAGGAGGAAATGAAAGCTGAGCTGCTCTTCATCAAATTACATAACCTTACCTTTTTTTTTTGTATTTTTCACCATATGTTAATTTGAACATTATAAATAAAGCAGTTTAGAACTGTTTTTATTTATGTCATTCAGAGCAGATTTTACACAGTCTTTCCCTTTCTGTTCTTCTTTGCTTTGTGAGTAACTATCTGTGACCTCTCTGTGTGACCTCTGTCTTTTAAAAAAGTTGTTCATGCTCACAAATATTAACTGGACTGTCTTTGACTGTGGGAAGGCCAAACAGTATGTGTTTCATATTTAAACAGGCTGGTTTCGGCAAACAAAGCTTGTGATTGGGGTTACAGACCAGCACAGAGGCAGAGGCATCAACCTTGAACAATGAGTAAGAAAAAAAAAATCTGCTGAAGTAAATCTTGAGAAACTTTAGAAAGAGTGCCATCATTCAAACTTGAGGTTTTTCTGTTGAGATTCCTGCCTCTATGGCTGAATTTCTGAATGCAACATTGACAGGGACAAACATTTTTACATCTTGAAATGGGAAAGCAAAATGTACAAAACAAAAATGCTGCCAGACTGTTCAGTTTTTTTTGGCTGACAGTACCCTCGAATTAGAGCTGTCAGCAGACTTTTAGCTTCCCATCGTTTTGTAATTCCACATCCAAAGCCGTGACTGGAGCGGTTGATGTCCAAATATTTAGATGTCAGTGTTTCAGTGTGTCCCAGATCTTTAATTTTACCAAACAACATTTCTCTCAGGTAAATGACATGCTGCTTTGTATTGCAGGGTGCAAATGACGAGGGAAGATGGAGGGCAAAGGTGCAAAGAAGGAGTTTGGAAGGCAGAGTGCGGGAGCAAAACCATAGACAGCTAAGAGTCAGCGGTGCTAATGTGGGGTCTGAGTGTGTAACCTCACTCTCAGTGCGCTCTGATTAAAGAATGATTTATAGGCCTGCTGCAGAGCCCTCTCAGCAATCCGTCTCCTCAATGAGATTTTTTTTCCCCTTTCGAGGGGTTTGGTAAATCAAGCCATCTTGGAAAGGATCTTGGGTGGACAATGTCAATGTGTTACTGAGAGGGAGCCATTAAATGCTATAATCAAGAATGCATGGGGGGTTCACAGGTGCATACAGACACTTATTTGTCACATACAGTGTTGGTCCTGACTCCTTCAGAGGAATAAATCAGTGTTTGGAGACATTTACGCATCGATCATTCCCACAGACTGATCACCACATTAATCTTAGTCTCTCGGCTTTAGTATTCATTTGCATGTGAAGATTATGTTTGATAATGAGTGTGTTGGAATATTACATTTCTTTCTCCCTCCTCTATATTCATACTAAAATGTTAAGTTTATGCAGTGTTCACTGATTGTTCAGACCCAAATGGATAACCTAGTAGCAGTACACTGTGGAAAGGTCCATATACAGTCCATTTGTATGTTACTGAGACATGCTAGCAGCTAAATGCTAATGTCAGTATGCTAACATGCTTATAATGACAACATTAACGTGCTGATATTTAGCATGTCTTTTCTCATGTTTAGTGCAGCATGCTAACATTCGATAATTGGCACTAAATAAAAAGTACAGCTGATAATGACATGTTAATACGATATGTATTTGGTCATTAAGTGTTGGACAAGTGGAAATTTTGACCTCATGATGGCACTGGATGAAAAATTAAATGATGAGCAAAAAAACGTGACAATGTTAACAAAAGTAAAAAAGATTTGTGTATCTGCTGCATGATGTGGATTCACTCCAAGATTTAATGTGTTCTTCATCGTCCCATGATACACCCATCCACTAAGTTCCATGAAAATCAGGCTGGTAGTCTTTCAGTAAACTTCCACAGGCTAGTTAATAACATGTCGGGCAGGAAATCCAAAGTGTGGGATCATTTTGGGAAGGTGAAGGACGAACCCAAGGTGATTTGTAAACTCATCTTCATTGGTCGACTACAAATGTGACATGTCATCTTAAACATGTAAGCAGCTACATGCCCATTAGCTTTTCCCACAGCGTCATTAACAGGCGGTTCGCTCAGTGTGTGACGTGCACTTGTAGATAAAATATAGGCCTATATTAATGATTCTGCTTTTTTGAGCTTTTCTGATCCATATAAGTAGTTGATCACTGTAACCATGATCACTATAAGTGGTTTCCGCTACATTTCAATGTGGACCAAAGTGATAGAGCAACTGACTGACAGAAAGACAGCCTTCGAGCCTTGCTGCTACAGTACCATGTCTTCAAATCTAAGAAAAAAATACTGCCATTTTTCCACCTGTTTTTTTTTTGAGAAAAGTCATCTTGTTGCAAGCATTTTGTTGAGATGAGTATCAGTAACTTTATTAGAAGACAGAATAATTTGGCTGCACAACAACCATGTTAAATGGCACTGACACAAAATAATGTGATTTGTATCGGAAACACACTGAAACTCTCTCATTGTACCGTTTCTAGAAAATAAGGACTCAATAATGGACAAAAATGACTTGACAAGATGGATGTATCACTTCTGGTCTGAAGACTTCGGCACAGCAGCAGAACAATGGCAGTCCTTATGATGGGAAGTCACTGCAGAGCGCTCTGACACACCCATCAATCATTAACAAATCATCTGCAGACTGAATCCTATCTATCAAATGGTGTCATGATGCCATTTGTCCAAAGTGTGCTGCATGACACTGTGGTCTGAATCACAAGTGCAACAGTTATTGCAACAACAGATAGCTTTTCATTTCCACATTATCTCCAAAGTATACAGTATGCTTGAATTTGGGTCACAATATGAAATTTTAGGTACCTCAAATATAGTTGTGCTGCATTCAAGTTTGCATTCCATAAATGTGACCTTTTTATTAACCGCAGCACACAAGCACTCCATGTGTTGTTTCCCGATTATCTCTTCCTGTTTACCCAATTACATTAATTAGAATGCACTGTATTTACATAACCCAGAACAAATAAGCCATTGAGCTAAACCTATTATTAAGCTTCTGTAAAAATAATTACTCCACCTACTGTTGCCATTGTTATAATGTATCTACACTCAGGAACAAACTGTCACAGAAAAGCCTGCTTATTAACATAAATTATGCAAAACAAGTGTTTGGGTATCATGTTGTTATTATTAAAGATGTGCTGTCATATTAAAGCTCAATGTGATAACACCACAAACAAAGTGAGAGCATGATATTTATCAGTAATGGAGAACTACTCAGATATTTTACCATAATAAAAGTATCGATATAAATATTAGGGATAAGTAAGTAGACCATTTTCTGTATCTGTGTCTATATCTGTATCTGTACCTGTATCTATATCTGTATCTGTGTCTATATCTGTATCTGTACCTGTATCTGTATCAGTATCTCCATCTGTACCTGTACCTGTATCTGTATCTATATCTATATCTATATCTATATCTATATCTGTCTGTGTCTGTACCTGTATCTGTACCAGTACCTGTATCTCAATCTGTATCTGTACCAGTATCTGTATCTGTGTCTCTACCTGTATCTGTACCAGTATCTGTGTCTGTATCTATACCTGTATCTGTATCTGTACCAGTATCTGTATCTGTGTCTCTATCTGTGTCTGTACCTGTAACTATATATGTGTCTGTGCCTGTACCTGTACCAGTATCTGTGTCTCTATCTGTATCTGTACCTGTATCTGTATCTGTATGTGTCTCTATCTGTATCTGTACCTGTATCTGTATCTGTATCAATATATGTACAGTATATGTGTCTGTGTCTGTGTCTGCATCTTTATCTGTATCTGTTCCACCAACTGAATTATCTACTCGGAGTGGATGGAGTTTAAGTGTGGCGTGGGTGGGTTTAAATTGGAGGTGGGTAGGACCTAACAGGAAGTTGTTATTTTAAGACTGAAATTGATATGGGTTAATCAGAAGCTGCTTTATTTATTATTCATTAGAAAACCATTTACAGAGCAATCTCAGGACTCAGCTTCACGTCATTTTTAATCACAACAGTAAGAGCTGAACAGACCGGCCCAAACAAGAATTATCCTTCATCACAAGTACATATATTGAGATATTTTACTTGTACACTGTATGATACTCATACTCACAAAGAGTGTGTTGTTTGTACCGGATACTTGTTTTATTGTATTATTTGACTCAATCCCAATAAATAGTCTATGTTAAAATACTCCATTACAAGTATTTACAAGTCATTCATGCAAAGCTCTGATGCATAAGGTATCAAAGTAAATACTGAAGAATAAGTAAGTACTGTTTCATTTTACCGCTGTAAACAGTCGAGTTAGACATAGATGTAACAATTTTATATAGCCTACATTTTGGTAGTTATGTCCAGTGGCTCACAACCAAGGGTTCAGCCCCCCTGAAAAAGCCACAGGATGAAACTTTGGGGTCATGGTAGAAAAGAGAAAAAGTTCTGCTCGAAAAAAAATGAATTCTTTTTTTTTGGTCTTTCTACTGGCTTTTCTCTAAAGGGTTCAAGTCAGAAACTATAGTATACTTAAAAAGTTTATCATATGTTTTTGTTTTTTTTTATGTAAATTCTTATTTTGTAACTAGTAACTAGGCTATAGCTGTCACAAATGTGTAGCAGAGTGAATAATACTTCTTGTTGGGTTACACTAGTCCAAGATGGCAGCATGCATTTGTGCAGCAGCTCTTCGCTCTCCAATTTGGTGCTTTTTTGCGTGTATGCAATATTTGCTTGTTTAGTTCGATGTGGATTGGATGGTTGAATGTATGAAGGATGTGGTTTTTAACTGTCAGCTCCTTACAAAAGAAGCACTCCAAATTTATTTATTTATTTTTTTTTTAATGAAACACTGACAATAAAAGGGCATTCTGATGCTTCCACCATATACCAAGAATAATAATATCGAAGCTATTATTGTATATTTCACAAACACTAAAGCAGCATCAGCAAACAAATTAATAAACACAATAACCAAATTAAAGATACTAACTACACCCAGGGTCTGACTGAGGCTCGAACATGTACGGCTGAATCTTTCTGATGTTTCCTCTTAATGCCGCTGGCCACCTTGATGTGCACTGTTTGGTTCACTGCTCAACAAGAGTAGCGGTGGAGAAAGTGGAGACTTACTGACAGCAGATTCCTCAATGAGGAAGAAAGACTAGATCTACGTCTGGAAAACCACGTTAAACAAAATATTAGTATAAGTATTTTACTATAGGCAACCTTGAAACATGTCTGGAGAGGAACTTTAAGAACAATATTTGAGTAAATGTTGGCCTCCATAGCTAGCTTCTGCCACTGGTAGTTACTGTGAGATGAATTCTATGGGTAAAATACAATGAGCATATCAACATACAACAGTATGCTGAATCTATTTTCCAAGGATGGTAAAGGCATGACCGGACTGCTCTCCCTCTGAGTGGTTAGCACTTGTCGCATTTGTTTTTTGGGTTGGTTATGTTTAGGCATGAGGAGTCAGATTGGTTAGGGTAAGAATGTCAGCGTAAGCCAATCAGAGGCAGAGTGAAGCGACGTGGTCGGACAAACCTTTGCCATCCTAGGATAAAAAAATACTTGCCTACAGAACATGTCCTTCAAAATTCTTTAAGCCGTTTTTGACAACTCTTTCACTCGTCTCCCAAACATCACAAAACCCTGTACAGCAGTGTGGCATTAATGCAGAACTTTCTGTCCTTCAGTAAAAAAGAGAAACTTTCAGATGCACCAATGTGACAGTCTTTGATCCAGTCAATAACAATGTAAACAAAGCCAGCACACGCTGCACAAAGATGTTTCCGCTGTGTGCTTCACTCTATATTTTCGGATTTGGCCTTTAACAATGTAGCCCACGTACAAAGCTAACCTGCCTGAATAACAGTGATTAAATTTGGCAGACAGCTTGCTCATCATTATGGCACAAGGAGAGGGCAGTCAGAGAATACTTGAAGGTGCTTAACAGAGTCACAGAACACAACATTTTTCTCTGCTGATTAGCTTATATAGAGCAGAGGAGCACGGGTGATGATTATTCCTCAGGATGAAAAAGGCTACATGTTGGAGCTGTGCTGGCTGTATAAATGTCGGGCTAGGCATGGTAATTTGATGTTTTTTAGCACCATTTCCCCTGTTGCATATTTCAACTGAAGTGAATTCACATTTCAGCTGAAAACATCCTACCCTTGACTGTAATACGGAATAAAGAGTAGACTTTGCAAAGACACAAAGGCGCCTCTCAGAATGCTAAAAAAACAAGTTAAACTGCAGCTGCATTGCAATAGCTTATTCTGTTAGTCACATCACACCATTGTCTCTGTGATTAACCAGGTAGTCCATCTTGCATGGATATGACAGGCCTGCAAACAGTATGTCTGTCTTGAATGTGTAATATATTTTTCTGGAGCAAGTGCGTGTACAGCTCCTTGCAACAGAGCTGTCTCCCTGGAAAAAGTGCCAATTATAATATTAAAGCTGTCTCTACCAGTGACCTTTTTGCATTTGCTCTGTATGCTATTACACTCAATCAAGAAAGGTCAGTGGTGGACGTGGGTCTCATGCAAAAACTATTTTTTTTTTCATCTTGTGTTGGCTGTTTGTACAATTGGATTTTATCACTGACATAAACACATGGAATATCACCCGTGTGACTTTGCAATAGATTTGGTGTTTGCATTCACTGGTATGACTTGAATTTATAACGTGTTGTTCTGTATGCAGCATGTTGGAGCTTTGTAAAGTGGATGATGTTGGACACCCACCGCTCCACCCGGCTTCGTCTTGGCAAGTTGCTGGAGAAATCCAAAACTGGTAGAAAAGATTTCTGCATTCTTAACTTTTATCGTTCGTCAGTCACATTTGCACAGTGAGTCCGAAACCTTCGTCCGGCATTAAAATTTAAACAGGTTTCATTCTCTGCATTTTTCGCATCCGTCAAAAGCCTTCAGAGACGTTTGACCAAAAGTCAGTGAAGATAATGTGGCGGCAAGACACAGCCAAGACAGTAATATTCAGGTGGATGATGATGACGAAGAGGAAGATATGGACCACACACAGAATGTGGAGGACAGAGAGGGAAGACAGCTCCGCCCCTTCATGCAGCTGCGGTGCCAAATGAAAGACAGGGAGGGACTGATGCCAGCTAGATAGGTAAGTGGAGAGAGGCAAAGGAAGAAATGTGTTTTTAAATCTAATCGAATTTTAACAACCAATAGAACAATAAAACGCATCGGAATCAGTGTGCAAGGTTTCTGTGCGTACCATTTTTTTTCCCAGATGACGGATTAAATAAACCCATCTGCACACACACACACACACACACACACACACACACACACACACACACAAAAAAAATGGACTCAGTGTGCAAAGGTTTCTTTTTATTCTTGAGCTTTTGGTCTAATAGACCTTCATAAGAGCGTGCATGAATCAACAGTGGACTGGCAGGTAAACGTAACCAGTCTCAGTCTAATGCTGTGATCCATTTACGTTGCTACAAGCGGTGAGACTCAAGATGATGTCGTAAAATGTTGTAACTTCCTGTTTAAATTGGCGACATGCGTCTCCGTTTGCGCTTGTACCATTTACAACCTAAACGTAAACAAAGATGGATGCCTCCAAGAAAGCAGTCGTCGCCATTGCAGTAGCGGAGCCTTTATTATTAGCAACACTGCTCGCTACTTTCACCAACACCAATGGATAAACAAGACATACGCGACATTCCACGTACAACAACACATCATAAAGCATTCCCATAAGGCATTATAATGTGTACGAGTAATTAAAATGAAGACTCAAATTTGCTAAACAGTAAAATAATGATAAAGAGCAGAGCCACTTGTGGTAAATATAGGGTGCAGCCATCTTTGCTTCTGTCAGTCTTCTTGAAACTCGTAGTCCTCTGTCCGCTATTGGTGGAACCACGTCGCTGCTTAATTTTGCGCAGCTTCCAGTCTCTCCTACCGTCTTACTAGCGGTAAGATCTATATTGAACAGGTTAGGATTTATTAAGTTTAATAATGCACTGTTCTTGCTTTAGATCCAGTAGTTGCAAAAAAGCATAGTTAACTGTTTATAAGTGCATAATTAACTATTAATAAAGGCATAATAAAGTATGTTTTAATCTTAATAAAGCAACAAAAAAATCTTAGTAAAGGATAAACAATGACATTATATGTGTTTGTAATGCTATTATAAATAATTGTAAGAAACTCATAAGGCTTTTATTAACATTCTTAAGCATCTACAAACTGTTAACAAGTTTCTTATAAGTGCTTATAAATGTCTAATCTAACAATTGTTTATAATGCTATTATTAACACTTATATAGTCTTATTAAACATTTAATAATGTTAATAAATGTCTTATAAGGAGTTATAAGCGCCTTATTACATATTATTAATTAACCATTTCATCACAAAGTAAATGCGCCTTGGAGAGGGTTCAGGCTCAAGCCATCATTAATCAGAGATCTAAAAAACAAACATCTCAAAACAAAAGTAGAACAAAGGGCTACAATATGGAGGGGTATCAAGTGAGAACCATCATGACACAAACCACAGACCACAAATTCTATAAGAGATGAAAATTGGATTACAGCATAGTTTTGTGAAGCAAAAGTGTAATTTTTTTTTCTCTACAGCTCTCTGCGTGGAAATAAAGTGCTAATTGTAATTAGTCTAATGTGTCACATTTGGTAGGCTGCGAAACAGTTACGTAAAAGATGACAGAGAGTAGTTATTGTGGATTTATTTATTCATTTGGAAGTCCAACATGGTCATTTTCATGGATTCCATGACTAATAAATATGCTTTTAAAATAAAAAAAATTGCTGTTCTTTTTTTAAGTGCCGTTATTGTATTTCTAATTGACAGGAAAACTCACACTGTTTGTTACTTGTCAAATTGAATGAACCATTGAAACATTGCTATCACCTTTTCACTTTTGGAAAACACATGTACTAACCCTATTAAATAGCACTATTTCTGCTCTGATGTAATAAATCAGTAGAGATATTTTTGTCAGACCAAAGTAATGATTATGGTTTCCTGTAACATGCAACACACTGACTGAGCAGCTCCAGCGCACTGCACCTGCTTTGCATAGTCATATCAGTGTTTGAGGAGGGAGCCCCTTTGTGGGCAAACTCTGAATTTCTCCTGTCAAATAAAATGAACAGCACTATAAATGGGTTGTACTTCTCACCCTCTTTTATCTTTATAATGACTGTCAGATAGTACAAACATTCACTGACAACATGTATTGATGCCACAGTATTCCAGGAAAAAAAAATCAGATGTTCCCAAACCAACACAGCATGATTCCTCGTAGTTGGTGTTTTTTATGTGTGAGTGTGTGTCACTGATGAATGTGAAAAACCTTCATGTCGTCTTCCTACCAGCAGAAACTGGCCCAGTGCACCACAGGGATCATTTCCAGTTTGGACAAATCTACCAGGCCAATTTTTTTCAATTCTTGGTACTGTGGTAAACCTAACCTTATACATACAGTACCGACTGGCAAAGTGGGTAAAAACAGAGCAGAACAATCACATGTCCTTATCCCATTATCATCTTGATTTGACAAAAGCCAGTTCAGAAAAGCACAGAAACTCATCTTAGATCGCTGACTTTTCAAATGAGTCCTACATTTTCTCTCTCCAGGGCCCTTATTGGCGTCACTGTCGGGCTGCAGTACACTCTGGTTTGAATAGCAGTTTAAACATGGTCATTGTCTGTATGAACCTCCTTATGTTAAAGATATATTGCAGGATTGTCTGTTGCTGCCGGTAAACACGCTGGCCAGTGAAAGTGAAAGTGAAAGCCAACCCCGATTCACTCTCATTTGGTGTTCTGCCTGGCTATATGTAACCAGCGGACTCTAGTGTTGTCTGCATTGTGTTGATATGTACT
Organism: Epinephelus cyanopodus; assembly: GCA_026686955.1. Taxonomy (NCBI): domain Eukaryota; kingdom Metazoa; phylum Chordata; class Actinopteri; order Perciformes; family Serranidae; genus Epinephelus; species Epinephelus cyanopodus. Next base: position 23,032,787 of record CM048929.1, read on the forward strand.
ATGGAGGTCCAGACTGTGGAAATCTTATGAGGCGATCTCCGTTTATTCCTAACAACCCTGACAGCAAGAGGTAAAAACAACACCCTCCGTCAATCGGGACCATATAACTCGAGCCCCTCTCTCACGGAGTACAGCAGCAAAAGGGTGGCGAGGGCCACGTTACATCCAATTCACTACAATAAAACACAGGAAACATACTTGACAGAAAGAGGTGAAAACAAAATCCTCTGTTAATTATGACCATATAACTCGAGCCCCTACACACATTAAGTGACACAGGAATATATTAGCATGTTATACAATATGTTTAGGCTGAAAATGAACTTAGAAACATGGCTTCACAGCGCTAAGCTCAAAAAAGCCCAGAAGATTCTGAAGGACTCATCCCACCTGGGACACCACCTGTTTGAACTGTTGCCCTCGGGCAGGAGATACAGGACAGCTATAGCAAACATAAACAGGTTAAAAACAGCTTTTATCCAAAGGCAATAACTGCACTTAGCGAATGCACTAAGGTTTAACTGTGGAAATATACTTGAGTGCAATACAAAGGGATTTGTGCAACAGGCTGAATGTCCTGTGTGTGTTTTGTTGTGATTTAGTGATTTTTAAGTGTAATATTTATTACAGTTTTACTTTTACTTTTTATTATATAGTTTGTTAATGTTTTTATAAGCTCTTTTTTACTTATATTTGCAACGAGGAGGTTGCATTCAGTGTCATTGTACATGTGCAATGACAATAAAGATGTTTTATTCTATTCTAAAACACAGAAATTACCACAAGAGCAATGTCACTTATCTCTCCCATGGAGCACAACAGCAAAAGTGGAGAGGTAAGGTGGGAGACACCCCTTTAGCATTAACCAAAGTTTATGTACTTTGACGTCTGGTTGACGTGTAAACTACAAGTCGTGCTGCCCACTTAAACTACCATACACTGAAAAAAAAAAAAAAAAAGGGAAAATCCAAATCGAGCAGGAGGTTTTGCCACAAATGCCAAAAACATGTCCCACATTTTGATATTCTGATTCAAGTTTTATCAGATCAGCTCCACATCTTTTTGGCACAAACACTGGTAAAAAATAAGTTTAGAAGGCGGCATGATACTGTGGCTCACTGATTAATATTATTTCCTCCCACCATGAGAGTCTGAATTTGATTCCTGGCCCAGGCGTTGCGCTTACTTTTCATTCACTTCAATGTGATCACAAAGTTGGCTGCTGTAAGTGCGCCTCAATGAATATTTTTCCTCCGCTGTTGAAAAACTTTCATCCGTGAACATTTGGGCTCGACCCCTCCATGTGCCGCTCGCAGCGATGTTATAAGTCTCTCTTTAGAGAATACATTTTGTTGGTGAGTGCAGCTCTCTGTTAGTGGAGCACTCACTTACTGTGTCGACGGAGACTGTTAAAATTTGATTCATCATGTCCTGTGGGCGGAGAACTGTCCACTGCCAAATGGAGAACTTCATTTGAATAAAAAGAGTGAATCTATCCGTCCCAGTGGGGAAGAGAAATCCTCTATGGCCACAAACACAAATGCATGTTTGAAAAATATTCTGAAGCTTATGAAAAATAGAGGCCGTGTTAATAAACAGGAAATGAAACCAATTCTTGAGAGATCATTGAATCAGAGATGTGTGGTTAATCTCACGTTGTAAGGATCATCTCAGTGGACTCAACTTTGCAGCTGAGAGATGAAAGTAACTTAATTTCAGCCCTGTTGTCTGAGTGTGGGGATAGGAAATTGAATTCTTTTACAAATAACATTGTTAGCAATTGATCATATAAACGGTCAAAGAACACAATTTTCCTTCTACTAAAGTTTTATGTCACCAATGAACCCTTTATTTTTTCTCAGTTTCTATAGTTTGGAACACTTTCTCTTCTTGGTTTAAAAAGGGAAAAAGAGCTACATTTTTAGCTGAAGTTTGTATTTATTATAATGTACCAACAGTGGTTTAGTGTAACTATTTACTCAAGTAATGTACTTAACAAATTTGTGGTAATTTTACTTTACTTGAGTATTTTAATCTTATGCTACCTTCTACTCCTACTCCACTCGTCAGGGGGCATTATTGCACTTTTTTCTCCACTGCAATTTGATAACTGCAATTACTTTACAATGTTTATTCAGGAACTATATGAAAAGAAACAAGTGCAGCTAAAACTTTTAGTCAAGTGATTAGGAAATTAATCGGCAGCTATTTTGAAAGTCATTTGGGTCATTTTTCATGGAAAAATATTTTGTGATTTCAGCTTTGCAAATATGATGACTTCATTAAATTATCTGAATTACTGTAATTTAATGAATGAATTATTTTTTTCCCTGCATTTTAATGGATAACGTTTTTAACTAGCCCATTCGGGTGGACAGCATGCGTTTAGATTTCAAACTGAAGAAACATAAACCAATGAAAAAAATGAATATATTATGTGAATCTATAAAAACACATTCTTAATTATGTTAAACTACAGTACTTCAATACTATTCAGTGCCTGTGTGAAAGCTTTGAACTTTGTGTCTGACTCCTCAGCCTTTCCCCTCTGGCTTTCTACACTTCCCCCTCCCTCTTGTATCCCCCTCCCTCAATCTGCTCCTTCCTCTTGACTCTTCAGCCCCCCCACACACACACCTCCACCTGCTGAACTACATACGTTTTCTACAAAAAAAAAAAAAAAAAATCTTGTCAAAATATTATTTTTGTGTTTTGGGTGGCAGTCTATGGCAAGACACACTGGGAATCAGTGTAGCGGCGTACATGCAGCTATAGCGTTGTAAAAAAATGAAAACTCAATGTGAGTTGCAAAAAAAAAAAAAAAAACCAACCCAAAAAACAATGCAAATATATGAAAATGGCTATTAATAACTGTCTACTATAGTGAGCACTATGCTTGAAAGGGCTAGACTTTTGCTTTTTAATTGGCTGCTCTTTATTAAAGAAAAAAAAGTAAAAGAAAACATGTTTCCAGAAATTAACTGTGCAATCCAATTTGTTTGGCTATCAAACAAAAAATAGTTCACTGAATATGCATTTTTCTTTTAAAGCTAAAAACAGTCTTTCATAAAATATCAATACACAGTTGTTATTGATTTTAATTATACAGCAGAAATAAACAACTTTGAAAAACATTTAAGTCATTCAGCATCCAGATCTCGAGCTGCAGCATATTGAAACAATTTTTGACCACATACAAATAAACACACGCAGCACACTGTTTGCATGTGTGATTAAGTTGTGCGCAGCTTTGTTTGTATGGATTTGTATTCCTTGGGGAATTAAGTGAGATCATTTCTTTCCCACTCACACACTGACATGCACATTACACTCGCATTAGCTCAAAGATTACAATGGGTCATTAAATGAAACAGTCATCACTGATTGGATGAACTATACACATAAAACATGCCCTTTGAGGCACTTTGTGATAATGAACCATTATCAATGTTTTTATAATCTATTACTGGAGCTTTTTCTTCTTATATACATTAAATCCCACCAAACTGTTAATTACTTTCAGGCTGCCTTTGTTCATTAGCTCCCATTTTAAATGTGCATATTCAATATACACATTTTAATTCTGGCAGGAATATGATTACTGTGATTAGATTTCGAAATGTTTGGGAGGGAATGTGTCTCAACATGCTGTTCATACACTGCGTCTTGTGTTTAATTACAGCCACACCGCATTTCGCATGTTAATGGAAGGAGGTTTGGTATACTGAGCGAGGTCTATTGTTAGAAACGTGGGTGAGAGTGATGGGCTGGAAGTAGGAGCTCAATTGTCCTCGTGTTGATTTCAGTGACCTCTGCAGGGGGTTCACTCGCGTCTAATCAATTCGCCGATCAGAGCAAGCCGAGCTCAGAATAACCCCTGCAACCACATCCAAAGGCCAGTGTAATATATGCCAATAGGAATAAATGCTCGCTGAGATATCTCTACTTATCAGCGGATGAGACTGCCATTTTCTTTAGCGTGCCGTAACATTGTGAGATCCTTGCACAACGAATGAGGAGATCTTCGTGCTACAGCTATGTTATGTGACAGTACATTAACATAACCTATAGCACCGCACTGAGGCAGGTGTTTGCCAAAGCTGGGGCTTTAACACATGACAGGATATGTCACTACGCCCTAAATCCTTATGAAAATCTATAGTAAACTAAACAGTATTTGTGTGTGTGTGTGTGTGTGTGTGAGTGTGTGTGGTCACCTGTAACCTGTGTGTGCAGGCAGGACTTTCCCTCTGTCGTTGATGATGATGTAGTGCCACCCATAGACAGGTCCCTATATTACATCTTTGTCTTTGTGTCAGTGCAGATGGCAGTCACATAGATACATCATATCAAAGCGCTTCATTTTTTCTCACTACCAAGAGACAATCATACATGTCGCTACTTTACAAGAGGTAGCTTGACAGACTTCATTGCTTTTTGATTTCTAACTTGATTTCTAATTATGCAACAATGGGCCCCATGCACAAGGTCCCACCCCTTCCTCCTTCATAGGAGCAAGACACAGACTTTGTGCTGGTCACCTGTTTTTACTGCCTCTTTGTGGTATTTTCGTGTATCCTGGTGGTTGTTTTGTGTTTCTTTGTAATCATTTTGTGTCCCTTCGAGACCATTTTGTGTCTCTTAAGGTCCTGACACACCAAGCTGACGGCTGGCTGTCGTCTGTCAACCTAGTCCTTTTAGTATGTGTCACACTTTAGGCCCTCACCGGCCCTTGTCAGCCTTTTTAAAGCCAATTCAGCAAGTTGAATCGGCACTGGAGCCGGCAGAGTTAAATGAAATCACTCTGATTGGCAGCTCAGCTCAGCCCACAAGAGGAGAAACGGAAGTGAGGAAAGTAAACAAACAGCTTAAGTGAAAAAGGAGTGAGATCATAATGAACTTGATTACACAGGGTAAGAACATTTTTCTTTAGCCATTCAGCTCCTCAGTATAAACGATTTGTGATGGTTTGTGTAATTGTTCAGTGGCACACTGTATATATGCTCTGTTCTTTCAGCATTGCTTTGAGATGTTAATGTGCTAACTAGCTAACTAGCCATAAGACAGTCTCCCAGTTTTCCTTTGCGAATGACAAATACAGACAATAGCCGACTGCTGGTTTGAAGAGGTGCAGAACACACGTGCTGGTTAATTAGCCATTGGCTATTGACTTGTGGTGTGTTCAGGTACGACTTTTTGGCCAAAACACGGGTATCGTGACATGATGCAACAGTCAAATTTTGTTGGTGATGGGATTTCCCCTGTTAAAGGTTTTTTTGGGGGGAGTTTTTCCTTATCCGCTGTGAGGATCCCAAGGACAGAAGGATGTCGTCTGCTGTAAAGCCCTGTGAGGCAAATTGTGATTTGTGATATTAGGCTTTATAAATATTGACTGATTGATTGATTTTAATGTCGGTTTGGTGTGTCTGAGGCTTTAGGGGTGTATTTGTTGTTTTTTTTCCATTTGTTTCTCTTTGTTGTAGTATTGAGTCTGTTCCTGGTTGGTACATAAGTGACATTCTGCAGGTGAAGGCCAGGGAGACCCTGATTCTTTGGGCCCCTGGGCCTGTGCCGGGTATTTCCATTCAGTATCCATCCACGCTCATGGACAAAAACACATTTCTCTACAATAGAGCAGTACAGTGGAATAATCCACCCTCAAATCTATAATTGAGCAGCTCACAGAGCACATTTAAAGTGGCTTCAGAAGAAGCCTATTCAGTTTTAAATCTCAACTCCTTATGACCATGAAAACAACCGCCTATTGCCTGGTCACCCCACTGCTGCTATTTATATGTTGATTGTATTGTCTGCACTTGCTGTCTTGTTGATGTGTTGCTTTATCTTTTAGTGTGTTCAGTATTTCGTTGAAGACCACAATGGATAGAAGCCTCCAGGCTGTATTGTGTTTACATTCTCTGTGATCTCTGATGTATGTAATAACTGAAGTGCAGTGTTATGTATTTTTAATCATAAAATGAAATCAATCAATTAATCAGTCAGACTGGGAAATAGCAGCAGCACAATGCAGAACAAATCCAATGTATTTTATTGCCACAAGGGCTCAGAGTAATAGCCTTTATAATATTTTTTCAGTCAATGTATATTTATGCTTGGGGCAAGTATTTGACCAAATAAATAAATTACTGAGTAAGTATTTTTATAGTGTTATTCTAAGACTGTGTTTAACATGGTCCAATAAATTTATAAATAAAGTTTTTTGGTTTAACGCTGTCACTAAGCATCCATCATGGGGGATTCTTTTAATGTGAGTCTCAGTGGAAGTCATAACATTGTACATGTTGTTCTTGTGCACTCTCTTAATCTGTTTTTGGCTCTGATAAAAGCAGAGGAAATAAAAAATGATATAGGTTTTGGGTTTTTGAGTACAGTTCCTTCAATTTCTTTCATGATGTTCAGTTTCTGACTTAAACTTTACGGGAAATTTCACCCCCAAATCAAAAATAAATACATATTTTCCTCCTACCTGTAGTGCTACGTATGAATACCGTATCACCACCCAGACGAAAGCTTGCATCTACTGCTAGCTCAGCCAATTATGTTTACATCTTAAATTGTCATGAGCATGAGCCGGTAGAAGCAAAACAGTTCCTACATTAAACTGCTCACAACAAGGTCTGTGGAATATTTTCAGTGACTGGGTCGTGATTTCTGGTTTCTGTTTCAGAATTTATGAGTGGGGAAATTACTGATGTATTTTATGTCATAGAACAAAATTTGAAAGTCTCTTCAGCTTGTGTTGACCACAGACCTTATTTCTGGCATATAACCAATAACCCATTGGCTCTGAGACTACAGGGAACCATGAATGCTAAAATTCTAACTTTACCAGATTTTAGGACTCATTTCTAGATCACCCTATGGAACTAGACGGCACAAAGCACCACAAAATACATTCGAAAAACTCAATAGCAACGTCTCTCTCCAGAAATTATGACCAAGTTACTAAAATGATTCACAGACCTTGCTGTGATCAGTTTCATGTCGGAACTATTTTCTTTCTACCAAACTACACCTTCCAACTGTATCACCGCCCAGAAGGAAGTGTGCATCTACTGCTAGCTCAAGTAGCACCACAGAGCTAGCTAATTTTACAACTTAGGCAAGGAGGAGGCCATGCTGTCAAGAGCAGGAGCCTCTTGTCCATGAGTAGATGCACTCATCCTTCTGCGTTGGTGGGTGTTGTTCTTAGAAAGAAAATAGTTCCTACATTAAGCTACTCACAACAAGCTCTGTGAATTATCTTGAGTAACCCGGTCATGATTTCTGGAAAGAGACAATCCTGTTGAGTTTTTTTCTTTTTTGGCACTTTGAGCACTTTAAGCCAAGTTCCAGTTCCATTATGTTTGAGAGAAGGCAGACATCTCTACGACCAATATCTCCAACACTCACCAGCTCACACCAAAACAATCTAGATTAATAAATAGCACAGCAAGTAAGAGGAAAAATGTGCACTTTTGATTTTGGTGCGAACTGTCCCTTTAAACCACTGCCTGTTCTGATACATGTGGGATACACCCATGCTGTATATTATGGCTCTGAAACAATAAGCACTAATTGAGCTTGTGATTAGACAGAAAATAGTGTTTCCATCTATCTATCAGTGGCTGAGCAAATGAGCTGTTGGAGTATTCCTTTTAAGACCCAGACTGTGTCAGGCAAATGTTTGGATATTGATTAATGATGCCTGTAGAATACTAGAGAATAAAATGGTGTCATATAACTGTGAAAGCTTCAGTGATTTCCACTTCCTGCCATGCACAGATTCCTCAGGAGAGGCATGTTCCCAGACACACCGTGTTTAGTCAAAGTACAGTGTCTGTTTACTATGTATTGTGTTGGACATACATGCCTAAACAAATGTCCACCAGGCACTATAGTTTCCTAAAAACATACATATTTATAGTCAATTTTCTGCACTCCCTGCATAGTGGCAGTGGATTGATCTGTTCCCGCAGTAATGGGGGGAGCATTCACTGTCAGCCTGCAGCCTGTCTGTGGGTTCCACCACATTGGTTTTGCTTGATGGTAGATGTCAGCGAGCCCACAGAACAAAATAGTTTTGAACGAATGCTGGCAAATTGAATTCCTTCCCCATTTGTTGGATGCCGCTGTAAATAGATGCTTATTGACAACCGTACTGTGGAGGCCACGATCACCAACCCTCCACATCAGAGATCGATAATATTAAGTGAGACGTCCCTGCGACGAGTGGATAAACAATAGGAAATGTGAACAAAAGATTATGTGTGATAGGTGTGGATGTGATTTCAGTGAGGAACAGGATGATCTTCCACATGGACTCCATTCACCAGTAGTTGTTCCGTCACCTTGTTTAATAAGTACTCTTACTTCACCTATTTGTCTTTGTCATCTCAGCGACATTGTCCATCGATCAATAACCACGGAGCAAAGTAGTCAACATGAATAATGTGCTAAATTAGGATCTTTAGCAGTTATTGATTATGAATTTGCCCCTGCCCTTGAACTCCCTCACAGCACTTAACTGGTTTATATGCAAAGAGAGCTTTATGTCCTTTTATCACAACACGAGAAACGTACAGTATAGGTCAGGCTCTACGACGCTCCATCTATTTTCAGTATATTGCAGATTGCTTGCATGTCCTCACAGTGAGGCATCCTTAAGCACTGCCCTTTAAAAACGGGGAGGCGAGTAAAGCATACAAAGCTGGAGTGATTATCTCCATCCTTTACCCTGGTGGTGAATGTGATACAGCGTGCCAAAGAGAAAGGCCCGATCAGCCCAGAACATTTTGTAGAAAACCGGCTTTGCAGCAATGATGGCATGAAGCTCCGACAAAATGCGGCCAGAGACATGCAGTCAGAAATTATGTCTCTGTCTCCCAGGGTAAACAAGCCAGCACACATTCATTAAAGAGCTCTCGACTGGACCTCAAATGTGTATTGACCAGCTGGGGACAAATGGGAACCATTTCCCTCTATGAATTGAAGCCATTTGTTACAGTTTAGGATTGATTCTTTGTCATGGCAACCACCAGAGTATGGTCATGAAATAAGAAATTGCATTATCTCAACCGAAATTGATTTAAGAAGAAAAAAAAAAAAAAAGGCAGTACTTTGACAGAGCGAATGGCCTCATCAAGATGTGACCCAGAATACACGGAGGTATGTGTCTGTGTGTCAAAAGCAGAGTAACAGAGTAAATGTTGACATTATCGCTCAATGCATTTCAAAGGTTTCATCATCTGTTCTGGACCTGCTGTTCTCTCCGAGGAATCTCACTTTTTATACCGCATATTGTATTCATTGTATTCATCCCACTATTTACATGTATTTTTGACCATTCCCAACATTTTTTAGACGGCTTAATAACAGAAAATGGCACAATTTGAAGATCATAAATTTCAGCCTCATACAAAAAACGGGGTTATTTTGATGCAATGTTACACACAACAAGTTCAAGTTCTACCTTACAGCTCCTCTCCTGACACATTATAAAGGAGGATATGTGGAATACTCAGTGGTTTAGTGGTAGTTAATAAGGTGGGTGTGCATTTGGGTAGATGGATAGGTTACAGAGGAAGTAGTGGGTGTACTCTCATATATATTCCAATGGCTTTTTTAGCTGATAGGTGGGTTTACTGTCAACAGCCTGAGAAAGAGGTAGTTATATCCTGTATACCTGCATATACTCTCCACTACACCACTAAAAATGCTTACAGGCCTACACAAAATATTCTGAAGGGGCTGGAGCAGATCTGCTCTTTCTCCTTTATCGAGAAATCTGCTTATGGTATGTTTTGCTTTTGCTGTCCGTGTTCTCCAGTGTGGCTCATGCTCTGTAGACTGCTAAAAGAGCAGTATACATCAAGGTAGATGGGCTTAGTGTTAGAGGAATTATCAGAAAGATTCATGTTTGAGCCTCAGCAACCCAGTCTCACAGTTGTTGAAATAAGGGGCTTGAGCAGTGACTTACGGCGTCAGACACTAACGAAAAAGCTCTCTTTTAATGTCGGCATGATAAGCGGCCGGTCGCCTTTATAGTGTAACAGCGCTCAGGGGATCAGGGGGAAAAGCAGCAGGACAAGAACGAAAGTTAAGGGGGCAAAAGTCTGAGTGGGGCAGGTGGGAGTGGTGGTGGATGGGTCCAACAAACACTGACCTTCAGCCAGGAAAGTGGTATTCACATCCCATAAGACTCTAAAGCCAAACCCTGTTCTTTTTTTCCTAAACCCAACCATGTATCAATGTCAAAAATCCATTCACATTGTTGCATTGACATAGTGCATTTGTTTTTGAAAGAGACTGTATGTAAACAGTAGGGCCCCTAGTTTCCTGGCACGGCGCAGGGTGGCAAATCCCATGCAAAGCTAGTTTCGAGCAACCCGAGGCACGCTCAGTTTGGTAGTTTGGCAGACCGAGGTGCGCTGAGATGGGTGTGGCGGCGCAGCAGGGGGAGGTGTCGACAGGTCGTGACAGTTTCGTGCCAAAAGGCTTCGCCGAAGGTGCGCTAAATGCTCGCCAGCTGAAACCACGTCTACTGTCAGCGCAGGCAGAGCACAGCCGGTGTAAGTGGAAGTTTGGCTGACCGGCGGACAGTGTGCACACGTCACCAAAACCTCACAGGCAGGTTTCTAGAATGTCAGGCACATTAACAATGCAATAAATACCCACAAACACCACTATTCAATGCAACTATCTGCAATCAGCACATAAATGTATCTTTATATCGACTGTCCCGTCACATCTGATGTCAGATCAAAGGGGATTGGCACCGTTTGGCACGTTTGGCACACGTAATGGAAACCCAGCCGGATTTAATTAACACTGCTGCAAACTAATGAGTTCACATCCCTCTCAGTCAACCACAAACAGCCACAGCATCAGGTAGGGAGTATATATTCAGCACTGTCATCTTAGAAAAGTCAAAAGAAAAGAAACAGAGTGAGACTGCGAGGGAGAAAGAGGGAGCGCACGCACACGAGAGAAACGCAACATTGATTTACAATTGTGGTGACCTCCTCCCAGGCTACCTTTGCATCATCAGCCCGTGGAGGTCTGCTCGCAGTGTCCGAATATACGGAACTGCAAGCAGACCTCCACGGGCTTGGACCTCCTGGACCAAAACATCAGTTTCCACCTGAGAGAAGTTTCTGCCATGGCGAATTGAGTAAACTCTCATTACACCTTCGCGCAGGGCATTTAAGGGCGAGTAGAGGGGCTGATTGGTGTGATGTGTGTAAAACCCACTCCACGCCTTCTCTCCTCCCGTCCGCCTCGCCCGCTCTGCAAAACTAGAGGCCTAAATGTCCTGTGAAAAGGTAAGTGTATTTTGAAAGATGACAATGCATGTAACAGGCAGAAGTTGACACGGCGTCCCAGAGCAGCAACAACCAACACACCCAGGGCACCTTTCACGGTGTGGAATGTCCATGACCAAGCGTTATGTGACAAGGTCTGAGGGAGAATGTGTTGCTCAGTAAGACCCAGACTCAGATGAAGAGTCTGTTGTGCACCAAACTTGACGACTAGCAGACGTGTCACAATGGTAAGTGAAGTAAGTATCTATTATTCGTCCATGTAGTTTGTTAGCTTGTTAGCATTTAGGCTAACCAGCAGTGGCTGAGAATGGGTTAGCTGACACTGTGTTTGTGACACATACAGTAATATCTGCTTCAATGGGGTTTTTGGTAGATAGTGGAGGGAAGTTCCAGATCCAAGAACTGCACAATTTACCATGTTTGCTGTCAAAACTTTCACTATGCTAATGCAAACTCTCACTCCACTGACAAGTCTACTTTTTGCAGATGGTTTCAGGTGTTTTTGCAGGTGTTGTGTTGAAGTCTGTTCCCCCGTTGTTATGTTTTACCCTTATTAGACAGCAGTTGGCTTGTGTACCTACCTGATGTAGCATATTTTAGAAAAATGGACAGACGTTGCTCCCTCCAGTATAGAGGAATGTGAGAACACCTCTGTAGTGACAAACCCTGCACCAGATAAAGGTCAGTTAAGTGAAGGTCAGACATTTAAGGGGACAAAACATAAGAAAAACATAGTTTTGATGGGAGGGTGGGTTTAAGTCTAGAGGTAGGTAGATAAAAGGTAGGTAGATAAAACTCAGTTAAAGTGTAATATTCTCTTTCCCAGTTGCCAAGTGACAGCAGTCTCAATATGTCAATGATTTAAAAATAAGGACAAGGTATTATTATCTGATGTTGGTATGTTGCAATAAACTGTTTATTTTTAAGGCAACATACAAAGTACATAAAACCTGATTTCTGATGAAAATAAGCACATTTCAATGTGACAGAGACCTTGATGTCAGATTAAAATACTTCCATCATATCACAATATTCATACATAAATGCAATAACAGACCCCACTGCAGCTGTATACATAAATATGCATATAGTGTTTGATGTTAGTGGGGAGGAAAAAAAAAAAGAAAAACAGATGTTCGCAGCCCAATTGCCATCTAACTGGAACAGGCCAAACACAAGGAGTCTAAATCCATGTTAAATTGTAGTAATAAGGGTGAGTGCTGTTTTTAGAGGGGCTGCGTGGGATGCAGTGGGTTGTTCCCCAGTGTTTCCACAGACAAAACCTGTGCAACCCGTCAGGAGAGGATGCTGGAGAAGAGGTGTTACTGTATTTATAACGAGACGCCAAAAACCTAATCCCTGCAAAGCGCGGGTCTAAATATAAACAACCTTCCTTCTGACTGTTTGTTTTTCTTTATGCATCCGAATTTATATTTAGATGGTAATGTGACTGGAATTAAGCGTTGCTAAATTGTCTGACACATGAAATAATTATCAGACTACAGACTTTTTTTTTTTTTTAAATTAAGGTGTTAATTAAACCTTTCGACAAAACACACGTAAATATATTGTACCTCATGATCTATTTTGTTATTTCATTTTAGTATATTTCACTCCTTATGCACATAAAATAGCAGTTACCATGTGCCAGACTGCATACAACAGATATTTTTCAGGTAGTAATTGATCCTGTTGATGATGTGCAGTGGTGGTTCTCCATCAGGGGTCTGGGCACCACAAGGGGTCCTTGAAGGCATCCCCAAGAAATAAGGAATAGTTTATTTTCACTCTTATATTAAGTATAGACAGGAGCCCAGTTTACTTTAGAGTCATGAAATTCACAACTCTGATCACAGGTTTCACTTCCTCCACAGTTATCTCCTCAACTGTAGGTGACAGCCGTACAATTAGGTTGGAATTATATATGTTTGGCTCGCCGCTCAGAAAAAAAGTCATTTATTACACATAACTTGAGACACTTTTCAAAAGTAAGGTCATCACGTTTTACTTCCTGCCATCAGTCATTTGTTACACTTCTCTTTACTTTTCATTTACACCCCACGAAATGTGCGTCTCCAAGGAAACATCAGGGTCATCTCTAGTGAATGCAGCTAAGGCTTAATAGCCCTTTTTACCAGGGACATGTAAAAGGATCTGTTTAAAAGACGAAGAGTCAATCGTGGTGATTAATCCACCACATATCCAGCTGCAATCTTCACAAGATATTTGTCACTTGTAACCTGCAGCTGTTAGCTATTAAAATTCAGTTTGGGCTGTAAAGCCATCGTTGGGCTTCAGCCATCCTCCCTGGCTGAGGATAGCTCACCTTGGTGGGGTGTATTTCCATGAGCGAACTTGTGGTGCTGTTGGTCATTGTAGGTGTTAAAGGTTGTGCTTTTGACAGTGGGAAAAGTCTTAGTACCACTACCTGGAACAACAGTGTTCTTGTTATGGGTTTATGGGGTCACTGCAGTTTTATTAGTAATTAGTTACACTACTTATTACTGGGAAAAGTAATATTACTGCTCAGCACTGTATCTAACAACCAAACTCTTTTTAAGCGGAGGTCCCTGAAACTAAATGTTATCATATGGGGGTCCATGTTGTAATGTGTGTCAATTAACATGGAAAACAGTGGTGGCATCATGGCTACAGATCCCCTGCCTGACTCCCCCCTCACAAAAAATATTCTTGTAATGTTCTTTTGGTTATGCCACACTCTTCATCTGCTGCAGTGTCTGCTATTGTGACTAGTGACCTGTTGCACACTTTGGTTCGCTTTTACTCACACTTCAGTTTTTAGTTTGCACTACTGTATTTTATTAGCACTATCTATACCACAGTTTATATTGCACTTTTAATTATTATCTCCTGGGCTAGTGCAGACTTAAGGAGCTTTTATTCTTTTAGCCTTAACTGTTATGGATGTTGATGTATTTATTTTGCCCAGAAGTCCTGATTGTACAATCATGTTATTCAGATCCGCGCTCTTGCTGTATTACAGGATTGTCTACACTGTGTCTTGATTGTATATGATGGTTGTATCTGCTATGCAGCTATGTGCCCAAAACAAATTTCCCATTGGGACAATAAAGTTTATCTTATCATAATCATTGACGTAGAGGTCTCTTGTAGGTTAAGGTTAAGCAACATGCATAGCAGAACCACATTACAGCTATACATGATTGTATGTTTTGTGTTGGGTATGAATGAAGAGAAATAACATTGTATAAAATGCTCTGATGTAAAGTACTGTGAGAGATAAAATATGTATTTTACATACCCTGAACAACAGAATTCAGACACCAGCAGTAAATATTTTATGCTCTACATCTTTTTGTTGCCGGCGTGGTTCACAACTGAAACTAAAAGATCATTTTGGGGCCCCTGTGGACCCAGAATGGAGTCGATCTCAGCTGGAGCTCTATGCAACATGTGCAACCGTCTCCTCCTTCAACACCCCAGACAGAGTTATCCAACAAAGCAACACTGACACTGAATCAGTATTACATTTAACTCTGGTTTGAGAAGCCATTACCTTGGCACAGACTAGACAGCTTTATTTAATCTACAAGCTGCCAGCTCTGTCCCCTTCCCAGACTGGCACAGCAGGTGCTTGTTCATTCAATCTGTAGGGGCTGGCATGAGTCGGAGAATTTGATTATATCTGGACGCCTGAAAAAGCTGGCAAGGAGCAAAGTTCAAACTGATGCCTATCTGCACAAGTACTGTGTAATCAGTGTTTTGGTTCTCTAATGTGCTGCATAAATTATACCGTATGTGTAGAGATTTGTGGGAGAAGGTGCGGCGTTACAACCTGGGAATATCTGAGGTTAATCTTTGTTTCAGGCAAGAGAAAAAGAAAAAGACATTCACATATTTTTTTTCCCTTTTTCTTTATTTATTCCCTCTGCGCCTCCTCTCCCTATCAAGTCGTGCAGGTGCCAGAAATATGTAGGTTATTCCAGTGTTGACAGGCCTCCACAGCCAATGAATAACATAGATCTTATCTCCGCAATCCACCAGTCACATCTGACCGTTCACCTTGCGGATACAAGTGGCATTTTTATTTTCAGATTTAAACAAGTGTAAAATGTGAGAGATGTCAGAAAGCGCATGTACAGCATGTATGGCGGGTCAGAGGTCAGTGAGATGTGTGTGCAGTCTGGGATTTACAGGATAAGGGAGCACATCCAGGCTTGAGGGTTTAAATCCCGACAAAAAGAGGTGCCAGAAATGCCGCGCTGGAGTCAGACAGCAGGCTGCACTACAGATTAAACGGGATTGTGGTGATGCTGACGCGCACACGTACAAAGATTACATCCGCACAGGCTTACATACTGTACAGTAGGGGTGTTATCCACTGATTTAAGTGATACTCAGAGGCACACAACTATTAAATATTTTAATGACCCCTAATCCTCCTGAAAAAGCTCCTGTCCTATTTGTTTTCTGAACTCATTCATATTTTAAGTGCAACAAGGTTAAGGGTTTTACTATTGTATTAACACCATCAAGCTGAGGCATCAAGGTCACTAAATAGTTGGCGTTTTAAGTGGGAGATTTGGCAATAAGCAGAGAATTTGCTCATTAGCTAGCGAGTTAGCGTTCCATTTAGAAAGCACACGCACACGCGCATGACAAATACGGGGAATATTTTTAGACACTTCTGGTTTTATAGAGCCAGATATTCTGATTCATGTGTCCTCACAGCATTGCCACTGTGGTCCCATTTCTGTGATAGACAGAATATAAATTGAAAATTTATATTGTCTTCTCCTTTAGATTCTGATTTGTGAAAAGAGACATTTCTTGTGAGGAGGGAAAAAAAAGGAAGAAGAGGATGTGCTGGTGTCATTTGCTGTACGCGTTTTTGAATTTTTCCCCCTGAATAAACATCTTTAGTCCCCACTGCTCAGCATTTGTTCAAGGATTTTAGCAGGTGTGAGGCAGCAAAGTCGATGCCCAATGAGTCGCCCTTCTTATACTATTACAGGTCACGTCTCTTCGTTCTGCTCACACTAACAAAATTGCACTGGCCTGACACAGTAAATAGACATAATAAGGGCTGTTTGTTTCTCAGCGACCTCTTCGAGACAAAGTCACGGCTGCTAAATGTTTGTTGTAGCTATAAGGTATTTCTCTGCAGACTACGCCTGAGGTCTGCTTAGTTTGGGCTGTAATTACTCTGTTCTATATTTCATGCTTGTTGGTTCTGCATACAATAAAAGCTGATCACTGAGCCACTGCACATTTCCTGGAGCTGTAATTGAATAGTGAAAGGGAGGAAGCAGAGAGGCGGCTGTGACCGCAGCGTACTGCAGATGGCAGTAGTTGAACAGGCATCCGCAGGTGAGCAGTGTTCTGCTTTTTTTGTCTCCGAATGTTAACTCCTCCACAGGTGACAGATGAGAACATAGAGCTTCCCCAACAGTGTAGTAGTACTTTTAATCTAGTTCAGATTTATGATGTCAACAGAGGGAAAATTCTCCCCTGCTTCTTGTCTGAGATGAAATGGAATGTGTGCGCAGACATTAAATAAAGAGGGGGGTGTTTTGGCGGGTGAGAGGAAAAAAAAGAGGGTTTGCCTCATATTCACCGAATTGAATGCCCTGTGTGATTCATCCCACAACCTTTTAGAAGTCTGACTGAGGGAAGGCATGAGGTGAACTGATAACCAAGCACTGCATCTGACAGGAATGAATTGAAAGACAAAGTGTAAATTGCGGCAACTCCAGGAGAGATGAAAGGCAGAGCTGAAGAAAGTTCAAATTGGAACTTAAAACAGGGCAGGGAGAAAAAAAAAAAAAGATGATGAACAGCCAATATAGATTGACTCTATCTAGTGCCTCATTCAACATGTACACCCTGTGGCTGGCTTCCTCATTTCCATAAAAGTCTAGGCCTTCATCTGACAAGAGGAAAAAAAAAAACACTTGCTGCTGCTTCAAGAGAACACAAAGCATGAAGAATATTGCGTCATGCTCTTATCCTGCAGACACTCCTATGTGGTTACACATGACATATCCATTCACGCATTAATGTGCTGTATAAGGACAGTTCCATAAAACATCCAACCGCATGCAATAAATCACAGCGCGGCTGCAGTGCAAGGCAAAGCCAATTAAGTGCATATTTCTAAGGAAGAAATGAGGAGCCAATCAGCCGAGTCAATGCTGGCCACAAATGAGGGGTCAGCCTAAATAAAAAGACACTTTCTTAAAAGCGTTTGGGAAGACGGAGCATGAAAGATTTATTCGAGGGACCGAGACGAAGATTTACAGTCCTGTCTCGACTCTCGAAGTTTGTCCATCCTGTCAAACGCAGCACAGCTAAATCTGTCACTATGAAACATAGCCATATCATACTGCCAAGACCAATTGTTTGTTGCGTCTCGAAGATCAGAGCATGACCTTAATGATCTGTGCAACATTGAGTGTTGGATTACAGAGTTACTTGAGCCAGCCACTGAAAGGCATGCTGCATGTTATATTTTGATTGTGTGGGCAGGAGCTGATACCCCCTCTGCCCTACCCTTGTGGAACCTGACGCCAGCAGCAGGACACTCAGGGGAGGCTTCAGCAGGACGAGGCATTCAGCCAAATGGCCACGCACACACACACACAGCTCTGCAATTTGTCTTCCTCCTCCTCTGGACACACCTCATGAAAACAAATGAACTCTCACCTTTGTTGCTACAGCCAGGAAGCACGCAACATTGTTAGAGGCAACAATTCATTGTAGGATGCCGAGGTTGTTATGGGTTCTTGAGCACCGCTCCCTTAGGGGGCGGATCCAGACTTCTGTACACTCGTGATTGGATTCCACGAAAATTGGCTGAGGTGGGGGGAAAAAAAGAGAAAAAAAAAAGTGAATGATATTTAGTGACCTCTGATGTTAGGCCTTCAGGGTTTGTGGACTACATAAAAGACGGTAACAGAAAGCAAGTGTTGGAAATTCACTTGAGGGTCGGAGGCCAGATGCTGCATAAGCAGTTCTGCTGCACAAAGACCATAAAGCACTGGGTGGCCTATTGATTTCAGGGCCTTTATCAGTGTTTCCATGTGGCCGGTGGCCGAAACACTGCGGGATGGACATGTCCGTCATCTTTATGTGTGCATTTACCGTGCCCAAGAGAAACAATGAGTGTGAGAGCCTCATCTATCTATTTCTGTCCACTGAGTAAAAGTGTGTCATTTGTTTGTTTGTGTTTTCCTCATTTACAACAGTGATTTAGAACAGCTTTCTCTCCGTGTTCACCAGCAGCGCAATATAGTGGGATCAATATAATGCGGTTGAACTGCTGTAAATCAATTTCCGTTGTATCATACATGAGAGCAAAGCATGAGTAATGCAACAAAAGCTTTTAAAGGATAATCCCAGTTTATTAACAGGGGTCTTATTGCTGTGGCTGTGGTCATTGTTTCCGTCACTTATAGTATTGCACTCAACAAAGTGATTGCTGGCCAAACCTATGAAAAATTCAAGTGGTAGTATACCAGAATTCTGCTTCTACACTGTTCTGTTATATGTTAAGGGAATAGTTCACACCGGAAATAAAGATTTAATGTTCTTCCTCTTACCTGTGGTGACATTAATTCATATAGACTGTGTTGGTGTGAGCTGCTGAGTGTTGGAGATGTTGGTCGTGGAGATGTCTCCCTGTCTGCCTTACCTTCAAATATAATAAAGAGCTGCGGGTTTTTTTGTTTTGTTTTTGTAGGCCAACACAGAATTTAGCGCCACCCTGGTTACCTTGTCAAAAAGCTGATGGGATTTTTCTGTGGGAAACAGAAGTTTATGATACCTACGCATTTTGTTCAGCAAGATAATCTTCACAAATGAACACTTCTTTTGTGACTTTTGAAGTGTAAATGCAATCGCCAGACTTTGAAGTTGTTGAAATCTGGCATTTGGGCGGTGACTTCTGACGTCAGACACCAACGAAAAAGGTTGTTATAGTTTAAAAGCAGCTGGTGGCCTCAGGGGGAAAGTTAAGTAGGCAAAAGTCCAAGCAGGTTGGGTAGGTCAAATAAACTTTCACCCAGGAGAGTGGTGTTTGTGTCCCGCTAGATTATAAAGCTAGACCTTTTTCTTTTTTCCTAAACCCAACCATGTGTTTTTGTTGCCTGAACCCAACCATGTGTGACAGCTGTTAAAGGAAAAACGTTCATCTGTGCTGTTGTACCAATGTAGTGCGTTTATTTTCAAAGAGACTGTATGTCAACGGTAAATTTTAAAGTGTATTTCAAAAGAGGACAATGCATATGCAACAGCCAGAACTTGACACAGCGTCCCAGAGCGTCAACAACCAACGCACCCAGGGTACCTTGCACGTCGTATCTGGACGTGGAAGGTCCATGACCAAACGTCGATATGTGACAAGGTCAGGATGAGAATGTGTTGTTACAGCTTAGGCGAGGAGGAGGCCCAAAAAATCTCATGCAGTCAAGAGCAGGAGCCTCTCATTCTTGAGTAGATGCACGCTTTTTTTGCACTTTGAGCACCACAAGCTGAGCACCATCTAGTTCCATTATATTTTAGAGAAGGCAGACATCTCCAACACTTGGCAACTCACACCAAAACAATCTAGAATGATAAATGTCACTACAGGTAAGAGGAAAAATATGTATCTTTATTTTTCAGCTGAACTGTCCCTTTAAGCGAAGACTGATGCAAAATCTTATAATGTGTGACTTTTATCATATGGTCAACAATTTTGAAGTTAATGAAAGGTCAGCACGGGGCTAAGTGTGTCAATATTTCCATCCAGAGCTTAGATTAAATTTCATGACAGATTTCTATCAGCCAGACGGTTCACCGAGACGCCTGAGCTTGTCTCAGTAATGTCTGAAGCTGAATGAGTTCAATCACCCCGCTTCATACTCAGGTTAATCATGTCTGCGTCTGTAAATAAATGCAGGTAGTAGCCTCTGTAACCTGCAGCTGCTACACCTACTCACCATGATTGACTTCCTCTGTAGGCTTTGGAGATTAGGTTGACCTGGCAGCCGAGTAGATCAGCTGTTTCTGTATACTTCAGTGGTGTAATTACGCAGGGAGGGGTGGCGGGGGGCATTGCAGCTCAATTTATTGAATACCTCAACGCTGTCATAATTTTATGCAGCGATTAAATGGCGTGACTTCTTTTGTCTGCGGCAGCCTTACAATCAAATCCTGTTTGGTGCTGCCAAATTACAATGTCAACGCCATTTTCTACCCACCAACCACAACCATCGTCTCATAATTTCTATTCATCAAAGGTTGTGTCAGTATGATATACACATGCCATTTAAGTGGTTATGTTGACACTGACTACTCAGAAAAGTATATGCACAATTTACAGCAAGCTTAAACAAGGACGTCTGTCAGTACTTTTCTGGTGATCAAAGTAGACACTGTAACCTAAACTGCCTTCATAATAAATCAGTGTTACTCTGTGTCTCACTGTGAATACACTGAAGGTGAATTTCTGAGTAAAAGTGCACCGCGGCAAAATAATTTTGTGGTTTCTGTAGATTCATTACATAGATCTTTCTGATAGTTGTCTCCTTGACCCCTTTCGCAATTCTATATGAGTAATGGATATGCTCTCAATCCCATTAAGACTGTAGATAAGGTACTTAAAGGCCACTGAGTGTCGACTGCTATCAGATTTTAATCCTCTTCTCCGCTTATTGTAAGGTAGCTACACGCCTGGCTTACTAACAGGAGGGAAAGATTAAAAGAGTCAAAAAAGACAGTATGTACGCCATACTTTGAATCTCTAATGTACTTCTCGTCTCTTGTTCTTTTTTTCAACACTGAACTATATCATTTGAACAAATGTAATTTATGTGTTTGTGGTAAAACGCAATTTAAATTAATGTGACCTTTATACATTGTATCATTTTAGATTGCAGATTTAAGATTGAGGAATAAAGGTGCGCCTAGAAATTGTGTTTTAGCTACAGCAAGAGGTCAGAAAAACAACTTACGGATGCTATATTAAAAATAAAGAAGAGGATAACACTTTGTTGTCTCATCTTATTATAGAGGCCAACAGGAAAGTTGGAAGCACAGATAAAGCCCTTTTTTATGAATCTGGAAATTATTTTTTTCCCTGAAACCTCTAAAATAGATTCAGTTAGCAATAAAAAACAGCACACTGCTCCACCAACATCCTCTATAATGTTGCTACTGTATTAAATTTATTATTGTCAATTTATCTTCAATACTAGAGGTGCATGACATTCATACAGTCAGCCTTTGGTTTTATAGTATGGTAATATAATTGCTGATGGAGATGTCAACATAATAATAATTTCAGTTTCCTTGACACCAAAAACTTGAAGGGAAAAAAAGACGGAAAAACAATAGGCTCCCCCGAGTGTATAGTCAGTGTATAGCCTTGATTGTAGGAATATCTTGCAGTGTTGAGATGAATCAAGTCTTCAACCCTGCGGTTTAATCAGCATATTGACTGAAAAGATGTTATTTAAGTTTCTGAGATCTACAAGTAAACATCGCTCCGCAGTGAAAGTGCATTTTAAACAGCCCTGACAAAAACAATGGAACGATTTTGTCTGAGAGGAAAATCTGGTCCTGCACGGCGCTGCAAAGAGCACCCACGGTAAACACATTCAAATATTTAGCTCCGCTCCGACTCGTTCCCCTCGCCTCGGAGTCTGAATGAATGCGGAGGAGTGGAAGGTCAGTGGTAGTGAGTGTGCAGGTGTGCATGTGTCAGAAGTTAATAGAGGCAACGGTGGCTCTGTAACAGATTACAGCAGCTCTGTCAAAGGAAGACGGGAGGCAAGGCCTGCAGCCCATTCATCACCAGCCCTGTCTTCTCCTCAGCCTCAGTCTCCTTAAGCCATGTGATAAAGGTGCATGTCAGCTCCTCTCTGCTGCTCAACTGCATCCAGTCCCTGCAGAATCCACACACAGAGGATCAGGTGCCTTCACAGTTTGACACTGTAGCCATAGCAATACCAACATCGTTGCCTGCCTGCTAATGTAATGTATATGTGGAACGAGACTGCTGCAAATATAGGATTTTAACTCTAAAAGTACTTATTCAAATACCTTGAAGTTGCTGCAATAATCTGCAGACTTATTTATACAGTGTGTAACTCAGCAATCTTTATTTTACTATAGGAGATTATATATGCCTGAGCATAAAGTATAGAAAATCCCCAATCAACTCGACTGCGAAAGAGGCTCTGGTATTAATCTCGCCTGAAATAGACAGACACTGTCTTACACTGTGGTGTTCTTATGGCATTAAAACCAGAACGATAACTTCATTCAGGCTAACAACCACTTGGAAGTCATTTCTGTTGACCTAGATTACAACATCAGGGGATATTTTTCCCCCATTAGTGACACAGGCTTATGTTTGCTCTCAATTTTAATGTGTAGGTGGCTGTTGGCTGAGTCATTTTATGAAGGATAAGCCATTCAATCACACCACGTTTCAGTAGAACAGTTGCATTTATACATATTAAGTGAAAGGGAAATTGCAGGATCTGGATTCTTTAGAAGAATGAGTCACCCCTATCAACAACAAATCAGATGTATGTAATCTCCTGTAAATACACATTCTTGAATAAATCTGTAACTATAGTACAAACCAGCTTTCATTGTCTTAGTTAAGATAATTCTTTATCATGTGGATTATTATTTGTTGTCACCGTTGTGAAAGCACGAATGTCATGACCTCGCTTTGATGCACCTCTGCTTAATGCATTCAAGCGCTTGTGTTATTTAAAAAAAAGTTTCAAGATACAACACAAAAGCCTGATAGGTTTTCCAACAAATAAATAACCTTGGTGTCCGGAGCTGGTGTAACCGAGAGGACAATATCCACAGACGGTTAGTTACTGAGCAAACATTAGGTCAGTCAGAGGGTTCAGGGTATTTGCTGATGAGCAGCACTGATGGCTGTATCAAAACCCCTGTACAATAACTGTGCCTACAACTGTTTTATAAGTCCGCGCTTTCTCATTTGCAAAGGTCCTGACATTAATCAGAGAGTTCAGGGTGTTTTGAATGTTTAGCAGTGAGTGATAATACTGGGGGGAAAATGAAAGCCTCGTTCAGTATGTGGAGCCCTCTTATACTGTATGCGGCTGTTTCTTTGACCATGATTTCTGAGAGCTCACAATGTTTTTTTTTTCTCTATGCTCAATGTTATATTCTGTTTGACATTTTACTCAACATATTCTTTGTAAATCTGTGTCCAAATCCAAAATAAAAGATTTCAATTAATTTGGAATTCTATGCATTTGATTTCTAGCTCTTTATAGCATTTATTTTATAACCTGTTTTAATTTAACCATAACCTAACCAATAACCAATCTGACTGCCATCTTGAATAACATTCTATATCATTTATCTAAATGGTTTTAGAAAAGTAAGCTTTCATTCAATGTTAGGCAATTCATGAAAGTGCTTTCTTTTAATTAAAGAATGAACTTTCCACCTAACACTTTCGGTATGGTACCTCTGGAACCAAAAGTAACCCTTCAGACATGGCACCTAGACCCTAGCATTTCACTGTATTTCCTCCTTCATCAGTTTGCACCTTGTTTATCATCCACAGAGCGAGGCTGCACACCAACATTTTCAGGATGAATTAAAACAGGCTGCAGTGAAAGATATTTAAAAATAGCAGGTTTGTGCATATAGTCCTTCTCAGGCAAGCTCAGGTGTTTGGTGTTGCCGGAGCCCACAGGAACACAATCCACAATGCTTTTTTTTCCCTCGGAGTGAAGATTGGGATATATGCAGTTCACATAATCCGCTCGAAAATATATATATTGAATAGCGGGAGATCCACTCATTACTAACAGTGTATGTCAATCAAGAGAAACAATAAAAACTAAAGTAATAATCAAATTTGTTACACTGAAATTAAAGGTGTGCTGATGGATTCATGTTGTCAACTCCTACACTGATTAATGTACAGTATGAGTTGACATATGAGTAATTGTTCTACCTTAAAAGTTGCCAGCCGGCAGCCCAGTGAATCATTTCGCCCCAACTAAAGCTCCTGCAGCAGGCAGCAAAATTTCTTTTCATTTTATAGTTACAGCTTACTAAAACTCTTAACAGTATGAACAGTGGTTACACAACCTTCAAAACCAGCCACAACTCTGAGCAGAGTGACCATCCGCTATTGACCAATTAATGGACTGCAGTGTTCACAGCTCCACCTTTTAGTACCAGATCTGTGTGCTAGGCACCCCAACAGAGGGGGGACCAAAAATGGGGATGGTACGGAACAGTTCCATTGGTACCATTAACCAACTATCACAGTGGAAACAGAACAAAAGGGTACTGAATTGAACTGATGCATTGAAGATGTCTGCTTAATTTCAGCACAGCATTATGTTTGAACTACTCCATTCTTTTCCCTTACTGCAAATAGAGCTTTGACAAGTATGCACATTGGAAAATTACAAAGGCCCTATCTACTAACTATCAGGAGATTTCTTAGAGTTGTATTTTGTGTAGGATAAACAGGGCCCAACTAATTTTGAAAATTTCTCCCCAGAGAGTTTCAACTGTGAGTGCCTTTTTGTTATGAATAAAATTATGAAATTGTAGACACGGTGTAGTCATCTTGCTCCAGAAATATAATCTAATTGCTGTGATGATGAAATATGACATTCATTTTGGTGCTGCCTGTATCTGCTTTGTGATTTCTTGTGTTGTAATTCTGCTCTGACTTTCCATATCTTCCAAATCTTCCATTTGATAGGGTAAACATCTGAAGCAATCACAGACATATGTGTTGTCACAGTCTGTCTCTCCTCTTCAGCCGCATTTCTAATTCTCCAGGCTCCTTCCTTGAACCACCTGATGGCCCCGCCCATCCTCACACCTGTTCCTACTTCCCTCACCTGCTTTCCCCGCCCACTTACTCACCTGCATCTTATTCCCTCATTCGCCACTATACAAGCATCAAAGCACAGTCACACGTGTGAAATTGACATTACCAAATACTTGCCTTCTGTTTACTTCCGTTCAATGTGAGCAAAGGGGTTAACAAAACATTTGCATCCACTGGCAAATCAAGTGGAGTTCAACGCTGGTGAACACTGATCAGCAAAGTTGCAGCCTCATCCAATAACAAAGACGTCTGTGTGGAGGAAACACTGATTGATGCCGTGTGTAACCAGCTGATATTGCATGATACTGGCCATGAAAAATACAAACTGCCCTACGTGAGAGATGCTGCCTGGCAAAGAGTGGGAGATGTAAGAAAACAGGAAATGTACCAAAAGTGTTAATGTACCATTAACAAGCTAACTAACATTAGCTGGCAAGCTAACTTTACATGTGCTCAACATCCAGCACTGCCCACATTCGGTACGAGTGTCACCTCGGCAGGCGATGGTCACTTGTCTGCATTCACTCATGTGTGACCATGTCCTTACAACAAATTCTGTGACTAATCAGATTCTGGGATCTGATTAGTAATTTCAGCCGTACCGCCACTGCCAGCATTGTAATAGCTGTTATCAAACACAATGCCAATGCCAGTATTTGGATAGGCCTATAAATGTTGATGGCTGTGATTTGGGAGTACCAAAATTTGGAACACTAGGGCATCAACTGCATGAAAAAGACACAAAGGTTGACCAGATATCGTCAGATGAGGTGTTTAGACTCTAAAGACAGATCTACATACTTTACTTGTTTAATTCCAAATTTTTCCCAGACATAAAGCTATCTAAATCATCTGTCACTGATAACATAAATAATAATCATTACTCTTTTTTTTTTTTTTTTTAAATTCATGGAAAAGTGGATGAAAAAGTGTTTTATGGTCGGTCACCGTTGTGACCAGTGGGATAATGTGTTGTATCTAACATTTATTGACCAAATTAACATAATCTCGTATCATCAGAACGTTATTAAAATGTTTAAAACTCTGTCAATGGCAGTCCCTAGCATTGCCACTAGAATGCTCTAATTATCAAGAGTGATTACTTTACATATTAAAAACCCTTATGCATACATACATCACCGCTTTGTCAGTGGACTTTGACATTGACATTGATGTGCTAGGTATCCTTATGTGACTGCTGTTGACGTTCCAGGATGCGCTACCAGTACAGTGATATCAACAAACGCACGTTAGGTTTAGAAAGTAAAATACCTTGGTTCAGCATTTGGGACGGGAACACTCAGCTCCTGGGTGAAAGTCCGGGGTTTGTTGGACCTATCCACTACCCCTCCTACCCACCCTATATGGACTTCCCTGCTCCTTATGTTATGTCATTGCCAGCAGCATTTCAACCTGACAACGTCCAGCAGCGTATCATACCGCCCTGATAGGGACTGTCCGGCTGACCAGCAGCATGTCATAGCAATGCCAAAGCTTACGTTCGTGGCTTTTGGCGTCAGGTGTCTGACGCCGAAATAACTGACAAAGCAGCGATTTTCAACAACTTTAGAATGAGAACGGGCTGGAAGGGGAGGTCATAATCACTGATAAAGTTGTTCCTGTCATGATCTGTTTGCATAAGTTAAGTATATGAATTCAACAGCTTGGCTGTCAAATGGCCCGTCGTAGTCAACTCTATATCTGACCCATCGCTGATTCTGGGGGACAACTGTAAGCTTGTATGCATTGACTGGGCCATCACCTATTGTAGATCCAACATATCCAAAACTTCATCCAAAGTGAACCTAAAAAAAGAAGAGTAAAAGGTTAGGTAGAACAATAACTATGTATGTTTAAAGGTAACTGTACATTTAGATTTAGATGCACTGTGTTATCCCAATTCTGTGACCCCACTGAATGAAGTTGAGTAATTGCAAATGCACTTGTCAGTATCACACACATAAAATATAATGTACTCCAAAACTCTCTGTCCTGTCTTTGTGTTAACATACTCTACTAACCACAGTCTCACTCTAAAGTTGACGAAATCTAACCCGGCATGTCATGCAGCCGTTTGCCATTATAGTTTAACGACGCCAAGCGGTGTCAAGGGGAAAAGTCCTTTTGTAGTCTAAACCTAACCACGTGGCTTTGTAGCGTTAACCTAACCACGTCTTTGTTGCCTAAACCTAACCATGTTTTTATTGCCTAAACCTAACCATGTGTGTTTGCTGTTGACAGAAAAACATCAATTTGCGGTGTTATACCAATGTAGTGCATTTATTTTGAAAGAGACAGTATGAAAACCTTTGCCTGTGAAAACAGGAGTGTATCTTGAAAGAAGAGAACCTGACACGGTGTCCCAGAACGTCAACAACCAACACAACCAGGGTACCTTGCACATCATATGTGGATTTGGAAAGTCCACGACCAAAACGTCAATATGACAAGTTCGAAATGAGAATGTGTTGTTGATGCAGCCATCCTCATCTCATGGCACAAAAAGGAAGTAAACAGTTATGGTCATGTGACAATTTACAGTAAACATGAGTACCATTGAGTAAATGGTAAATGGACTGCACTTAAATAGAGCCTTTCCAGTCATCCAACCACTCAAAGCGCTTTTTACATTATGAGTCACATTCACCTATTCACACACACATTCATACACCGGTGGCCGAGGCTACCACCCGCTACTCAGTTTTTAACACACACACATCGATAGAGCAGCCAACAGGAGCAATTTGGAACACAAGAACTTTCTCAGGGACATGCAGACTAGAGGAGCTGGGGATTGAACCGCTGACCTTC
This sequence comes from Epinephelus cyanopodus, assembly GCA_026686955.1. Classification (NCBI taxonomy): domain Eukaryota; kingdom Metazoa; phylum Chordata; class Actinopteri; order Perciformes; family Serranidae; genus Epinephelus; species Epinephelus cyanopodus. The sequence goes on from CM048929.1 coordinate 23,060,801, forward strand.
CAATTAGTGGGCAAGCTGCTCTAACTCCTGGGCCACAGTGGCCAAATTGATTTGCAGGAAATGCATTGATACATCATTCTGTAACGTTTTTAGATACTTATAACTGAAAACTTTTTTTGCGGTCGCTTATGTCCGCAGTTTTTTTTAAAGTGAGTATAGTATATCAGGTCAAAATCTTTGGTGAGCAGCTACCAGAATATGTTCCCCCCGCTTAAATATATGGGGGAACTGTTATAATTGTGCTTGTGATAAAGTGATGAAAAGTGCCTGTACAGATGAAATTCCTATTTGGGTCACTCAATCTGATGAGTCACAGAATATGGTGTAACACCTGCGCTGATCCTTTGTTCCTGAATTGGTTTGTCATAGTTGTAATGTTGCCTACTCATGTTTTGTTTGCTCAAGCCTATGATGCACTAAATGTAGCTGCATCAAACCCGCGGTCATTAAAAGGTCAAGCTGTATCGGAATATATAATATAAACAAACAGCTGACTAACATTTAGCCACAAGAATATTAACAGCCATTGATTAGCGCATAGCTCCCTACTTACTGTACCAGTACTCCTTAAAGATGCACAAATAGGACACTGCAATTACATGCAACAGTTTAAATTCCACTGTGGTGTAAGTGCACAGAACAGCAATCAATATTGTCACACCATCATCCAATCGGACGCATAATTTCCTCTGTTGTTTATGGATCTCGGTCTGGAATTACTGCCCGATGACCAATATGCTGCAGACTTTATTTAGACTGTTTTATAAATGCACCTATTTGTTTTTATCCTCTACCACTGCCCTAGCATAACATGCTTCCATTAAGCCTGAAAAACATGGACATTAAGCTTGCAAGAGCATACATGTGTCATGCTTTTACGTAACAGCCATAAATAAAGAGCACTGAATTGATTAACATAATATAATGAAGCTATCTGTCCAGCATGCTAAAGAGATTGATTCCTCCGCGGTAGCACAGACACAGGAATTGTAGTATGAGCTAATATTTCAAAGGAACAACAGTATCCGGCTGCAGCATGATGCTCACACCTCATAATGAAACTTTACTTTTCATTCTACAGTCCATTTCATCTTCACCCTTCTACTATGTTCCAGGTCCTTGAGGTGCGCTAGATGAAATGTTCCCCTAGAGTGAATAAATGTCGTGGAGGAACCTGGTTAGCTCTGCGTTCATTTTGCAGTCAGTTCCCTTCTGCGCCTCCAACACAGGAAGGATACTTCTGTTGACAATGCTGCCAGAAAAAATCTAATCCAGCTACTTGAGGTCTGCTCTGAAATGATATTCCCTCCTCCACCTAAGAACACATGGTCTTAAAAATGCAGCACATATCAAAGTGGTGAGTGATAGAGACATTAGAGGAGAGGTGTACTGTCCTCCAGAGACAGCAGTTATTTGATTTATAAAATTATTTAATTTTGGGCTGAGGGGGGATTAAGCTGCAGGAAACCATTGCTATGATGATGGGGATCAAACAGATCACATGAATTATTAATCAGGAGCATTTTGTCCCTGATACCCTGAGGAAAAAGTGGCTACTGCTGGCACAATCCACATCTCATTTGTTTTATGGAAAGTTATTAAAGTATATACTTAAAATCAAACTCTTGGTGCGGGGAGGGAAACATGAAAATAATGAATGTCACAGCCCTGGTATCAGTGTATATGACACTGAATCATAAAACAGAGATTTACTGCTAACCTATGGCCGAAATGAAGAAAAGTATTTGTTCACCTATTTTCTCAGGACGCTGTACACTTTCACCCATACAGTGAGTTCATGTGAGGACTTACGGTCCACTCTTGAAATATACCACAGGCAGCAGAGGCAAGCGTAGCCGTAAATCCTCAATATTAAAAACATGGAAATACGAAGCTGTTGTCACGGATGCGGTTATGGAACACTGAGAGTCTACAGCCCTGCTAGCAACTTTGGGTGTCTGGACGAAGGCACAGCAGTGATTTAAGCTAAAAGCTAATGCCAGCATGCTAACATACTGATGTTGAGCAGGTATAATGCTGCGCTCAAAATGGAATCAGACTGACAACACCTGGTCTGATAGAATTGCAGGACAGCAAAATTATACCTTGTGTCAGAATTGCATGTACCCCATGAACACTGTTTGACCATTTTCAAACTTCAAATCTCAGAAAAAGCTCATAAAACCGAGCAACACTGACTTTCTGTAATGCATTTCAATGGACGTCCAGGCAGAGAATGTCCGAGTGTATTGGAATGGCTATACGCAGTGTGATTGGCTCATCGCGTTTCAGGGTGGGGCTTGGCAATAGGTCAATTCACTACCTCCCACTCCCACTCGCTGCCATGTGTTACTTCTTCTCTGAAGACAGCAGCCTACATGGCAATCAATCCAGTAGCTGCTGAGATATTTCACAAGCATGCAGAAAGTTGACACTAAAGAGAGTCAGTAGGGTTCATCTTCTGGGGACCACACGTCAGTTCAAAATTTCATATCAATCTGTCTTGTATGTGTTGAGATTTCAGTTTGGATTGAAGTGGTGACATTTTGAGAGCCCTAACATCAGCATGGATTAACAAACCCAGTCAGCAGAATAAACCTCGGCCTCGTACAGGTACAGTTCGGCAAACTATGGATAGAATACATGTGTATGTTACTGTGTGCAATTTGTTTCATATGTAGCAGAGATGTTAAAACTTTCCGTCTCTTTACAATTTATGTTTCAATTGTTATGTTGCAACAATGCTGCCGTCTGGTTAGAAAAAAAAAAAACACTTGGTAAGGGTTAGGAAAGGATTATGTTTTCGCCACAAACACACCGGAACTATGTCATTAAAAATACCTGCTTTTGTTTGTTGGTCTTGAACAGTGGTGCGCTGCTGTCTGCTGCTGTTTAGCAACCGTCTCACCTAGGTGTCACTCCATCCATCATCCTCTCCTTCTCCCCATGATGAGAAACCCAGCTCATATACATGTAATCTTAACCATGTCAGTCTAGAAATGTTGGTACAACTGTCACTTATCTATGGTTTCCAGAAATGCACAATTCCAATATTTTACCTTGGTGACTGCACCGGAATTAACAGTTGGGGAAATTAAATTAAACTTGAATTGAAACATGATGATGAAGCACATAACCTCATACTCCTTCCCTCAAAGCGGCATCTGCGTTTGATATTACAGGTGCTCGGAAAAGCTCTCTTGAGAACTGCTGCTGTTCTCAATAATTTGACTGTTGCTGTTATTACTGCACTTTATCTAGATACACAACCCCAAAGCATGTGAGTAAACCTTCACTGCATCGCAGAGTGCAGCAGAACATCTCTGAAAACCATTAAATCAAATTGCCGCTGTCTTGCTGAATTATCATCACCCTGCATTAACTGTGTAGAACTACATATGGTCTGTGTTTTTCTTCCATATTCATTAATATAATAGCCTTGAGAGAAATATTAATGTGAACCAAACATCCAATCATAGCAGCCCAGCTTGCTCATGTTGATAAAAGCCTGTGCCGCATTACAGTGTGATGTAAACTCATTGCAATAAAAATTTGTTTTTCTATATCAACGCCGTGGGCACTTCAGGCCTAAATTTTGCCAAGGAAACATCACTGCAATTCAAAGCTTTGCACTCCAGAGTATAGAGCTGTTTTCTGTCAGCCAGAGAGTTCGCTGCTCCCCTCTAGTGAGGATGCGTATGGCGCCCTCAGCACTCGTCTGTGATGGGGAGAGCTGATGAAGAAGTACAATGCCATGGCCAGCGGTCAGCAGTGTTTATGAGGAGTGTCATCACGGCTGACAGCGTTCCCGCTCCATGATTTATACACTTCCAATCGCAACAGGCACCTGCCGAGAAGTAACAACTCGCCTGCGGAGGAGTGTGGAATTGTTTCAAGCGAGAGGTGTCCTTGATGCCAGCAGACGTAATGACACTGTTTGATGTCTGAAATGCAACAGCTGGAATGCTGTGCACACATTTGCCGGGGACGCGTTTCACACGTGTCTATCATCTGCTAAAGCTGTAAATCAAGTCACTTTTTATTACAGTTACAGTGCCATCAGTCTCATGAAAACATTTACCTTCATGTGACAGCAAAGCAAACCGAATATTTGTTCAGATGGACCTTGATGGCGGGCACAGTCTTGAGTGCTTCTGCTGTGGTTAAACTAAAAGAAAATCAGTCAAACTGAAAAACTCTCCTGAGAAATCCTCCTCTCTAAATTGTTGTGCTGCCCGTTAGGAGGTTGATTCATCTCAGTGTTTCACTCATACGACTTTCTCCCGCAGTTTGATGCGTCATTAAGGATTGAATAACACACCGACTAGCTGTGTAACACTGCGTATATAAGACAGACCAGTGTAATTTTCCCTCTTGAAAGCCATCTTTAATTGGAATCTCCGTTTGTCATTTTAGGTACAATCGCCTGTGGCACCCCATAAAACAGACACTGACACAAGCAGAGCTTTGAAATTATTATATAATTAGGTAATAAATTGGTGATATATTCTGTTCTTGATTCTTTGGACAGTTACATTCACACATTTCTATCACATTTTTCTATTAAATGACACATTTTTGTTCTTGCAAAGCACAGATAAGACTAATTGGACAGTTGAGAGTATCATGAATTGATGGTATGGCTTGAGTTGCTTTTCATTCCAAACGTGGCGTTGAATTAATAAAGGTGCTTCTGCAGCTTGTGCGAGTTCCCTGTGACCTTCACTGAGCTTCAGACTAATGTTTTTGTTTTGCTTCTTTTAGTCCTTTTTTAAATTTGCGGGCCATTCAGAACCTCTGTATTCTTCACTCACACATGCAAGGTGAAAATGTGAAGCTACAGTTGGAATATTTCATTTTCCTTGACAAGATTTTAAATCAAGTGATCATCTTGTCACTACTGTAAGGCTGTGGCTGTTTTTATAAAGAGAAGTTCAGCAGTGTTTGATTGGATTTCACTAAAATGTATTCTCATCAGGCAAAAATATAGGCACAAGTTTTTTATTATTGGGACCAATGGCAGAATTAGGCCATGCCTGAAACACTGATTTAAATATAGAGATAATGAATTTATCAGTTGAAACTACATAAGAGTATGTTTTATTCATTTTTGTTTATGATTAAAATAAACAGATTTTCAAATTTTGTATGTGTTTTCAACGGAGCCGGCAGCGTGAAAGTTGGTATCTTACTGGGAAGCTTTTAAGGCTCAACCTGCCAGGTGATATACCCACTATATACCTGCTGATATATAAAAAGTCCTACATTTCCTTGTTATTGTCACCTTCTGCAGCTTCAGAAATAATGCTAAAAATCAAATAAAAAATAAATAAATTAAAAAAAAAAAAAAAGTGCTTCAGAAAGCCAAAACAAATAACAACCTTTGCACCGTTTTTATATTTGCAACGTGTACACTGCTTTTTGTTCAAGCTTTCTGCAGCACATTTTTCACTTGCAGAATGTTTCCATTGTTCTATTGTTTGAGATTTCTGTATGTTTTTTCTTTATAAATTGACATTCTCCCTGAAGCGGCAACATTTTTCTCATGGTGAAAATGTTTTGAGTTGCTGTAGTGTGTGCAACCTAGTTGGCGATTGTACCATGCAGAAACTGAACGATTGCAGATTACACATAGCCCAGTTTCCACCAAACACTTTCAGTATTGTACCTTTGGAACCAACAGTAACCCTTCAGACATGGCACCTAGACCCTAGTGTTTCTACCACAAACTGTAACCTTAAGGCCCTGACACACCAAGCCGGCGGTTGACCGTTGACCACAGTAGGGCCGTCGGTGAGCGCCTGCCGGAATAGTTTTTGCAGTGTGTCTGTCCCCCACCGTAGGCACTGAGCATGTTGAATTGGCTGCGGAGCTGGTCGGTGAAAAAGATCACTCTGATTGGCTGTTCAGGTTTATTTCCTCGCCCCTGTAGTGAGTGAATCTGCCTGTAGTGAAACTGGGGCTAACCGGTGCTTCCTCCTCAGGCTCCACTTCACTCAGCCCCTGACAGATCCGCTGCTTCTTCCCACTTTAACCTGAATAACAAACCGGAGCTAGCTGGGAACAGCTAGTAAAGGGTTAGCCGCAACATGACCGGAGGGAAGAACAGCCAGTTAGCCTCCGCTAGTCTCTGAGCTAGCCTCGGCTCTCCGTTTGGATCCAACCGGGACAGTCTGGATGTAATAGTCCGTGGAGGTGCTGCAGAGCTCAGCTGCACAGATAGGAAACCCCTGACAGAATATACCACTCTCTCACTCCGCTCTCTCTCTTACGCACGCGCAGAACGTATGTGCTACTTGCCCGTCAGATGTAGTCCGTGTAGTGTTGTTCAAAGCCAACTGTTGTGACGTAGACGACGCAACAGTTGGCTTTCGTCGCCGCTAGTTCTTTGACGTCGGTTTGGTGTGTCCGCACGCATGACAATGGGTTGTTGTCACTCACTGCTCCATCCAGCACTCACTGTATTTCCTCATTACAGGTGACACAGATGGAAGTCTGCACCTCTTTTATCGTCCACAAAACAAGGTTGCTCAGGACAAAATAAAACAGGCTGCAGTGAGAGTCTCTCTCCATGGGATATTTAAAAATATTTGTGCATTTAGTCCTTCCAAGGCAACCTCTGGGGTTTAGTGCTAGGAACGATGCTCTGACACTGAAAGTGTATGTCATATAAAAACTCAAGTGACGGTCAAAGTTGTTGCAGTGAAATTTTAGGTATGTTGATTGATTCACTTCCGCACCTCATGCATTGAGTAACATTACAAGTTAACGTTCCACCTTAAAAGTGGCCGGCAGTCCGCCCAGTGAATGACGTTATTTCTTTTCTGACTCCAGAGGCAGTAAAACATCCTTTCATTTTGTAGTCATACAGCCTACTAATAAAACTCTCCACGGTATAAACAGTGGTTGCACAACCTTCAAAACCAGCAACAACTCAGCCCTGAGCAGAGTGAACATCCTCTACTGATCAATCAACAGCCTGCAGATCTGTGTGCTAGGCACCCCAACAGAGGGCGGACCGAAATGGGGACGGTACAGAACAGTTACATTGATACCATCCACAACTTTTCATAGTGGAAACAGAGAAAAAACATACCGAATTGAACTGAACGGTATTGTACTGCTCGGTGGAAACAGGCTTATGTCAGTAGAGGTACAAATAGTGTCATGTTTTCTACATACTTGTATCTGCTACAATTTTAGTAATGTATTGGTTGCCTATAGTTAAAATAATCCCATAGAATTACTGCAATAAAAGGGATATTGAAATAAAATTAAGTTTGTCAATATGTTGTTCAAAATGACCATAAAAAGTGGTACCTTTCAGATTTTGGCAACAATTTTAATATCATGCACCTGCATTGTTTTATGCTTAAATATGCTAACTCAGTGGGACTGTAGTGCAAAAGTAACAAATACAATATAATTACACCTGCTCTGTCTTTAGAGTGCTGTTCCGACAACTTCAGGCTTTCTGTTTTTCCACCATGTCACACTTTGGTGATAACAACTCGGTACATCCTGGAAGAAATGGAAAAACCAAACCAGAATCTTTATCTCTCGACATAGTGGATAAACTTAACCTCCGCCTGGGTGTTATCAAACTCCACTGAGCAGGGCCATATTTCTTGTCCATGTGAACATTCACCCTCTGGTCCTCTCTGAATGGAGAGGTACTGTATATCCCGAAACGCACGTCTGGAAAAATGTTCCCTTTGCACCCGGCATGTCTTGCCTATGATAAATCCTTTAAATTACTCCACGCTTGTTCACAGGAAGAAACATGGCAGTCTTTCTCACAGTTCTCCCAACACACAGCAGAGAAATATAACATATATGGAACAAACTGTTTTGAAAACATAGCACCAAAACCGCAATGTGGTTTTTTAGCCATTAAAACTGAAAATGCTGATCTTCTAATGAGACGTCCAGTTTAAAAAATGTCAGCCCCGCTACATGAAAGAAAGGAAAATTCAAGAAGCGTAATGAAGACGTAAAGGTTAAAACTCAAGTGGTTAAAAGCTTTAAAAGGTACGTCAGGGGGAAAGAAGAACATGTCAGACACAGTGAAAAGCTAATTAATTAGAATAGGGTTTAAGAACAGTTTAACCATTGGCTGATCTGATACTTTGGGGACGGCTTTTCTCTTACACAGTCTCAGAGCTGCCACACTTAAGGCTTCATCACCCATCAGTCTTAACCAGTATGTTGAGTGAAAACAGACCACAGAGGTTTGCACTCTCTACCCTAATTAAGATGTAGTTTCCAGATGTGAACATCGAGGAGAGTCTTCCCAGTGAAAGTATGTCTTAACTTTGTGTATTTCATGCTCAGCAACACTGTATTACATGGAGGAATGGCTGTGAAAAGGAGGAGGAGGTGTTGAGGAAGAAGAGATTCAGGTTGGGAACGAAGGCACCCAAGGGTAGACTTGAATCTGAATTCTTTCTGATGCCTGCAATAAACACTGACCCTCTTGTTTTTTTCTGACATCTGATGCAATGTGTGAAACTAAATCCCAGCCCAGCAGAGCAGAACAATTGTGGAAACCCGCTCTGCATGTCAGTTATTGGTAAATCAGGTGGAGAATCAGAGACAGCTGCCTCCACTATTCTTTCTGTGCATGAAAATGTGCAGCGCTCCTCACAGCTGATGTGGGCCTCCGTCTTTCAGAAAGCACTGTCATGCCAACTTTTAGACAGATTCAGTCAGGAGGTGTGTAATTTGTGTGACAGTTGTGCTGGGATTTTTCCATTGAACTGTGTAAACAGACATTTAACTGTGGCTTATCAGTATGGTATTTATTTAGCTGAAAAAGGTAAGTAAATTAAACAACTGAAGATAAGACTGATATACAGCAGGTATAATGGTCACCATGTTCATCTAATTTTAGCATTCTAACATATGCTAATTAACATAATTAACATACGCTCAGGATGGGACTGCAGTCAGTGCAGCTGCTATTCAAGGGATTACCAGTACAAGTCATCCTGTGGGACACATTAATGTTGATCAGATTTTATTTAGTTCGTCCGTCCAGCAATGGGATCCAATGGTTGGATGGACTGCCAAATGTCAGCCTCACTAGAAAAAAAGTAGATCTCCAGAGTCATTAGCCAAAAGTTGGCTGATTGACGCCGATGTTAACACTTACATTTTCAACACTAATAAAATGCAGGGAATATGGTGTTTTACTTAGAAATGATGCCCTTGTGTTACTTTTTGCACTATAATCTACCTCTGTTAAATTGGCAATAACTCTGGTACTGTGAACATACATGTGAATGTCTTAATTCATATAGACTCTGCATGATTATTTAATTCCCAGAGGTTTACTGCCTTTTTGCACATCATATTTTTGATTTATTTTGTGTTCAAATTGTTCATATGCTGCTTGTTCCACACAATTTCTGATAATAAAAGTATTTAAAAATAGTAAAATGTTCTTCCTTCAATTTATATCTTTGTAACGAGTGTTTGAACTATATTTAAGCCATCAAAAGCAGGTATTTGGGTTTCTATCTGGGTTTTTTAAATCAAAAAACGTGAAAATTGAATCGGCCAATAAATCGGTTATCAGGTTTTTTTATTCCATAATATCGGAATCGGCATCTGCCCCAAAAAATCCATATCAGTCGGGCCCTAGTCTTAATAAAGACCATCTGCTTCAACACACTTTCCACGTCAACTATTTGCACACATGCAAGAAAAAAAGATGAATTTAGGTGGAAAAATTATGCCGGCAAAAGCTTAATCATCACGTGTCTTAAGGTGAGTGCAAGAGACAGTCAGTGTATTTGAGCAAAGAGAGCAAGCTGAAGAACACAGGTCAAGTAGTTCGGCTACATAAGAGGGAGCCTGGCCGTGTAATGCTCTGTAAGTAAGAATGAGAATTTTAAACTGGATCCTAAACTCAACAGGGAGCCAATGAAGGGATCTCAGGTAGCCTGGGTGCGTCTGTTCTTGTCTGGGACGCTGGGTCATCCTCATTCTGTTGCAAAATACAATTTCGCAGGAAATGTCCAGTTTGCGTAAAGTCTCTTTTTAAAATGAATGTATTACGTCAGTACAGCACCACAAACTGACGTCTTTTTCCTTCAACAACAAACGCACATGGTTACGTTTTGCCAACACACTTGTGTGATTAGGTTAAGGCAACAATAGCACGTGGTTATATTTAGAAAATAATAACAGGGTTTGGCATTACATTCTTACGGGAAGCATATAGTGGCCTCCCAGGTTAAAGTCAGTGATTGTTGGATCAATCTGCCTTAATCAATCCGTCTTAAGAAATGTAAAGTATGAAATGTACAAATACAACTTATCTATGATTTGCAGGAATGTACAATGCCAACATTTTATTCTGGCCACAGGACTAAGTCATGAGGGTTCATCCTCTGGGCACCATGAATAGTTGTAGCTAATTTAATAGAATCCATGGTGGACCAACTCACCAACAGACTGAGACTTAGAGCCTGCTCAAAATATCTTTAGAGCATCTTTAGCTTGTTGCATTACTACCTAAAACACCTCCTTGTCTATCTAACATGTGTAAACCTTAAAAGGGTGCTAGGTGGTTAAGAATTTATTATCCTAAGGTTAAGAATGCTTTTACCAAAACCATTTTAGGAAATGAGCATTCATCAGATTACACAGTGTGCTATTATAGAAGCATTTGATTGCACGCAGCTGATTTGACCAGTCACACTGCACCTGTTCCCAGCAGAAAGCATATCACCATTGTACTTTACAAGCTGGCTCTGCTGAATACTGGGCTATAGAGAGTAAATTATATGGAGTGAGCAGAATGCTCAGTGTTCATCTCTGTTGTCGTTAAAAAAGAATATAAGTCAAAATTTGTTGAGAGGTAGGAACAATGATAAAACTAGGTTTTACCCCTCATTTAATTATTGTATAATTATTGTGGACACAGCAATCTAAACAAAGCCAAATGAATGTTTTACAAGAAGGTCAATTATGAGCAATGCTTTAAGCTTCTATAAAAACTATGGCCTGCCTGCTCTGCCTGTGGCTGGCAGCAGCGATACCAACCATTATGAACACCCAAACTGATCTCGCTATATAAAGAAATTTGACTTAACAGCATCTTTCAAAAAAACTTATTTGCACATTAATAATTGCAAGGGTTATTGGCCAAGTTGCCTGGCCCTACCTACAAATCATCACTATGTGGAGGGGAAAAAAAGGGATTTACATATGCATGACCAGCAGAATGCAGATGCATTTCTCTGCCAGCACTATTAGGGATGTTCTCCATTCACTGCACATGGTTCGTGAACAGTATGGCATTCTAATTTGGTCATTTCAGAGGTATGGTGCACACTCTGTGTATGCAGCTCAAGCCCTTGGGTCAGAGTCTACATGTCTCATCTGCTGAAAGAGTTGGGGGGGCACGAAAATGATTTGTTTGTGGAACACATCATAAAGCCAACAGGGGGTAATGGCGAGGCTAAATTGGTAACGTTTGACACTGGCTCATCCACTGGTGGGCCATTTTTATCTTTCAACTCAAAGGAATGATAGAAACACATGGTGCCATTCCCAATCAATGGAGTGTCAACCTACAACTGAAGCAAGGCTTAGTTTAGTAACGAATCACATGGAGTCATCCTGCAGCCTTAACAAATCTGTGGCCTGCTGCATGTCTCCAGATGGTGTGCATTGACAAAGGCTACGTTCACATGACAGGGCTTAATGCTCCATTTCAAATTTTCCCCCAGATCCGATCTTCACGCCTACGATGTTCACATTCATTTTTCAAATGACCCAAATCTGACATAAATGTGAATGGATCACTGCCCTGAAATGCCTCAGATGCAACCAATGAAATATCAACAAATAATGTCACATTTGCAAGACAGGCATTTGGGGGAGAAAGATAAATGATGACATAATTCTGCATAATAATCAACCATAGGCTTCTGTTTAGGAGGGTGTTTAGCATGTTTATGGAGAAATGGCCCCTCAGAGCAAAGGGTGTTCGTTTTCAGGATAACAGGCTGTCATTCAAAGGGCTTTTAGTCCATTAGCTCTATTAGCAGATACTGCTGGTGGTTCTCTGGCAACAGAGGTTTGGGCTCAGCCAGGAGAGATATCAGGAATTGTGGGGCTGCGATGTGGAGGGTTGCACATAGGAACAGTTCCTCCAAAACGTTAGGATCTCCAGAGTTACATTCCAATATCTCAGTTGGCATCTCATGACAATGTTGTCATGGCATGTAGGTAAGCTGTCCTCATGAGACATATGACATGGAAAAACCTTTGATGTATGGAAAAAACTATGGCTGCCCCCGACTAAGAATCCTCCTAGTCGACCAATTGTTGTCATTTTGGGCAGGGTTTGAGTTGAAGGTGTGAGAAAGAACAGTATCAGTAACATTGCTAACACTGTGCTACATTACAGAGATATATAAAACCGCACTAATGAACCTTCATTAATATAGGCCTATATTTTATCTACCAGTGCACGTCACACACTGAGCGAGCCGCCTGTTAATGACGCTGTCGGCAAAGCAGTAATGATTGTGCTAAGTGGCTAATGGGCATGTAGCTACTTACATGTTTCAGATGATACGTCATGTTTGTAGTCGACCAATTAAGATGAGTTTGGTTCGTCCTTCACCTTCTCAAAATGATCCCACACTTTGGTTATTAACTAGCCTGTGGAATAACTGCAGGTACCAGCCCTGGAAATTAGGGGTTGTACACATGCAGCATCTTCAACCACCTGGTTGCTGAGTTGGTTTGGGTGCTGGGCGCTACTCTTGTGCCTTTTTTGTGCCAGCTTTCAAGAGTACGGCAGCAGGTAGCATCTGAGGTTGCCAAGCAACCTTAACAAGCATCGTATAGCCTGAGCGCAGAGCTGATCTTCTTCCAGACACTGTTTATAAGTGTGTAGGACTATCGTCAGTGGGACAGATGTAAAGCTCTGGGTAGCCCTGCACTAACATGATCCACTTTTCCGTATTTATCAGACTGAATATTTACAGAAGAGGGGAAAGATATCTGTCGGCTGTGATTGGTTTGTAACGTGACTCCTGTCTGACTGTTGAGTGTGGCCTCTTCCTGTGTCAAATTGAATTCCCACATGGTCCAGACATATGAGATTTGATTTATTTTGACAAGGCGCAGCTCTTAATAGAGTTTTGCTTTTTATTTCTGATTTTTTTTCTGCGACTAAGCAACCAATGAAATCTTGCCAACCAATGACCTTTCTGGTCCACTAACGTTTGGTCAGCTATTAGGGGGCAGCCCTAGAAAAAATACACATACATTTCAATATGAGCGTTCTCACAGCAGTCGCAGAGCCAGTGATCAGATCTGTATTGGATTAAGGTCCACATATGAAAGTTATCCAAATCTGATTTGAGAAAATCAGATTTTACTCTCCGATCTATGTTACATAAAGGCAAAAAAAAAAAAATCAGATTTGGGCTGCATCTGCTTGTTTTCTGAATGTAGCCAAAGAGTAAGCTTTAAGGTAACAGTGAAAGAGGGAAAGAAAGGGAAAGAAAAGGAGATTTGTCCACCACATCATCCTGTTAACCCAGCTTTTGAAAATCACTCTTATTACTGTAGTTTAACAGGACATTTGCTGTATTGATTGCAAAATTGTTTATCATTTCTGTGCATTGTTTTATTTCTCCCAGAGTGTGAAGCCGACATTTCATATCTACCTACCTACCTAACAATGTGGACAGATTCCACATGGCACTCACCCATGCACCCACACAGGCACAGAGAAAAAAAAAATGCAAACACATACAAACACACTCAACCACACAGAGAGGACCTTTTTCCAAACATTGCTGCCAGATCAGATTCAATGGCTTTGTATCATATAGAGCACATCTCTGTAATTACACATATCTTAGTCACAAAATATGCAAATGCTTCATATTGGAAGATTTCTTAATACTGGAGGAAGACATGTTGATACAAAGCCAACAGAAAAAAAACCAGTGGCCTCTTGTTCCCTTTTATAAAGTCTCTAGTCATTTTTACGGATCATTCAGATATTTTAAAAGTACAAGCTGCAAAATGTTACGTTTTATAAGTATTCATGCTGTGCCAAGTTTCTGATGTGCTCTGCTGCGTATTTGTTTATGTCTTGGAGACAGAATATGTGATTTATAGTTAGACTGGTGGGGGTGGCAGCAAGGGAAGCTGTTATGTTCTTCCTTTGCTGCTTGTCGTGCGCCGCTGCTGTTCTCTCCAGCTTGCTGTACGTTCACCCCGATATGCACCCTCAGGCAGTATGCCTTTCATTATTTCTTTTGAAACTTTCATCTGAAGTCTCTGAGGGATTAGCCCTCTTGATTCCTGACACAGTCAATGAAAAACAAGCCTCATATACAGGGAGGCTTACAGCCAGAAAAGCCGTGCTCAGCCCTCCCCTCTCCTCTCAGTGTGAAACTGCATAATGGTTTACACAACAAGTGGAGGCTCCTCTCATTTCTGCTCATTTTGACATATTAAAAATTGTGTTTAGTTTTGTAGGCAAGTGTGTAGATGCCAAAAAATTATAATCATTTTTTATTTTTGATGACATCTGGCTGTCATTCCTATGGAGGTTGAAGTCTCTTTGGATAAAAGTGTCTGTTAAAAAAGTAATGTCAGCTATTCAACCCAACTCTGCAGCACTACCCATGTTTTAGCTGCTTTTATGTTTCCTCACGCTGCACATAGACAGTATGGTTCAGTCTTTATGCTCTCATTTACCCTCAAATATTAAGTCATGGGCAGCAATTTACAGCAAGCCAAATCAGACAAACTGGTGTTGCCCAGCATGAAACCACAGAGATATGAGATAAATAAATGGCTGGTGAAAAAATGTGATATTTTGGAAAGAGATCAAATCAGAGCTATTGCATTAATTTGATGGCTGGAACTACACCAACAAGTCCTCCAACCCACATCACCGCATAGGTCATTTGTTCCTACCCTCTAATATCAGCCCAGTTGCCAGAAGAAATGTTGGCACTGTACGCTTTTTGCAATCCAGGGCTATGTTACATTTGCACCTTTCATTCATATCTATATGTCATTGCAAGGTGGAGGGGCTGGTGGATGGCATGTTACATATTGAGAAATCTGCCGAGCTGCTGGTCAGAATTTCCATGTGGGAAAAATCCAGGAAGTAAACAAAACATTGAAGAAGAGAACACTGACAAGATAAATGCAACACTTTCTAATGTCACAATGGAGGGACAACTACGCAGGTTGATTTTAGTGCTGGTCATCAAAGGAGCATTACCTAAATTAGCTATCGGTGTCAGGAGACATATCCTTATCTTTTAAAGAAACAATGATAGGTTTTATATGACCGTTAACAGTCACAGTTTTAGGCAAAAAAAAACAAAACTCAGTTAGGTTTCGAAAAACAGTCATGATACAGGTTAAAAGCGGTGCTAGTTGACTTTTGGCTTCACATGGGACACCAACAATTGACAAAGGTGAGAATAAAAGCAATGGAACATATGAGGATAATGAAGTGCTTTAAGTTAATGTTATTTAAGTGGCTATTGTCAATATATCTTTACAATACCAATGTATCTAATGACAGTAAAGACAGTGTATGCCAGTGTGAAAGGGGGTCGCTCTCAGTGATGAAGCTACATTGAATTATCACATAAATCTGCAGCTTTACGGAGCTTTATAGTGATTTTCAGCTCACTCTCGCTGCTCTTATAGGGTCGTTTTCAGCTGCAGCGGCTGATGTTTTCACTGAAAAAGCTCCTAAAACCCCACTGTACACTCCCTGCTCAGCACCACACAAAGTTAGTGACTTGCTGGAGAACACAGTGGAGCATTTAGCAGCTAAAAAGCCAAATATTTCCCTCAGGAGTGAATATTTGGACTTACATTCAGCAGGTGGCAACAAACTGTTTGCTGTTATCTTTCAGCGTTTGATTAGAAAATTTGAATTTAGATGCCGATGCGGTCCAAATGGCCTGTCGTTTAAAATAGAGTGCTTTTGCCTTGCAATCATCAGATAAGTATTAACACTCCACAAAGAGTACTTCTGCGTGATAGAAAAAAAAAAGTCTTCTTTCAAACTGTGTGTGTTATTAAAGTGGCGGTGAGTGATCATCAGCAGGATCAATGGTAGGCGAACTGTGCTTGGATGGTGAAATGTTGCAATCTTGACTCCTTACGCTGTAAAAACTGTGAGTTATTAGAGAGCGTATCTGAGTCCCTTTGGGATTTACATGCTGTGTAATGACGCACTCCCCCCTCGTTCTCCTTTGAGCTTACTTTTGTCAGCAGTTTCATTACTTTGCACTTTGCTACTAAGCAGGTGGAGCTAATCTATCTAGTTTGCCCTTCAGTTATGGTTTACTGTCCGGGGGACTGGACACAAGTGTCTCCAATAATCCCTTAATTAGGCAATGATGGACTATTCATTTAGTATGCAAAGCTGCAAATCTCCCCATCCACTGAGCGGAGCCCTCTGCAGTCATACGGAGGCCAACGCTAATGATCTCAGCAAGTGGCAGCAATCCATTGGAGCGCTGCAGCAAGTGCACATTAATCTTGCGGGTGATCCAGTTGATGAATGACCCTGGCCCAGAAGCCCTGGCAGATCCCACCTTAATTATGCTGAGGGAGCCACACCTGGGAGGCACCGGGGGACGTCTTGCTAACTCAGGAACAACGACTCAGGAGATGGCCCGCGGTCCACAGGCAGCTCGCTCCACGCAGCTCCAGTCCAGGTGTCACTGTAACGCCTTGGGAAAAGCAAGTCTTTACAGCAGCTCCGTGGAGGACATTATAGCCGGGACTGACTTCCAAAGCACAAGTTATGGAAAGGGCAAATGGATGTCATCAATTCAAGACACTTTCCACTGATAGGTCATTAGAGGAAAGTGATTTTTAGGGCAGCTCCAAAAGAAACTAATTCAAGACGTTGCCTTTTTTTTTCCTCTGATGATGATGCCTCCAACAGTACAATTTCACCACCGCTCTAATTGTACCCCATTATTTGGCTGCGCTCTGACATGTTTAAAGAATAAAAAAGAAAAAAAGAAAAAAGCACAGCAGGCAAAGAGTTGCATCAGTCTAACATCAACACCCTAAAGATAGCGCACTGGCACAATGGGAGGATGAGTAAAAAAGAAAATGGGATCAAAATGCATAAGTAAACAATATGAGGAAAACGGAGAAAAACAGCAAATCCTCTGCAAACTGTTTGATTAGATGCTACAAAGAGAAACACCACACTGCAAAACAGCGACATCCACATCTACAAAACCCCTTCTGTTTTAGGGAACAGTCAAGGTCATATTAAAATAGTCGGTGTCTTCATGTTTAAGAGGCAAAAACCACTGACAGGGCGTATTACGTTTTACACTGTACAGCATGACAGAAGGGTTTCGAGTGTACCTTTTTGGCTTGAGAACAATGTGTTTTAGTCGTTGTCACTGAGCAGCTGAGAAAGTGTGGCGAGTAGATGAGAAAAGGAGATTGGGAGAGTCTTGAAATGAGTTTTTGCTCCAAAACAGAGTACTGGTCATTTTGTACTGTTGGAAAAAAATCTTGCCTTTTTTTCCCACGAGAGATATTAACTATTTTATTTCAAGACCTCCATTTTTAACCGCTAAATAGGCTTAAATATTCTAAATCCAGCGCACCTTGATGGTAAAATAGGCCATATTAAAATATTCTGCAGTGACTGTGTAAGGGCATTCTGGTGGCCTCTCACTGATCGTGTTGGGAATACACGATCCGTGTGAACTCTAAGCCGCCTTGATTTACACCTTCCTCTTTTTCCCTCCAGTTATGGTCGACTGGTCGTCACGTCCTCGTAGGATGCTATTGAACACATGACCTGTTCATAGAGGTTATTGGATTCTCCGGCACAACATTCTCCAGTCTGAATAATTTGTCCCTTTTCGAGCATTAAAGCCACTGTGACTTACGTGGAGGCAAATTTCTGAAATCTCATTATCTTGTGTTTTGAAATGAGGATCGATAGGTATTATGCATTGTTTTATTCATATAGGTGGGACCCATTGTTTCCCAAAATTCTTTCTCTGTCTCTCTTTCTGTCTGTGTCTTTATATACTCTGTATGTGTGTGTGTGTGTGTGTGTGTGTGTGTGTGTGTGTGTGTGTGTGTGTGTGTGTGTGTGTGTGTGTGTGTGTGTTTGTGAATCAATGCAACACAAGCCAATTGCCGCATCACAAACATCCAACAAATTGATATAACTGCATCCACCTACAATAAAGTTAGGATCCAAAAGGTCAGCGGGAAATGGGACAAAGCCCAAAGGAGTTCTCTTAAGGGCCAGCTGAATTTAATACACATCCATCACTTTTTATCATCTAATTAGTCCACTGTGTGGCAGCCTGGTCAACATTGGAGGGAAGCAGAATTATTGATCAAGTAAAGGATAGTATCTATCATTTCACCTCAGCATCGACACTCCGGCCATTTGAAAACAGGGAAGACAATACAGCCACAGCAAAGCGCGATGAGAATCATGATTGCCATTCAAAACAGAGGCCATTTGTTTGTTCTCCTCGGTTAGGCCATCGACTAATAGACTCGTTGGTCCGACTTTGCAGCGCGACAACTACTGGGATAATAAACGCCACAGCTGGAGGAGAAATATCAATCTGTATTTAGAGTCATAATGTGAAAAATGATACTGCAGGTTTTTGCTAATTACAGGATGTCTAATATTTGGAGTGCACTGTGTGTAAGTCACTGCAGAGAAAATAATTTCACTTTATCAACACCTTTATGGGGCAACTTGTAATTAACATAGATCATAGTTAAACATCTGGTTGTATTTTATAATGAGCTTTTTTATTAAGAAACAGGGGGAATAGATATTATATTATTGCATCCACTTGTAATAGACTTTTCATTATTCAATAATAGGAAATCTGACAATAGATGCAACCCAAAGAGGTGATGATGATATGGTGTTCAGTTCTGATTGAGGGTTACTGTTTTGAGTAAACACATTGAAGGTAATGATTATCAGCATCTGGAAAAACACCTGAAAACACCCAGAAAAAAGTTTTTTTTTTTTTTTTTTTTAATAACTCATCAGTTTTTATGTTGATAGAGGCAAAGACTAGACTTAAAGTCAGCCATTTAGAACAGTATCTGTGCTCCGCGATGTGTAATTTGATGGGGGGGGGGGAAGGGATCACACTCCATTCAATATTTGGGATATGGGCATTTGTCGACTCCAATAAAAGCATGGAAGTTGCAAGGGAAAATTAAAGACACTCTCAAAATTTCCCAAGAACTTCCTGTTTCAAATGTCCCCCCATGACCCATGATGCACTTGTAAATAGGATATATAGGAAGTGTTTTCTCACCTTAGGGTAAATGCTCAAAAAACAAAAGCCAAGATGAGACAGGCAGTGGAGTGGTTATCATAAATATTTTCCTGAAGCTAAAGCCAATGATTCTTCCTCAAGAATCAACAGACAGCAATACCATAACTGCCCTCTCTATAGAGGATGTGGCATGATAAGACCTGGAGGCTGTGTCAACCAATTTGTAGGCATATCTCTTTAGAGGACTTTCGGGTTTGTGGCCAAACTTGCATCTCTTTTACAAATAAGATGGTTCGGCATCACAGACACCAGAACTAGTGGTATTCTGGTTGAGGTGCAATGGACTGCTGCATACTGAGGCCCTGAAATGACGTGTCCTCCAAGGAAGATGAAATGCGACAGACCAGGGGCGGACTAGTGACGAGAAGCAGCCAGGGAAATTCCGTCAGAGGTCCCAGTTTGACACACCGAAAGTGATGCAACGTGCCATTAACTGAAAAAAAACAAACAAAAAGTTAATCGGTAATGCTTGTGTTAGGCTAATATTGAAGAAATCAAAGAGAGTTTGAAGAAACATTGATGACATACTTAGCAGAAGAGAAGTACTGGATATTCAATCTGCAAACTCCGTCTCCCAAAGGAATAAAAGAAGAGATACCATGGCATGTCATGCTATGCTAGATCTGGGAATCTCAGAAGTCCAATTCATAATACATGGTATATGGGTATACATATACATATATAAGATTATGTTGAATATATTGAACAATCTATGAAAGCCGCAAGGCCAAAGTGTTCATTCTTGACACTTTATTGTGTATGGAGCCTGATATTTCTAGGTTTTCCTGTGTTTTTCTCGGTCCCTTGTTCGTTCATTTGTGGGGTCTGTGACATATGGTGCACATGCTGTTGTCAATTATCGAGAAAAATACAGCTGATTAATTCCCTCACACCTGTGCAAACCTATGAAATGGGTGGAGCAGTTACTATTTAAGCTCTATGTTGTAAATAATGCTGTTGAACACTCTTGACAAAGGTCCATGGACCAACGTGTTAGTGTCAGTAAGTGTTAGTTGTGAAGCTGAGCAACAGCAGTGTGCAGGATTTTCCGTTCAAAGACTCTCGTGATATTTTCCGTGGTCGAATCAGCCAGTGCACTACAACTGTAGTGAACCCATATACTGACACTTATGGTCAGCGTTTCCAAAACGACCTGACGAGGCGAGCTGGTGACATATTTGGTGACGTTATCAGAAGGCTACATATGTGGCTACACCCGTTTTGAGTGGCTGAGGGAAAAACAGGCCAGTTCAACTGGTATAATTTCTTAATTTTACAGTGGCCTGTCTTTGTCTGCGATGGACCTCAGCTCAACTTGTTATGATGTATTTGGTTTTGGATATCCTGAACTGAAGCACGGCTACAACCATCTCCACCGAGACTGTAATGTTAGAACAAACAAATCAATACTGTCAATCCCAGCATCAATTAGTCATCCTGACAGTTGACCCTGCTGAGTTGCGCTGGCAAGTTCAGCAATTCAAAAACAGCCTTCTAGCAACAATAATAGGCGAAAGTGACAGATATCTTATCTGGTTTCAAACAGCCCACTCAGGAATTCAGGAGTTTTGCAGCTGTGCAAGAATTACAACAAGAGCACAGTGGACAGTGTAACTATCCAGTGTGAGTGTTGGAATATGTGCATGTTCTGCAAAACAGCGCTCTGAAACCGTTTTTATTTATTGCAGGATCAGAGGATTCGTCGGGATGTGAGTGTTTGTGAAGAATGACCAATTTAGACCTGTGCACACACTGGGGGCAAACATCCACACACACTTTTTTTTCGTTTACGAAATTATCTCATCAGTGCAAATGATCGCTGCTATAAATCACAATCATGTGAAATTGTACATTGCACAGGAACAAGCTTAATAGCTAACTAAATCAATAGCTGTCTGCTCCTATAATTAGCCATAATTTGTTATTACTTTAAATGCCCCACTTTTCTCCCTGTTTGGCCCTCAGTTTCTCAGTCGCCGCATTCCTTTCTGTCAACAAGATGCGCATAACTCAGAGCAGCAACACTGCACATTCAAACCTTTGCTAGCTGTGAAGCAGATCATAAGTGGGTTGGATTAGGGTCGTCACAAAAAGAGCATCATCTTTTTTGACACGCTAATTTGCTGAAATGTGTCTCAAGTTTGTCAAAGCAGAGCATTTTTGTCAAAGGCTGCAAAATTAAATCTGTTAAATCAGGACGAAAAAAAAAATAAAATCAGCATTACGGCTAAATCCACTTTCCTGCCATTAAACAAGTGTGCCAACACAGTCATGCTGCATCTTTCTACTCATACACATACATGTGAAACATATTTTGATGCAGGAACAAATATAACAACTTGAAAGGCAGTTCGGCAAAACTCAGATATTTTATCATCCAATTTTATCCTCTTTGCTCTGACAGTATAAACTCAGTTTTAATTTAAACTTTGAACATTTTAATAAATGTATTTGAATTAAAAGATAGTCATTTCCCTTGATTTATAAATATTGTTTTGGCAACAATTTAAGAGAGTTAGGAAAATCAATCATATTGACTTATTTTTTAATTGAACTAATGTACATTCCAGTTCCTTCAGGTCCTCCGTGACATGCAGGATGGGGATAGGATTCGTATTTTAGAAACCTTTACATTGGGCTTGTGATCCAACCGGGTGACATGCATACTGCTAAGTCTGGAGTTGCAGCCTGGAGTTATGGGCTCAAAACACCGAGTGTAAGTCGACTCTGGCTCCATTTCGTTCCCATTCCCTCACTGCCATTGCTCATTACTCACTACATTGTTCACAACAATAACCGCACAATAACTGACTTGACCATGATGGAGAAAGTTTTACTAGAAATCTGTTGACCTCCTGAGACCTCAGCCTTTGTTTGGTCAGCATTTTTTAATTTCTCCAAGCTATTTGGGATAAGTAGGACCTGATAACTGTATAAAAAATGTCCTCATATGGGGACAGCGGGTTTATTTTTGTGTAATAAAGTACAAAACTGTTTATTTTGATGCCTGAACATAGTTGTGCGAAAACAACATTACAATCAATGCAACATTTGTTTAATGTTTTGTACAGAAACTGAATGAGTGACGGGTCACTGTTCAAGTCTAGAAATGTTCAAAATTGTTCCTTTCAGTTCCTGAACATGGCTGTGGAAAAACAAAACTCCAAACAATGCAACATTTTTGAAAGGCCAATGATTATGTAACTCCATGTGAATTTTCTTGCTCCATACTCAAAGCTAAAAATGCCTGTTTTGCCTGTAGGAACAACCTGTCACACCTGTGTCCATGTCAGATGCTGCAATAATACAACAATATAGTTCCAGTGTCTTCAACGAAATCAATGCCATATCAAACTACAAATGTTATGAAGCATAAATAAATAGTTTTTGATCATAAAATTTGGTCAGGTTTTGTACTTTGTCCGTGTAAGTGTTGGAATCAGCTGTAGACTGACTTGGCAGGACTTGGCCATTTTAGCCGAGGCGCATTCATTCATTCATTCATTCATTCATTTGTCAACCCTTTCTTTCATTGCCATTATCCAACACACCCAAATTCCAATCAAGATGTACAGTGCATACCCAGAATGCACAGCTGCAGGGTGGCACACGTGTTTGCACATTTGTGTTTGTGTTTATACATCCCAGGTTTTATTTATATGCACAGCCTGAGGCTTCAGGTCTCCGGATGCATGGAATTCATATCTTTTCTTGGCCAACTCTGTTGCTCAGCTTACCTTCACATGTGCATTAACCGGATTTCTGATTATATTTGGTATGCTAACGGAAACCAAATGCTTTCCACAGAGGTCTGTGTGATACTGATCCAAATGCATTTGCCAGGCCCAGAAATAAAGCATAGGATTCTCACATCCCTCATTTGGCGGCTGAATGTAAAGGTGGTTTGTAGCAATGAGTATGGCCTTCCTGTTTGGCGTGTCTTTAGAAATTCTAATTTATCAGCGGTTCAGAAAAATAAACCTTTGACATCTTTTAACAATCCTTCTATTAATGGCTCGATACTGTATACAACATCTTTGTTTTTCCAATCTTTCTGCAGAGGAATTCTTCAAAGGCAAATGCGGCAAATGCCTTCAAGTATCACTGGAAGGCATTTTCCTCATGAATTTTGTTATCTTCATTAAATGCAGACAACAAGGCTGTAGACTCTGCTGAACCTGAGCCAGCACTATACAGCGTACGGAGCTCGGATTCATGCATGTGCTTTATTGTAACATCGTGGTACATGACTCTTTCAGAGGTTGAAATGTGTGCAATAAATTACCAGGTCATGGAAAACACTGATTTACTATTATCTGGTGTGTAGATTCTGCTATAATTCAAGAGCAATTTGCTTCTTTCATGATATTTATTACAGCCCCTTTCGTCATTGTTTGGAGTCCCTCCATGGCGGATTTTAATTGATGGAGAGACGATCGCATCCTCTGTCTAACTGCAGCCTGATAAACCATCTCTGCTGTCAGCCCCAGTGGAACAACGGGGCGTCTTACTGGCCAAAGTGCTCTGACTTAAATTACACTGAGCACTATAACAGTCGGGACGGCTCTACCTGCCAAAACCTCCCCACAATGGCCCGTTCATCTCATCTCTACCAGACAGGCTCAGACTGTGGCAGAGTTCAGAATCAGGTCATTTCATATTAGACGACCCAAATCTCAAGGTGGTGCAGCAGCTCCTGAGCTGTAACTATATTGAGAAAGCGCCTGGAGCCTGATGTATTTTGCATTGACAGCAGAGGAACTTCGTGTTCTTCGAAATTTGGAAGTTTAATTATTTTCAAGTCTTAGGTTTTTTTTTCCACCCTTTCTTGGCATAACACAGCCTCTAGCATGTGTTGCACCGTGTGATGATGAATCAGATCCTGAAGGTGCTCGGTTGCCGCATTAGTTCACCACATAAGCGGTGGCAGGTGTTGTATAAGGTGCAGTTTAGTCGTTAACCTCGTCTGTGCTAACTGCCTCCAGGCTGTGCAGGCTGCATCCTCAGCACAGCCCCCCCTCCACAAGGAACAAAGCACTGACCACCAATAACTGGTGTGGAGCTGTCTGGTTTAGATTTTATCTGCACCTGGTGATATACAGCACGTTACGTAAGGCACCTATTGATATTAAAGCAGCTACAACAGGGGTTTTAACTGGTTATGAAACAGTCTTCATTTAATACCGAAGCCTCTGTATGACCTACAAGCAAACAACACCATCAGTGAGAAGAATGGCTACTTCTATTTAGTGTCTGTCCCCTGATCCAACATCAGACAAAACAATTTATGGCAGGCAGACCAGAGGAGTCTGTGTTTACAATTTCCAGGCAAAGTCTGGCAGTGAGTTAGCCGGTTAAAGGAAGCAGGAGGAGATTTTTCTTTGGAGAATTTTATTTTTCACATCACATTTTGTGGTTATTGCTGATACTGGGGCAGGACCAGCCAAACGCAAAAGAGAGGAACTGACTGAAAAACAACAACAAAAAAGCTTAAAATTGACATTGATGACGCACCGGTGAGAAAACTACTCAACCCAGAGGCCAGTACTCCGAAGCAGGATGTTGAGTTAGCGAGGTAACTTAAGGGTTAACTTTGTGTTTTCAGTACTATGAAGTTGGTTCTCTTTTTACGAACAGCTAACCTGCTCCGGAGCAAGTTAACTTCAGGGTAACGGATCACATCCAGTCAACACCCCAGCGTCTGACCAATCAGATCACTGAAGAAATAAGTAACCAAGAACGAGAGTCTTACTGTGTAGAATAATTTCATTGTTCCGGGGCTCTTTTTCTACTGGTTTTAAAACAGCGCTTCTAACAAACTGAGAGATCGCATACAACACAAAACACATGATTTTAGCAGGATTTGAAATTATGCAAAGTTTATTATTAGTCTACAGTGACAGTGCTGATACTTTTACACTCTGATTCCATCACTGCAGCTCAAAATAACATGAGACACCTGCGTGATGAGATCTGGGATACAACAGACAGCATTTTATTTGTAAAATAATCCACACATTGTTAATTGGCTCCAGTTATCATCAGTCATTAACTACTTTTCCACTCTGTTATCCAGACGGCCAATCTTAGGGTCAGTCAGACCAAATAATGAGAAGATATCCTGGGTTTTTTTTAACTGTCTTCGTAGTTCAGGCCTTTGGTCTGTCATCACAGATGGAGAGAACTGCAGGATATGAAAGGATTCAAAACCAATCGTGAATCGTCCCTCTTCCTCCTGAGGCCTGTACTACGAAGCCAGTTCTACCCAGGATATCTTTTCGTTATCTGGTTTGACTAACCCTAACATAACCGGTACTACAAAGCTGGTTATCAACTCGTTCAGTCAACTCTGGGTTTTCCTCTCCAGCCACGAACGGGTTCATGTGAAAGAGGCGGGGGTGTTAATTACGAGCGACATCATCAGAACCATGAGTGAAGTAGCCTACTTCGTATTATGTGATATGAAAGAGACAACAACATACAGGCTACTCTTTTATACCTGAGACTCTGGACTTTCGTTCATGGATACTTATTTCTTCAGTGATCTGATTGGTCAGAGGTCGGGTTGTTGACTGGATGTGAGCTGATACTCTGAAAAAAAAAAAAAGAGAATCAGCTTTGTAGTACTGTAAACCCAGACTTAACCATGAGGTAACCTCGCTAACCCAACATCCTGCTTTGGAGTACAGGCCTCTGGACATGTGTGTACACCTATATGTTTATGAAATACACTGACTTGGTTTTATATGAATATATATGTTTATGTTGGTGGCTAACACAAAGCTAGCTAATGCTTTGGCTGATGTGTTTTTACAACATTGCTATGCATCCTGTAAACAGCAGTGTCCTTAAAAAAATAGTCATTAAAAATAAGATGCGTCTTTCTTTCTTTCACTTCAAATAGCAGTGTCAAGATTCTAGGAAGCACTTCCACTTCTGTCCACAGGGGCCCCAAAATCAACACAAAAATGAAAGTCCCTTGTATCTGCTTTAGGAATAAGTTGTCTTAGTATTTTCTATCCAGCTGTGTCACTGAATACTGTGGACCAAATATGCCTTCTCTCTGTAATAAAAAAAATATTCAAATAGAAAAATAAAGCATTGACTGCATTAAAACATCCGGGTCAGATGTGTCATATGAGTATAGGAGACACACACATACACTGCACTAAAGTAAATTTAGTCCACAGCCTCCTCTAAAGTCTGTGAGCTGATTTATTTTAACAAAAATATATTTATATTGAAATAGATGAATAATTCTGCCCTAACTGTGAGTGGATATTGTCAGGATTGGAAATCATAATTGCGGTGGAACTGCAGACACGTTGTGTAGCTGAGACACATTTTTAATTCCAGGTATAAATGTAATATGGATAATTCATATCTGAATACAATCTAGACACGAGGCGAATGTTAATGCGAGCTGCAAAGAGGGCCACTGTGCTTCGTGTGGCTCACAGCCTCATCGTGATGAACACTGACTGTGTGCTAGTAGATTGTGACTGCAGTGGTGAGCTTGTGCCACGTCTGCTGGAACAAGGAGAAGGGAGAGTCCTTTCCAACCTCCTCTGATGTTTTATGACCTTTAGCTTCTCTTAAATCCTGTTAAGACCTGTTGCCCTTATGTAAAGTAGAACATGTTCATTTGATGTCTTCCTTTTGACACAGCCGGTAAATTCTCCTCCCCACAAAGCAGCTGCTAGGACTAAACTAAACTTCAATAAACTCCATTTTTCCTGAGTGACTGCTTGTTTGTAAATGCAAATAGACACAATCTGAGCACTCAGCTTCCGCAGGGAGAGACAATGTCTGAGCGGTTTATGAATGGCTCAGATAACAGACACAACAAAGGGAAGATAAAACGGGTCAATATATTTTCTCTTGTGCTGTGATAATAATTTATCATCAGCACTGAGTAGCGGCAGCCATCTTAATACCACTTCACTTGTGTTGTTAACACTGACACGTTCTGCTGCAACTGCTCGGCAGCCAGTGTGTCTGAGCATGCTCGGAAATCTCTGACAGGGTGACTCTTAGACAGGTAGGAAGTCTGATAACGGTGAGAATTTACTAACGGGGCAGTTCGTTGTTAGAGAGCTCTCCGCTTCTCCGAGTGGCAATTTACGAATGCAACAATTTCAACAAACCCATTGAGCTCTCCTACGCTCTCTTGACTGCCAAACACCCAGTAACCATTGTGCTCCAAGCACTTGTCCATGCTTTCCTCCCCCTCGCCCAATCACCTGCATAACTTATGTACAGGTCTAGTTTGCCAATATCAAGATATTCCATATTGGTTGGGACATAACTTTGGAAATAAATCAGAATCAAATCTCCATCAAATATGATCAGTTCAGTCATGCAATAGTGTTTCTAATCAAGTTTTTGGCAAAGAAGACATACAGAACATGGCGTGGCAATACTGTTGATCTGACATCTGTATCGCAAACAAATATGAATTAATAGAATTCAGTTTCTATAAACCATATTGCAGGGTTATTAGAGAAAAGTGAATTGCACTATTTCTTTGTGGGTGGGGGGGCAGTCACAACAGTGGCATATCATCACATTTGAAGTTAAGCTGTGTTTTGGGCATCATGGCAAATGAGAGCCCGGTCTCACTCCAAAGTCTTCGAAATCAGGTGCTTGGGCAGTGACTTGGGGCGTCAGAAACCAACAAAAAAGGCGTCCTTTAAAGTTGGCATGATACACGACTGGTTGTCATTGTAGTTTAACAGCACTCATCGGCATCAGGGGAAACACGGCCGGACAAGGACAAAAGTTAAGGTGGCGAAAGTCCGAGTGGAGTGGGCAGGAGGGGCGGTGGATGGGAAGGAAGGAAGGAAAAAAATGTCAATTCAGTGTTGTACCGAAGTAGTACATTTATTAAATGTCCTGTGAAAATGGAAGTGTATTGTGAAAGAAGACAATGCATGTAACAGGCAGAAGTTGACAGTGTCCCAGACCATCAACAACCAAAGCACCCAGGGTACCTTGCACATCGTCTGTGGACGTGGAAAGTCCATGACCAAGCACGTCAATATGTGACGAGGTCGGAGCGAGAATGTGTTGCAAATGAAAATAGAATTTTCAATCTCTTTTTGCTCTGTTTGGTCTCTACCAACTCCTGAGGGAAATATGTGACTTTAAATCTCCCCAGTGCTCCACCTTGTTCACCAGCTAGTCACTAACTATTTCTGTTTTCCATTTGGTGCTCATCATGTAGTGTAAAGCTGTTTTTTAAAAAGCTGTTTTGCTAAAAATATCTGCCTGCTGCAGCTGAAAGTGATTCATTAAGAGCAGACAAAATGAACCAAAACAGTTTAGAAAATATTTTCACTGTTGGATAGATGGTATTTTCACAGAGCTAGGCTGTCTATGCTGTCAGTATTTTCAGCCTCCATTTTGACAACATAGAAACAGCATGATGCCTGCTTCCTGTTCACAAATCTCATTTTACAGCCAAACAGTGCACTAAAATATGTTTCTGTGGACATTTTAGACAATGCAGTAACAAAATCTTGGTTCATATTTTATCAGCACTGCTAGTTTACCTGTTTGATCGCAGTATTTTTAGCCACCATTTTGACAACACAAAATTAGTATGACACCCACTTCCTGTTCACAAATCTCGTGTTACAGCCAAACAGTGCACAAAATTATGTTCCTGGAGACTTTTTAGACGACACAGTATCAGAATCTTGCTTCATATTTTATCAACACTGCTAGTTTTACTGTTTGATGTCAGTATTTTCAGCCTCCATTTTGACAACACAGGAAACAGCATGATGCCGGCTTCCTGTTCACAAATCTCCCGTTACAGCCAAACAGTGCACTAAAATGTGTTTCTGAAGGCATTTTTGACAACGCAGTAACACAGTCTTGGTTCGTGTTTTATCAGCACTGCTAGTTCTACTGTTTGATGTCAGTATTTTCAGCCTCCATTTTGACAACACAGAAACAGTATGATGCCTGCCTCCTGTCATATTAAAGCCAAACAGTGCACTAAAATATGTTTCTGAAGACAGTTCAGACGACACAGTACCATAATCTTAGTTCATATCTTATCAGTACTGCTAATTTTACCATTTGATCTTCGTATTTTCAGCCTCATCCGCATCAGTATGATGCCTGTTTCCTGTTCATACATCTCATATTACAGCCAAACAGTGCACTTAAATATGTTTCTGAAGACAATTTTGACAAAATATAGGTAATACAGTAACAGAATATTTGTTTATATTTGATAAGCACTGCCTTGTTTTACTGTGTCACTGGAGTTTGGTCTATATTTAGGCAAGGGAGGGGCAGGTCTCTTGATCCACTGTATACTCTTTGTGTCCTGGTGGTGGGCATACCAAATTGCGAAGGACAATCTGTAGTTTAAGCCACATGCGCTGGATGTCCACGTTTTATTTTATCAGAGAGTTAAGCAGAGAGATCTGCACACTGGTGAAATGGGGGTAAGTCTTCTACAGTTCTTTTACACACACTACCCAACTTTTTATGATACAAAGCTGGTTGAAAATTGGAAAAGTATCCTTTTGAATTGTGGGCCGGAAGCCTAAACAGTGAGCTGAAACTGGCTATAAAGCTCTGTAATGCTGAGGGGAGCTGCAGTTTGACGGATCGTCACTGTGAGTGACCCCTTTCACATTGTCAAATTGTTTTCACATTGTTTTTTTAAAAATATTGATAGCCACTTTAGGTTTAGACAGCACCTTGCAATAGCTAGCGTATATTTCCTTTGGGTTCAAAAATCTTGACTCTCTGTTTGGAAAGTCAGCGATGAGAAGATGTATTTTCTCTCTGTACTGGTAGCTCTCATTGGATGACATAGATTTTCTGATTCAGTGGAAACGCACTGGCTGAATGCAAAAGAGTTGTCCTTTAGTAACACTGCAACACTCCATAATGAAATGACTTTGTGTCACCCCTGGTTTGCATGCTGAGCCGGCTACAGGCATTTAGAGGAGGCAAATCTGGCCAGGCAACATATACATATAAATATTTTCTTACATTCCAAACACAGAACTTAAAATATAACAGGGGCTTGCTGTTCTGAGAGGCAGGCGTTGCAAATTATTTGAGACCGGCGCTTAGTGTGACGCTGGCTCTCCTGGTGTGTTGGAGGTGTGTGATGAATGAGATTCTCTAATACAGGGAGACATTTCAGTGGCATGCAATTTTAAATCGTCATATTGCGGCAACAAAGTGTACAAGTTAAGGTCTAGTGAATATTCCCATCAGTAATTATAGTCTGCACCCATGTATAATAAATTCAGTGTATAATACGCCTAAGCAGCATCCCCATCCTCAGCATAATGCAGAACACAGGATTGTTTTCTACATGTGCTCTCTTGCATTTAGAGAGCCATAGAGGAGAACTACACCCCCATGACTCATTGATTTAATTCAAAACACAGTGTTGCTCATTATCCAGCTTGATTCTTATAAGATTTGTTCATATTTATCACAGAAACTTATGCACTTGTGCTTCTGTCCTTTTTTTTTTTTTTTTTGCAAATTAACTTATTCATTGCTCCACAAAAAACCAGCAGGGTGCAGACATGAGCTTTCTGTAAAATGCAATCTCTATCAAAATAATCTTTCTGAGATGGAGTTTTATAGTGAACTTTATACGGCACGGGATTCACAATGCAATAAGCTCTCTGCATATTCCCAGCGCTGTAATTCTCATCTCTCCGAGCGCGTCACATGAATGAGGAGAAGCAGCTCTCCACGCAACTATTTCACATGAGGAAATCTGACGTTTATAGCCCTACTTGTGCACGGATAGAGGAAAAAGTGGGTGTACACACTAGTTGTGCTGTGTGGCTCCACAGTGCTTCAGTTCAGATGAGCTCACTCAGCCGATGCGCACATCGTAGGATCCTACCAATCTGAGAAGGCGCAAGGACGGCGAGCAGCAGCTTGGTAGTCAGTGGGAAGAGTGGATGCTTTTGTGCAAAGGCTGCGGACTTTCTGCTCCTCAAAGTAGGAGAATAGAGAGAAGGATTCGCCTCTTGTTGGAAAGATACAATGCTTTTTAGGTTGCCTGGATGGATGTGAAACCAGTCAGACTGGACTGGACTTCGGGCTGAGCAGCTGATGAGAAGAAGAACCCCACTTTAAACACTGTTCATTTTCCCTTTCCCCCTCCTCTCTCTTTTCCCCTCTTGTTATAAAATGCCAGGATTTCGTCCATCATACTCTGTCCAGTTCAAGCCAGGCTGCTCATTTGGAAGGACGCCAGACCCCCAGCCTCTCAAATCTGCAAGTTCAGTCCAATAAATTGTGACATTGTCTGTCAGCCTTGGAATAAGAAATCGATACTCAAGAAAAGGGACGCGATATTCTTCCGGAATTTTAACGATCCATTTCCCCGCTATCCTTAGAAATATGCGATTTGCTTGGATTAGGTTGGTTTGGTCCGGCTTCACGCTTTTTTAGCTGGAGCAGCGCTGATAGTGACTGATTATTGCTGTTGATTTTGTCCATGCAAGACTCGGGGTGGAAACATGTCTGGCCACTTCTTTGAGAGGATCACTGCTATCAGAGATGGCATTTTGGTCCAGCACTTCGGTTTTCACCTCTAAAGTGCCCCGGAAAATCTTATTCATGTTCACCCTCTCCCTCTCTGTCACCTACTTGTTCTATAGCTTGATGAGCTGCTACAACTCGCTGCAGTTCCCCCTGCAAGAGAACTACGCGTATCAAGGGAGGCTGGTGACGGAGGAGACAACTTTTGTGACATTGAGGGAGAAACTTTACTCCGCTTCCCAGGGCTTTACCGAATTCACCGAGGCCGACGGAACCACCGCGGTTTCCACCGTAAAGGATCATGCTGAGGCCGAACAAAGGACAGTGGAGTGGATTAGGACTCAGGCGTCTCCAACTAAATCGGCGGCGGCGTATCACACCACCGCGCTGGAGAGGGAGCACCAGGAATTCAGCACCACGGACAGCGAACTCAGGGTGAACTGCACCATGGATTATGGAGAGAAGAAACTTCCCCAAGCCATCATCATCGGGGTGAAGAAAGGGGGGACCAGAGCCCTGCTGGAGGCTCTCAGGGTGCACCCGGACGTCAGAGCCGTTGGGAATGAGCCACATTTCTTCGACAGGAACTACGAGAAGGGGCTGGACTGGTACCGGTGAGTTACCATTTCTGTTTTATCCAGCGACACTCTTCAGTTGTGGCCCCATTTTTTGTCAAATTACGCATACTTAAAGCTGCTGTTTCTCCAAAGCATGCCTGTGTGCTGCGGTTTTATTGCTTCACACACAGTCACATGTCTTAATTCTCTTCTTGGAGGTAAGAAAATCAGTTTGCAAGAGATTAAAATACATAATAAATCACAGTGATAATTCTGCATACATGTCAATTAAAATCAATATGCTGATGTGTGACAATGCAAACTTTTCAATCTGTGCTTTCAGCCACGTTACATTATTTTAAGCACATTTTTGGCTGTGTAAAAATACATAATCGACTCCATGGGATAGATTTTCACACTCCAGGAAGTTGCAAGTCCCTGCAACTTCATTTTTATCCAGCATATGGTGACATGAATTATTGCTGCCTGGATTTGTAGGGGGGGAAAGTCATTCAAAAATCCTGCACACTAGTTTTGGGAGGTGTTTTGTAATGCAAATATGATTTAGAAAACTCTGAAATGCTCCTTTAAGAGAGTAAAAATCATAGGAAGTGAAGAGAGTGAGCTGTTTCATGTTGGGTTAAGAGTCTGAGAGTATAGAATTGCATATAGCTGTTAGGCTTTTATGTCATTTCTCAATCGTAATGTGTATGATTATATATCGAGCTGAAAAATGCTATATTTTTAGCTCCAGTGCCTAAAACAGCAGCTTTTCTGTACAGATGATTACACTGTACCAATGTTCTGTCTGTCATATATCAAGTTAGCTGGAGTTTATATGTGACACGTAGATGACAAACACACAAATAGGAGTGCTATTGTGCAGATTTAAGCTTTAAAAATGTCTAGTTGTGAATTGTGCACTCTCAAAACCTAAAATCAGATTTGATTATGCATGTTACATTTTGAATGGAGACATTGTGTGCTTTAGGTGGGTGAAAATGAAGCGCAAAACACTCTGTGAGAGAATAATAAGAATACGATGTTCACTTTAAATAATTAATCTAAATATTTGTGATTTCTGGACGCCATTTTTTTTTCTGAGAAACTGTCTCATTAGCAGTTCATTATTGCTCTGTTTTAGTGTCCCTTACACTCTTACACACACACTCACACATACACACAAGCACGGTCATGCTCACAAATTGCTGCAAAACAGAGGCAGAGAGTTAATTTGTGGGAGTACATTGTTTATGTGATTTGCACAGCATAGCACATACATTATGTTGTAGGTGTAAGTATTTGAAGGAGATGTGGTGAAGGCGTTTATTCTGTTTTGATCTTCCAAGTCAGCCAGTATTATCTTTGTCTTCACAACAGAACATACAACCCATCAATTACCAAACCAAACTGCATATAATTTAGCATGTAATAGTGCTGTAAGTGCTGTATTCTCTCAAACACCTTATGTTGTTGCTTTACGGCTGATTCTCCAAGGAGTGTGAATTTGTTTACAGCACCTTTCATGTGTGTGACAGTTGACATTCACTTTGAGTCCAGGTTTATTAGCCGGGGAAGAACCTGTTTATCACGTTTATGGGAGGGAAAAAAATCAATTTGAAGGGTTCATCTCTGGTCAGCTGGTCGCGGCTCTGTTTGGAGTTGTTCTCTCATAATGATGTTTGACCAAGGGGAATTCAAGATTTTTCTAATGGAGTCAATGAGCTGATGAGAATGACGCTGACTCAAAGTCCCCTCTGTTTCTCCGTGGGTCTGTTGCGCTGGTGTTTGGGTTGCGGAGCATCTGCTTTCATCTTGCTGCATAGACATGGGAGCTCTCGGCTGTTCATTTAGCCTGTGTTAATGCAAGCTGTTTCATTACGCTCACGGTGAAAGGCTCATTAGACAGGAGGATGACATGCTTACATAAATAATAATAAGTGTGCTCGTGTGTTTTAGGGGCCCCTGAGCCACACAAATCCCCTAAAGGAGTTTTAATTTTATATCTGCCATTGTCCTGCGTTGAGTGTTCGCCTCAGAATGGCGCATTCAGGACGGAAAGACACACAACCTGTTGTCAAATGCTTAAATGGTTGAAAACAATTACGAGTTGAGTCACTTTTTCAGACTGTAATATACAAATTCATTCAGACCACGTTTGTTTGTTTGCTTCTAAATGATGCATTATACTGCATCTCTCCTCTCTGTCTGCGATGCTCCAGCTAATGTGGACTTAATGGAAGTGAAATTATGATCAGTTACAGATGTTTGCAACCATTTGACATTGGTGTAGTTGAATGAGACCAGTAATCTCGTAAAATGTGATTCATAAATTTGGGCCTGTCTTAGCAACACCTGCTCCACATTTTGATGGATATGATAGACTATGGGGAATGGAACCCAAAGGCATCTTGTGAGCGCTTACATGTACTCAAACGCTCGTTCAGTCTGTTCTCGACGCGACGAATCCAATGATGCCTCTGTGTTATTGCACTGCAAGCTTGTGTCGACTGGTGATAGTGCGCATATTCAGGTTTAGTCATCTTTAGAAAGACTGCGTGTCTGTGTTTGGGTTGTTGTTCTTTGTGTGTGTTTAGTGTATTGCTTTTTCCGTTGCTTCCATATTTTGTGTGATGCTCTGGGGGGAAGAAAACAGGATGAAGGCAAATCCATTGAGTTTTGTGCTGTAAATTAAAGAACCTTGAAGCCATGGACTGAAAAAATACAGTGTGGATTCATTCAGGCTTGCCTGGAGCCTTTGCCACCGACAGTACTGTTTGGTTCACTGGAGGTCATGGGTAAGTGGGGTTACTGAATAAGAATGTAACACAGTAAACAAACTGTAAACCTGTGTTTATGCCTCTCCAGCTGAATCCTGAACATTTATTCGCCACTTATTTGTCCAGAAAAAATAATCATTCAAGGATGTTGTCATTATCCCGGTAAATGCCTGACATGGTCAAACATCAGGGACAGATGAAGAAGAAAAAAAAAAAAAAGAAAGAAAGGCTCTTTTATGCAGGCAGCAGCACACGCCCCCACCTATTCCACAGCCGCTGTGTCAGGAGGTAAAGAAACCACCAGGGTCTCACTGTAGTAGATATATATATATATATATACAGGCTGCAACTTGCCATCTAATATGTAAAAAGACTGTATGTTTGATATATAGGAGGTAATATAAATAATGACACCCAATCAAGTTTCAGGTTATTTGAAAATAAAACATTTAATTAAAAAAAAGGTATTTGGCACAGCTGCAGCCGAGCTTAGAATCTTTGTGATGCTGTTATGCAGCCCCGTCTCCCAGAAATGACATTTATACACAACTAATATGAACAAGCTATTAAGTTTTGAAGGAAACATCATGTCGAGCAAATTACATTTTCCATGAACATAATGAAGAAATGTAGCAAATTAAGGTACCTGGCAAGTTGCAAAAATACAATGCACAAAAGGGTGTAGGTCTCATTTTAACATGGAGCGTGAGGCAGATGAAACAGGAGGTTTCCCAGTCATGTGCAAGAACATTTTGAGCATCAAACACTTAATTTCCTTTATGCTGGTGGATTTTTATGCATAAATGTGTGCATTTTCTGCACCAATTAATGGCTTAAAATCCTCTGCTACTTTCATGTTTTAATTGGTGGGGATGATGTTGTAAACATTTAGGGGCATGTCCTCTGTGATCCCCACCCACAATCTGAACATATGCGCCACACACATCAGCAACATGGGCACTGAAAACGTATTTACAGTTGTTTTCAACCAAAATAGGCAATCCTGCAATACAGTATCAGCTACAGCATTATTTTTTATTACCTTTTTTCATGACTGAAATCACAGTTTTTTTCCTAACCTTAATCAAACTGCTTTTGTTGCCCAAAGTTAACACGAGTGTTGACTTGAATACGAAAATCTGGTGTCAGGGTCAATTTAGGGTTCAGTATCTTGCTCAAGGATACATCGACATGCGGACTGGAGGAGCCGGGGATCGATACGCTGATCTTCCGTTTGGTGGCTCTACCTCTGAGCCACAGACGCCACTGTTGCTACAGCAAAGTAAATAAGAACGCAACATACAAACATAGTTTCTAGATGACAGGGTTGTGTTGTGCGAGAGAAGGTATGGTAAATTGTAGACGAAATCACAACACCACAGTATATTACTCTTTAAGACAAGAGAACATATACTAAAGTCCTATTTTTACACGACTTTATTGCGTACAGTTGAGCCGTAAAAACAGCACAGTTTGTATAAAACTGGCCCCTTACTGACTCTGTTAGCAGCCGGAGGGATTTAGCAAAATGAGCAAAAGTAGCTAGAACTATTAAGCATGAAATACTAAGTAGGTTGTCCATCATATTTATCTTATTATAATACACTTTGAGAGTTTCCTGATCCAAAACAGGGTCCTTTGTATCTGTTTGTAGTATTTTGTCTTTGAGTCTCATTCTCGGGTCGTCAAATAACAAAGCTTTGGGTTGGTAGTCGGACTGAACCACTAACCCAAAGGGTTGATATTTGACGATGTGGGAATGAGACTCAACAATAAACAGTCTTTCCCAAAAGTTACATACAGCACCCTCAAAGTTTAATTTGGTCTATAAACAATTCCTAACGGTGATCACTTCTGGATGTGGAGAAGTTTTAGCCATCTGTATAAACACAGACTCCCACGTCCATAAAACTGTCTGCCCAAGTCTATTCCATATCTAATATTCACATCAGGATTCAAAGTTTAGCGTTGGGCTGGTGTGAGCCGCCATTGAAGGGCCCAGATTGGTGATTGGTGCTGCTTTCCTGTTTTTAGCACTCTTGGACAGTTTCTCCAGTGCGTTTTGGGCTTACTTGAACAAGCAATTAGCAATGTAGTGCCATCATTACCATACACAGAGGACTTATCAGCCAATTGGCGCTTTTAATGTTGCCTCTATTTCTGAGTAAAGAGGATGAGAGCCACCACCACAAGGATTTAACTTATCTGTTCTCTTGAGCATGCCCCAACCTGGTGCAAACGCCCATCCTGGAACGGGAAGCGTTTGATGCATGATGACCAATGCAGCAAATGTTACTCCGGCTCTGTGCCAGCATTCATATACTTTAGTGGGAAGATAATGTGCCTCATAAATTGTGCTAAAGAATGTCATTGATTATCGATTATACGTGGAGATTTATGCCTGCTGAGGGTGAGCGTTCTCAGCAGGAATTCACACTAGTTAGAGACCGGCCTAATGAGGGCTTATTAGTGAGGTTGACTGCTTGATATTTTCGGCGTTTTGCAAAATGCCAAACAAATAGTGGTTACATTAGTGCTAACAAATAGGGTTTGAAAGGAGCAACTGTTGGAGCACAAAGCTGGAGAGAACAAAAAAATAATCACAAAAATGTCCAACTGCTGTCTGAAAAACTTTACCATGTATTAATAATTATTTGAGACAGGTAAAAAAAACCCATGGTGACATCAATTACAGCGGAATCTTGTTGACACAGCGGATATTTTTCTGATTTAAAAATGGCTGAACTATTACACTGCAAAATAGGGAAACACACATTCTGAAGCACTTTAATGTTTGAGTTATTAACAGTGGCAGTATCACTCCACTGCATTGCTAAAAAATAACACCAACAGTGTCAGATTGTCCAACTTAGATTAATTCCAGTTGAAAAGTGTTTGTGACCAGATCAAATAATTCAGCAAGAGGAATGAGGTTTCTCATCTATTGAGGCCCAATTGAAAACTGCTCTGCATTGATGTGTGAACTGGACAGTCAGCAAAGTAGGAGCAGCCATATCAGTCTTTTCACGAGGAGTAAGAATGGCTTTCTTCATGCTGAAATAACCTGGTATGGTGCAATTGTGTTGCGGAATATGCTCTGTAATAATGGAATTATATCATAAATATGTAATTGACTAATGTTGAATGTTAAAGCATGAATTCATCCTCAACCATCTCCTGCAATTTATGAGCAAATCTAAGGTTCAAGGTAATGAAAAGTACATCACATGCTGTATGTTTGTATTCTAACTTTGGGCGTTATCAGTATCTATATCTGCCGGAGGTGCAAAAAGTTGAACTGATACCTATCAAAAAATCAATATAGGAGTCAGAGACAGCAGCTACATCGACATAGAACCACAGATCCGAACCAAATTCTGTGTGAAATTTATCAAAAATCAATATGTCTGTGAAACACGGATCTTAAAAGTTCGAGTAACTCTGTCTCTGTGCCCTTGTGCGTCTGGTGTGTGTGTATCATTATGTGTGTGTATACTGCCAGGAGAGCCTGTGAACATGCAGTGACTACTTTAACACATAAGAATGGCCTCTTCCCTTTTTCCTAACCCCCTACTATGGTGTCCTTTGTTTCTGATCTAAGAAGGTGGTATAAATGCAGAATACTAGGGGTCTGACATAGAAATGAAATTAGAGTAGAATGGACATTCCAATTCAAATCAGCATAGCAAAAGTGGTGAATAGACCTTTTTAGGGCCAACGTCACGATGACATCTTTTTACCAACTCGAGGCAAAACAAAAGTTGCCACCACAGAGCTGCAGGCTACATAGGAGTCTTAAAATGTCGTCTTGTTGTGTTATTGGGTGAGTTGTGAAGCAGAATATTGGATTTCTCCATAACGCTGACTTTTTATTAAATTAGCTAATGTTAGCTTTGCTAGCAAAACACAACAGAGGAAACCATTCAAGTCTCCTTTGTAAGACTGAAATCAACCACAAAGCCGGCCATCCCACCTTCAGCAATCCTGTCAAATCATCCATCCACTGAGTGAGAGTGGACACGGATCGGCCGGTCTGGTCTAGTTGGTCAGTGTTTGCTCTACACTAAAATGAGAGCCCTGCTGGTCAAAGAAATGGAATGTTTTATGTCTAGATGAATTAATGAATGGTTAAGTTCATCACTCATTTACTCCGCTCAGTGCTCTGCTGAGTGCTTAGCTCTGGATAACTGAATGGTACATTTCGACAACACTTCGGATTTATGAACGGTCCAGTTCGGAATGAGTATTTCTGAAAGCACCACTTGTATCATTTTCCTTCACTGTTGAAAATAAGCCAACAGAACTTGCGCTAGCTAGTGTCTGTGGAGAACTGGTTTGCCTCCAGCTAAGCCCCGCCCACCAAAAAAAGGTCATACTGTTTATTAACAATAAAAGGGTTGAGCTGGTAATCGTTGTAACAGTGGTCTAACTAGATAACTAACAAGACTAACTAAGACAGTTTTATTTGTTTCTGTCGAGGTTGAATAAACTGTGTTTTGAAATGAGTTAACAACGCGGTTAAGCTACCCTAAGTCTTAGTTCGGTGAAAAAGAAAAACTTGAATAGGTGTATGGTTGTATTTTTCTGTTTAATAAGGACAATAGGTGTAAGAATAGGTCAAAACAGTCCA
Organism: Epinephelus cyanopodus; assembly: GCA_026686955.1. Taxonomy (NCBI): domain Eukaryota; kingdom Metazoa; phylum Chordata; class Actinopteri; order Perciformes; family Serranidae; genus Epinephelus; species Epinephelus cyanopodus. The sequence continues at coordinate 23,100,690 of CM048929.1, forward strand.
ACTCGTGAGTGTGACACACTTTTCGGCCCCACTAATGTGTTATCACTGTAACAAATGGCAGCAATCACCATTTTCTTTTGTACTAGTCAAATAACCATGTCAAGCAGTCCGTTGTGCTCTCATTCTATTTCTACTGGTGCTAATGTAAAAATCACCCGATAGATTTTTGTCGAATCTGACTCGAATCACAATAATTGACCATGTAGCTATTACATATCAGTGGTTCCCAACTGGTGGGTCACGGTCCAAACTGGGTCACAGGTCCATTCTGAATGGACTGCAAGTGACTCACAGATGTGTCAAGTTTGTAAAAAAGACACACTTAATTTTAAAGTGCAGTGAATTTCCAGTGCAGAGGTTTTAATTTGAAGTGCCTTTGCCTGCTGTAGTGTGAGTGACTAATCGAGAGCTGCTTGACAGGGACAACAAACTAGCTCGACGACATGTTTGACGCTGAATATAAACTGTGTGGACCTTGAACTAATGATTAAGGAGTAAGTACAGTTGGGAAACACTGTACTTAATCATCTGAGAGGACCAGATGCACACCCTTCACATTTACTCCACACTGAAAAACATATTTTGTGCTTTTTGTCCATTCAAATGAGCAAAACTTACAATTCACTTAAATGAACTGTCCATCCAATTAATCTGCGTATATTAACAAGCCTGTTTATAGTTTTACACTCAGTCCCCAATACTTGGTCAAAAGCCATAAATTAAACTTCTCTCGTAAAATTTTCCAGTATAAGACTTAACAGGATATAAAATCGATTTTTATACTGTACTTCATCAAATGACTGTCACTAAGAGAAGGCCTATATACTCTGAAGTAACAGCAGCCGGGAGAAAGACAACACAGCCATGTGTGAAGAAACATTTTCTTCTCTGAAACAGGCAGTGTACATCCTGTTTAACAAACCACAAATAGCTACCCCCGAATAACTTATCACTCTGTTGGCCTGCTGTTAACACACTACAGCTGCCACCTTCTGTAACGCCGAGTTTCACCACAGACTCCGTGGATTTGACCCAATGTAAAAGGATTTATTGCCAAGCTCACCTGTTTATGAGGTGAATACATCATTTATCAAAATCACAGCCTCACAGTCGGGACTTGGCAGCGCTAAATTAAGAGCATATTTTAAGGAGAAAAAGACGAAGCAACAGCAGGTCATAATCTAAACAACTTTTTTTTGAAGTACTTTCATGACTTTCATCGCGCTGCACAGAATCCTGAACCTGATTTACGAGCATTAATGAATAACAAAGATTATCACTTGAAATTTAGATATCTCTCATCAACATGTGAGAAAAGCCCTGCCAAAGGTCTGGGTAACATTTCCAGTGTATCCTTTGTCTCATCTGCACAGTATTTATACATAAGATAAATCAGCTCACTGTGAACCAGAACCAAAGTTTTACTGAGGTTTGCAAGCTCTAATATCTCTGTGTTATTAAAATGACACTTTAACCCCCTATGCAATAAAAGCTGAGGGGATGTGCCTATAAATCTTTGGAGCGGTGTTCTTATCCTTTCAGGGCTGCTTTCCTGTGCTGAGAAACGAGTCAGCAGTAGCGTTCAGCTCTGTGGTGATTAGTCCCACAAGATATTGTTTTTTTATTCCAGCACACACGGAAACTATTTTACTTTTGTTGCTGGCTTTTTTGGCAACCATCTTTTCTAGCTGCCTCGCAAGACGTGGCCTTTTAAAGGCATGTCATAGAATTACCCTTGCCATTTTCAAGGACTTTTCTCTTTGTGAGAGTTGTAATGTGGTCTAATCAATAGATCCCGCACAGCTAGGAAACTTCTACCTCAACCAAGGTCATACAATAGAGTCCTTACACTCCTCACCTTCTCAAAGAAATGGATCCTTTCTTTGCACGGTGAAAAATTCCCATCTTTCTTTTTTTGAAATATTAAAGTCTATTCATGAGGCGGTGTCAGTGTACCGCGTCAGATTCAGCTGCTGTGGGACTTTTTAGGAACAGTGTGTACTGCAGCACAGGCTTTAGTGTACCTGCAACCTCCGGTCATAAGACAGGACCTGGTGACAGGGGGTGTGTAATGGAGACATGGATCCACTGCCGAGCCCAGCAGCCGAAAGTCTAAATCCAGCGTTTATCCCTTGTTTAGCCCTGCTTTCCCTCTCTCAGCTGCTCCATGGGCAGCTTAGCCCCTGACTCTTGCCACCTGACTGGGAGCCTGTGACTCCACTCAGTGGGGAGATGGGAAAGAGCAAGGTGGGCCAGATCCCCGAGTAGGCAGGATGCCATCCCTTCCAGCTGGGCCTGTGTGCTGCTGCAGTGCCTCCCTGTCCCGCGCCTTCCCAACATGGCAGAATCTGCCTACGCCTGATAAGACGGCGCCAAGACTCACAAGGACGCACCTCTGAGTGCTCTGATGCCAGTGCTGCAGTTGTGGAATTAAACTTTTTAATTAGCAGCATACCCCTGCGCTGTCAAGAGAGTGGACCGCTTCAGTACAGTCTTTCTCATTGCCCACCCTCTTTCCACTTGATTAAACTCCCAAGCATCATGGAGCTCTGAGGTTCCAGTTACCACAGGAGCAATCATGTTTATTTCTTGTTTGAGGATCTTTTCAGATGCGGCATAGCACAAGAAAATTACTCATTATATCCCACAGCCTGAGAGAGTGGCCTTTTTCCTCCTGCTCTACCTCACACCCAGTGGCATATAAATCATTTTATTGAACAGTAAAGCCTATTACACTTCCATGTTATTCCTGTCCGCCCTGTTGAATCAACAGTATGATAAAGTCATCTCCTCCATGAGCAAGAAGTGACTTCTTATTGTAGATGGCCACTCCTCAGTGATTATCAAACCAGCAAGTGATTGTCAAGAGTACTAGTGAGTGCCTGTGCAATCTTAAAGGTAAAATTGCACATCCATTAACAGTATTTTATGTAATTTTAGTTACACGGTAAATGGTTTCTTACTTACTGGAAAAGTGTTTACATCATTCTATCGAGTTACAGAAATTCTACACACTGCGTGTGTGTGTGTGTGTGTATTTATGTGTTTATCCAGTGGAAATCACTTCAATAAAGTTTATGTGAAGGGTCATCCCTGGACATGTTGGCACCCCAGACCTTGAGGGGAGTAATCTTCAAGCTCAAGGGAGGGATATCCAACGTTAATTTGTTGTATTTGTATTTTATTTTAAATACCCTCTGAGCCCCCAAACCAGCCAGCGGGTTTGGAAGGCATGTTTCCTTCAAATATTACAAAATAATGACCGCATTTATCCAGCCAGAAACTGTAAAACCAGAAATCATCATCGCATTTCCAAAATGTGATGATCCTTGAACACATCATGCACACCAATTGCTTCCACGTCAGAAAACATAACCAAATCCAAGCCTAAAATAGTGATATTTCATCAAAATCACTTTATTTCTCATTTAAATTTTTGCCAAAAATAAATTGTGTGCACAAACTGAATCCTGTAAAAAACACTGAAAACTGAAAAACTGAATACTGCGTTTCTGTACGCATGACAGCAATGAAAAAACAAGGTTTTTTTTCATCTCCAGGATGTCGTTTTCAACCTGTATGCCCATGTTGCTAATGCTGGTGTTGTGCTGAAGTCTGTTTCCTCGTCAATACTTGTTTCCCAATACCTGCACCTTCCCCAACTGTAATCAGAGAAGGGGGTGCTATGCATTGATGGGAGGTAAACACAGCAGTAAAGGAACAGACTTTGCTACAACATCCGCTGTGAGTGCACTGTGATGTGTGTGTGCACATGTGCGTGCGTGCGTGCATGTGTGTGATGTGTAGACTTATTAATTTGTGTTGGTTGTCTGTGGTTGTCAAGCAACTGTATTCTGCTGAAGTGAACACACAGCTTGTGTGATGATACAATTTGTAAGGGAGATTTGCATTTTGCAAAAAAAAAAATAAATAAATAAAAACAATCAGCTGTTAGTTTTGGTGATAACTTTTACTCCTGTTTGTTGCATTGGCTCCAATAACTACATATGGTGTGAATATATGTTTTCAAAAAATTATTTAGTCATGTAAAGGGCTGAATCTTTTGCTAGAGTAATAATTTAATTTTGCAACATGTAGATTAAGGTTTTGTATTGCAAGAATCATGTAACGTAATCTAATGCTATGGTAATCTTAGGATATGGCTAGCTAGCTTTAGCTAACAATGTGCCATGACAATAAAGTTCCACCGTGTTTTTGGTTAGCTTCGTGTCCGATGTTAGCTGCTGCTGCTGTTGTCGCTTGTGCAAACCGGGCAGATGTTGAACTATCCGTTTGCCCCACAACCACACTGGCAACTAAAAAGACTCTTGATGATGCCAAGATACCTACCAGCGTCGTTATACTATTGGCATACAAGTCATGTAATAAGCGTAACCAAACATCTTACACTGAGTGAAACAAAACATTCATTTTGGACCTTTCGGATTACTTCACAATCTTTTTGTTCCTCCTTAGGAAAAGCAATACTTTTATTCCCCAACTCTCACATCTCATAATTTAATTCAGTGTTGCCTTTACCAATCCATAAATCCAATCTAACCGAATCATGTTGTACAGTTGCAATGAGTGGATACTGGAGGAAAAATACATTGTTTCTCAATGTTTTGCAGAATTATACACCTAAATATGCAGCAAAATGCAGAGTTGTACTGGAAGCACTTTCCAGTTAAATACAGTTTTCTGCAGATGGACAATCACAGATTTTATAGAAAGCATCAACATTGTCAGGTTTTGAATTATTTATATCTCAGGTGAAAACTTCCCTTTTTTTGTAGTGCACTATAGAGTTGAATTTCAACAAGTACAGCCACAAAGCTGCAACTATTTCAGCACAGCTAATTAGTACAGCCCTTACAACACTATTCTCCAGGTTTCAGATTTTATGCAGCAGATATCCTAATACGGTGGATCAACACATACTGTAGAGCACAGTGCTGAATTACCTTTCAGGTTTTTCCTTTCAGTGGTTTTGTTTTGTCTGAATAGACGCTCCTTTTTTCATTCCATTCCAGGATTACAGATTGGTTTGATCTTATTGTAGCGATCTGTATTGTAACATGGGAATTATGGAAGAAGTAATACCGCTCCATCCTTTCTGCATATGGAGAGGGAAAAAAACCCTCTTGAGGAGTTAATGGGTATAGCCAATTTCATCCTGCCTTTGGTCCTGTTCAGAATTCATGTGCATTCCTCCTCTCTCACACACACATTCATCTCTTTCTCCTGCCCTGCTGTAGCTACACTCCGATGCTTTCAAGTGGAAGTCTATTTTACTTATGGTTAGAATTTAATTCACCGTTTTTTCCCCTTCCATTGCTATGAAGTGGCCGTGGGTTATGGTTCACCATCAAGGCTCATATCCACTTTATTTTTGTGTCCATCAAAAGAGCGGGATAAAATTCAGAGCAGCCTTCTCCTTCGTTGTCGCGGGGATAGAAGGGAGGACTTAGGCTTGCGTTTTTGTTCCACGACATGGACAGATTGTCTGAAAATGAAAGACATAGCTTCATCTGTTAAATTATTTATTTTGGACCCAAAATAAAGTATAAGCTCAAGTCATTTTATGCTCAAAGGGATTCATCTCTCCTAAAAGATTATTTGCATGCAACAGAATTGCAGTGATGTGCTTCTAGTCTGGAGGAACAATGATTCTGTTCGGCAGAATGCTGCTTTACAGACGTCTTTAAATCTCTGCAAATAAGACTACCTTGGGACAAATACGCATGTCAATCACACTTGTCAAGATTCCAATTTTCCTTCCACATCTCCTGGAGCACTTGCGCTGCTCGTGCTCCTTATTGGCTGCGAGGGATGTGGTCTCATGACACAAGCTGATGCATTTGTTCAGTCAAAGGGAAAACCCTGACAGGAATGGTCATGGAGCCAAGATACAGGGACTGCTGGGAGTGTGTTGCAAATGTGTGTCCATGAGCTGATAGGTGCCTCTGTAGTGTGTTATGCTGAGGGATGGGAGAGAATGAAAACGTTGGCTTCTCCCACTAGTATAGGCAGCCTTATTTTATGACCATTATAGAATAGACATATGCAGCATATGGCTGTTTTTTTTCAATGAAGAAAGCCTTGGCCATTTTGAGAAAGCACTTAAATTAGCATCTAATACCGGCTGCTAAACATAAATGTCATTTCAGCTCATTTTTCAGAATATTCATTCTCAGTCTTATTACCTTTTTTTTTTTTCCAAGGATTTGATGTAAATTAAAAGTTATGAGGATTTAGACAGGTGATCTTGAGGGCCAAATGCATCTCATGCTCTTCGTAGCATCTACAGTTCGGCAACAACCTGACAGACTTAATTCAATTATGGCTGTGTGATGTGTTGAGACTCCGGAGGTGTGAGCTAATTCCTCTGTTTACACCCCTGAGTCACTGTCACAAACAAAGACAAACACATTCATTGGCTTCCAGGATCTTGTTTGCTGTGATTGTCCCATCGCCTTTGAAGCTTCTCATCGCTTTATGTTGTTTACTTATTCATGCTCTTTCTTTCCCTCAAATCACCATGGGGTATTCCGTTAGAATAATTTTAGCACAGTGTGAAACAATGTATGAGCTGAGTATTAGATGTGTAAACTGAGCTCAACACACTTCTTACATACAGTAGAGGCAGCGGATTGATAGGCGCTTCGATCAGTAAAACGCTGATTTTCAGAACTCTGTGATGAAACATATTGCCGACGTCTCTGCCACCAGCACTGTCAGTGCATTTGGTATGTTGGAAGTCATTAACACAAGCTGTGGCATTTGCCAAATTCCCCTGAGACCTGGATTAAGACAATGAAATGCAAAAGGACGCTTTTAGGGATTATGCTAATTGCTAATGGCTGTATCAGGAAGTGATTGTTTTTCCTGGATAATTTGGATTATTGGCATTAGAGATTTAGGAGAGAGTTGACGTGTTCTGCCTTTCTAATAAGGTTGTTACCTGCTCTCATCCATGAAGACAGCCCTTCCCATGCGGGGCCTTTGATATGTCTATGCGTAATGCACCACACAACTACACACAGTAAAATCAGCAATGAATTGCAATTCAGTCAAAGATTTTTTTTTTTTTTAAAGAAGCACTTTAAGTTGAAATAGTGCTAATAATACAGCACAAGTGCTGCCTCAGGGCTAATGGAGAGAGTTAAGTTTGCCTTCACAGCCTCTTTTCATTCTGTTGTAAAAGCAACATTTACAAGCCGCATTTGCCAAAGTTACATACACTAAAATACATAACCTACACCACTGCAGTCCTTTATGAAGTGTGCAGAAATGTTTTCAAAGATGAAATCACATCATTTAAATCACATCATGTGGGAAATGGATGGTATTTTTTTTTGCCATCATTGCCAAAAGAGGGCCTTTTTTGCACCTAATGGACACATTTTACATCAGAAATCAAACCCCACTGGGATTCAGATGTATTTTCTCTTTCCTGTAATGCTTATTTCTTAAATGCTTATGGAGAATAAGCCAGTGGCTTACTAGATAACTATGCAGCATTTTGCATGGTTGAATTTCAGAGTAGCTTAAATTATTCTGAAGATAACAATATGTGGCATGCCTACATAGCACATGGAGTGGCTGTTATAAGCCTGAAAATAAAAAGGAAAACTAAGAGTTAAGCGAACCAGAGGACAAGAACATATTGGACTCCCCAGAGAATCAATAGCATTGGTTGTTTAAAAAACTATTCATTTAATTTGTTGATCTTCTTTGATTTTTTTATTAGATATGCAGTAACGATTGCTGTAATATGTATGTTAATGTTGTCCAATGGCAAGTCTCTATTTGTGTCAAGACAATACATGCGTGTGCCAGGGCCTGATGTAACTTCCTTATGCCGCTGCCTGTAACTATTACCCTAACTATTAGCTTGATTTTTTTCATAATCTTCACGTTCAAGTTTTTGAAAGTTAATCATATCTTTAAAAAGAGCACTGTACCGGTTTATCATTGCACTTATTTAATGTTAGTCAAAAAAAAACAAGTGAAAACTCCTCTTTGGGTTGTTTTGGAATGCCACTGATTACAACATATGTCATTTGTGCAAGCAGCTTATTAGGGCCCGTATTTACAATGTTAGGCAGTGACCTGTGGTGACTTAATAGAAAGATAGGTCAAACAAGCACAGGACTTTCACCCAGGAGACTGCTGTTAATGTCCTGTGTGAAACTAAAAAGCAGTGTTGAGTTATTTTAACAATGGACTGTACAATGTTACATCATTAAAATTACGTACATTACATTTAACCCAAAACATTACCTTTTTTAAATTCTGTCATTTCATTATGGTGACGTGTTGATTTCCTGTCACCAGCAGGGGCACTAATTTAGGAAACGCTCCTGTGAGTTGTATCACAGGGTAGGAATTAAAGACCTATGTTGTCATATGGGTTGGAGGACTTGTTGCATCATGTACATCATGTCTGTGGAAAACAATGAACAGCATCTGCTTGTGACTCCTTGGTATTGGAAATACCAATTTGTAGGGGTATCAGGGTATCTGAGGGTACTTACACAACGGACTTGATGCATCTGAATTGCTCATAAGAAACATAGGTATTTGAAAAGAACAAAAACACATCTGTATCTATCTCCTGTATGAGATAAGAACACCAAAATCAGCACAATTTAATCAGTAGTCTTTAAGTGCCTCCCTGCTCAACATGTTAGTCAGAGGAACATATTTTTGTATCTTAATTACTTTAAGACACATCACTATCGGCAAGACTTCAGTATGTGTTTTATTTGAGAAGTCTGTCAGGGACAAAACTGTAAAAAACATAGCAGTCTGCTTTCAGGCTGTTGCAGGATTAGGTATCCTTGACTTCTTTCTTGGGCTTTTTTTTTCATGAGGTATGTGAACTGCGCTGGGTTATTCATTCCATGCATTTTAAGTGTGCCCATGGAGAATCTCCCAATAGTCGCTCTCTACTCCAATCGACCTCTGGTTTGTTTCATGTCTACAAGACAGGAGGAGGCAGAATCCTAAGTATGAATTGATTTTTGAATGAGCATACATTTACTTTTAAACACCTGCAGAACACACACCGCGGCCGCGCTGTGCAGCAAACAGGCTGTCTTAATTGATTTGAGTAATGAACAAGGCCATGCTTTCTGTCTTTTGACTCAAGGTCACTTTGCCACCACAGTTTTAAGCTGTGTCCTCTGGTCTTTATAAAGGACCAACTCACCATGAAAGTGTATCTGGGCCGAGGTGAGAAGGTAGCTGCTGTAACTAATGGGTTTATTTAATTCAATTTATTGCTTCAGCCGCTGCATCATATGAGACATGCTGGTCACTGTAAGATTGAGGTTTCTTCATGAAAGAAAGAGAGATTAACCCCCTTTTCAAAAGGGCAGAATACACTCTCATGTCATGCTGGATTTTCGTGCCTAGATAGCTGGATGTATAAATCTGCAGAACTAAATGAATATAGGTTTGTGGTGAAATGGGGCTCTCAAGCTTATTTCGTACAAGCCTTCTAATCAGCGTCACGCTGGGGCCGCGCTTGCCAGGCTAGGAATCTGTAATAAATGAGGGCTTTGTCAACATGTCCACCGTCGGATGGTGTCTTTTAATTTCAATGTGTCAGCCGAAAGGCACTCCGGCATGTTTGTCCAAGCAAATGTTTAGCACTCGTTGCTATCTTTATCATCTATTATGTATTTCTATGGATTGAGGATGGCATTCTGTTTTCACCCTCAGCATATTGTAATAATTAATTCATCCTTAATACTATTATGTTGGCTACATGTCAGACCATATCTGCCTCTTAACACATTGTCTCCAATTAACATTTTCCAAATTTCTGATGCAATCTGTAGAATACAAATGAAGGCGTCCCAGCAGCTGCTGGCTCTGTTGTCTCAGCTCAGAGCGAATTGCTTTCTCTTAAATTTGTTTTGTAATACACCTCATTTTTACAGGAATAAACACGTACGCTCTGCACATTGGGTAAACTCAACAAAGGCTTCGGGGTTTAGAAAATTAATGTGCCATGATAATTAGTTAAGCAACGGAGCAATGCCAGAGGAAGGAATTTCACACCTTGAGTTTAATAATATATAGTGTAATTTGCCTCGGCTGTAATGTGCATATGTTTCTTCATGTTATTTCATGGTCCTGGTGCTGTGCTGTCACATCTGAACAGATGGATTGTCACATACTGCGACAACGGCACCTTTCAAAACATCTTTATTTGTGGGGATATTTTAGCTCAGCTGTAACATGTTTGTATGAATTTCTCATGCATAGTATTGGTGTGATTGCTACTCTCAATTTGCTCTTGTCACAGATTGTGCTTTTATACTTTTCTTGTACGTGATTTGAAGAGTGTATCCTTGTGTTTACTAAGGACAAATGCCTCGGTTTATACATTTTCAAACAAGCTCCAGTATACCAGAGTGCGTTAATGTTTTTGTTTTTTGTTTTTTTTAAATTCGCCTAAGACATCTCAAAATATAAAGATGTGGAAATTTAAACAACCGTAGCAGCAAACACCTCGTAACAAGATGTTCAACACACCACTATTTTTCTATTGCGAAACCATTTGCAACTCTGGTCTTGAGGACACACAGCACTGCTTCCTTCTATCCTGCCAGGTAGTTGATTGCAGGTAATTGCCTTCACCTGGCATCCCAGGTGTAAACCACTTCCTGATTACATACTCAGAGTGAAAACCAGCAGGCCTTTGGGTCCAGAGGGCTTGAATTGAGAAGTATCGCCTTAAACACTCATCTACTTCCAAACCCATCTACTTAATTGTTCTCCAGCAATTCAGGCAATGTTTTCTTAAAAAAACATCAGTGTTACTTTTCTTCATAAATACAGCCGGAAGAATGTCAACAAAGCACATATATATGTATTATTTTTATTTTTTGAAGCTTGCCACTCTTTAGTTCACAGCGAAATGTCTGCAGAGGTGCAGTGGCAAATTATTCTGACTAATAATGAGACAGTGGGTTGCACAGACACTTTGACATCAGTGAGGCTTTGCCCCCTGCCCTGGATAAGTGCTAACCCACAGAGTCAGACATGGTTCTTTTTCTCCATGACTTCATTGCTCTTTGTTTCCAGAGTCATTTTTTTGCCGCTCGTGGAAGCTCAAAATCTGAAAAGCACAACAATGTCCACCGCACGTTCTGTCAAGTCTTGAAAGTCGCCAGAGAAACCGTACAGTGAAAATTAATGTAATCATGCAGCCTCCCGTTGTTTTGACGCAATTAAAAAAGAAGAATGTCAGGTCTTGAAGCAATGAGCATGTAAAATGGCGAAGAGAACCCTCACCACCAACTTCTTTACCTATACGGGTGAATATGTGTGACTGGAGAAAGTTTAGGGAATAAGAAGCATTGTTTTATCAGAATTGAAGAGACTGCTATTTTTCTGATCCTTATGAAGCCATATGTGAAAATATATGGAGCATGCATACAAAACTAGTTTCTCCCCATTTTTCCAGCCAAGTTGATTGGACATCTACTAAATGCTGTAGAACACAGCACACCTTTGTCGACATCAAACTGTGGAAAGTCAGTGTCAGTAAACCATCATGCACCACAAGCGTTGTGGGCAAAAACATCCTTAAAATATGTAAGGTGTAATTTCTACCTCCCTAAAAGCTACAACAATTTCATTTGCATAATTTAGCATGGATGGTAATTAGTGCCGAATCTTCCTATAGGCGACATCGGCTGCTCAGCAAACTCGACCGTAAGGGGAAAATGATCCTAAGATCTAATGCTGAAGCACTGCTGAGTATGGTGGAGAGGAGTGTATGTGGAGAAAGAGAAAATGAAAAGGCAAAAGCAATCCAGGGTGTAGTACAAATATAAGAAGTTGGAATTTGCGCATACTGTATTCTGTCATTATTGTTCATTTGTGTTGACTTGCCATCGGCTCTTCTTCTTGTTTGGTGACGTATTTAAAACCATAGGTCGTTATGTACCAGCTTCTCCATGAAGCCAAAGTTGCATTTACATTTTTCCTAGTAAACTGACTGAATTCTATTGTCACTGAAGTTTCCATTCTATATATCTGTATCTGTATATATTTTCGACACAGTTTTGATTTGGACATGCAAATTCTCAGCTATAATACACACAGACTCGATGGGCAAGCCAGAGAGCAGCACACCCAAGGAAAATATAAAAAGCCAACTGGTGCCACTATTACGACGAACTTTGCATATTAGACAATGACTGCTGGAGCATATAAAATCAAATATACTGAGCATATATGCATGAGCTTTATTGAGCGTCGGCAGAGTGTGTGAGTCAATAAGAGTGTAAAGGCTTGTGCAAACATTGTGAGTTGACAGACAGATCAAGTAGGTGTGAACAGGAGTCAAGGAGCCATTTGGCTATTTGGAAGTTGCATCCAAACACTGATTTTGAGTGTATAGCGACAGCTCAGAGGAAGGAAGTGAGGTGGCGCACGGTCTTGGCCATAATGACTACTTAGGCTGTGAGAGGAAAACTTGTGGAGCAGATGGTTGCCGGGTGTGTGTGTGTGTGTGCGCGCGCTACTGTTGGCATTTGACCAAATTAACACAATGTCTGTGTGAAGTCTTGACAACTGAGAAATTAATTTTGAGGCATTTTTGTGATCATTGGGGAAATTTGTGTAGAAATTACAAATAAAATGTGTGGATCTCTGTTATCACGATATATTTTAAAAAAAAAAAAATAGTCTGAAGACTTTTCTCTCTTATTACATTTAATTGATTGTTGCGATTTTACCTCTGAGACATTGCTGCGTCTCATACCAGCGTACAACTTGTTCAACAGGCTTAACAAGCACAGTGTTGCTCTTCACAGTGGCTCAGCTCCATACTCAATGTTTGAAGAAGCAACAGTCCAACTTTCCTTAGCCAATAGTGTTTCGACATAGCCGTTTATATTTTGCAACTGAAGAAGTGAGCATATCTGCTGAGAAAGTGCTGCCTTCAAATGCCTGACACACAAATATGAGAGTTAATAGATACATGTGGCCAAATGGATCTCACTGTCATAGAACTAAAGTAATACATACTTATATTAAAGCCTTTCTATACCCATTTATGAACAAAAAAGTAAGTTAACTGACATTGAAGGTTTGGATGAAACTTAGCCACAGAGATCTGTGAGTCAGTCAGTCAACTGCTTTGATGGTTTGTAATTTTGTAGACATTCATGGTGCCCAAAGGGTTGAATTGCAATGAGTTTGATGAGTTCTTCACCTTTTTCGTGGTGCCATCATTAAGACAAAACTTTACTTATCCAGTGAAATATCTCAACATCTACCTGAGGGACAATATGGCAAAATATTTTGTAGAGGACATAAAGTAGGTCTGCTCACTTTGGGCTGCAATTAAACAGTTTATTTCTCTCTTTTATTTTTCTTTTCAAGGCAATGTTTTGACCTACAGGATCTTCCTTGTGTGAGTGTGAAAGAGAAAACAAGCATTTCTTGCAGAGGCAGTTCGCCTAATCAACTCGAATCACGATCACCTGCTCGTCTGCAAGCAGCAGGGCCAACAAACACTAAGACAGTGATCAAATGTGCTCAGGGAAATAGAAATTACACAATCATTATTAATGTGACAGAACCTGCAAGCACATGGTGGTTGTTTGTCTAAAAACATGGTTAAAAAATGAGTGTCTACATATCAGTAAATTTACTAACGGATCCAACGTGGGCTTAAAACAAATGTGGACAGGCAAGAAAAAAGTACATAACTTCTATCCTGAATACAGACATTCATGGTTCCCAGAGGATGAATCCCTAAGAATTATGTGATCCTATTACTTTCTGTCTAGCGCCACCATGAGGTTGACATTTGTGGTTTTTGAGTAACTTGACAACTAGACAACTGCCTTAACATTTGGTACAGATGCTCATGTTTTCCACATGGTGAACTGTGGACCTTTTTTTTTTTTTTTTTTTTGTAATGGAAGACATTTTGGGTGAAAAGCACAGATGTAAACAATGTAATTAAAGATGGCTTCTGTGTCTGACTTCATCCCGACTTGCTCTGACATCATACAAAAGTGGACAGGGATAATCTCGCAAGAGCAAGGCAGCCACAGTTTTTAGAGCCAGGCGCTGCAGTTGCTCTACACCGACTGCAGTAGGTTGAACCATGAAAATGAATTACAGATCGCCTGTAATGTATTTTAAAGGGAAATTTCGGTTTATTTCAACCTGTCTCCTATGGTCCTAAATTTGTTTCAAGTGACTAGTGACATAAAAATAATAGTTAGCATGTTAGCCTAGATACAGCGCATAGTAGCGTCAGACCTGTCAAAATGTAAGTGAACGGGCAAAGTGCAAAGTTAGTCCACTAAACAAGCTTTTTTCCCACAAAGACAGCCTCATATTGTTAGGATAATGTCAGAGAACATATAGAAAACAACATGTAAACGTGTTGTCTTACCTTACCGGTGTGGTGCCATGTTTGTTTACCATTTAGCTCTGCTTTGCAACGCGCGGCCGAAATATTGCGAGAACAAGCATCAATCTCATACCGTGAATAATATTTTAATAAATGGACATCATATTGGACAGGATGTGAGTGTTTCTCTGACTTCCTGTATGGACTGAAGGCTGCTGGAAACTGTCAGAAAACTGTCCGACTTCACCGCAGCTTTTTGTCACCACCTCCTGCTGCAGCCACCTGCTGTCGTCCACTTTGCAAGCGAGACGCAGTTCATCTCAAACCAGCCCACTGTTATTAGTAACACATGCTTTTCCTGCTTTGACAAGTCAAAATGTCTGCTGTGAAAACAAGTCCATGAGCTCCTGACTTTTCAGGTCGCACCATCATCAGACACCGCTTTGCCTAAGAACAAGCTCACACATGGCTGAAGACTCTTAGTCTTTTTAAAACAAATACTACCCATATGTAACAAGAACAGTTTGACCAAACACATGCAGAATGTCACTCCACTGCTACAACAAAAGGAGCAAATTGTCTTCATGTGGCAGTTTTATTTCATCTTAACCACCAGAAGAACAAAAAGAAGGAGGTTTTGTGTGAAACGATGCCGAACCTTTCAACATTTGGGAATGAAAGGTTAGCATCTGTTGCCATTGTACTGACACACGATGGTGGACTTCCATGTTGGCTTCCTCTGTATGCGAGAAGCCTCTGGGTGTGATTTCAGCCTCCTCCATGTTAGTGTTGCGGTTTGTTTGTTTTGGAGCAGGTTCAGTGTCTTAGCTGGCCTCTTTATTACTGCATTCCCTAATGCCTTGATTTAATGCACTCTCAGAGGTCAGATATTGTGCTGGCAGCCACAGACCACTTCCTTCAACACCGCCCCATTAATAACAGCAAATAAATCAGGGCACGCTGCGAATTTCCACACTTGCATATCGGAGCTATTTTGGAGCGCTATGGGGACGTCTTTATTGCATAGAGGAGGTATATTGCCAAACACTCGTCTGTTTACACCTCAATCCCAAGCCCAAAACGTGTGGTCCATGTCCAAATTAATTAAAGGTACTACACCCTGTGGGATGCTTACATTTGCATTCCATTAGAAACCCTCAGAGGGCCTCAAATTGATTTGTGGAAGATTCATAAGACCATGTAATGTTCGCACACTGCAAACTCTTCAACAAATTATACTCTCCCGGAAAAAAAATGCTTTTTGTTTGTTTGTTTGTTTTAGGTGATTTCATCCAAAAATGCAGACAAACACACGCTTCCTATCGTGTAAAGTTTTCTTGTAGAAACTAACATGATAAAAGTATTTGCTCATTTGTAGCCCAGTATGTGTAACTAACCTGCTTAAAACGAAACAAAGAGCAAAATGAGTCACTCTCAGCGAGCAGCACGGTGCCAGAGATTCGCCTTTGCAGCAGTCTGTTTTCTGCACATACGTATCAGATTTCGTTTCATCATGCGATGATACGGATGTGGTCGGACAGAAGAACTATTATTGTTGTCAGCATGTGTTTATCTTGATTTGGCCCTGTATAATCAACCTTACCCAGCAAGCACATTTCCTTTTATTCAGGCGCAAATGTGCCATCAAAACCCTCATGTGTCTTTTGAGATTAAACTTTGAAAAGTGCCAGATATCTCCTTGTGTTGCCCGTTACAGTCACAGATGCAAACTGTGAAAGAAACCGTGTCCTGCTGTATCTTTAAATGAGTGGAATTACTGAAAATGGGCCACCAGACAGCTAAATGAGAAATGGCTTAATGACGCAAGATGTTCACCATTTCCCCAAAGTTGCATCTGAGTGACTCCTATTTGGCCAGCGTTTGGACGAGTTGTAGCTGTGGTCATAAAACCCAACATGTCCTTGGGAGGGGATGTTTTTTTTTAAGGTTGTAGAAATTTACAGCAAATATTGAATCATGGAGGTTAAGGTCTGCGTGTGCGATAGGTTGCATGTTTCAGATCTCTATACGTCGGGGATGGTAACCTCTCAGCAAGGTTTCTGCCTGGGCTCATGCTTTTACAGAATTGCCTGAGACTAAATAATAAATAAATAAATGCATGAAGATAAAAAAACATTCACAGGACACTGGTTCTGTGCTTACACAGTCATCTATATTGTTTATGTACCATTAATCTCCCACAGCATTCTCCCCTTCACTTTTCACATGAAAGCATAAATTGCTCCAGGCTACTCTCATGCAACAGCAGCTCATACTGTCCATACTGTAACGGAGCAAAGCAGGCGCCATATTCACATAGCTGCTCCCCAAGAGGGAAAAAATCAGATGAGGAAAAAAAATACATAGGACACCACTGTTCATGCATGGGGAGATTTCATTATACATAATTATTCTGTTGTGGAAATAAATGTTGCCCGGAGTGGAATATTAATTTCAACCTCTTCTGAAGTAATCAAAGACTCTGCATTAATTACAAACACCAAGAAAGGAATCTCGTTAACGGTGATAAACACCAACAAAGTTACTGAAGGATCCTTGGACGATATTTGTGCACACATATGGGTGCTGGTGTGTGTGCTGGCGCTGTATTTTCTATATGGGAAGTCCATAATTCTGTAATGATTCATGCTTTTTTTTTTTTTTCAAGGAAACCAAACATGTTGGCCCACCCAACTGAATAATCAACATCATTAGCCATTCTATTTTTTCTCCACTTGCTATTAAAAATGAACAAACCCACTATAGCATCAAAACCAGGCAGCGGGGACTTCGTCTTGATTTGTGAGACAGCCAATGAAATGTGTTGGCGGGGGCGGGCATTCTCTCAGATGTTAAGATGTATAAATTATGCAGAAAGCAGCTATTTCAATATTTATCACTATGTGTGATATTTTTATTGCATAGGAGGAAGCAGGCGTGATTACATGTCATATATTTATATTTCCCCAATTAGTCGTAGCTGATGTTGCAAACATTTGGATGACAAAAGAAAAGTGTCCAATTATCAGTTTTTCAGTTGTTCAATCACAATAATCTCATTACAACCCTGCATTCAGCTTAACTGGATGCTAAGAATACGATTGGGAGAGTGAGAGTGAATGGATCTTGTGTTTTCACTTCCACGCTCAACTAAATTATGCACTGGAGCATTGTTTATCCATCAAACCAGGCCCCGTTCCAGCGATCCACTCACAAAGAAATCCAGAATTAATTGGCAACACCAAAGTGGAGACACAGCAAACAGACAACTTTCTTCCTCTGTCCATGATGCAAATAATATCCAGTATGGACGGGGGGAAAAAAAGAAGCACAGCTCGCTCCGTTTTATGTGTCATCCCTTCGCTTCTTATGCCAAAAATTCAGTTGCTCTGTGGAGTCTTTAACCTCTCCACCCCTGGTTCCCAAAGGCTCTGGCAGGCATATCCTGACTAAAATTAATGCAGCAGTGAGCGGCGATTGAGGAGGTACTGTAAATGAGGGATTGTGAATGACGGTCTGATAATTGGGGTCTGCTGCAGCTCTCTGTCCCCTCTCTGATCTGGGGACAGCAAGGGAGTGGGAGTCGGGGAGGGGGGAGGGTGGCAGGGCTTACTCAGCAGAAGAACCCATTTGAAGAAGGGACACACATCCCTCCCTCTACCTCCTGCTCTTATAATAGCCCTTTAGTACGCTCTTAAGTGACTTGCTTAGATATATTGCGTGTGGCTTACCTGTTTTGAAAGTTACTCTTCAGCTGCGCTATCAGCGGGCCCTCGTGGAGAGTGCTGTTCATGCTCGAGGGGAAGCGGAGGGGGGGAGGCTGCTAAGTGGTGCACCTTGGCGAGAGCCGTGTTTACCCACGAGCACTCAACACAGTGACACATGCTTTCACTTTGACTGATAAATCATTGAAGGTCTGATGTGCATCGATGGGAATGCGGTGTCAGTTTTGATACTTGATTAGCATTTCTGTCACTTTGCCTTACGTCGAACATAACTCCAGCTGTGCAACTCAATTCACGCTGCCCATGGGCATGACTATGACTAGCCGTTGCTCAAACTGACAGCCTGACGTTTCAACATGTCGACAAATGTGCGATTTCACTGAATATTTGAAACAAACAAGAGGCGTTGCGAGGGCTATTTGCATACTGTACACAGCAGTTATAATGAGAGTGTACAATTGTTTTCCTCACCCCTTTTTCTCAGTTACACATACCCTTGCTAATTTTAGCTTTAACAATTTATTTAACCTCTTATTGGGCCTCATGCAGCAACTCCAGAAAAACTCTAGATGCACCAAAAATTCTTAACCATCAATGCCAGACAATATGTGATGCTGTTAAAAAAAAAAGAAAAAACAAATTGACAATCTTCAGCTGCATTTATATTCATATGGTTTGTGCAGCCCTGACCACTAGAAATGATGTTTAAATAGAAGTAATTTGAAACAGCAAATGCAGTTTGAGGAAAATGTAATGCAGGATGAAATACATTTTCTATTTATGAAGAAGTGTTGCTAATTAACATAGCTGACATGTCACAAAAATGTTGACACTGAAAGTGTCATCAAGATATATATAATGATGATTGCTGTGTAATATGTATGTTAATGTATCTGCAAGTGGATGTAACATGAAATTGGGAGTAAGACACTAAAATATATATATATTGCTAAAATAGATATGTACCTAAAACTGTGTGTGTGTGTGTGTGTGTGTGTGTGTGTGTGTGTGTGTGTGTGCTTCATAACTTATAACTACGGCGTAATAGGGCCCCTCATAACAGTGTACACTGGGGCCCGCTGTACCTACCTTACGCCACTGGCCTGTGTTGATTGTCAAGTAAGTTTGTATGATTAAAAAGAACTTGTTTAACACACTGTGAATATGAGTATTGTTATTCTGCTAAAATATGGTTATGAATTATAGACAGTCATATTGACATTATCAGTTTGATATCAAATACAGTCATATTTCAAACTACTGGATGGCCAAAAACAAACAAGATTAGCCTCCGTCTCATGGCACCACGTAGTTTCTATCAGGTTTCTATTCATCTGTACGGAAATGCACTTGAGGTAATACGGTAGCCTATCCACTCGTAGTGACTACTGCATTATTATTTTATTACCTCTTTAATTAATAATCTTTCCCTCACATTAACCAAAGTGCTTTTGTTGCCTAAGCCTCACACACAAGTCTGGACAGAAACCCCAAGTTGTGGTGCTAAGGTCCTGTTTTTTTTTTTGTCTTTGTACGCCTACCATCCTCCCTGACCACCTCCTTCCAAAGCCCCAAACAGCAAGTTTTATGAAGTAAAAAATATCAAATAATTGTTGCCTTTTGCCGAAAGCAGGAGAAAGCAGATTTCTCCTTTGTCATTAGTTCAAGGTCCAAACAGCTCCATTCATTCAGTGTCATAGCTAGTTTGCTGTCTCTGTCAAGTAGCTGTCCATTTTTCACTCACTCTACAGCAGGAAACGGCACCTCAAAATAAAATCTCTTAAAAATTAAGCCTGTTTTTACAAACTTGACATGTTTGTGAGTCACCAGTTGGGAACCACTGTTCTACAGGATAATGGAGCAGAAGTAGGAGGTGGCATGAGATAAATATACCCAAGTGAAATAAAAGTACTTTAAATTGTGTAAAAGAAAAAAAAACAACTATGTTCTTAAAACTTGAAACTTATGTGCACAAAGTGTTTTTTCCTATCTTGGTAAGAGTGCTCTTGACCACCTGTGAAATGTTCTCTTACTGAGGAAAAGAGCAAAAAGAAGAGAACATTGATAAATCTCAGAAATCAAGGGTTACTAATATTAAACGCAACAAGAAAATGATTTACATATCAGCTCTCTCTTTTTAAACGGTAGTCATGCGATATCCTGTGAACCTGTGACATCTGCGCCTATTTTTGTATTTCAGCCGCCACACTTTGGCCTTAACGGGACGTGTACAGCAGCTGTGGCGCTCAGAAGGTTAACAGAAGCCTAACATGTGTTCAGAAAACATCCTCTGCACCATTTCACTCGGGTTAAGTATAGACGCAACAGCTTGGCAAAGTCCCTGAAGATCAGCTATTTTTTTGAGAGTCTGTATACTGACGGTCATGACACGTTAAGAGTTGCAATCACACGTCCTGCCTGTTGGAGCGTTCCCATGAACAGTAGATGAACCTTTTAACCCTGCCAGTACAGTATGTTTTACACACATGCTTTATTTATGTGCCGTGTGACTCACTGATTAAAATGAGCTGTTTGCGCAAGCAGTAATATGGAAATTACGGCGTGTGTGATATTCAGTAGCATGCAGTATGCGATACACAACTCCCCTTAGAATATTATGTAAACAGTGTGCCTTTGTGCCGATATGGGAATTACCATCCTGCTTTAGCGTATGTTAACCTACGCTCGGCTCAGTCCTCCCCATCTGTCAAACTCTGCTGTTCAAAACAGTGAAGGGGACAAACCTGTCTGTGACTCAAAACAGAAACTTTGACTGTCTCAGTTCAATTGCTGCTTCCCTAATAATATGGCATCCTCTCTCTGCTGACAGCATGTAGCATTTAATCACACCTTCATCATTTCCTGAAGAGTTTCAATCTATGATTTCCACCATCTAAGCAAAGTGATCCCTGCTCTCAGCACAAGCACGAGAAAATAATTATAATATACAACAAACACCCTCGCACTTGCACAAAAACACTTACTGATAAAATAACACCCTCGCATCGTTGACCCTCCTTTTTGGGAGCGAATATATATCAAAAATGTGCTTTGAAAAACTGATTTATTTGGACTTTTTTGAAGGATCAGAGTTAATGTAGCGGTGACCTTGGAATTCAACTGTAGTTTAATTGAGGTAAGTGCTTGGGCCACATTTTAATGCAAACTGTTAATATGGTAATGAGGTGGATATGTTAATATCCACCTTCACTCTTGTCCTCATCCACCGTGGCTGTAGTGATACCTGTCTGCGGTAATGCCTGCTGCATCCGTCCTGATAGAGGCCGGCCTGCCCAGTCACTATTAGCAGTAACGCTGTCAGGGCAGAGCCAGAGGCGGGATGCACTTAACCCTTTCACAGCCCCGACAGGCTTTGACTTTCCTGTTTAACTGAGAGTGCAATATCACATATCAGTGTGGAGTCGTTCATTAACTCGCTGTGGGACTAGCAAACATCAATAAGTCAATTACACTAGACCCAGAACAAACTACCTTGAAAAATGGTAAAGCAGGGTAATGTATCAGTAACTAGTCCATACCCATTGGTGGCTCTGTCACCTTCTACGACTGACAGAATGACACACTGACAGTTTTCGTGATTATGTACAGCATACCATACCATGACTTCCATGACATACCAAAAGTTTGAAAAAAAAACAACATTCAGCCACAGGGGGGAGCCACAGCGATCGGTCACATTTTAGCCATTTTTAAGCATTTTTCTGTTGTTATAGCGCCACCCAGTTGCCAATTAGAGTTAAATTTCTCCAGCACCTTGAGGCATCCTGTTCTACATATCTACCAAGTTTAGTAAAAATCAGTATCGCGGTTAGGCCTAGATAAGAAATTAGCTCTCTAGCGCCTCCATTTTGTTTGATGGGGTCAATAATGGAGGGGTCCCCTCAGATTATGTGTGGTCACATGCCTACAAAGTTGCGTGGTGATCGGTGAAACCCTTGAGATGTTATACACCTTTATGTGATGAGCCACGCCCTCTGCAATATTCATTGCCTTATAGAAGCTCAGTTTTAGTAGGTTTTCCAACTTTTGCCAAGAGAGAACTTTAGATATTGATCCCTAGATTATGTTCATCCAGTTTCATGCAGATCGGTCAAACTTCCTAGGAAGAGATTGATTTGAAGTGTTTTTCAAAAAATTCAAAATGGTGGAAAATCTATATAACGGGAAGTTATCGGTTCTTGAGGCAAATGTGTTCCTCATGGGGAAAGGCATCTCTGTGCAAAGTTCCATCTCTCTACAACATACGGGGCATGAGATATGCCCATTCAAAGTTTGCAATTTCAACCAGTTGCTATAGCGCCCCCCTTTGGCCAATTGATGTAATATTGCTTCATTCACATCCTCCCATGACCCTCTACCACTGTGCCAAATTTCACATGGATTGACCAAGTCAGTGAGGAGAAAAATGTGGAACAGACACACAGACAGAGTTTTCGTCATTCATAAGATACTAATTCTTATCTTCAATTGCATACACAAAAGCGTGTTACAGAAACATTACTTGCCTCATTCATGTCCATTTTCTAATGTATCTTTATACTACAGGGATCGACAGATATGTTTTTTTCTGATAACCAATACTTGGAACCAAAATATATTTGCAGTAAAAATCAAAACCTTAAAGTCAAAATTTAGAATAGCACACACTATACTGATAAGCATCCTATGTTTAACTAAATGGTGCGAAAGAGAACTTTTCAGCATTAACTTTAAAGAAAGAGCCATCGCTTGTCCATCTTCTTTGCATGAATTACAGTCTGCCTGTTGTTAATATGTGTTACAATCTCTGCAATTACACCTCCAAAATGCTACTTTAGATTGATTCACGTGAAAGTCACAATAACTACGGCTTCACTGCGACAACATTAAACAAAAGTAACTCATTTATTATCACTGCTATTTATTATAACTCGAACAGTTCACAGACAAAACAATTGTCTTTTGCCAGACAGGGTTTCCCCACAAATACAACATGCTAACATTATTAGCATAAGCCTAAGATATTTTACTTTGCACAAATTAGCCTAGCAGTTAGCAGGTCTTAACAGTGACAAATGTGACGGTGCGTTTTTGAGCGGGTCCATCATGGGTTAAATGTGCAGAAACAAGTCCAGATACATTTTTCAATGTATTTTTTTTTAATCATCAATCAGACAAAAAGAATAGAGGCTAGAATGAAAGTTAAGGCGGCAAGAAACACCTAACGAACACAAAACAAACACCGACTTTCATCCAGGAAAGCGGCGTTTGCATCCTGTAAAATGATAAAGCCAAACCCTGTTTTTATGCCAAACCCAACCATGTGCGTTAGTTGTTGGAGGTAAAAAAATGTCAATTTGCGTTGTTATACTGACGAAATGAGTTTATTGTTAAAGAGACTGTGTGTAAATGGTAAATTTCCTGTGAAAACCGAAGTGTACTTTGCATGTAACAGACGGACCTTGACACGCCATCCTAGAATGTCAACAACCAACACATCCATGCAGGATACCTTTCATGCGTGTCTGGTTGGAGTGAGTCAGTATATGTTTATAAACAGAGGCTATCACCAGCGAATGTGAAAGCCAAGCCCAGAATATACACTTCACCTTTTTCTTTTCTGCGCTGTGTCTGTGATTTTGGAAGCCTGCCCTCGGATGCATGCTGCTTATGGTCTTGCACTTGGTCCCTATCTTTTTTAAGTCTCTACTTCACCTGTGCGCTGTGGCCAGGAGCGCCCTGAACACATCAAAGTAAGAAGAAATTAAGAAAATACTGGCAGAGGGCAGAGTGTCTGCAGATAAATACTCCACCACACACTTCTAGTGGGTCATAGGTAATGACTGAAGGGGATTACTTTTGAACGTCTGCTTAGTATACCTTCAAAGCCTTTTCTGTGTAACACTTGCAAAAAGCAAAGTTTGTGTTTCTTTGAGGAGTTGGTTGTAAATGGAAAAAAAAAAGGATTGCTGATGAATTAAAAAAAAAAACTGATAGTGTGAAGATCACTGCACTTCACAGGATGATTCTGAAATATCATGTACTGTTTGACTGTTAAACTTAATAAACACATTAACAACACTGGTAACAAAGCAAGTGTTAGCACATGTGTTTCCTATTTTCCGCACAGGGCATCTGGTTTATGAATGGTTTGATCACGGTGATTGCTTTGAGTCAGTAGCGTTAGAACTTTACTGGAGCAAAATCCTCTTTTGAAATGGTGCGATGATCAATGTGTGAAACACAGTTTTCCATGGCAACAGTAAACCGACTTCTTCACTCAGCTAGCCAGCTAATCAAAATCAGCTCTTGACACCGCACAACAGATTAGCCAAAAAACTACCCTTGAATCAAGGAAAGTAATGAGCCTCACTTCTTGCGACATTATTCAGCTGAAGAACGTCATGTAATTTGCCACTCAGTGATGGCTGGTAAATAAGGCTGCATGTGAATGCAAAATGTGCCAAAAAAAGAAAAGAAAAAATAAGCAGGAATGTCTGCTGGAGTACAATAACTGACATGGTTGTGTGAAAGATGAGATGACAGGGAACCAGCATGAATCTGACTGTGTATGTATTTCATACCCAAATTCATTCAATAGTTTTAAATTTAAAAATATGTGTAGCTACATCGTTTTTGTTTCAGGCTGTGGGCGCTGCTTTGTTTGGACAAGATGTTAGTCTACAGATGTAAACTGCACTTTTGCCTAACCAGGTATCTCAGAGACACAGCAGTATTTAAATGGCTTACATTACATTTACTTTTTAGTTTTTACAGCAACATAAAACTAAATGCTTCTCATCCCAACAATATATGGAATCGAAACATCTTTCCGCAGTAACTGACTGGTGTTTGGGTTAATTTCCAGGTCATGCTTAATTTACTTAATGCATCCTTCACAGGGTTTTCTTCTTCCTTCCTTTCATTTATTTATTTTTTATTCGCTGGTTTAAACAGTGTTTTCAGTAATATATAAGTAATGGCAAATAAATTAGTCTTTTAATGTTAATACTAGGGTTTAGTATCGACTGGGACAATGCAACATGTCAGTATGTTTAAAGGGTTTTTAAAAACACAGCAAGTGATTGAAGCAGTTGGTAACTTTTATGATTTTGTTTTAATTTTTTTATCATGTTTACTGTAATTGTCACTATATTCTCAGACAGTGGTTCCCACCTGATGGGTCACGGTCTAGAAGTGGGTCTTGGGTCCATTCTGAATGGACCGCAAGTGACTCGCAGATGTGTCAAGTTTGTAAAAGAAATACACACTTTATTTTGAAGTACAGTGAATTTCTGGTGCAGAGCTTGTATCTGGAAGTGTCGTTTTCTGCTTTAGAGTGAGTGACTAACAGACAGCTACTTAACAGAGACAGTAAACTAGCTTAAAGACATGAAAAAATACAAGTATGATGCTGACTGTATTTAACCGTGTGGCCCTTGTCCTAATGACTAAGGACAAATCTGGACCCCGTTGCCGGAGCAGCTGGGAACCACTGTTCTTAGAGAACATGAGACAGATAGTCTGTGAAAAAATAATTTCCCACCTCTTCCAGCACATTCTCACTCTGACCTCGTCACATATTGGCGTGTGGGTCATGGACTTTCCACGTCCACGTACGACGCGAAACATACCCTGGATGTGTTGGTTGTTGCCTTTCCGAGACGCCATGTCAAGTTCTCCTCTTTCAATATGAACTTCTGTTTTTCACAGGAAATTACGGTTTACATTCAGTCTCTTCAAAATAAATCCACTACGTCGTCAAACCGTTAAACTCGGCAGCGCTGGTCAAATCTGAATCAAAATTCTGTTACTGCATTTATTTCTCGCCTTAAATGTTTTAAGCAACATATTTTAGTGTGTTGTTTAGTTGTAAAATGAGAGTGTGTGACCAAGCCGGCATTTTAGATACAGTTAAATGTGAGTAGCAGCTTTCTCATTTTACAGCTAAACAGTGCACTAAACCACGTCTCTGAAAACATCTGAGGTGAGACATACAGAATCTTGATTCATTTTTGATCAGTGCTGCCTAGTGTGAAAGTTTGACAACAGTTCATGAGCAGTGACTGACAGCTGCGTCAGAAACTCCTTAGCTCTGATTGGTTGTTTCTGCTGTGCCGTGGTCTGATTCTAGCAAATGCAATTAGAGGCAGTAAAAAGAAGAGGATGATTTTTTTTTTTTTTCTCATGTTCCTTTAGAATATAGTGACAGTTTCAGTGAGGCCAAGTGCTACAGGGCAATAGAGTAGAAAGAGAAATATTTTTTTTTTCCACAGATAATCTGTTTTATTTAGTGCTGTATGAATGTATTGACAGTTTCAGCAAATATGAAAGCAGTTACCAACCATACGTCTAAGCTCATTTTATTTAAATTTAAAGCATAAGACAAACTGATGACCCTGTGTGATTTGACAGCTTTGTTTATTTGTTTAATAGTATTTTCATTTGTGTTTAAAAGCCCCAAAACCCTGCAAAAAAATCTGGTTTTGTGAGCATAATTAGCTTCTAATAATGTATTAGTGATGGTTTAGATGCTTTAATCAAGCTTCTTTTTATAGTTAAGTTGCACATTCTTAGTGCGTTTCAGCCTGGGGCTAAAAAGCTAAATGTCGCTTAAATATCTGAAAATATTTTGTTTAATTTAGGAGGAAAAAATGAAACCACCAACTTTAGATCATAACCGAGAGAGGCACCAAAAAGGGAAATAATTTCTTACATAACAGCAAAATATAATTATTTTCGTTCGCTCATGGTTTTGTTTGTTTTACTACTGTATGTAATAACTCAACAGAGCGTGATAAACCCACAGACGAGTCTGGGTTTTGTGTTTTTTTCTCTGATATGCTTCCAGAGTTGGTCAGAGAATATCCTGTGGGGCTCGACCCTTGCTTTAAGGCTTATGGCCTACATTGTATTGCACAAAGTAAATCTTCTTTGTCCTCCCCTCTGAGGGCCTCTGAATCAGAAACATAATGGATACAAAAAGAAATGGTTTTGGAGGGAAAAAATGCTCTTGGGTATGGTGTCCTCTTGCTGTAGCTTCTGTCTGCATTATAATGATATCTTAGTGTGTCCTTGTTTTGGGCTTGGGGATGGATCCACACACTAAAACACTTCATTTAAATTGTAGCTGTATTCGTGGAGACCGGCCTGTGAAGTCAGTCAGTCTGAGATGAAAGCGTGACATAGCTTTCAAATCGTCTCATCTTTAGAAC
Organism: Epinephelus cyanopodus; assembly: GCA_026686955.1. NCBI lineage: Eukaryota > Metazoa > Chordata > Actinopteri > Perciformes > Serranidae > Epinephelus > Epinephelus cyanopodus. The sequence continues at coordinate 23,128,028 of CM048929.1, forward strand.
AAAGACACATCATACCGAAACACAGAAGTCTACGGTCTGTGGTAAATCTGACAGTCTTTATATGTAACAGAAGCCGGTCCTGTCCAAACTTTACACACATGGTAATCACGCCATCGTTTTAAAACTCTGCAAGGTTTGAAATTATTGCAGTGAAGCATAATCACAGAATTTTACATTAAATTTATGAAAGAATTTACATGTTACATTGTATTTCTTGTCAACCAACTCGTCCATGGTGAAAAATAGTTTAATGTTAATTGGATTCTTTTTAAGCACAAGGTTTATGTGTCTGCATCCGTAGCGATCTCTGTATTGCTGTTGACTGTAGCACCAGTAATAGCATTTTAAAGCTTGAAGCTGTACATCTGCCCCGCTGTTACAGGCTCTGACAGGTTTAGTGGCACAACTGCATTAACCCAATACTGAAGGAAAGAGCTGAGTCTGCCAGTCCCCGGCCCCATTTCCACAGGCTGATCTTCCGCCGGACAAAGCCTCGTACTTTGATCTGTTGAGTGAGTTCTGCCAGAACGTCTTAACTGCCTCTGACTTTTCTCCTCTCTGCAGCTCAGACGTGTGCTTGTTTCGAAGGGAACAAAAGACGAAAGCTGAAAAGATGTGGGTTAAAAATATGTTCGACTGCCACTGTAAGGAAAAAGAAACAGCTAATGTTCATCACTATTATAATTGATGCAAATTCAATCCGATATGCGCAGATTACCATGAGCTATCAGACTCATTAGTGAAGGTAAAAAACAAACATTTATTAGCTCAGTCAGATCATGATTGATAGTGTTAAGTCTGTGATGGTGCGCACTTCATTCTAGCCGTGTTGTCACTTAAAACTACAATTTTAACACTTGAACTTTTGTACACAATTGTGCGCCTCAATTTACATCTGTTCTCAAAGTGGCACATAATGATGTTAATGCCATTTCAGTGAGAGACGGTGCCAAGTATTGTGCTTAGTCATCTCCATTTCAGAGAGGCCGGCTCGCTCTGTACAGAAACTTCACAAACATCACAAACATTGCATATTTCTCTCGCTGTTTTGAATACATAAAATACATATTGATTTTTACCTCATTTCAATGTAAGATACAATAAAGTAAACATAAAAGCGCTCTCTGAGTAAACCACTTTTCACCAAGGTAGTTTAGGTTGTTGGTGTTTGACCAACAAATGGAAGCAAAGTCAAAGATGTGCACATTAAAGCAGGAACAAAATCCCTTTTCCCTCATCTTCACACTCTCCTTTATCATTTTAAATAGAGTATAATTTCATTAATGAATAATTTCTGTCAGAGGACACCACAGCTATAGAGTTGCATTGCCAATTTGGTTACTGTTAACAGCACTGAAGGTCACATATTTGGAGTAATTGTTACTCAAACTCTGTGTAATTATATCGTTGAATGGCCAATTAAAATCCTTGTTCGAGGTTGAGATATTCCTTTATTTACCTTCCCTCTGTGGACCGTCTTTGCTCTTGTCATTCCTTAAAGCTTTCCAAGAGCACACCCCTCTGCATACACACACACACACCACCGCTGCCGCTCCCACGTCTGCACTTGTCATGCTGGTTTAATAAGAGATAGCATAGAATTAGAGAAAAGACAATACTGGGTGTTTGCACTCCCCCATGCTGGGGTAATGGTCTGGGGAAGCTGATTAAATACCACGGGAGCTTCTGTCCAACCAGCTTAATCTGGACAATACAGTATGTGGGTGAACACTATTCCATAGTGTTCACACCCGCCTATACCAGAGAATGAAATTAGCCACCCATCCCACACACTCAAGTCCTTTCTTTCTCTGCAATTCCTTTACGTATTTTGCTGTCACACGTGGTAATGACATCAATTGTGGAATAGCTTTATGTGTTAACATCACAGTTTTGTTTTATTTAAGGAAGTGCAGCCAGCAAACACCTATAGCTACAGGAAGAATCCTGCTAATGTGTCAGCGCCTGAACCTACAGTAGTATCAGCAGCGAAAACCAGTCTCCAGGTGGAACTGTGAGGAAGTGGGAGGGGATGTGTGGATCTGAAAATAAACCTGCCGATGAGTAAAAAAGAAAGAAAAAGAAAAACAGACTGAACAAATGTGAAGGGCTCACTCAACGTATGTGCCTTTTATTATGACAGTGTGTGTGACAGATGATTTTTTTATTTGTGTAGCTGTTTCCATGCTGACGCTAGGGATAATACAAGGCTGCTGTATAACCTATACAGTTTTCTCGTGGAAGTAAAAGAAGGCTTCTTTTTGCTTGCTATTAGATATTACACACCCTTGTCTCACAGAAATTGCAATAACATGCAAATTTGAAACAGCAAATACATTTTTGAGAAAAACATGATGCCAAGCAAACTTCATTTTCTATTAAAATATTGAGTTAATGTTGCCAAATAATGTATCCGGCAAGTGGCAAACATGTTGACACAAAACATATCAGTAAAATGTTCAACATATTTAATTTGTTTTCACCAAAATAGGCTCTTAAAATACAATCTCGACTCAAAGAGACTACAGTATCATTATCAATTACCTTTTTTATATCAACACTTAAAGGACAACTTTGGCATTTTTCAACCTGGATCCAATTTTCCTGTGTAAACTGATCAAAGAGACTGATGTGAACAACGATTTTTGAAATTGGTCCAGAATTGAGGTAGCAGGTAGCAGGCAGCAGCCACAAAACAGGTTGCAAGGGAAGCACATGGGGGCAACTGAACACTGTCACTCTATATCCATTAAAAGTGGTTATTTTTTGCCAATAACAAACAGACTGGATCAAGTGAAAGGTAAAGAGACACTTCAGCCACTTATAATAACAATCTGAGCTGCTCTGTGGCAAAAGAAAAAAAAAGAAAAAATGGACATACAGTGATGGCTTTCAATTACCCCTGTGCTTCCATTGTAGCCTGCTGCCCGCTCCTTGCTCCCTTAATTCTAGACCAATTTGAAAAATGCAAGATTTCTCTCTACACAGTATCAGCCCGGTTATAGCCCCAACGCAGAGTTGTCTGGTGTCAGCTCGGATCTTGAATTACAATGAGTGTTGTACATGATAATCCATCGTTTTATCTCATGTAGTGTGTCATAGTAGCAGAAAGGCTAGTTTGTTTGATTTCCTTCAAACAAACCATTTCATACATGGCTTCTGCCATCAAAGGCATCACTTTGACCAATATGAATACAGAGCAATCAGCTGCCGTGGACAACTGTATGACAACAACACCCCAGGCTTTTTTGATATTTCCTCTAGGGATGTTACTACACAGAGTAAAAAGGAAAAAAATAATGGCTTGAAACAGCAGATGCACTTTAGCAACATGATGAGTTACTGTCATTAGCATCAAGCTAGCAAACAATGTTATTTCTTTATCCTGAAGGATATAAAGTAATAACAGAAAGTAGAGGCGAAGCTTTTACTGAACCAGACTTCATTAAAAAAAATTTTTTTTTTTAATTATTCTGTCTGTATTTTTTTTTTCCTACTTTTAATCTGCTCCCGTTAACCCTGTTAACTTAAATGCATTGTGCAGTCATTTCAAACTCAACACTTCCTGTATCCGTTTAAAATTAAAAGTCCCTTATAATTTTGGTTGAGAGAATCCCTTCATTTTGCTAAAAGACTTTTATTGTGAAACATTTGCAAGAACTCGTTGTGGAGGATTCAGCGTGTAACTCCTGCCATCTGCATTACTACAATAACATTTTGCCTGGAAAATGAATAGCCAAAGTGGCTGAAATAATTATAATAATAGTAAAAATAGAACAAGTATAACAATGACAATATGCATGTCGTGACAGATGCCCAAGGGTGATTGGTTGTGGATCAACGCGTAGTCTGTCATGTCTGTCGGCCAAGTCACGGCGCAAATTTATGACTCCAAAATCGCCTAATCTGACATCATGACCATTGGAACGGACAAAAATGTTGTGTGATGTGAACCTGGTATAAGACAAGAGTTGAACGCGAACCCTAGGATCTTGTGTCAAGGTCCTGCAGATGGTACGTCTGCCATCATCCCCAACCACCTCCTCCCAAAGCTTACAGTACATGAATGTGGTGTTTTGTTACCTGAAAGAAAAGTTGTCTCAACAACATTATTAAGAAAGCAGTTCAGCAATATACAGACATCATTTCGGAGACAGTTTTGCAATACAATAACCCTGCAACACACACTATTTCTTTTCAAATGTATAATAATTTATATAGAAATTCAGGGGGTAGTTATAATGCATGAAGATCTGTGAGTGCAAAATAACAGCAGCACTTTACAATATTATATAACTGCATAACCCCAAATGGCGTTTAAAATAATGTATATATATTCAACAAAAGTGTGACATTAAACGCCTCACAGACGGGCTGCTGTATTGGATTTCATTATATTTAAAGCCACTGCTTTTACTGTGTCCACCCCTGACTACTTTGAAAAGGTGCACTGTCCTATTTGCCTGCTTTAGTCAATAACAACCACAGCATATATGCACGGCCACAGTGACCCCAGGGGGCCTCTCCAAAGATGCCACTGTATGCATGGCCAGTGATGCTATAGAAAGAGCTAGAGAGCTGCAGCTGATCCTTTCTCATTTCGGTGCACTCAGCACGTTGGGCCCATAATGCCTTGAGTGCTTGCCTGAGCTACATGACATCACTCAGCACCGCCACTCTCCAATTCTAGTTACTCCTCCGATATCCAGGGACAGAATAACTGGTAGAGAAAGAGGTGGAATAAGGGTTTTGCGGCGGGGAAGTGTGGAGGGGGAGGTGGTGGAAGGGAGGCGAAAGCAGGCAAAAGCTCGCCCGGGGCAGAGCACACCAGAAAGCTCTCTGTGGTACACACTAATCTGGCCGCCCACTAGTTGTGACCCATGTATTCCCCGTGTGAGCGGTGTACTCCAGGACAAGCCCAGCCTTCCATCACTGTCACACGCTGCACTAATGAGTGCCAGAGGCCACGAGGTCAATGACTGGGCTGATTTGCCTGCTGATAAGTGATCGCCAGGAGGTACTGCAGTGGAGAAACTGAAAAGAAGTCCCTACATTTGGCAGAGCAGCTCTCAGTTTCCCTTCCCAAAAATACGAAAATTATAAATCTCATCCTCGCTAACAGTGAAACATCCAGGGAACTAAACTAAGCAAATAACCAAATCACTGCTAATATTGCTTCTGCATTATTTAGAGAACAAGATGTTACCGTCTGTGTAATCGCACCCCAGATATGTTTTAATCTTAAGAAGTGTTTGGTGCATTAAAACCCCGAGTCTTTATCGTATCTCCATGCATGACTCTTTGTTATTCCTAATGGCAGAATAAGTGATTTGAGAGTCAAATTGCCCCTCCGTGATTCCAGCATGCCATTCATATAGGTAAGTGATATCAGCCGCCAAAACTAATTTACATGTGATTATGCAGCTGTTACTGTAGAAAAGAGAGGATAGCAGTAATTGTCTTACTTTTAGCATGTAATTACATAGCAATTTGCTTTCTGTAATCTGAGATGCTATAGTGAGAGTTGTGTGGCAGAATTAATTAAAGAAAGAGGTGTGTTGTCTTGACACACACCCCTGTTCACACCATAGCTCGTATATTCCTTTTTTTTTTTTTTTTAATGAAGTGTGTTTTTCACCTTTATATAACACTCAGAAAGTTCTTTAGGGGCACAGGTATGACTTGGAGCTTTCCTTTCATAATGTATTGGACTCCATATCCTGTCAGAGGCAGCATCTAACACCGTCGTGGATAAAAGGAGTGGGGAAAAAAATAAAACTGTGGAGTAATTATCCTATACCTTGTAGAGCCGAAGAGTTTTTTTCTCTGTTGCGTTCTATGGATAGCTCCTTATCATCATGTTTCCAGCTTATCTTGCTCTCTTTTAACTTCACCAAAAGCAGCATCAAGCTGTTGATGACTTTAATCTTCCCTAAAAATGAGGCCCACATTCAAGAGAATGATGCCGCCTGCAGCATATGAACTTTAAGGCATCAGATGGGGGGATGAGTCTGCAGTCCACTTTCAGAGTGCCTCAGCTTTGTAATTGTAGACACATACTTGATGCCTTTATTTTGGCAAGCGTTGGATATTGGCAGTTCTCAGGAAGACTGGCAGTAGCTGTAATCAATCAGGTCATCTGGTGCCAGGGGGAGACAGCCGAGCCCAGGGGCTGTCTGTCCATCAGGGAGCGTGGCAGGACTCTACCTGCGCTGCCTCCATACATGTGCATAAATGAAAAGGTTGTTTTAATTAGTCGCTTCCTCCTTGAAGTTTATTCAATTTTCAGGCCGTTTAGTGTCATTAGAAGGTGGTTCAATAATGCATCAGGTACACAGGGAAGAGTAGGTTTTTGTGTTCGCACTCAGAGGATTTGCAAATATCTCTGAAAGATTTAACAGTTTGCTCTGAAGCTTTCACATCAGAACAGTTCCAGCCTACTTCACAGGAAACTCATGTAGACATCGGTTTTAGTAGTTCACAGTTCATAAAGGGCGCTCTGCTTGGTAGGGGTGCTATTAAAGAGACTCGACAGGGCAGGGTCTCATTTAGAAGTTAAAAAAGAAATCAAAGATAAACCAACAAAAAGAATGTACAATGGTCGATAGTGTGAAGTTTCCACAAAGCTGTAATCATGCAGAACTTTTTTAATTGACTTATTTTTGTCATAGAGATTTTTTTTACAGTGCAGTGAATGTGCAGTAAAAGTTGTGTGCTCATTTTGGATTTATTTTGAGATCATTGCACTTGATTTATTCTAGCAGGAGGACGGAGGCAACATATGCCATTGCAGGTGGTGTTTGTTATGAACCTACCCAACAGCGAGTCCATAAAACTAAATCCATTAAAATTTCCTCTTGATTTTGTCGGTATTGAATAAACACACATACAAACATCTTGTAGATGCAGCTGTGAAAGTAAACACTGGCAATAAAAAATATTTGGGTTTTTTTCATGCTTTTCAGATTCTGTATCCCTGCCATGTTGGAATGCGTTCAAGATAGATTTTTTTAACAAAACTGAAGGGACACACTTGAATTTATATTCTCATTTGTTCTCGCTTAGCGTCTTTACTCACACACACTGACAAGTGGACCTTTAACATTCATTTATAGTATTTTTTTATGGCCCAAAAAAAAGTGTCTCATCTATGATTAATATTTGTTCTTTGAATTAATTACCAAATAACTTGCTCATTAGTCCACCTGTGCTTGTCTTAATGCATTTAAGGATGTGGTCTTCACTGGAGAAAGTCAGAAATCCCTTTAAAACTTCTGTATGAATTTCTACCACCTGTGTTGACAAAAAGAGGTTTGACTCGTGTGGGTGTTTGTGCATATTTCTTCTGAAACCTGGCACTCAGTTCCCAAAAGTTTAGACAGCCAAAGTTTTCTTGGATTTAGGAGCTGCGCCTACCTTAAAGGTCCAGCACAGACTGTATCTGAAGGCCGAGAGATCAAAATAATATTAGAATTTATCATTTCAGAAAGTCTTAAAGTTCCTTTAACTCAGAACATACAGTCATCTCTTCACAAGCTGCTATTATGTTCCCGTTTTTCCGGATTCTTATTCGGTGTGTGTGTGTGTCATTGCCAGCCCATGAATGATGCATGCACATGCAGAGCTGCAGGGGCTTTCTAATAGTGACCCTGCATCGCCTCGCTCGTAGGACTGCAAAGAGAAGAAAAGTGGCAGCCTGTAACCGTGTTGACATTTTGGAGTGAGTGATCCAAAACAAATGTCCATTAATGGCGTGTTGCGTTTCATGCGAGTCTGTTTTATTCTTCCGGCCCAGCACAGGTCATCCCAGCCATGCCAGCAGAGGTGATGCTTCACCAAGCTGCACAAATCAGCTTTCCATTTCACTCTGCATGAAAGATGTTAAAAAAAAAAAAAAAAAAAAAAGATTTCCGGTTGATAGGTGTCGGCTTTCCATGATGGAAATACAAGTAATGCTTCCACTTCCATGAGCAAGAGCCACATGGTTATAGTCTCACATTGCCATGATGGTGAATTAATGCTCTGCTGGTGCAAAGTGTACACTGTGCATCCCACCTGCAGAGTGTTCAGTAATCAGTGCTTAGGACTGAAGGAGCGGGGCCATTAAATGGAGTTTAATAGATATGAAAGAAGACATTCGTCTGCGCCCTCAGTCCCTCTAGAATAGGATGGTTAATGTGGATATGACCTTAACAGTCTTTTATTTTAGCAGTGAAGCAATCAAGGCTGCAGAGGATCATGCCACTTTTCTTTCAGATTTGACACATGCATGTTATGATTTGCAAAATGAAGCGTGACAGACGATAATAGAATATAATAGAATAGAAAGGCTTTATTGTAATTGCAAAGGAACAAAAGGATGCTACATATACAACGAAACTGCGGGGGCTACTTCTAAGGTACAGACAAGAAATACAGATAATTTGCATTTGCATACAGTAGCAAACAATATTTATGCAACAGGACTGTTGCGTAACACAAGACAATAAATAACACACAATGTAAAATAAGTAGCATACATACTAAGTAAACTTGCAAGATCAATGTCAACACACAACTTAAAGCCTTTAGATGTGTCCTGCTCAAGGCCAACTCTCATTTCCACCTCGTGTTTTAAGCCTTTATAGGTTTATAGATTGGCAAATTGTTGGGACTGTTTCCATGGATGTACAGACAAATAGAACTGTCAGTTTGTTCTGTGGAAGAAAATCAATCAGTAACTTAATTGGTGATCAGTTAATTGTTTCAGTCACATCCTAAACAATTCTGTGATGCCATTTTCTTACATCGAAAGATTTCCTGCTTTTGTTTTTCATATATGATAGTAAATTGAATATCTTCTGCGGGACTGTTGGTCGAACAAGACAAGACATTTGTAGATTTTATCACGGACTCTGGAAAATTATTAGGGCTGACCCCAAATGTTTCAAGACTTAGACTGTTGCCATGGTAATCAGCAAAATCTTTATTTGAAAGCTCTGTTTATAGGCTATATATAGAGGGAGAAAGAGCAGATCAATATGAATCAATACACTGCAGCCCTGCAAGTTTACCCATTATAAATAATTAAAAAAAAATAAAAAAATAAAAAGAAAATCAAAATTTGGGAGGTCAGTGTTGATACTGTGACAGGCCATCACAAATTAATCAATGTATGAAATGTAGGAAACACAAAGCCTATATGTTTGTATTGAGGGATGCACTTACTTCATTAACTTGTATAATACGTTGACATGATTTGACAGATTAAGTCAAAGTATTTAATCTTAAATCTTACGCAAAACGCCCTATAAAAACCACAGTATGTTTCTGAGGTGGTTTTTATATACTTCTTAACTCAACATTTGACGAGTCAGAACTTATTTTTGTTCTTGTGTTAACACCATTGACGTCAGAGCTATGGAATATTAAATCCTCTACATTTTCTCATTACATCTTAGCCTTTCTGACCCTCAGGTGTGCATATGCTGCAGGTTTTGAACTTATCTAAAATACAAAACTGTGAAATTATTGGTTATCTTTGCAGTATTGACCATGGGATGTAGGTATTTATCGGCTGTCTGTATTGACTGAGAAAAATCCATATCATGCACCCCTAATTGTTGGGTTATGTTAGGTGCACTGAGTGATGTTCTTGACTTTCATTTAATCCCCATCCCCCATTGAAGCTTTGATTAATCACAGATATTTATCACTGCAGCTTTAATGCCCAAATCCTGGTATTCTGGACACCCCTAGAAATTTCAGTGGGTATGTTTCACCACTTTCCAGCAGACTAATCAATCACTAATAAGAAAATGATTATTATGAGGCAAGATCTTAAGTATTTTCAATGATTTCTGTGTGGATCAATGTGTATTTATCCACAGTGAGCACAGAAGATCTCACCATCTCTGTAAAATGTCGGCTGATTCCGAGAGTGTGTGCATCATGTCTGTGTATTCACATTTGACTGAGTTACGACTCTGAAAAGAAGGGGCGCCAAGGGAGCCCCAAGCTATTTTTTTCACCCACTCCACGTGCCCTCCCCACCCCCGCCCCCAACGCTCCGGTGCCCTAGGCAATTGCCTGCGTCGCTTATACAGCAAACCGCCACTGGGTCCTCAAGCTGAGACACCCCATGAATATGAAAGCCTACCTTCTAGATTATACTTAATTTGTGCCATTTATCCTCTGGGAGAAGAAAGATTCACACATTGTATTTTCTTCAAGAGCCTCAGATAAATCATGATAATGAGAATAATGTCGGCATATTGGAATAACATGTTATAATATTCCTTCGCAGGCATTCAGGCAAGACTTGAAGGAAGGAATTTTTTTCAATGTACCCTCTCCCGTTATCGTGGAAAACTGATTTGTAGCAGATTGTTTATCTTACTTGCTTCAATTGAAAACTAGTAATTTCTAATTGTTACCATGTATAAGAGGAAAGATAAAATGAAGCTCCAGGTAACCGCTTGTGAGTCTAGTCCCAGTTATCTCTGCGTGTGAAAAGAACTCTTACATTCTCTGCTTTCATGCATACAAATAAAATCAACACAGGACATTATCCTGCCAAAGGTCCAAAAATACTAATTACCTGCTGTTTACTGGGCTTTGTACACCCCACCTTTCTTGGGACAATCAATAATTACACACAAAGGCCGGGAGAATGAAATCACCCTGATAACCATTAGCATGAAACTGGATGAAGTTCATTAGCGATTCTGCGGGCATAGTGTGTAATATCCAATATCGGAGACAACTAGCTCTGTTATCCCTTTGTCTTTTATTCTCATCCTGTGTTGAAGGCACACAAATTGGTATTCTGTGACAATTCATTACAGCCTTACACAACATGCAGTCTAATATATTGCCTCATAACAGCAAGATGAGCTGTTTTTGATACATTTTTATGCTGTTTGCACATGCTGTCTCGCACACATTTTCTGTTTTGAATGGCTGTACTGAATGACATGATTTCAGGTCATTTAAATGGATTCAGAGTTACTTACCAGGTACGTTTTAACCATGAACAATATGGATGGAACTCAGCTAAACACGGGCCTTTAGCCTAATTTAACTAATAGTTTAATAGTTGTAAGCATCTGTTGTGTGGGGGGAAAAAGAACAGAGGAGATTATCTGTATTTGTTAAACCTGAAATCCTGTGTTTCACCGTGGATACTGTGTAGTCACTTAGGCCTGAGCTGCCTGCTGCATGCTCTAACATTACACTGCATGACTGGCTCCCTATGGCAGCGCACAAGAAAGCGCCTTTCAAGCTTGGGATGGACGACACAAAGGGACCATGCATGCAGAAAATAAATAAATGAAGAGACATGTTAAAAATTAACCATCTCTGCTCTTCCCCCCAAATGACCAAACCACCACTGAACCTCTGGATGGGCGAAGCAGGCCTGGTGCTCCGGAGTGTCCTTTACTTGAGCCTCACTTGCTCTCAGTCGACCGTAATGACAGCAAACAAAGACTACTCTGATACTTTCTGCTCAAAGGTAAACTTCTTTAAAGTGGACCCTGAGCATTAATTTTCTGTTCAGCATGCTTGTTTACCATCTCTGTGTGCTGGATTTTTACAATGCGGGGGAGTGAACCCCAGTTTGCTCCTTGTATAACCCACTGCAGTCATTTAATTAGACTGAGAAGGCACATTTACATTTACTGAATATTTATATTGAAATGCATCCTATTAAATCTCATCAAAATATCTTATCAATTTAACTAATTATATGCACATGCTGCTCATTAAATCAAGCACACTGTAAGGCATAACTGCAAAACAGCATGAGCACAACAGGCAATGCTGGAAAGATCCTTCACTGAAGTAGAAATACTCAGTGTTGGGCAAGTTACCGTCATGTAAAGGTAATAAGATACATTACAATATTACTCACTGTGTAAAGTAACAAGTTACTTATTACATTAATTTTGCATTACTTTGACCTCAGAAGAACAAATAGACATTATAAATGGATGAGGGTCATGAGATTTCACAGCAGGTAATCATAACACAGTTCATTTCAAATCCAGTGCTGCACAGGTCTGACCCATTCATGCATTCACAAGCAGTGGTTCACACTTTGTATTAAAATCCCCTGCTTATATTAATAATAGTGTGATTATATAGAACAATTAAATAGCCTGGACCTTTTTAAAATAAATGAACAGCCTTGGACACAGGGAGCATCCTGCAGAGGATCAACAAATATTAGCACAACAAACAGAGTGGCGCAGAGTCACGCAAAATTAACACACTGGAGGTGGAAGAAGCACCTGCTGGTTCTCGGTGTGTCAGCTGCAACGGCACCTGAGAGAGACTTATGCATGAGAACAGGACAGTGTTCCGGTCTTGATCTGTGGTTGTAGGGGATGTGAATGGAAATGCCTCCAACATATATTAACATCCCCCAGATGTGTCGATCACTAGGATGAGGAAAAAACAAACCGGAGGCCAGCTCCTTATCCCGGCTGCTTCCAGGCAGTGTAGGTATATGAATGGAAACACACTGGACATGATAATGCACTCAATCAAGCACCCTTGGCATATAATGAAGGACGTGACAGCACACAGCAACCTTCAGGGGATGTTTTTTTCTGGTGGCGCACTGGTGAAGTGGATCAGTGTGGATGAAATGAAAAATTAAAACAACAAACAGCTTATTTCAGGTGGTTACTCGTTACGTGAAGTTGTAAATGTAATAATATTACCCGACATTCTGTTGGTAACGCGTTATATTACTTTGTCACTTTGTTAAGGCGTTACTTTTGTAACTTGTTACACCTAACGATGATTACAAGTAACAGCCGTGCATTTGAGATCCTACGACTTAAGTGAAGAAAAATTATGAGCAAAACATACTTAAAGAAGCAAACAGAGTGCTTTGTTGTAGTTAAATGTCTATTGTGACTGAAGTTTTAATTGTATATGACATAATAGATTGTTAATAGTGATGCATCAGTGTGCAAGCAGCATTTTAAAGCTGTATCTTGTTGAGGAGTAGCTATTTTAGTTTTTAATAGTTTGGATCATATTCCTGCTGGAACATACCCCGATGTGTTTAGAAGCTTTTATAATTATTTTTTTTTATGGTAGAAGTGCCACTATACAGTCCTTTAACTGCTACAAGTTGGAATACACTGCTAGCGTAATGGAGCATCATGCTAATGTCAGGGAAACCTGTGATTTTGGTTACCAATTTTTTCTAATGTTTCTCTGATTTTAGATGATATTCCTGCTGGAACATGTTGTGTATAGAAGCTTTAATTGGTCATTTTTAAGGTTAGAAAGTACCACTGTACACTGATACAGTCATCTTCCTACTGCAAGTAGGCCCACACTGCTAACGTAATGTAGCTGCATACAAACATCAGGGAAACCTGTTACCTTGGTTGCCGTGTTGTTAATTTCTCCCTGATTTCAGATCATATTAGTGTTTTTAATGGTAATTTTTCATGCTGCAAAGTGCCGCTATACTGCATTACAGTCACTCCCCCAGCTGCGATGCTGATGCAGAGATGCAGAGATAGAGGGGATTCGGGAACACTGCCCAATCAGAGCAGCCTGGGCTTCCTCAGGAGGGGGGCTTAAAGAGACAGGCATGAAACAGAGTGATCCAGAGAGAGGGTGAGTACAGGTTGTCCAGCACAGACAGCGTGAGGAAAAAAAATGTGCTTTTTGAACATTAAAGCATGTAAACATGTTCTCAAAGAAACCCCAAATACAAACATGAACCTGTAAATGAGCATAACAGGTCCCCTTTAAATAGGTGACTTCCTGGCTGCACCAGCTGACATCGATTCAGTTTGAATTAGTCTCAGACAGAGCAAAACAGGAGCATTCACATCCTTATCCTGCTTCTTTTCTGTACACATACATTAACTGCTGTCGTGAGGGATAGAGACATTTGCTCTACTTAGTAAATGCTCGGCTGGTTTTCCGTTTTTTCTTCTTTTTTTTTTAACTCCTTGTGAAACTATTGGAAACCACAGTCCGTGTAAAGTTAAATGTGGGGAACGTTTGCCACATCACCACATGTCAGGAGCAAAGAGAGGAATCTTAATTTATCACAGCAAAGGCCTTTTCACCTCTTTATCAGCCACTGGAGGGATATTACAGGACTGGTACTTGATAACAAGACATTTAGGGAGAGTATAAATCTTTTCTTTCAAGGTAAATGTTACTTTTATGTTCAGATAATTCTTGGACAAGATAAAGTCGTCAACGCCGCTCACTGTCCCACATTTGTGCTGCTCAGTCCTAATTAGTAACCAGGCAGTTTAAATCCCCAACAAGAAAACTGTAAGCACTAGCAATTCCACATAAATTGGAGTGCACACTTTAGCTGCAGACCTCTTACTCAAGGGTTTCTCACTGCATCTAATGACAGACCTGTGGGATGTAGCAATGAGCTTTTAAACTCTCTAAATGTCACAAGAAATAAAGCACAATCCTTGTAACATGTAGCTGAAAATACTGACAACATATTGGAGTATCACAAGATACAGTGTCGTATTGATAAAAAGGAACTGGATAAATAGAAAATAAGGTCAAGTGGGACAAGCAATGATCGTGGTGTTGTGCTGAAGAATTTCACACGCAAACATATACAATATTTCACAAGCAGAAATATATCCCTCGTAACAGATGTCCATCTTTCCCCCCAAAGGCTGTTTTCCTAGTTCTAGTTCTGCTTCTAACTTTCAAAGTGAAAAAGATAATTTACTGTGTGCCGGGGGAAGCCTTGCTTCACTCTAGTAAACCTGTGTCTTTCAAGTTTTCTTCTTTGCAGTCTCTGCAGTAAATCAAATGAGCACACTTCTCTTTTTCTCCTCTCCTGAGACATATTTTGTTTCAGTTTTCTGAAAATCACACAGTTTAGTCAGGGTTTGAGGGTGTTGTTTACCGCAGTAGAAACACTGCTTGGGAGGAAACCTGTTATGGAACAAATATACACTTTTCAAACTGAATTTTTGGACTAAATGGGCTTATATTTTTGCTTTGTGTTTTGTGGGAAAAGCCACCATGTCATTCAGCTACCGATGTTTGAATTGTGCGGCGCGCTCGGGGTGTGATCATTAATGGTGGTACGTGATGACCAGCGATAACCTTTCAGCGTGCTTCTCCGCGTCTGGTTGGATACTTGATGAGAGACAAAGAGTGTCTCAAGAACAGAGGGGATGTTAAAGAGCTCAGCATACCCTTCAGCTGACACTATCTCAAGTGAGACTTACTGCAAGTGGACAAGAACAGAGAGCAGAAAACACAGCAGAAAAAGGAGAGATAACATTGATCAAGGAGAAAAATAGGATCCTCACTCAGAGTCGTTCATCATCACCTCGCTGGGCTACTTAAACTCCAGACCGTTCTGAAGGATACGTAACACTGATTACTGTTCAGAATAACAGCGTTTGAAACCTGCCTTCTCTATGAAACCAGAATAACGAAATGATTGTATCTGTTTATCTCACAATCTCTTTCATTTCTTCATTACTGCCACTACAGTAACCAGAATAATTGAAACACACTTAGAGCACAGTGGGCAAGAGTCTGGTCCTCCACGGTGAATGCAATATCACAGCGTAGGCTTCCTGGAGGTCTAGAGGTTAGGATGCACACTATATAACCGCAGTGTGATGCGTTCATTTGCGGCCTTGGGCCTTTGTGGCCCTCACATGAATTCTGTCTGTACTGCTGCTATGAAAGAAAAGGCTTTGTAAGAGGCAACGTAGGCTTCAGTGTTGTAAAGATGATCGTCGTCAGACGTGCTTATCTTTGGATTGAATCTTGTCTTTAAAGAAGCCGTATTCATTGAGACAGGAAATTAAAAAATACACCGTAGAATAGAGGTATTTGCCAAAAAAGGGGGGAAAAAATAATTTCTTTCTATTGGTTATTGCATTGCATTGCAGATGGTGGTATTGTAGTGTATTAAATCAAAGTACGGTGTTGTGTAGTAACGTGTGTGACCAACACATTCCCACACTGACCTTGTCACATATATGGACTTTCTACGTCCATAAACGAAGTGCAAGGAACATACAGGTGCATTTGTTGTTGATGTCCTGGAACACTGTGTTCGTCGGTTCAACACTGCGAATTGACGTTGGTTTTCCTTCAACAACTAATGCACGCGGTTGGGTTTAGGCAACAGAGACACTTGCTTAGGTTAGGGAAAAAAGAACAGAGCTTGGCTTTAGAATTTTTCTTCTTTTGTCCTTGTGCTGCTGCGTTTCCCCCTGACGCCACCAGGGCGGGCTTGTGTGACATGCTGACTTTAAACGGAACTTGTGAGCTCGTGATTACGGCGTGCAATGTCGTGTACAAGATGGAGTTTAAATAGTTAGGTTGGGAGAAAACTGTTAGGCAACAGTGACTGTCGTTGTCTACAGGCCACCTACTGTACGCCAACAATCTTACAAGCTAGCGAGCAGGTAACATATTTCTAACCTCTTAGCATTATGTTACCTGCTCGCTAGCTTGCAAGATTGGCGTCATATTGCCTCATATTATTGGTACAACACATGCGCAGTGTTGTCCACACTTGCAGGAAGGCTCATAGAATACGGGGATGACTGATTAGTTTCACTGAGGTGTCTGCAGGTGGCTGTGAATCAGAAAATATTTTATATGAAAAATAAAGATATGGGTAAGAATTTTGCAATACCTGAAAAGGTCTTTAATAAAACACCATAAACATTGCATGCATATATGCAGTCTGCTGTGGTCCTCCAACGCTGCAGCTCCAGGTACATTGCACGTGTGTCACACCCCTGGCTACCATGTGGTCAACCTTCATTTAATAGCCTTGAGGTAACATAGGAAATGCATAGACAGAAGAAAAAGATAAGGCTGTTGGGAATATCAACATTTCCCTCAGACATAGAATTACAAAGAAAAGCTCTATAGCCCACAACTAAAATTTCAATATATTAACTTACCACCTACACTAGTGGTTCCCAACTGGTCCAGCCACGGGGTCCAGATTTCTCCTTAGCCATCTGTTCAAGGTCCACACAGTTTAATATATTCAGCATCATAATTGCATTTGGCCATGTCACTGAGCTAATTTGCTGTCTCTGTTAAATAGCTGTCCATTATTCACTCACTCTGCAGCAAGAAACGGGACTTCAAAATAAAAGCTTTGTGCCAGAAATTCCATGTACAGTACTTGGAAATAAAGTGGGTTTTTTTTGGACCGCGATCCACCAGTTGGGAACCGCTGATCGATCTACCCAAACATGAACTTCCATGGCCTCCTCTTTTTCTGAAAACTCCACCAAACATATCACAACCAAACTCTTGTATCCGTAAACCAAGTGAAGACATGCTATGTAAGAACTGTAACTCTTCAGGGAAGTAAAAAAAAAAACCCACCATGATCCTGTGACCTCATTAATTACTCGAGCACATACCAGTGAGATGCTCCACCATTACCAACACAAACATAAGAAAAGACCAGCCCTGACCTTAAGTGGTTCCATGCCATTAGGCATACTGTGGATCTGACTGGAGCTTTGAGCAGACTTTAGCTTTTAGCGCCTTTTCACCCCGGGCTTATTGCTTACAATGGCAGAACACAGAATTTCTATTTTTTTCAAAGTCGCTGTCTTATTCAAGGGATATTTTCGTCCATTCTGAGAAGAAGAGTCCTCTGTAAAAATGTCCTATAACATCTAAAACAGCGCAATAAATAAATAAAAGCACATACTGGTTTGCAGTTTACCCCCCGGTCTGAAGTAAAACCACTGTAGTACATCCTCTGTTTCGAGGTATGACAATTTAAGAACATTTCTTTGACGGGGTTGTTTACTTTAAGACATGCTTTGAGCAGCAGCTAAAATTGTTTGCTTGCTCAGTTCTATTCAGTGTTTATTCATTCTGTCTGCCTCTCCCACCCGGATTAGCTGGAAATCTATGTGCCAGTTTAGAGAGGGGTTAGCCCTACTTGACAGTTTTTCCTATCTCTCTAAAATGACAAATGCCATCAAAGAATCTGGAGGCTATAGTAATACTGTTTGGCTTGCAGTTTGCCTGGTAATTAAAATGGGAGGGCAGCTACCTCCCTAATGTCAGAAGGATTTTGTTATCAGTTTCGCAAGGTGCTATGAAATGAGTCTCTGTGCGCCATAGTCTTAACCATTCATATCTGCCTCCTCAGACTCGGGCTTGAGTTGCAGTTTTAGACAAGGTTGCCATCCTGGGCCCGTGACTCGATCATTAGAAGGTCAGAAGCACACAAAAAGAGACAGATTGTGCAGCCACCTCTCAACAGGACTCATCTCATCTCGTTTACAGCACAGTGGGTTGCTTTCACAGTGCTATGCTCAGGAATGTGACATGGCTAACACTGACAACTTGAAATGTACATAAAACGCAGCGAGAGCGTCGGCGTTCTGTCCAGCCCAGTCGCAGGAGATTCATCGGGAGACGCAATTTTTTTTTTTTTTTTTTTTTTCTGTTAAGAGCGGTCACACCTCACATTTCTGACAGTGTTGTCACATGGCTGAGTACTGCTCCCAAAGCTTTCAGCTTAATGATGCTGCCGTTAATGAGGCACAGTTTGATGATACGCCATTTAACGTCCACTGAATATGAGCATTCCACATACAGTTCATACAATATGTGCGGAGAGAGCCGGTGTGGGTGATGAATGGGTGATAAAAAGGATGCACTTATCAATACTCTCAATACAAAGCTTTCATTTTCATAGTTAAACCTATGTTTCAGTCAGAGATGAGATTGATTTTGCTCTATGGGGACAAAAATAGTATTAATGAATGTGCAACATAATGTTGTAAAAAGCTCTGGCAAGCTTCATGTAAAGAATGTATTCTTCCTAACTTAAAAAAGACCTAAAACCTATTTTCTTGGGCGTACGTACTTCATGTGCCACTGTATCTAGTCATGCACATAGTTGAAAACACAATGAAAGTGAATGGAATGTCATTTATGATGCTGGGATTATTAAGAAATATTACATTTCTATTCAGAAACACAACATTCCTGACATTCACAGCCCTCACTGTTAACGGTTATTTGTTACTATCTACCTATGAAAGATGCTCACACTGAAGTTCTTTACCTTGCATTTGGATGTAAACCACAGACTGTAAAACCAATGTACGTTGCTTCTGTTTTGAAGGCTTGAGTTTGGCATTTTGGCTGTCACCGTCTTGGCTTTTTGCAGCCAGTTAGTCCATATTTGGATGAGAGGATGGCAATGTGGAGGAGCGAGGGGTGGATCTGACTGAGAAGCCGAAGATACTATCTGCAGACAGCCTATCACTATCACTACTTTTTCGCAGGCATTGGAGCGCAATCCAAGCGAAGGCACCACCAGCCTCTTGCAGGAGTGCAACTGCAGCCTCTATGTGTTGCATTTCTAAAGTCGTATGCTGGCCCGAATGGATACAGCTGAATATTTGCGTCAGTCAAAACACTGTTTAATGTATCTACATCCTTAACATCCTCTGCGTTCATATTTGGGATGCCATTTTCCCTGTTGGAAATGTAGCTAGTTTGCAATACAAGAGACTAGAACAGGGAAGTTCTGCTTTTGAGCGGAGTCTAGAGCACACTGGCTAACGTCAATAATCCAGGCTGAAAGGCTTTCAGTTCGTCCTTGCCTCTGATTACATCACTCTCACATCACTGGATGCAGATACCACAGATTCTGCAGCTGCAAACTCAGCTTTCTCTGTCAGTGTAGCACGCACTGAGAAATGTATTGCTTCAATCAACTACATTTACCATCAACACTGACTGGTGATCGGTGTGTTAAAAAGTGGCGAATTTTTCCTTTAAAGTAAACAGGGCTTTGTGGAGGGCACGACATCCTTGAAGAACTTCAAATACACACTTGACACAGCGTTCAGTGATCTGGATGCTGTGTCAAGCACACTGCAGCGTCACACGGCGGGACAAAAGTTCATCAGCTGCAAATCGCTGTGACTGTTTGATATTCCAACTTCATGCTGGATCAAAATATTGTCAAGTATTTCCTTGACACTTTCATCTGAAGGATGGACACCGGAGGTAAAAGGTCGTCCCGGCGCATCAAACTCTATTTGTCGAGGCGAAGCCGTGATTCAGACTCCGTCAAAGAACACATATCACAGCGAGCTGCAGCTCTCTCATTGCATGTGTCTGTATTGCCTTCCCCAAATCTGAAGCACTTATTTACACACACCAAGAATACCCTCGCACTTAGTAATGACTTGTAACATCTCTGGTAATGGCTTTCTCACCCAACCAGCTTCTAGCTGATGGCTGTGGTTGTTGTAATTTACACCGCAGGTTTCTGGATCTCAGTTATGCTAAAAGGGACTCTCTGTATGAAGCACAAACATAACACTGTACTGTGCTACATGGTGACTGGGCCCAAAACCAAAAATGAACGTCATCCTCTGAAGTGCTACATCACCAACAAAAAAAAAAAGCAAAAAAAAAAAAAGAAAGCAGTGCTCTCTTCATGTACAGCTTTGGGGAGTAATTAAACCCGCTGCGCATGTAGCAACGGAGTATTTAATTATATCAGTTGTACACTGTGAGGCACTGCTCCTTCTGGCTGTGTTGATGTTTAAATAAAATTAGCCCATATTGTCCGGTGTTTAGCAGACACTTTGTGTTATTTTCTATCTTTTGTTTGCCATCAATATTTCATACTCATTTCATACTGCTTTTATCTAGGGAGGGTAATTAGCCGATTAGCCAGATCAGCGTCACACACAACTGTCCAAAACGAATGACCCACTTAAGAGGTTTTAGAAATATACTGGAGGTGGGAATGTGAACAAAAATGACTGCCTCTTCTCTATCCAGCTTCTATTCCCCAAACTCTGCTTTTCCTTCCCCTGATCCTCCCTCTAACAGTTTTTTTTCCCCCTCTTGCTTTTAGTTTTATATGACAAACCCCATTCTCTGCCTCTCAGTCTCTCCCCGCTTATAAAGCTTTTAAACATTGATAGCGCCTGCAGAGGGCACGGAGGCCCACGCGGGAGGAGAGTTGGTGACCTCAGGTGATTTTGAGCACCTGGCTCTCAGAGGAGACGCGCGCGCAGAGAGGCTCCGTATAGTTTCTACTTTTGCTTTTAGACAGACGTGTGCGCAGCAGACCCACTTTCTCCCGACTGCTGATGAATTCTTTTTCTTCTCACCAGTCCCAGATGTGCCTTTGATCACTGTGTCTATTTTTACAGTCTTTCATTGTCACCAAGAAGTAAAACTAATAGAGCACATATAAAGACCAGTATTTTGCGGTATGGAAATCTGGAGGAAAGAGTGTGTCTCAGGCTCAGATGTTTGACATCAGTGCTGTAAATTAGTGATAGTATTTTCATCTGCATTCCCTGTGTGTGACTGCCTTCAGCGCTTCTTGGAAGCTCAACAGACAGCACATCACAGTGTAATGGAAAAGACAGGCAAACACAGCACACAGCTTATTTAGGATTTCCATCATAGTCGCAGCATATTTGGAAATCATGGGGTCGTTCTTTGGCACGCAGTTTTCCGCTGATTGCCGATTTTACGTATCTGGCACGAAACCATATGCCTCTGCATGCAGCGGCGTTTGGTAAAGAATGCAGTGACTCTTTGTTTTCTGAAACCTAATGCAGCTTCATATTTCCAAGGATGCATTTAGTCATACCTCATTTGGTTTGAGAACACTTAACACGCTCAATTAGTTGGTTTTTGCTGTCATTCATATTAATAACGATCTCTGTCTGCTTTATTCTCAAATAAAATAATCATAGATCACAGTGCAAACTGATGGTCACGTATGATATTTCAACAGACTGTAGTAGATGCACACTACAACTGCTCCCCCCCGACACATGTGCTGACAAACAGCGATTTAGATGTCAAAACCAGCTGTGTTCACTACGTTGCTGTGCTAAAGCAGCATAGGCATATCAGAGCGGTCAAGCATGGCATTAGTTTCCCAAATTCCCTGAATTTGTTGGGTTTTAAAGGATTACCAGGGTGCACACAGCTCAGTGCTGCTCTACAATTTCCAGATTTTGCATTTGTAATGGTTGATATTTACAGCCTTTTTTTAAAATCTGTGTCTGTCTGTGCTAATCCATTCAGGTTACGTATCAGTGGCAAACCTTCACTGCAAAACATGTTTAGCAGTGCACTGCAAATAAAACGTGTGATTGTCAAACAAACCCCGTTGTAAAAAGGAAAAGAAACATCCATCCTTGTAATATTTCTTGTGCTATCTGTCTGGAGAAACACAATATGTAAGATTAATAAAACACTCACAGAAACCATAGGTGATTTTGTCTGAAAAGGGTAAGCCATCATTTCATGACTCAGCTGCATGACACACTCATTTCTTTGATCAAGAGACAAGATTATTTCCATAATAATTCAGCTTTGGAGGAAACGATAGTGTTTCCCCTCTTGGCCATTGAAATAAAACCATTCCCTGAGAAAATGTATATATAGTTCATAAACTGCTTAATGTACATTATCCTTCACAGCCACACTCAAAAATATACTCATGGAGGTTTATAATTCAACAACAATCCATTAAATGCCTTCTCTAAGCTATCGCTCATTAATGGTTGCTGAAAAGTGTTAGCATTTAAGCAGCAGTTAGCAGTTAAGGGCAATGTAAGGACAGGCGCTGCAGATTAGCTCGAGGCTATGAATGCTACGATATGTGGCGTCAGTCTAATCGATTGTTACACTGTTTGTGTTCCTATAAAAATAATTCATCATTTTGACCTTCTTATTAACACAAATAACTTGGCACTATATTGTGTTTTTAAAGTTCATGAACTACATGTGTCAAACTGGTTCAAACTGGTCTGTTGACTTTAACCAACATGGTTAAAGTGACACTTCACCCCCTTAAGAATAATTTTTATATCAATTACTCAACCTGTATTAAATTGAATTCAGAAAGAAAACTTTGTTTGTTGTGCATTCTTTCATGATGAACTAAGAATCCAAAAGCAGAGAAAAATCTTGATGAATTGAAGTCATAGGAGTCCACATTTTAAAACAGCAAAATTATATCAAAACATCAGCCTACAAACTCTTACACAGCTCATACAGTATAATCCTGATTTTGTTTTTAAATAAAACATATTAGTATTTTAAACTGAACTGAGAGTGAAACTTCTCTGTGTCCTCTTCAAAGCCAGACTCTTTTGACAAGAACAGTAATTTTACCTCACTGAACATGGGAGCTGCCAGTCTGTCACTAGAGGCCATTAACCGACAGATGACGGGGACGGTGAGGAACGGGTCAACGAGAGAATCGCCGAAGGACTGACCAGCCGCAGCTTCCCTCCCACGTCACTGTTTATGTCACACACTGAGCTACACGTTATGTTACTTGCTCACGCCCCCCATTGCCCCGAAAAAGGCACATTTTGTATAAAGAAAAGTAGGTAGGTGACATCTTGCTGCATTTTGCTTTTATACTGCCAATGCTGAAAAAAGACTGATTGGGCTTTCCTGCAAATTTGCACAATTGCGGTTTAAAAAGGGCTTATGTGTCAGCCCTGTGATAGTCTTGCATCCTGTCCAGGAGGTGCCCCGCCTCACACCCAATGTTGGGATACGCTCCAGCACCCCTGCGACCCCTAACAGGATAAGCTGTTACAGAAAATGAATAAATGTTCTTAAATACCAACCCTTATAAAGTCAGTTGATTAAGAATTTTCTCCATTTTTGGATTCTTTATACAATGTGGACCCAGCGTAAGATGAGGTGAGTAATTGATATACAAATTGCCATGTGGGGGTTAAGTGTTCTTTTAAACAAAGCAATCCTTTGCTAGAAGAGGCATTGTTTCTTACTGGATTTCACAGTTTGAAAGTCATAAGTGTCTGCTGCTGTTGCTCAGGTCCAGTGGGTCATTACTGCCATCTTTGTATCAGCATATGGTAAAGCAGTTCTTTTCCCAAAACAGCTGTAATACTATCTCATTTCACCGCAGCGCTAATTTGTTGTATATTTGTCAAAGCAATTATAACACTGTTGTCTCTCTGATTTGCATTTGTTATTTTTTTTCAGTATAAGCAGCAAGGCACTAAAATGAGAATGTAACAAGTGCAAAGTGACACACGCCTCAGTAAAACCTACTGCGGTTTAAATTTATGACGGGAAGTTTAGGTGACAGCTCGCTAACATAAAAGTCATGTTTTTTTGTTTTGTATTCTTCATCTCAGTAGATTATTTTCTTATACTGTGCCTCCAAGATGAGCCACAGCTGAAGTCTGATGAGCTTGGAGTACTGGAGAATAATCCTTACAAAAGGCTTTTTTTGATTGTTTGTTTACTTTGTAAATAGGTGGACTTAACGTGTAATGAGTGTGTTTTCATATTCAGTCATAACATTTACATACAATGCAAGGTATCTGTTAACTCACTGTATAATGAGTATGCCACCACTTTTGAAGAATTAGCTAATTGCAGAGTATTATAAATGCACATTTTTTAAAATGGTTAACAGTTAAATTTAATTATTCATTATCTTTTCACACATACTTCATTTTTACCTCATTATATTTTGAAAGAAATGTCATCCTACTTTTGAATTTCACATCTGCTGAAATGCAATGTTCATAGTAACACATGTACTGAATGTATTCTTGTTTTCTTCCTTTCTCTGCATGTCTTTTTGTTCCCCCTCCTAAAAACAGATGGCCCTCGTATGATCCCCCTTCTTATTGTCGCCATGGTAACATAACCTCATGGTGCAGGTGCAAACTTATCCCTCACCCGGGTCTTAGTGGATATGAGGTTTGAACAGGTTTATATGAACAGGATATGTACATATACTGCTCCTTTTTTAAACACTAGCCACACTAGACATGTCAGCGCTGTGCCTTTTATCGTGGCTGCCATGGCTGTCATTATCAGGCACATTTCATTTTTCCAATCATTTTGCCATGCCATTTCATTTCTCCTTCCCCTAGATGAAGTGATAAGAGTTTAAAAGTGTTTTTGACATGTAGATGATGGACGAGAGGAGTGAATAAGCCCCGCGGCCGCACACTTCAGACAGGGTCTGAAAGCAAAACCGAATGGAGGTTATGTCTTCTACTGGAGATGAAACAGATTATATTCTTAAATATTGCATAAGACTGTATTGTTGATCATCAAATTAGGAGGGGAAAAAAAGCATAAAAAGGATTTTCGACCTTGATGTTAAGATATTAAATAAGAGGAGGGATATTTATAGATAATCTAGATGAGTGAGTTGTTATTGTATATTAAAGTGCAACATGGATGACAAATATCTCGCCTCATAAACAAGAGAGATAACTGATAGCAGATAAATCCATATTGATGTCACCGCCATTGACCCCAGTGGTCTCACACTTCTGTTCGCTCACCTTAAGTGAACTGCAGTAAGGCTCAGTTATGACACTGATACTTTTTTAGTTTGAGGCACGTACTCAATATGTTTAATTTTATTTAACAGCCAAAATACGCCGTCTTTTCGATATTCAGATATTCCAACCTTTTACTGTCATCACAGTAAGTGAAAAATCAATAAATCCACATCTATTAATGTCATTGGTGCTGCGGATTATTCGCTTATGCCAATAAGTGGGCTGAGAGGAAAATGGAGGAGGCCCGTCAGACATAAGCACGTGTCTAACAGTGTTCTGAAGATCATCCGTCCAGACAGGTTGTTTTTTTGGGCCCCAGCCACAAAGGGTGCAGCCGTAGTCTCAGACGAGTCGAGCCAAGCAGTTTTTATGGAAGCAAAGTGGGCGCAGCATGATATATTAATTTCTCTGTTCAAGTTTGATGTGCTACACCATTTCAACTTAATCCACTGTTTGCATTCTGGTGTCTGCGCTCAGAAAAATGTAGCCTGAGTTGCAACATTTGGAGCCGAGCTGTAAGCTATCGGAGATCTGTAGATATTGAATGGTATTGCATTTATTATGAGTGAGCTGTTGTTAATGGCTGCATTGTGTTGTTTACATTTAAGAACCACGCACACACACATATTGCATTAAAGTGCAGTAAATAGATCAATGGTCTCAGGCTTCATTATTCACATCAAGTCTGGTGGAACATAGAAAGTGCATTCTAACAGATGTACACACAGGGTTTGTAACTGAGAGCAGTCAGCCTGTAATTATTGAGCCTCTGCAGCACAGCACAGCATGTGGACTGTGAAAGATTATTTTAAGCAATGGTGGTATGTAACTTAGTACATTTACTCAAATACAGTACTAAAGTACAAATTCAAGGTACTCTTATTGAGTATTTCTACTTTATCTCAGAGACAAATGTTATACATTATACTTCACTACATTTATCTTATAGCTTTAGTTACTTTTCAGATTACAATTTTTCCTGTTCAGTGAAAACTTTAAACATCTAGAGCAGGCATGTCAAACTCAGTTTGGCTCTGGGGCCGGATCCGGACTTTCTGTTCTCAGGTGGGCCGGATCAGTAAAAGAATGTCAACTCCAAATATTTAGCTTTGTTTTTCAGTACTATGCTTTATCATTCAGCCTACATTTGTAGCCTACCCTACATATTATAATCATGGATGACAAGGGATCTTTTCCAAGCACAACACATTTATTCACAAACAATGGAAAAAAAATGATTTTTGGCATTGAATGTGTTAACAACTGGTTTATTTTAACAGTTGAGTGAATGCAGTTTTACACCTGAACCAGCTCACCACACTAAACAAACTCAAGTGGGAGCTATGAAAAAAATATTTTTGCCTTAATTGTCATACTGCTTTGAAATAAATAAAAAAGAAATACAAAATAAAGTTTTAGCAGTGCATGGGCAATAAGATTAGACTACATCAGATCAAACTACTAGGCTGGGCCTACTGAAGCTGAGAATATACTGCACAATAATAATTGTCTTTTATGAAACCAGATAAATCTTATTTTTTATGATCTGTATTCATGAGTGCAAACAAATGTCGTGTCATCACACTTTTTTTCTCTCTCACTGCACTCCTGCAGTCTACTTGCTGCTGCTGGCTCCTGAAACTTGGCATCTTTTTGCCTTTACAAGTGCGTCGATATCAGGTGTCAAATCCTGAGTAGCAGCACATTTAACAATGTCATTCAAGTGTTTATTTGTTAACCTTGAGCGCTGCTTTGTTTTATTATTGTTCATCACGGAGAACACCTGTTCACAAAGATAAGTAGTCCCAAACATGGAGAGAACCTTTGCAGCCATGGCTGTTAATTTGGGGTAACCTGGCACAAGATACTGATAAAACGTATCCAATCCCACGGACCCAAATTTATCCTTCATAGCGGAATCGCACTGCAAGTCAATAAGCTCGAGCTGAATGTCAGCTGGCACATCAGAAGGCTTCACTGTAAATGGCGAGCGAAAAAAGCCGAATTTGTTCTCAAGTTCACTGAAAACCTGAAACCTCCGCTCAAACTCTCGCAGCAAATCTGTTATGTTGTCTTTATATTTATCCAAATCGTTATCGGGACGGCCCGGTGCCTTCGGACGCACAGCTGTGAGACAAGAGAAGTGCGTGGTGTCACCGCTGGATAGCTGCGTCTCCCACAATATTAAACTCTTTGAACACTGCAACTTGCTGATTACATACCAAGCACACTGGTTTTGCATTCACTTCTGTGAATAAATAATTCTCAGTCCATTTTTCCTGAAAAACCCTGCACTCCGTGTCCACTTTTCTTTTTTTTGACAGTGCCATTTTGGGAAGGGTGTGTTGACCGATAACTTGTTTAGTAGTGGTGAATGGTGAAGCAAAATTGCCGGCTTATTTTTAGTTGGACACATCACGTTGCGAATGTTTATTTCCTGGTACTAACTCGTGTCAGTCCCGCATGCTGGACGTGAGCTCTTTTACACATTTACTGCCCCCTAGCGGCCGGAGAGAGAACTTGGTTTGTATTATTTTAAAAAAATCATAACTTTTGATAGAAATGAGCTAGAGACTCGCTTCTTTTTTTGACATACTCAGAAATTTATGCCGGGCCGGATTAAATCATCCAACGGGCCAGGTCCGGCCCGCGGGCCGTATGTTTGACATGCCTGATCTAGAGCATTAAAATACATTTAGAACACATTATGCTGATAATACCGACATACTTTAATCTAGTGGTGAGGTTGCACTACTGAAACCTTTTCCAGAGTGCAAAGCGTGTAGTAAAAAACTACAGTGACTGATGTAAATGGTCCAAGCTAGAGTCAGTGTTTTGATTAGTCCGTTCTTGGCCCCTTTAGAAACAACATGGCGGACTCCATGGAGGGGAACCCGCTCTTTAACAGCTCATTCTAAGGTAACAAAAACATACTGATTCTTAGTTTCACGTGATTATAAACAGTGGTGTAGTGGAGGGTTAATGCACCTCTTTTTCTGGCCATGTACAGTATAAACACCTTTCATTCATTTTCCGTAGCTGCTTATCCTGTTGGGGGTCACGGAGGGGCTGGAGCCTATCCCAAGTAGCACTAGGCAAGAGGCAGGGTACACCCTAGACAGGTCGCCAGACTATCGCACGGCTAACACGTAGAAACACACTCACATTCACACCTACGGGCAATTTAGAGTCACCAATTAACCTAAAATACATGTCTTTGGACTGCGGGAGGAAGCCGGAGTACCCGGAGAAAACCCACGCTAACACAAGGAGAACATGCAAACTCCCCCACCCTGAGCTTCGAACCCCCTACCCTGGGTGTCGACAAGGCGTTGCAGTGTTTAGCATTGTCACATCACAGCAAGCGGGTTCCTGGTATAAACACCTATTAGCCAAAAAAACCATTGGAATATAAGAGGGAGTATACCCACTTCCTTTTTGGTAACCTACCCTTTCACCTAGGAGTGCACCCTCCTCACCAGCTACCACTACACAACTGATTATAAACCCATGAAAACATAGTTATGAATATTATACAAAATTTCTGCCAGTTGGTTCCCCTAAATCCTACACACTGGAGCTAAAGGATCTGAAAACTTCTTCCACCATTAATTTTAATGAACTTGATGGATGTTGAACATCAGAATAAAATCACACGTTAAAATGTAACAGCTGTAGACAAAACCTTGTCAAACTACCAAAATCCTGTCACTGTGTGTTTGCATTTTTCCCAAGCACTTCCACTACAGTGTCTCCCCGCTGCCGAGTAGTAACCGGTAATGTTTAAGATATGCACTATTTTTCACCGTGATCATATCCTCTCAAAGGGCCGTATTGTTTTGCTTGAATAGCCTTTGTGTCTCAATCGCTACGTGAACAATCCATTACTTGGTCAAATGCGCTGTTTTAGAGGAGAAGACAAACATCTATATTTAATGGTATTGTTTGTTTCCGACTCTCTTTTTCTCCTGAGAGCCATCCCAGGCTGCTGCACTGTATGTATAGCATCAGATCATCTGAATTTAAGTGCATTTTTTTTAGTGCGTCAACCTGTGGAAATCTGGGACTTTAATGTGGCTGAGTGATTAACCTGTTCAACTCCAGGCAGAGTGGGATGACTGCTTCACAAAACTGACTAAAATCATCAATAATTCAGTATCTGGTGAGCTGAATGCTACAGGCTGGAGATTAATGTTGCATTCTTTGTTTAGTTGTAGCTACTACAGTACATAAACTCTGATATTGCACAAGGGACATCAGGTTTTATGACAAAATAGCCTCTGGAGCATTAAGGTCCCAAAAAGTATGATTTTTTTTTTTTTTTTTTTTTTTGCAGGAGCTAATGCAAAGACAATTGTGAATAAAATATTCAGGCATATAACTTTCAGCAATAGTAGTTAGATTTTAGTACGCACAGGGAGTAGGAGCTAAGAAAATAAAGCAATCAGGGCACAGTAACAGTGTCCGATGTGTGTAGGTCAGTGCAATTCAGCAGAACTGTCAAATTAATCCTAACAGCGGTTCAATCAATAAGAACACTTCATTTAAATACCCGTCACTTCCTACCTAATCAATCAAGGTTTGGTTCTTTTATTCGCCATGCATTTGCTACTTATTATCTAATCAGTTTAAATCTCCAAAAGACAGCGTCCCCTCAGTTTAAACCACCCAGTCAGCTTATCTCCTTTCTCCACCGCTGGGGAATTAATCAATTTTTATTTCCATCAGCTGTTTGTCGCCGTCACTCCTCTGGTTGCTGCTTTTCGTTCTTCTCCCCAGAAGCAATCGCTCTAAGTGCAGTCTGTGCCAAAGTTTTAAATAGTTTGATTGAATAAAGGTTTTTTTTTCTCTTTTTTCAATTAGTCTCTCCTGATGAAATAAGCAAAGACTCTTTGCCACTAATGTAATAATGTCACAGAAGTGTAAATATGTGATCGTTTCTGTGGCATTCATTATTCCAGAACTGTGAAAAACAGGAACAGAGGGTTCATGTACGTTGGCCTTTCCACTCTGTACAAATTGCACAAATTTCATTCACAGTTGCTGTGTCTATAATAGTGATGTTAGCTTTATATTTTAAACCTGAGCAAAGGTTAATCGAGTGCAGGGGACGGAGCAAGCATGAGGTGAAACTGAATGCGCTGCCTGGCTCGTGTGTCAATGCCAGATCATCATATTTCTCCCAACCACATAAAAAGATTCATGAAAAAAGTGTATTTTTTTTAATAAGCCAATCAATCACTGTATTTGCGGTGCTGTTGTTAATATACATTAATTGGCACACCATCCCTGAGTGTTTTATGCCCTTTATTTTTCCTGCGCATGGTAGACAAATAATTGGAATCACAGGTCAGTTTTAATGGCAATGGCGGAGCATTCAAAAGGTCACGGAAGGTATTTTTTCATCTTTCAACCTTATAAAGGCCCTGTGTTGTAAACATGAAGGGCATCAACAAGCCAGGGGTAAAAAGTGGCCTAGGGGTCAAGGGATCTGCCCTCACTGTGATATTACACGCTACAATCATAGGAAGCAGCGCACAAAAAAACTCGACAATCTTTGAAGCAGCAAAGGTCAGAGGCTTTGATGCGAGCTAACTGATGTCATGTGCCAGGTCTGCAGAGCTCCTCACACTGTGCCGAGCAGCTCAGTCTTCACAAGAACTTTGACTGTACAGCGGACTAATTGCTATGAAATGGAAACGACCTGATAACCTAATGTCTCTCGTATCTGTCCTTGGCATATTTATCTTTAATTGGCCGCAATGAAGTTTCTGTCCTGTATTTTAGATGACATTTAAATGCTTTGACTGACATTTTCTTCATATTTTTATTCACAAGATTTCACATGACCACCCTATCAAGGCAGCTATCAAAACACTCCTGCCTATTCGGGTAATAGCCTCGCCATCCCTTTGTGCCAACCTTTGAAATATCTCTACTCTGGAGGAATGACAGCAGTTTTGACAAGATTTATTCTAATGTTAAAGTGTAACAAGTAGCTCACGCAGGAACAAGGAAGAACAGAAATGCAGGATAACCTTCGACAAAATAAAGACAGAAAAGTCTAACTTATTTCCTCTGTGGCCCTCGGATAGACAAGAACCACAGAATGGCAATATGCTCAAGACATGGTTAGACAAAAGCATAAGCATTTGTCTTTTTTTCCCGTTGCCATGTCTTGACAGATTTAAAAATACTCTTGGATTTGCAATTGTTATTCAGAACGAGAAGGCTATTTCAGACAATCTCTTTATGTGAAGGAGCACTATTCCCTATAGAAATCCTGTTTGTTGATCAGTCTCTGCTGACTCTCGTTCTAATGACTATGAGACTCTGTGAAATGTGCAGTCAAACCGCTGAAATAACTAGGTGTAGGAAGGAGAGTAATGTGCTTAGCTGTTAGCTTTGGCACGGCGAGCTTCACCTACGCTGTTAACGAGAGAAGGTACAACTGTGCGTGAGGCAGCTGCTTGATTAGTACAACAGCAGTGGCCTTGGTCTGGGAGGTGGTTGAGTGGTGAAATGGACAAAAGATGTGCACAGTAACTTCATCGCTAAAATAGCCTGTGTGTCACCAGTAGAATGATTAATGGTTTATCAGTGTTTGTTGTGTAGGCCATCATGTCCTTCAATTCAACTTTAGACACGAGTGAACGTAATGTTTAAAGGAATAGTTTGACATTTTGGGAAATATACTTTCTTGCGTAGATCAAAACACTGATACCACTGTTTGCACAGAAACTATGAGGCTACAGTCTTGCATCCAGCTACTTTAGTTAAAGGAAATGATCACTTTAGAATGAAAATACAGACCGTACTTACTAACAATCATGCCGACAAGAAGACCAGTGTAGTTTTTTATTAATCCACAAAACTCGAGGTTAGCAGCTAACTGGAATAACAGCTACACTTGAAGTGCATGGAACCCACATTTTGAAAATGTGATAAAACTCTGCTAATGCATTTCAAAAACGTCAAAACGGCTCGTCTGTCGTAATCCAAGTGCCCTGAAGCACTGTCTGTATTTTCATTCTAAAGTGGCCATTTCCTTTAAGCAAAGGGGGCAGCTAGCCTAGCTCTGTCCAATGGTTAAAAGAAATCCACCTAAAAGCACATCTAAAGCTCAATAATTAACATGTTTCTTAATTTATACCAAAGCTGAGATGTCTGGCCAGTTGCAGTAACTTCCTGGACACTCTACTTGTTGCCTAGTCACCACACTGTTGAAAAGAATCCAGGGGAGCACAACATTTGGCCAAGAAATATTCTGGCACATAAACGCTGTCAAACCACAACTTGTTGTTTTTACACTTTTAGTGTTTTAGTACACATTAAACAAACAACATATAATGTGTTGGTAAGCTTTATGCCCAGTTCAGACTGATGATTCATCACCAGATGAGTCGAAGCTTGCGACTGTCTGCAACGTGCCAATCTGCAACATTCTGAAAACATGACAGTTTACACCAACACGACTAGACAATACGTTGTATAGATGAATATAATTTGTAGCTTTTTAAAATATGAGCAATGATAGTGATATTGGGATACTTGCTACAGGTTCATCTGGAGTAGCGTAGTAATGAAAGGGCAAACACATAAACCAGATGAGCTGAGCTCCAGATGGAAAGTGTTCATTAAAAATATGCCACAGTAATTTAAATCAGCGATTCCCAACTGATGGGTCGTGGTCCAAAAGTGGGTCGTGGGACATTTCTCAATGGACTGCAAGTGACTCGTTAACTTGTCAGATTTGTAAAAACACACTTTATTTTGAAATGCAGTGAATATGCTGCACAAAGCTTTTATTTTTAAGAGCTGTTTCCTGCTGTAGAGTGAGTGACAAACGGAGAGCGACTTGATGGAGACAGCAAACTAGTTTGATGACACGTCAAAACTCTAGTATGACGCTGAGTGTATTAAACTGTGTGGACCTCGAACTAATGACTAAAATTAACTAACAATGAAATAATAATTTACTAGATACTCAATAATGCTGAATCTATTACTACTTAAATATAAATAATGTACCTATTAATAGATAACACAGTGCTATTCATTCCTGTTGCGTATTGCATTATTTGATGATGTGACCGAAAAAATGCACCATGTTATAACAGTTCATGTGTGTCCATGGGTGTTGTAAAGTTTATTTTTCTTTTTTTTTTTCCGGAAGCAAAACCCATGTCCAACCATATATTCATGCTGTCATGTCATTGTTTAACCAAGTTATTTATCCTTTAATGACGTATGCAATTTCCAAACGGTTAAATGTTTAACATTTCCTGTTTGATCTCGGCGGAGATGACACAGCTTAATGATTGTGACACAGATAATGAAAACAGTAAAACGCCACAGATTTAAGTGTCAGCACAGCTGTTAATTATTTTGTTCTCTAAGGCATTGCCCCTGGGGTGGTATTGAAGAAGACTAGTGTTCAGCATATTTAGGACAGCTTATGTTAATTGAAACAAAACAGTGACAACTAGCTTAGTGCTATGTTCTTGCCAACAACTGTGAGTGTCCTAGCAAGTGATGTGTTGAATTAAAATCAAGTTTAGAGGTCACTAGAACAACTTCATTAATGGCAACGTACACTTGGCAAAATCTGTTTGGCTACACTAAAGCAAATTGTTTATTGTACTCACAGTGGAGTCCAGTGAAAGACAATGGAAATACAAAGGAGCATAAGGGAATATGCTTGGAAAGTTTTCCATATAACTATATTTGGATGTTTGGGATTACGCTGTTCTTGTATGGATATGTTTGTATGAGGGGATTGCTGTTTCTTCATGACAACAGACCACCAGCTGACGAGCCTGTCAGCTGGGGCAGGGGGGCTTTTGCTGGGCTGTATGCGCCTCCATTGTGTTTCTTGTGCTGCTGCTTTAGTTAAAATTGCCAAAAGGAACAACGATGATGTGTGTTGACAGGTATTCAGAGCCACCTCAAAAGCTACTTCTGTTACAGACAGTAGCGTTGGCTTTCAGGGTCTGAACACAGCTCATTCGAGCCGAGATAGAGTGTCAATGTCATAGCATGGGCACGATTCAAAGCAGAGAAATGTGTATGCAGCCTGCAGCCATATGTTTCTCTGTCATGGTCAGGCCAAATGACAGCCAGACGGGACTCTCTGTCACTCAGCTCGCAGCGCGAGGTGGAGGATTGTCTGGGGCCAAGAAGCGAGGGTGTCATATCATCAAAACATCACAAAACATCTCTCGCAGCAAGTGAGAGGAGCCTTGTGGAGAACTTCAAGCATCTAATTATGGCTGAGGAAGAGAGTGCTCTGTGTTAAATAATGGATAAAAGATTATTGGGGATAAGACAGAAACTCATCCAATTAATCACTCACTAAACCCCGCCCTCAAAATTGTGATCATCCTATCATAATTAAGCAACAATAACGAGGCACAGCAGGCCTGTCAAGTTTTGGATGATTCCAATATAGGCATATAAGTGCAAGGAATAGTTTTAACATTATGTTCATCTGATCAAACAAAAGAACAGTTCACCACATACATCACAAAATACATATTTTTCCTCTTACCTATAGTGCTACTTGTCAGTCTAGATAGTTTTAGTCTAAGTTGCTCAGTGTAGGCGACATCTACCATAGAGATGTTGGCTTTCTCTCGAATATAATAGAACTAGTTGGCAATCCACTTGTGCTGCTCAAACACACACAAACAAAAGCTCTTTGTAGAAACCATGACCTTGTTACTCAACATAATCCACACATCTTGTAGCGAACTGTTTCATGTAGAGAGTATTTTCCTTCGACTGAACTACACCTGCCAGCTGTATCACCTTGCAGAAGAAAGCATTAATCTACTCATGGAAGAAAGGCTTTAACAGCATGGGATGTAATTAGTACATTAGTAGTGTTCTCTTCTGCTGAACTGTAGTGTTAGCTAGCTGAGGTGAGCTAGCAGTTGCCTCTTGTCTCAGGGGCTGTACACATGCTGCGCCTTTAACCGCCTGGAAAACATGAGGTAGGGCACTGGGTGGAACTTTTGTGCCTTTATTGAGCCAGCTTTCAAGAGCACAGTGGTAGGTTGCATCTTAGGTTGCCTACCTGAAATCCTGAGCGCAGAGCTGATCGTCATTCATGTGCTGTTTAGAAGTGTGTAGGCCTATCGTCCATGGGACAGATGCAAAGCTCTGGTAGCCCCACATCGAAATGGAAACACGTTTCCATATTTGCCACAGACTAATATTTACAGAAGAAGGGAAAGATATCCGCCGGCTGTGACTGATTGTTCCTCATTACATAACATGCAGTGCATGTTGCTGCATTCCAAAAGTTGAACTCTGTTTATCTCAGGGTGCTCTGGCATTTTAGCGTGCCTGCCGTGCGTCCTCATTGAAAACAAGAAATTTGAGTGCGCAAAACGATGCATTTGTACGGCCCCTATGGACAGAAGTACAGTTTTCTTTGCATGGTTTTAGTAACCGGGTCATGATTTCTGGAAAAAGACATTGCATTTGAGTTTTGTGAATGTATTTATTTGGAGCTTTAAAAACCACAAGCCATGCACAATCTAGTTTCATTATATTCAAGAGACGGCAGACATCTAGCTGATACCTTCATCGATTGGCAGCTCACACCAAACAATCTACACCAGGGGTCTTCAAAGTTTTTCAGGCTAAGGACCTCTTGGCCCAAAGACCATTCCTGAGTAACAGTCAGCCTATCAAAAATGTTGTGCTCTGTTAACTAATAGGTTTTATGAATAGGCTGTTTTATCTTGGCTGAAAAAGCAGCAGTAATGCAGCCTGACTGCCAACGGCTAAGAGCATGTTATTAGCTAACTACATTTTTTTGTGTTTACCAAGACCAATACAGCAGCCCTGTCTTTATTTGACGCATGGAAGTTTACACAACAGCAAAAGTTGCATCAGTGTTTTATTTGTCGACCACGTTATCCCTCATCTTCATATCCCCGTCTCTTATTGAAGAGAAACCAAGTGTTTCTAAAATACAAACATTAAAGCATAAAGCTAACCACAGTGTTACGTGTCCAAGTGTGTTTTTCTAACATGAGCATCCAAACAATCCAAGAGATACATTTGAACAAATATTGTTCTAATACAACCTTTTTTTCCATGTCTTGTACATGGATCAAGACCTGGGGCCCTCAGGCCTGCAACATGTAGCTTTAGCCTCAGTCTTTGAGCATGATATTTTTGATGTGGCCATAAAATGTATACGAACAGCTTTTTATTTTTCAGGGACATCCTAAATATCATGTCGCCTTCCACTTTATTCTTGGTATGGTACTGCAGTTTAACACACTGCATGCAGTAAATGGCTTTTATGACAATTCTTCTGTAACTAATTCATTTTAATTATCCCCATGTATCTGAGTATCAAGTCTGTAAATATGCAGCGTGTATAGAATAGCTCCTTCATATTTGTTTTAACAGCTTTTTTTACTTGCCCGTGGTGCTCCATCAGATTGCACTGAACATCTGCTCTGAGAATAACAGGGAAATATCATGGGTGCACTATGTTGCTAAATACTAATCGAATCAACATAATAAGTGTCTGATTTGATTACTAGCATGTCAGGGACATCAAAAAACACAGTCTAGGATAAGAAAATTAACCTTTAAGGTATACAAACACACTGCTTAGACATTTTAATTACCCGTGAGCAATTTAGAGTGTCATAAACTGAGGAGTCTCTTCCCCACGTCAACACCTTATCCCTTTAAAGATCTCGTGGGTTTGCCAAAGCCTTTAGCTTTGAGACTTTTTAAGGATTCCAACTGTACTGAGAATAAAAGAAGCGCAATTTCCATCTGAGAAAAGAAGTCAAACCGAACACTTTCTTTGCTTTGGAGCACTTAAGCAACATGAATAATTACAGGCTTTATTGGGAATGTCTGACAACGCGGTCATGAGATTGGTTGTACTTGTCACAAGCTGCACATTAAGTCATCGTGAATATGGCTGTCCAAATGGGACTTGTACCATATCTTTATCAATAATATAAGTCTTTCTCTCAGACTTCATCATTCTGTCCCAGAAATGTCTGAAGCAGCTGTATAGAGACATTTGTTTCCTCTCCTTTGCTACCAGGTTAGACAACGATCAGTTTAAGAGATGCGATGTGTAAAAGATGTATTTGAAAGGGACGTTTTCATGATGCCGCCCCATCACTCTTGGTCATTTAAACAAAATACAAACAGTGGGGGGAAATGAATGCATATGAGGCTTATCTTAACTCCCCCTGACAGGCCTGAGGCTGGTCACTTCGGGGTTTTTGTTTGAGATGTCAGCATCCTTAGCTGTGAGAAATAATGAACATCCAGAAGGAGAATAAAGCATCTTTTAATAGCCTTCTGTCTCGCTGAGGTAAAAGTCAATGTGGAGACCATTTATAATGAGGCAATCATCAGGTGGACCTCGTGATAATATTGTTTCTCATAATATGCCCTGAAATTCTTCTGGCTCACAACAACCCAACCCCCCCTCACGACAAGCAGCAGAATTCCTGAGCTTGTTACAACTGGAAAAAACCAACAACGCATTACGTGCTTCCTACAGCAGTGTGTGTGAATATTAACGTGAATCGTGCAAATTGCCGGAAGCTTTTGCACACGGCATCGAGTCGGGCTCGTAAAGATTAGTTGTGCCTGTTGACTTGAAAACTTACATTTGAAATGTGATCATGTGAACAACCAAGCAAAGGATTAATTGAGGAGAAAATTCTTTCTGTCAGGCTTTTAACCGCCACACTCAGATATAAAAACTGTCCATTAAAAACATTAAGAACTCTATGCCCATTTCAGCTCATCTGAGATTATCCTGTTGAAACCACTTTTAGTTTATAATTTCTTCATAATACAAATGGGGGGAGAGGCCAGCAGTTTGATATTTCCGGTTTAAACCATGAAGCATAAATCCTTGTTGTGTGAAAGATGACTGTGGCGTGTGATATTAATTATAACCAACATCTGCTCAGAGAAACTGCAGGAACTGACAAAAATGAATAAACTGTGGATCCAATTCAACAGAAAACAGAACAAAAACAACAATATTATGCTCTGCATAATAACAGTGGAAACAACACAGTGGAAAATATTTCAAAATATCACCTGTTGCTCTTTTTTTTTTTTTTAAGACCAAAAGTATTTGAAGACATGAACATTACACCCCGATGCGATTGGTGAACTGTGAGTGTTAATCTGCAGCCATAACAGCCTTTGCTGTTCTGAGAAGGCTTTTCACAAAGTCTTAGTACCTGGCTGCAGAGATTTGCTCCCAATCAACCTCAAGAGCATTAGAGAGGTCCGCCAATTTGGCCTAGCATCAGTGGTGTCCCCAGAAATTTTGTCACAGGGGTGACAGGATGGGGGTCATTGAAAAACTTGGGGTGGAACACCAAAACATAAAGCCATAACTGAATTTCAGGAATTTGATTATGCTGTTGTTTATAGGCTAACTGAAAAATATGTCGATGTAAAACGTTTAGTTTATTTAAAGTTTATTTTCTTATTTTACAGTTAATGTTATTAATTATCTGATGTATATATGCTAATACCAGCACAGTTAACATTTTTAGTTTTACAATAATCCTGTTCTAATATGTTAATTTGTATATATGTATGTGTTAGGTGATTCAGTGTTCTTCAAATAGGCCAGTTGTTCTTTTTCTTAGAAAGACAAGACAAGACAAGACATCTGATTTTTATTCAGATGTCTTGATCCCTAGAAAGATGACCATGCCAGTTTTTCCCTCTGCAAAATTTTGCTTTATTTTGGAGCATTATTACAATCAGGAGAGACAAGCAACAAAGTAAAGATAATATTTAATACAGAATTGATTTGTGCTAATTAAAATTTAACAGAGGTCTTTGGCGCTTGGATGCCAGAGGGAGATACTTTGTGATCAAGGGACATCTGAGCAGCAGCAGCATAAATCCACCGTGGTGGTGGTGGCTGATGACTCTGAGGCTGCTGACTGCTGAGGCGAATGAGGTTGATGAATCCGTAAAGACTAGGTGGTGATGGGGAGGTGGAGGGCACGACTGCAGAGAAAGAACCATATTTAAAATGAGGAGGAGTAACATGATAGGCTGATAGAAAAGGTGTGTCACTGTGCTATTGGTTGATCGTGAATCAGCTGATCAGCTGAGTCACCTGACCTACCCAGGCAATGGCATGGTGAGAAAGAAACTTAGAGCCTGACCATGAAAAGTATTGTCCTCCTGACTCAACTTTGACTAGAGCTTCATATGTTGGCTGATACCAATGGATGCCTTAGGTTGGCTCGTGCTAAC
Source organism: Epinephelus cyanopodus (assembly GCA_026686955.1). NCBI lineage: Eukaryota > Metazoa > Chordata > Actinopteri > Perciformes > Serranidae > Epinephelus > Epinephelus cyanopodus. The sequence goes on from CM048929.1 coordinate 23,167,678, forward strand.
CCAAAAAATGATACCATAATACTGTAATGTTGGCCAATTACTCCAATTACTTTTCACAAGGGGGGCAGTTGTTGGGGTAGCAATTGTGTCACACGGCCCCTCTTTGGGGCGCCATTGGCTAGCATTGTTTTTAATTCTGTTTTTAAAGCACTTTGGACTCATACATTGTACAGATGTATGTATTTTCCATCAGATTCTAGAAGTAATAGATTTTAGAAGCAGCAGGATCAAAGTGAATGCAGGGTAAAGTTCAACATATGCATTCAGCAGTTTACATTGTCTATAAGAATGCCAAACTTTCTAAAGCGAAGGTTTTGACCTTGCACTATGCAGGCAGTGTGAATAGGCTGGATTGTGCTTATACTTACTGTTGCTGGTTTTATGTGCAAAGAATCTAACACACGTAATTGATTTCAAATGTCATTATTGTCATATTTTGCCTATTCACAAACAACTGCCTTACTGGCAACAGTTTCCTCAGGAAAAAATAAACACCTCACCTGCACAGTGGAGCCCCATTTCCCGTAAATTTCTGACTGGTGGAGATATTCATACATCACTTCAAGAAACAGTTTCCTTTTAACACATTTCTGGCATTTGAATGAGCTGAAAGAGTCACCAGAGAGGGCCTTTGGCAAAGTTGTTTTGAGCTTTCCTTGCACGTTTATTGCCTAAACAAATCCTTTTTGAAGAAAATATGAAGTCATATTGTGGTGTGAATGATATCTGAACTTCCACGGCAAGATTACAAGGCATGTCTGCTTACAGGAAGCTACAAAGGGCTCTTGTTCACTGCTTTTGTAAGCACTCAACTAAAGCATAAGCCTTTCAGAAGCCGTCCATTCTATCACTGCTATCATGAGAATATATTGCTTGTATGTGCAAGAGTCATTAGGCAATTAATTTATTGTATCACTTTACACACCCCGGTGTCCAATTCGATCTATGAGAGCGGATTGATAGTGAAATTATATTCTTCAAATGACCGCAGCATTTCTTTCATGTAAGGGGAGGGTCTGCATCCACTGCGGAGTAACATGGAGAGTTCAAGGATTGGTCGGCTTCACTGGAGTTCAAACCAAAGACTTGTTTTTCTTGGATGATAAATCAGTAAAGAGCCCACAGTGGTTAATGATGTATAGTAGCTCTGAACTCAGTGCCTCACTGAAGGAAACCTGGGCACTGACAGAGAAACAAAAACAGATTAAAGTCCAGTTTGCCTCTGTTTCAACGACAGAAAGTCACGATTGCACTGAATTTTCTACATGCTGTTGAAAATGGCATGTTTACATGTGGGTACAATCATCCACATATAGACACAATCATTAGAATAAATGCTTGTCTTGGTAATATACCTTCAGTGTAAGACTCTCTTGAGTTTCGCCGGGAGAGGCACTTAAAAAGCCGCAATGCAGTTTGCTCTCCCAAATCATCTGATCACTGTGCTTAATTGAATACTGATGTGAAATGCAGACAGCCAGAGATAGCAGAGCAGGTTCCACGAGTAATTAAAACATGCTACTCAGCCCATATGGATAATTTGCTTTAACTCATTTATCCTCTGTGTTGGAAGTGTACCTGCTTTAAATGTTGGTTATTGATGAGAGATTTTCATGGTCAGCAATATGTTTGCAGAAAATGAACGCACAGCTGCTGACGAATAGAACTATGCAGTAATGAAGTTCATCCTGTCTCATAATTTAGCATGTTTTAACCAGGTAGACCTCTGAGATGTAGTTTATCAGAAAATGAAATCAGAGCCATTCCCCCTCTTGACTTCAGGAAGTAATCAGATACAATAAATGTACAGGAATTTGGTGGGTGGCAGAATAAACTTATTTACATTTTAACACAGTACGCACTGACAAATATGGTACAAGGACAACAGGAACTTGGGCTCAACAGACCATAGAGTCTACACATTGCTTTGCAAATATGCATTTATCAGTTAATAAGTATGTGCATGGGGACAGTGTGGTACACAGTATGTCTCGCGGTGCATTATCCAGTCAGCAAGTTTTCTTTGGCAGAGATGTGGGCCAAATAAACAGCCAAGCTGTGGCACAGATTTGGTGGGGAATGATGTCAAACACTGACATACCATTACAGCACATTGGGAAATCAGTCCAGCTGCCAGTAGAAAATGTTGGCATTGTATATCTGCATACCACAGATATGTTACAGTTGGATGTGTTTTTTTTTTTAAGTATCATATGAATGTTTCTAACATGACGTAGCTGTGCTTACCTGTATTTGAGTTGAGTTTTTCATCAGGAGGTATAAAGGATCTAGGCGAGACGGCTGCCAAGCTGCAGACCACTGTTCAAAACCAACAAACAACAAAACTGGTTGTCTTTTTAGCAAGACACTGGCAGCATTTCCACCTGTGAGGGTGTCACCAAAATTTTTGTAACTGATACATGGTCTTTTCCAAAAGCATAACAAGTGTTTTTTTTGTGTCTAAACACAACCACACATTTAACCAAAGCATTGGGGAAATGTAAGTTTCAACACATCCGCTATGTAGAAACATACATTTTAGGGCTGGGACTTCAATTTTGATTAATTAATTACAGAAAAAATAAGTTAGTTTGCCAGCCATGAAGAAGACGCACAGGATGCACTGAGTGACATCAGCGCACAAGAAAGTTTGATGAACAGTGATGGAAGACGACACGATAAGAACATGGTTGTGTGCAAATTGTGCAACAAAGAGGTTTTCTCTTACCACAGTACTTCAAGCCTTGGGTATCACCTCAATGCCCACCACCCCTTGGCCCTCAAAATGAAGCAACGAGGGGTAGGGGTTGAAATCGCTCCCTAAGAATTGGGACACCACTCACGTCACCGCATCGGTTACGTTCACGCATATGTAACTATTTTAAACAGGAAGCTGTGACCCATCTACCGGACAGGTATCTATAATGGAGTCTCATTCATCCTACCGATTGCGTTTGCCGCATTCCTCATGCTTCGTTTGATGAATGACAGGGGACTTCTGCTAGCTAGCTAACCAGCATAGTTATCCTAGCTGGCGTGTTATCGTAATGTGAAAATTCCGACAAATTTTGCAGAACAGGACAGATAACAGGCACCAGATAGTGCGAGCTAGCTAACTAACAAGCAATCTGATGACGGTAACGTTAGCTACGTATGAACTTTTTTCCCCCGTCTCTTGCGCAGTGGTAGCCATGGCGACGTCTACCCCTCACTGGCAAGTCAGCATCTGAAATCCCATAGCCACTACCCCTCGTTATGCCCCCTACCACTACACGCAAAAAGGAATTGGGACACCACTACCCCTCGCGGGAACGTGCAAATCAAGGGTTAGGGATAAGGCGGGGTATTGGGACAGGCCCTATGTCTGACAAATTAACAAACTCTCTGGTGAAATGGCTTGTGGACTGTAGACCACTTTCGGTGGTACAGGATGAGAATTACTAATTACAAAGTAAATTTTTTAATCGCATTCCACCACTAGTACATATGTAACATATCCATACTTTGCAGGAATGAACAACATTTATTCTGGTGATCTTTTTTTTTTTTTTAAATAAATCAGTGTCATCCAACACAGGAAACTGGCTGGAGATATTTCTTAGGTTTATGTGTACTCAGGCAACCAGTGGTATTGTTAAGCAGGGTTGGATGCAGCATGGATTGCCACAAGTGGTGCAGCTGCACTGTGATTTCCCTAAGCATCGGCCATATGTTACCCAAAAGCAAATGGTTTCCATGGTGCTATAGGCACATCGTATTCTGTATGACCCTCAGCTGTTAGGGCTTATCTGGGTTCTTTAATACATCTGACTATAAAGGAGTGGTGAAACATACATGGTGATAGCCTGTGCCATGTCTAAGCCAGGACATTGTCTCATGCGGCACAACATGCTATCATTTGTACCAGCATTGTGTCTGGTCTCATCTATCAGAACAGCTTTCAGAAGCAACACAGCGGTTGTTTTAGTTTTATTCCTCTGACTTGCTGTCAGAGAAAATGTGACCTCATGATGCTCAAAGCAGTTTGTGGGAGCGATCAAGTGTGACTGCTCCAGCTAAGGAGTTAATCACTGGCTGTATTTTGAAATTCATTCTTTCCCCCCCTCCATGCCCTCTCCCAAATGGTCTGTGCAGAATACCAAAACACAACCCGTCATACTCCCGAAACCATGTTATTATGTAAATCCCACTAACGCTCATTAAACATTTAAATAATGGACATTGTTTTCCATTTTAGAAATAGCATAGAAAATGACGCCAACATCAGAGGATATTAAAAAGGACTGGTCACAAACAGGTCACAATTTATTAAGGTTACTCTGTGTTCCAACATGATGATTAGAACTGCAATTTTTTATCACTTTGCACTTGTCCGGTTGATACAGCAGTGAAGTGGCTGCACATCTCCCAACAGAATAACTTCTATTTATGTGTTTAGTGCAACGGGCATCTTTGTGTGTTCAACACCCTTGTCTTTTGAATTAATTGCAAATTGCTGTGTGACACTAAAGCACTCAATCATTCCGTGAAATTACAAAAAAATATTGGATGGAAAAGAATTTACTCAACCCAGTGAATTTTGTTTTAGTACCTTTAGTATCTTTTCTTTCATCACTGACGTTTATTCAAAGTATTTTTTTTTTTATCTGTGCTGGTTTAGACTGAAATATAAACTATATTTTCATGACAGAATTTGCTCTGCAGTTTATTTTTTTTATTCCATGATTTTGTAAAATACATTTCATGTAGGTTACTTGCATCATTTCTGTTTATTTGAATTATAATTGATCTTCCGTATATATGCCCAGAATAGAGCAGAACATGTGAGGACAACAATAGATAAAAGCCTTTGGAGATTAAGGTTTAATATTTGGTTTTATTCTATCTATAAACATTTGACACATTTCTCTTTAAGCTCTCCCTTTGGCAGCCTGGATTACACAAGTTAATCTGTGTATCTCCAAAACATTATCCTGCATTTGTGATGTGTGTTTATGGCAGATTCACTTCACGTGTCAAACTACCTCTGCTGGGGAGATTAAAGGGTGTGCACAGGGGTTTACTGGAAGTGCTCAAAGAAGCTGCTCAAAGGGCTGAGGGCTACACCGAGATCCATTCAAGGATTACATCCTCATATCTCCTCCCATCTTGAGTATTGAAAACCATGCGAGATGTTCAATGACTTGCAACAGCCATTTCACAGCCGAGGTGTTTGTCTGTCCATTTTCTCAACGATAAAGAATATCTCTCTGTTGGTTTGGGGGCTGTAACCAGCAGAAGTAATGCGTAACAGACGTAATAAACAGGTTAGAGGTCCTGCAGAGACTTTCTGTGCAGTCAGTTGAGATGTTTTTTTTTTTTTTCAGTGTTCGCCCAGTCTTGTGGCTGCAAGTCTGTGAGTTAGTGGAAGGGGGAAGGCACTTGCCATGCTTTGATCCTGAGAACTATTAAATATACATGATGAAAAGAGAGACATTTAATTGAGTGGTTGTTTAGTTGCTATTTTCATGTTTTCTTCCTCGGGCCTTCTTCACAGTGTCTCTAATCCCTTCACTCTTTTGCAGGTATGTATCTCCAGGGGGGAAAAAAATCCGTTGAGATTAAGGTGTTAGATTAAATCTTACAGTGATTAAATAACCAACCATTATGTGACTGTAGCAAATTAATTTCCCCAGTGTCATGTCAGCCTGGCTAACACAGTGTATCTATGGAGCCAAGCGTGAGCTGCGGATATTAGCTTGCTTATACCAGCTTTGGAATAAAACTGTTAACCAGGTGGCTGGCCTCTGTACAGAAGTCATGGTGAAAGCAAGGCAGTAATTATAATATATATTGGGAGGGACGTGTCCCCCTGTAATATATATTGATTAAAATGTATCTGGTATTACTGCAGTTCTGCATGTGGTATGTGCAGGTGGAGTCGCCATACCTCAGCAGAAGCCGTGGCTTGACGGCTGTGGGCCAGGCCAGGCAGTGTGACGGACTTAAAAGCTAATTTTTGTAGTGGCCAAACAGTGGAATTACACTGTCACATGATGCATTGTGGCCCAAAATGTTTTTTATCTATTGAGTTACATGGCAAAAGAGATATCCGTAAATCACTGGAAACTTTGAGCATCACAACCCCCACAAAATAATTTGTTTCTCTATTGGGATTTAACCCATTAGGTCTAATAACATTTGGAAAGTTTTTAAGAGCTGTTTTATCCCCATTCAAGTTATCAGAGCGCTAAACTGGCTGGCTTGGCCAGCAGAAGCCGCTCATCTGGGTAATTTATGCATGGCAGTTGAACCATTTTGGCTCCACACGCAACCTTGTCTTACTCCAAAGTCGTCAAAATCTGGCGTGTGGTCAGTGACCCTGACCCTGTTCTGTTTTTTCCTAAACCTAACCACATGTGTTAGGTACTAAAGGAAAAAAAAAAAAAGTTAATTTGCGATGTTGTACTGACATTGTGCGTTTATTTTGAAAGAGACTGTGTGTAAATGGTAAATTTCCTGTGAAAACGGAAGTGTATTTTGACAGAAGACAATGCATATAAAAGTGCAAGACCAGAGTGTAATATGAGTGTTTTATAGGCTATATCACTCTTGAATGTGATCATTTTCAGAAAGAGAAGAGAAGAGTTTATCTACTTGCAATGTTATGCTGAATTCCTGCAGAAAGCTAGCTAGCACAGAGCTGATACATTTTGAGCACATTGCACTTGCTAGCTTTGTGAAAAGTTATGATCCATTTATGTTTCCATCAGTCTTTGATGGGAAACTTACTATTGTAATATCATGCCAATAATAGCACTTTACTTAACATGCATGGGAAGATAATGTTAACGATAATACAGCAGATTTGGCTGCCCCTAATGTTGACTCCATGACCTTGACTGAAGTACAAAACAAAAGGAGTTTAAGGATGCCAAACATGCCCCAAAATGACAAAACAGCACCCTCAAAGAGCTTTTTGTCAGACATAGGAGAAAACACTTGTGTGCTTCTATAAGTAAACACAGTAAATCTTACATAAAAGAACTTTTTCTGTGCTTGTGCCTGTCTGCAGTTGTAAATGTAACTGTCACTCAGCACATCTGAGTATGATGTAAGTATGGCAGCTGGGGCTGTTAAGCTTGTGTCAAATGAAAGCACGCTTAAGGCACTCTGGACTGGTCATAGCTGGCATTTATATGGTAAGCAAATAGAAAATCCACCATGGAAATGAGCTTTTCTGACTTAAGAAAAAAAAATAGCTCAGCGTTTGTGCACATATGATACCAGGAGATAAATATCTCATAAATGATAGCAGCTCACATGGCAGGTGAACTATTTTAGTTTTTTTTTTTTTTTTTTTTCCCAGCAGACCGTTTGAATTGAGCAATCTCTGCCAGCTAAAGCACAATTTGGATTAGCAAAAGCCCCACTGATAGGTCAGCTTAGCCCGTAATGGAGCAGCTTAGGCCTTGTCTGCATGATTATAACATTCTTAGCAGCCTATTTCCATGAATCCAGATGTTACAGTACAAACATCTCTGCCTCCCTTTAAGCGCCCGACACAAATTTAGATCACAGGGACATAAAATGATGCTTTTAAAATGCCTCTACATATGTGATGAATTTTGACAAGAGACGTAATTGTATGTCTTAATCATCTCTTGTAGCTGTAAAAGATTTCAAGAAATGCTCATTTATTTGCTACATTTAATTTGCTGTACAAGTTATTATCTTGGACATAATTCAAAGCATCATAATGTCAACTTTAAGCAACATTTTTCACCGCTTTCGACACGCCAGGCATTTCAGCTGTGACACTTCACTGAGAAATGCTGGCATATGAAGAATGTCTTTTAGTTAATTGACATTTAGCAGCTCAGTCATTTTGTTCGCACTTTGCTTTTAAATTGCCATAAATCCTTGTTCGGAAACTATATTTCTCCAACCTTTCACTTGTAATTTATTTTCAACGGCTCAGTTTGTGGCTGCGCTTTAAATAAGAGCTCCCACTAGACTGTTCCAGCTGTTCTGATGAAACACTCTGATGATAAAGTGAATTATCCCTCATGTCACAGATACTAGTGTGTGTGTGTGTGTGTGTGTGTGTGTGGTGCGTGCAAAGCTCAGTGCACTCACCTACACCAAGGATTCAAGGGTGTATTGTTAATAATAATACATATGCTCTGCAGCGTTTTCAGCACAATCGATGAACAGGCACAACAGGCCAGGACGAGGTTAAAGGTTTTAGCGGTTCGTAAGTGGTGTTGTCAATGATGGAAATTAGTTGAACAGGAGAGTACATGAAAAATCAATTTTTTTTTTCCTTGCAAATGACAGTCCAAATGAATGCATGCACTACTGTGTGGTTTATGCATTTCCTATGTGCAGTGTGGTTTAAAAAGTCTCTCAAGCTCTTTTGATCATTTACCATATCATTGACTCCCCTCACATTAGACAACAAATTAACAAACTTTTGGTTCATGGGTTCATATATAACACTAAAAGTATTTTTCTACAATATTAATCACAAGCTCCAGACATTGACAGAGCTGCATGCGACATTCAGAGCATATTGGAGTGGGATTGACACAGTTCTCAACATGGAGGTGGCTGAGCCGGAGGCTAGCAGCTAATGGGGCTAACAGCACAAACAGTGCTTACAGTGACGACAGTACTGGTAGAGCTAATGGTGTGATCGCAGGGGGAAACCAGAGGGTGGGTGCTACACTTCTGTGAAGAGGCCATCCAGACCCACGGTGGTATCAGTGGTATCCGCTGAGTGCAATGCAGAGCGGTTGTGATTAGCTAGCCAGTGGGATACACACATAGGGACTCACATGCACTAACACACATGGGCGGCGAGACTGTCTGCCATAACAAAGAACAGAGGAGCTTGGATCACAACACAGACAGAGGAAGTGTGATTTCAGTGTCTGCTCAGGACGCCATTACTCCACTTTATCCTTACATAGCAAATAGTTGTTTGCTGCTGTAAAAGCTGTGAAAGCTTCTGAGTGGCAAGTGCAGGCAGCAACACTTTTCCAGCAGATTGCTGCAGGGCAGCCCACAGCTTTGTGAATGCACAACATCTAGGAGGCGATGACATAAATATTGTGAATATCCTTCGGATGCACAACATAATTGCTTGGCCTCAGAATGCTGGGGTTATCCTGCACAAATTAATCGGGATAATCTGCGCTCATTCCTTTGCAGTTTTTTTTTTTTTTTTTAAGAAATAACTATCCCTTTTGTTTTGCTGAGGTCGGTGCTCATCATCTGGACACACAGCCCTCTGTGGTGTCTAACTGATTGACTGATTGATTCATTGATTGACTTAATGATTGATTGGAGGTGTGTTTAGCTGTGTTTTCATTTTCAGAAATGCAGTTTAAAGGCTCAGTGTGCAGGATTCAGTGTTGGGCATGTAATGCACAAATAATACTTTTTCCAGTCACGAGTAGTGTACCTAATTACGAATAAAATTCATTCCATCATAACAGTTGATCCAAAACTAAACAACTTATTTGAACATTACTTTTGACATCACATCACTACTGACTTGAAATCCGACATCACATCAACGGACTCATTTTCGTGATTGTCACGCTGTGCAGGCACATCACAAAGCAGCAAGCTAGTTTTACCGTAGTGGCTGGAAATATTCCCTTTACATTAATTTTGTCGGGAGGACATTTGGCAGGAACAGTGCTGCTGCAGGTAGCTGGACTTAAACTCTCAAACATCCAGTCTGAAACACCTACTTAGACCGACAGCACAACAACGTGGAGCTCCGGGAAATACACGCCACCAAAGGTGTGAGCCCTCCTCGGATGTGGAGGTCAGCTGTAGCGCTACACTGGCTAAACAACCTACACTGGATTTTACTTGTGGGCAGCTGCAGGCTTGTGGGCAGCTGCAGGCCACAAAGAACTAATGAAGCTCATGAAGAATTTTGGGGAGATATGTGATTACCAACTTTATAAAGTGTAACGAAAAAGTAATATAACAAATAGTGTAACGAATTACGGGGAGTAGTAAAGTAATATTATTAACTTTGAATAGAGTAACGAGTAATGAGTAAAATATTACACTACTATTAAACATTAGCAGGATTTAGGAGGATAAACTGAAAATGGAATAGTGTAACATTGCCTGAAATTAAGAATTGTTGTGCTTTCGTTACTTTAGAATGAGCCTTTTATATGTACATGTGAAGTCCGCCATGTTTCTACAGTAGCCCAGAATGCACAAACCAAACACTTGCTCTAGACAGGGTTATTTATGTTATTGTGTTGGCCGTCGTAGTTCTATTGTACGCTTGGCACACAGGAGAAGTTTCAGTCAGTCGCAACCTGCAACCTCACTGCTAGATGCCACTAAATCCCACACACTGGACCTTTAATACCTTAATAAAGTCATAACTCTGATTTCTAAAGATGAGATACTTCTTTTTTTTTTTTTTTTTTAAATCGTTTAATTAATTCAGAATGAAACAGAGTAATGGCATGGAGAAGAAAGAGGAATACGACTGTACATATTTTTGTCTGTTATTTTCATAGCGATTTACATATACTATCTTTGGTGCCCCAGGCCTTAGCTGATCAGCTGTGTTGTTCTTGTTTAGAGGGGACGAACTTTTGCTGTTGTGTCGGATGAGTTTTATGTAAAAATAAATTTGGATGAATTAACAAAACAAGAGACGAGTAAATGCACAGAACGATCAATTGATGCCGATCTGTCCTGGTGTTTAGAGACAATAACAAATCCTGAATTCAACAAGCTCCTGGGGATTCTAAAATTGGCACTGATAACCTCCCAATGTCAGCTCCACCACATTTTAGCCTTCCCCCATATCTAGCGAGGACCCATTTCCATGCCTTTTCTCTCCTCTATCGCTACAGCCAACATCAATATTTTACAGCGAGTACCGGGTGGGCCAACCTGCCCAGATGACCTGCCACAGCAGCTGAAAAGAATTTAACTTGTGCCACAGTGTTTGATTGGTATTTAAGGTGCCTTTGCAGCGCACTACACACCATTGTGCATTTTGTGTGTGTATTAAGCATACGTGAGAGATCTTTGGGCAAAGAAATAGAGACAGGGAGCTGGTAAATCTCTCGTAAAAAAAATAATAGATTTACTCGGCTCCTTCTCTCTGGTTGTCTGGATGCTTTCCAAATGCAAAGACTGAAGTACAACACAATTGTATATGGGAGATGTTCCTCAGCATAAATGCATATCTATGTATTACATATGTATGCGGAGCCGAGAGAATATTGAACAGGCTAAAAACATACCTGCAGTGCTCACTGAGGATGCCGACAACAATTTACCGACAGTGTCAACATGCTGTACAGTCACTTATCACACACACTTCACGACATGTTTGAAATGATATGTATACATGTTTACTAAGAGGATCATATGGTAAAACATCTAAAATCACACATTCCAGCAGGCTGCCTCACTCACACTCCACCGGAACAGTCTCACACAGTCCTGCTCGAGAGGGAAATAATTTCCGTTTGTCACATTTAGTTGCTGACCGGTTGCAGCTGGAAATTGCTGAACAAACACTTCATATATACATTTTTTTATTAAAAAAAAAAAAAAATTCAAAGGCAAGATCTATACACATACCACTGCTATTCAATGTCAGTGTGCTGCTGCAGATGTGGCCATTATAGCAAGGGGTCAAACACGAGTCACAACGCATTGCTGCTGCGGTGGAATTACAGACGAATTACAATTCAATGACATGTCTTGCCAGTTATGAGTCCACTACTGTTAATCATTATATCACCTCAATGAATCGAATCAGAATGAGAAAAAAATTCTAATAGAAATTGTGAACATTGTTGGAATGGAAGAGATCAGGAAGGAACACTGTAGATATAGGCCTGAGATGTTAACAATGAGGTAATACACGTCATTACAGAATCTACCAAGGCTTTTCCACTTTTTTTGCCTTTTCACACAATCTGATCAAAATCTGACCTCGTCTTCAGCGGCTCGGGAATAAAGAGAGTTACATGCTAGAGGCACTTCTCATCACTGTTAAGGTTGGACATTCAACACCATCGCGATTTGTTCACTGAGGATTTCAAGCATAAACTGAAGGCCGCAGACTCTATATAGGCAGAGAGTCTTCAGTCATAATGTATTCAACATTAATGGAATTTAAAGTTATGCATCAGCAAATTAGCTCAACTGGCTAACCCTTTTCTTTTGATCATTATTTTAATATTTCAGGGCTGTGGATGAAATTTGTCTTTGTCATTGTTGTTTCATTACTCGTTTCAATTCATGACAAAGTACAAGACTCCCACACCATTTATCCCTGTGAGAATCCTGCTGAGCCTGAAGAATGGTGAGAGGGAAAGCTCTCGTCTGTTACAGAAAGTAAAATGAAGCAAAATGATCCATTTAACATCCAAAGTATCCATTTTAACTTGTTAATGTGTTGAACATATTAAATCTTTCCCAGAAAATCTTCTTGTTTTGATTTAAAATCAAGGAAAAAGTCTGGCAGCGAAATATCTTTTACATATTATGTGTCCTTTGATGATTTTTTTGGCTTTGAAATAAAAACACAGCTTAAAAGTTTAACCTGCAGCTTAGAATGGGAGTTACTTCTCTTAAACACTATTGGTCCAAAACAAATCAATCAAAGTGTAGCTTGTAGAACGGGAGCTGTGCATGAGATTCATCATGCAAACGTGCTCCTGTGGCTCATAGCAACTGAGAAATGGATGCCGACGTGCAGTGAACAGCACTACTTAGCTTTTGACGGCAGCATTGAGACAAACTTGAGAAGACAGAGTGAACTGAGGTTGAAATGCTGCCATGAGCAGACTTGATCTGCTCTGCTACAATTCTGCTAATAAACTCCCAAAAGCATCTTGTATTATTCAGAGCTGGCCCTGGAACATTTATTGTCCATTTGATTTAGTTATCGCCCATGACAACGTTGCGACAGCTGGAATTGTTTTCACCTTGCGAGTCCGTGTGTGGGAACTACTACAGAAGCAGTTTTGAGTACTTTTGTGTGTGTGTCTGTGGACAAAATTTGTCACAATGTCACAATGAAGTCTGAGTTTGAAGATTGGTGTGGTGCAAGCAGGGATGCCTGAAGTAGATGTGTAAGAAGAAGGGTTGAGCTGAATACTTGGATGAAACGACAATTGTTTTTATTGAATATTTTGGATATGTTGGTAGCCTAATAAGAGCATTTACGGAACAAATAGAGCCAATCATCAGTAAATAGCAAACTTAGAGTTGAGTCTGTTTCTGTGGAAATTGTAAATACATTACAGTAGATAGAATATGGTGACCCAGCTGTAATATTTCTGTTCTTCAGTTAGACAGAGACCGACACTGACATTACCCAACAGTTTTATGGCACACTTTGCCAATTTTTTTGTGATACGAGAAATGGCAAAAGTTACAAGTTTGCCTGCCGTAATTTTACCCTGATATTCATCCTGACATTTGGTGAGTTACCTTAAACTTCTCTAAAAGGAGAAAAGTGTCGAATTCTTTGAATCAAGTTCTGTCTGTATTACTGGATATATGCTCTAATGTCCCGCACGGAGCACGGAAAGAGTTTGTGCAGCCTCCTCCTTCGTGGTGTCACACTGACCTACAGCTCCATAATGAATTGGAAAAAAGTGACTGTGATAGGTAATTTCCTGGAAAGGTTCATGTTCAGGTCTTTAACTGATAGTGCTGCCAAAAAATAACCTGGTGGATATGAAAGAAGGAGGGGAAAAAGACACACAGCCTCTTCTTCCTGTAAGCTTTCTCTACACTAAGTTCAACACACCTCAGGAAATATCAGGTATCCGATAGTCTATCAGGATCTATATCTATTCAAAATTAAACAAAAATCGTTTTTACTCTCTGTTGCACAGAATGAAACCAGACACAGATGCTGTTTAATGTGCCTTTAATGACCGGTTTTATTCCATTTGTCTCAGATGATGGCTTCAGCCATATGGCTTTGCTCTGATGGAAAGCAGTTTTTTATCTTCTGTAGCCACTTGTTTATCCACACAGTAATTGATGCCCTTCAATCTTGTCATCTTGTCAGACGCTGCATCACTGCAGGCTCGGCACACAGCATGTGGTCGGTTTGCTAGGAATTTTGAAACTACAATTTGAACACATACTGTAGAACAATCACCTCAAATGAACCCACATCATATAAGTATATGCCTTAGAAAATCTCATGAATACATCATGTAGTGAATAAGCATGAAAGAGCGACGCAGGAGAATTCATGTAAAATGTTGCGGTGTATGTCAGGCGGTGCAGAGTTTCCTGCCGCGGTCAACTTCAGAGAAATGATTGGATCCTGAGGTGCCGGACATTTTTCCCAGACAAGGAAATCTATCATGTTCAAACTGTCATATTAATTGGTTCTGCTTAACTGAGCCGGATCTGCAACATTTCCAGGATGTAAATTTTAGCCTTTGACTCTGATGTATTCAGGTGTGACTTCCAATTACAGTTGGCCGTTTTGTGCTTTTATTTGAGCTAATACACACTTTGAAAGAGTGCTGGGAGATGCAGAGATAAATGGAACATATTTTGTTGTGTTAAATCATTCTTCAACTTCACTAACAGGATATTTAGGTTAGCCGTACTAAACAAAAATCGATTGACGCAGCTGTTGATTTTGTAATCCTGTGCATGTACTTAAAATACTAGATGGTATGCTCTGTTTCAGGTAATAGTTTTCTGCCTGTGTTCCAACCACATCAATAAATGACACTGACATTTCTTCTCGGGGTGTGTTTGCTGCCGCTGCAGAGCAGGGACCAGCACATCACGACTGCTTGTTTTTGTAGTGGCAACATCAATAACGTTGAATATTGAGGGCAATTGTGATCAAATTGAACGAGCTCTCATCAGCTCATCCAAAGGACAATAAACAAACAAGCAAAGAACAATAAAAGAAGAAAATCATCTCTCAGACGAGTGGCAGACTGCTGTTGTTTTATTACAGCGCAGATGAGCCATTATGTAAGAATTTTATTTTTGGGTTTAGGGTTTGTACTGTACAGTATATTTATTTCCAGGCTTGTGAGGAGAAATCAGTGCCTTTTTATAGCCAGTAATGTTAAAACTAGACACTGAAGTTGAAAAAAAAGCAATATCCTCTGAGTTTCAGATGTGAGATAACATTGCCTCCATGTTCCTGCTGGACTCTAACATAGTTAAAAATAGACTAATTTTCCAGTTCATATACGGTGTTACAGACTAATGATGCTGGGTGCTACTGCATCGCAAACATCCCCATAGTTTCTCTTGTCAACACGCTTTATTTCATGATGTTTTATGTCCAAAGGGCATCTGAACACAGCTTTAGATCTCGGCACTGCAGCCTGGTGATGTGGGGAGAGAAGTACCTGGCTCGCCCACTGTTGGAAGTGGGACGGTCTTTAGGGGATCTCGGGAAGAGAGCTGGGAATAAGGTTTTGATCAGGACCAGCTGTCACTTCCATCCTCAACTATTCTGTTGAAGCCCACAGTCCTCCAGAAATACAAGTATAATGGGCTTATTTAGAGTGGGGAGCCTGTGTTGTGTTTTAATTAGTCTCACCGTTTTTTCTTGTTTTTTTTCTTTGCCATTCAACAGACATGATTTACTTGTCACTAAAGCAAACTTTACTCCGGGGAGATCAACAATAATAATAATAGATGTATTTATTCATGACAGGAGAGTCAGGCTGGTTTCCCACCATCAGGCTCAAAAATGTTGAATTTGATTACTGAGAAATGCCAAAGTGAGTTTATGTAGGTAAAATGATGGACTCAAAAGACTCGTTTCCACCAAACACTTTCGGTATGGTACCTTTGGAACCAAAAGTAACCCTTCAGACATGGTACCTAGACCCAAACATTTCCACTGTAAACCGTATCCTTAAATGTGGGCGGGGTTGTTGTCACTCACTGCTCCATCCAGCACTCACAAAGTGTATGTCATATAAAAACTGAAGTAATGGTCAAAGTTTTATCAGCGAAATTCAAGGTGTGTTGATGGATTCGCATCGTCATCTCATGCGTTGAGTAACATTACAAGTTAACGTTCCACCTTAAAAGTTGCCGGCAGTCGGCCCAGTGAAAGTTATTTTTCTCAGATCACAGCTGCTGCAAGTGGCAACGAAACATCCTTTCATTTTATAGTAACAGTTTACTAATGAAACTTTCCACAGTATGAACAGTGGTAACATGAGCCTCAAAACCAGCTACAACTTAGCCCAGAGTGACTATCCACTACTTTTTACTACCAGATCTGTGTGCTAGGTTCCCCAACAGAAAGGTGACAAAAAGTGGGGACGGAACAGAACAGTTCCATTGGTACCATCCACAACTTTGAGCAGTGGAAATGGAAAGAAAGCATACTGAATCAAACTGTATTGTACCATAGTGCTCGGTGGAATCGGGGCTAAAGTTGTAGAGTCTGTAATCCATCAAGGTCCTGGACTGGAGGTGGTATAAGGCAGAGTACTAAGGCTCACCGCAGAACGATAGTTATAAGAATATAGAATGTAAAACACCAAGCAGCAAACTATTGGGCTGAAAAAAGAAAACAATGAACTGCCAAAAACTGCAATTCCTCTAATGGCCACTTGAGGCTGGCTGTGCTGCCTGGTTTCCCCTTCAGAACAACTGCACAGGGGGTGAATTATTAAATAACTCACCCATTTAAATGTTATTGAGGCTGACAGCTATGCTAAAATAAGGGCGTGGTCACTTTGAGTGACAGGCTGTCAGCTCACTTTGGGCTCTCAGTCAGATCCACCCCTCACTCCTCCAAATATGGTCACTTCTGGCTCCAAAAATCTTCGATGGCAGGGGCCAAATTGCCACACTCAAGGTTTGAAAATAGAAGTTCACAAACCAGTGGGTGACATAAGCTGGCTACACCCATTATTTTTCATTATTTATCATTATTTAATCAAATTCTGATTCATGTATTGCTAAATCCTGATTGGTGCACTAAAGTAAGTGATATGTACACCCACTTTAACCCGGTGAGATGAGCCAAGAAAGGAAAAAGAGATATAGAAATCCCTTAAAATGTCACATAAAATAGTGTCCATGTAGGATTCTTTCACTGGTAATGGGAAGGTGATTGAGGAGCTATATTTTGAGGGCCTTTAAGACACCTATGTTCACATTTACCTGACAGGAAGCTCCTATGGAAATAAAAACCTGACTGTTGTTTCTGAGAAACAAAGGCCGAAGTAACATGAACATTGTAGGATTTTGTATTAGACTGAATTAATAATGATAAAAATGAGAAATTGTCATCACCAAGTTTGGAGGACTTGGATTTAGAAGTGACTAAAGAGAGAGATCCTGGAAAATGATTCAGCAGTAACCATAATAAGCAAAGAAATGGACTGACTGGTTTGGGAATAAATGTGTGAAGAATATGAAGCACACTAATTGGATAAAAGGCTATGGAGAAGTAATAGGTGTAAGTGAGGAGTGTCAGGGCAAGGAGGCCTTTGTAGTTTCCACCAGAGCTTCATTACATGTCCAATGTATATATATTAAAGTAGAAAAGTGCGCTAAGTCAGATCTCTGTCAGGTGTGTCTGGGGGCATCATGTAGGCAGGAAACAGGGAGTGCATGGCAGGCTGTGTGTCCAATGTGTATGTGTAACTTACACATTGGATGAAATGAAGGGGAGACATAATCAAGGTGTAACCAGAGCAGACAGGCTATATGGAGACAAACCTTGAACACTCCCTACCTCCCTCATCCCTCCCACACAAAGAAAAGTCAATAAAGTGGTCACGATCATGGCGGACATGTTGCAGCATAGGAATCTATACATTTATGGGGCAGCTGCCCCATAAATGTATAGAGAGAACTGGATACAACATTGGAGACGGAGACATTTTCATTCATATGAAAGTTGCTCATCTTATGAAGCCAAAGCGTTTGAATTCCCGGGAGTAAAATTACATGAATTACATGATTACACGCAAATGTGACTTTTGCCAGCTGAACGGCCAACTTCCAGTTTAGCCCACTGCTAACTTGAACAGGGATAAATTAAAAGAGGTCATAAAATTATCGAACGGAATGGACTGAATCCTGATAGTGGAAGTTCTTTTATTAGAGCTGTCATGCTCAAAAAGATCTATCCACTAATTAACAGATATACCTTTTACAGCACAAGTCTATGGGAAATAGTCAATTTGGGCCCCATGGTATCACATGATGGACCTTCTTTCATTCATTTTCAGTAACCACTTATGCTGTCAGGGTAGCGGGGAGCCTGGAGTCTATCCCTGCTGACATTGGGCGAGTGGTGGTGTACACCCTGGGCAGGTCACCAGAGACAGACAACCATTCACACTTACATTAACACCTACGGGCAATAGGGCGGGTCATTGCTGAGCTGTCCTAAGAAATGCACATTTGCTTTGGGTGTAGTGTCAATCTGCAGATGTTCTGGTTCAAATGAGACCAATTATTTTATGAAAGTCAGTTTTTTTTAACCAAGACAAAGATGAAAATGTGCCTGCAACAGACCAGGTAAGGCTCATTTTTAGCCTATTGCTGGAAATGGCTTTGGCTATGTGATTTTGTCGGTCTTACAAAGCCCCTACCATCAGTGAAGAGGAGTGAGAAGTGAGAAGTCAGTGATGCTTTATGATGCAAAGCACTCAATAAAACAGGTTATTCAATAATTGTGAATCAGCACAACCACGCACACAAAATATTAGGCTGATGGGTCCAGTAGTATGTGAGATTAGTTCTGGATACAGAATGTATGATCCCATTCAGGTATATAATAATGTGAAGACAGGAAACATGACAAAACATATTGTTGCGTAATTCCCCTTTTTTGAGTCTGCACTAAATATTATAGTCACAGCCAGTGTTTGTGCAGTTGCATGGGGTACACATTTCTCTACGTAAAAAAAGAACACAATTTAACCTTCAGTAGGTCATGTATGTTACATAACTAGATCCAATTGATAGCTTCAAGGCAAGCAAATGATCCTTCCACTACACTGAGGTGGAAAGGTCAGATTCAGGTGGAGAAAAACAAAAACAAACCAAACTCTCCTCCATTACTTGAGCCTGATCTGATCACTGAGAATGGCAGCATACTCTGTATTTGTTTTCCTCCTTAAAGCTGCACCTTCACCGTGACAAAACAATGCCTCCCACTCCATAACAGACCCACTAAGACCCTTTGCTCTGGCCTGTAGGATTGTTTTTTTTTTATGTGTGCCAAACATGTACGCAACCACTTGTTGAGAGCCGAGTGAAGAATGACTCATTTGACCGACCGTTTTTTTTTTTTTTTTTCTCCCTCTCTCTCTCCACCTCTCAGTAAACCAATGTCTTTGTTCATTGTACTGCTGTAATCACAAACATGTCACTCAGGGTGTAATAATGGGATTATTCATTGCAAACTGACCACAGTATCTCTCACTTCAAATGTCCTGACTGACTGTTGTTGATGAATAGTCGCTTACACCCTCGATTGATATTTGAAATCAGACTCAGAGTAACACCTCAACACAAATGCCTTTCATTATCCTTTCTGTTGTCTGCCTGCACTGACAGTTAAGGCCTTAGTTTACTGAGAAAATACCAGACTTTTTCAGAAAACACTTGTACGTGAAATTAAATGTGGCTTTCAACTTTTATCACCTCTTTTACAAAATGTAATTGAAATATGTTTCTTCTGCAAAGGGCAAAGATTCCTACGGCTTTCTGCAGAGGGACTACTGCCTGTCTCTACTGGACGATTCACACCTCAATTTCATCATATTATTTTTTAGGAATCATTTAGTGGATCACAGTAGTCTGCCCACATCACTGGCACCGTCTCCAAAATGTGCTCTCCGAGGACTCAGGAGCTTATTATGAGTGGACTCCTTTAGAATAATTGATTGTATTTGACATGACATGGAGGGAGCTCGGCGGATTGATACTCTGCAGCAGAGCCCTGATCAATCCAAATGAGAGACTGGGGGAGCTTTTATTTCTCTGCCAGAGTTTATTAGAAACAACTCGGCTTCTCTGGAGAAACTCTCTTCCTCCAGAAACAGCTTGGACCTATTAGTATCTGGGAATGTAAATTAGCGTGATCCCTCACCTCATCATGCTTCGAAATATTCCCTGTACACTAGTTTGACAGAACATAATGAAACATTGAGTTAAACGCCGGGCCATGTTCCAGAGCGCTTTTGCGGTGGGCGTTAAGGCATGAAGAGTTGTGATTATCTGTGAAGATTAGTTTCTGTCTTAACAAACACAAAGATTTGCTGTGATTTGGTATACTGCACATTCTGAATGATGAATCAACCTCTGGTGATGACGGGGCGTCCTTCGGATCTGAATATCATGTGGAATGGGTGTGAAATGGATTTCATTCCTAAGTTAGAGTACACAACCTTTAATACAAACTGGAGAAATGTGGTTTTTAAAGGTTGATTTTCTGCTTTATTTTTTATTTGTCTGACTCGGATAATGTTTTAGCTACATTAAGTGGATCTGGTTGCGTGCATATTTTTTTTTATTTTTTTTTATTATGTATTGCAGAACAGTAATGAGACCGCATTCAGCTGCTTTTCAAGGAAATTTAATGGCACTCAACTATTTTCTGTTCAGTGAAGTATCACAGTCATATTAGTCTGTATTATTTACTTGCATCCACTATGTCTCTCAAAGCAACAAAGGTAATTCTCCTTCAGGCTATAGCATGCCTCTCACAGCATATATCATTAAAAGTTACTCCAAGTGCGGGGCGCCTTCATCTTCACACTTATGTAAATAAAGCTTTGGACATGTGTAGAAATGCAAGAAAGTAAATGTTATGTGGTATGTCCTCAGTCTGAAGCAGTAAACAGCAGATGGTTCGCAGGGCCTCTTTAGCGCTATGGATTTTATTTACCTACCCACCTGAATGACCTGTGTCGAGCTGTGCAGCTGATGCGGAGAAAAAAGAAGCAAGACTTAACAGTTTGCTCTTGTTTACTCCAGTTCCACTAGACTGCAAGGCCAGAGGAGTCATTTGCCATGCACGGAGAAATTAGCTTGTTTATCAGCATTTTGATTTCCGTCCCGCCTCGTCGTCCCGCTGACATTTTATGTAGACGTACATGATCCATGACTGATTCCCAATCAAAATGGAGCCTGGGTAACATAGCAAAGTATTTGGCTTGTGCAGTTTCCGTTGTTTTATAATTAAATGCGTGATGATTAGCGTTGAGCCCACGAGGACAATAGCTTGTTATGTGCACGCCTTCAAAAAGGTAACCTTGAACATTGTACATCTGTCCTGTCAATTGGACATGCTCCAAAGATGCACAGCACATTACCAGTGAGACACTGCAGCTCAGGTCCATACAGTAGGATACCGGATGTTTCAAGGTGATTTGCTGTGGTACATGTGGGCTTTTTTTTTTTTTTTTTTTTTTACCATACGTGGTGACCACCTACTGTACTTTGGAGTTAAATGGTAGACAGCGCTTGGAGTCCTTGAAAGGTTACAAAAATCTTTAGCCATTCATTACTGTAAGGGAGGAAGTGTGGAAAGTGATGGAATATAATGAAAACGAATACTCTTTCTAGTCACTGTGCTATCAGTAGATATGTTTAATATCCCATTACAGGCCTAGAAGTAACCACAGTTCTATGCTGTCAAGAGACAAACATAATCCAGAGGGAAATTACCCATCAGGAAGGCAATACTGTTACTGAGATGCAATTACCAGGCCACTTGTGAGACTTTCAGCCCAGTATCCATGGGTGCATGTGTGTGTGTGTGCGAGGGTGGTCGATATGTGCATAACAGCTCTTATGTTTTGCAGAGTAAATTGGATTCTTTGCTGGAGAACAGTTAATTTAGAATATGTCCAAGATGCAAATGATTGATGTGACTATATCGTTACAACTGTAGGTTTGTGGCACAGGGCAGCCTAATGGAAAAAATATTGCAGTGAGAAGGAAATAGCTTTTATCCCAGAATTATGGAGAATTTCTCTGCACTAACTCTGTGAGTCTCCAGATGGAATAATTTGGATTTTTCTGGTTGGCTGTTTATACATTAATTTCCAAGCAAACATTACTTAATTTGGATAGTAGAAAAAAAAAAGAAAACTGTGTGCATACTTGGATTTAGTTGCACTTTATATTATATTGTGGAGCTCCTGTGCTTGTATTTGTTAGTAGTGAAATAAACGGCGTGTCTCACAGCGGATTTAATGTACCAATTTAGCACTGAATCACATAGCCTACAAACAAAGAAAACAGCTCGGATTGGAATGAACATCAGTGTAAACATTTGATAAGGATTTGCCTGAGGCGAATGCTATGCTTTATTATTGATACAAAAATAGAAAGTGCAGAAACAAGACTTGCTTCTATGATATACTCGGCACTGTCTTATCCCTACAAAACCAAGTCGATCATAATATTTGTGGATGTGGCAAATGGCCTCCCATTGTTCCTGAGATAAATTTCTCAAGTAGGGGACATTTCTATTGTACTACAAATTATCACCTTGAATCTCATAATTAATCACCGCTGCCGTCAATGAACAGCCCCTAACCTTAAACGTAGCACAGAGAGGAGAAGAAAAGCCTGCACCCATTGCAGAGGAAGTGCATGTGCATAAGAAATAAAACTGCCTGCACAGAGTGTGAGCCTTGCATGCATAATAAATGTATGACAAAACAATACCCCAGGCACCCCAGTATTAATGATATGCAGCGAACTCATTATTAAAGTTCCAAAACAGCTCCTGGAGTAACACAGATGGAGTCAATTAAGCAATGAGCATACTTGCTTGCCTGCCGTTTCATCTTCTTTCTTTTATCTCTTGCATATTACTCCATGGATGTAATTAGCTGTATGTTTCTCCTCACAACATAATGTCCAGTGATAATAACAGTTATTTTCACTTGTAATTTCAAGTAATGTACTGCTTAATAAATGTACCAAATTTGCTCGCGCTGTGTCCTTGGGTATTTCATTTGCACCGCAAGAGGTGTTGAGGATAATACTGTGCTAAGCTGCTTTTTTCTTTCTTTCTCTCTCTTTCCCTGTTTGTGTTTCCAGAGACCTGATGCCTTCAACGCTGGAAGGGCAGATCACCATGGAGAAGACACCCAGCTACTTTGTGACTAACCATGCCCCAAAGCGCATCCACTCCATGGCCAGAGACATCAAGCTTATTATAGTGGTGCGTAATCCTGTCACTAGAGCTATTTCAGACTACACACAGACTTTGTCCAAGAAACCTGAGATCCCCACCTTTGAGGTTCTTGCTTTTAAGAACCGGACGCTGGGTCTTATAGACGCCTCATGGAGTGCGTTGCGTATAGGAATATATGCGCTCCACTTGGAGAGCTGGATGCAGTATTTCCCTCTCTCCCAAATGCACTTTGTCAGTGGGGAAAGGCTCATCGTGGATCCCGCGGGAGAGATGGCCAAAGTGCAGGACTTCTTGGGGCTCAAACGGATCGTCACAGACAAACACTTTTACTTCAATAAAACTAAAGGATTTCCGTGTCTGAAGAAGCCGGAGGACAGCAGCACTCCCAGATGCCTCGGCAAGTCTAAAGGGAGAACTCACCCTAAAATTGATCCGGACGTGATTCGGCGGCTGCACAAGTTCTACAAACCCTTTAACATGATGTTCTACCAAATGACCGGGCAGAACTTTGAATGGGAGCTGGAGGAGGACAGTGAATCTCGTAGCTCTCAGGACTAGTAGACTGCGGCATGGCACGGCGCAGCCACACAACCAGCCTTCTTCAATAAAACTACTATTGTCTCGCTTCGTCTTCAGAGAGAGTGCTTGAGCACGCCAATCAATCATGGCTGTCTTTGCAGTGTCTGTACCCATTAGCAAGAGTTTACTGACATGCTTTTTCTCTCCCTTCAATACTAATGTTGTTGATGATGGCAAATCATTATTGTATATACTAAACATAAAATATATTTATATTTGTGAAAAGGAGATGATTTATTCCTTTTGTTTTTAAAGCATAGAGCTGATATAAAAATCATGTTGACTATGGCAATGCATGCGATAAGTTAAGTGTCCTTACCTCATGAGCCCTAAGGGTAAACTCTGCCTGTTTCTTCTCCCTTTACTTTCCTGCAGTTTGTTGCCCTCACACCCACTCACCAGCATTCAGTACAAAAAGATATTCTATTTCAATGGCTAAGGCCATGAAGTGCTCCGTATTGTCTTTCCCACACTGTCCTGCTGCTTTAGAAGAAAGAGAAAAGAGAAAAATGATAGACATATAATACAATAATCCTCTGACATGTGCTCATCTTTTCAGTTGTCCATATTCGGAGTGGAGACAATCCTGTTTTTGTCCGTCTAAGTTTACCAAAGTGTTAATTTACTCAGTGTCAGTGTTCTAGTTGCTCTGCACTCATTAATTGCACACATATTCAATAAGAGAGCTGATGTACAGTGGCCATCATTCAATAATTGGATTGTTTCACTGCATAGTTGAGCATTAGCATACTGATGACCATGCACTCAGATGTGGCGCAGTATCAGTGATTTTGGCATAATTTGACAAATGAATCCATGTACTACAAATACCAAGGGTTAGCTGTGGATCAAACAACTCTGCATCTTGACAAAAACAATTTCCTGTCGCCCCAAAAAAAGAAGCACCCAAAAGATCAGTTAACTCTCGCAGTCCTCGACTGTTTGCCTCGTGACCCTCCTCTTGTCGCAGTAATACATGTCAATGAGGGTGAAGAACAACAGCGGAGGACCGAGCAGAAGTTTGTTAACAAACATCTGCTGCGGCGCGGTCTTCTGTCGTTAGAGATTAATGGCGTGTTAAATAAACCGCTGCCGCTGGAACAATGTCAATGTCAGAGAGAATTTGCTGTCAAGGAAAAGCTACATACATGCCCAGGTAAATTACCAAGCCATTATTGTATGTATTTAAGCTGAATGAGATCATGTGTGGCAGGGAAATGTGCTGTAATCAGAGGTTTGCTTGTGATCAGCAGGACTAACTGGGCTTGTGTCGAGAATAACAGGGTTTTGCTGTGAAATGCTCCTTTACTCATGCAATGAAATAACAACCTGACCCATCGCCTTTATATTCTTTTCTTTTTTTTCTTTTTGCATAACTCGCTGTGCGTCTGTCTGTTGTCTCTGGACTTTTCATCAATTGAGACAATCAATACAGCCAATGAGTCAATAAATACAGTCTGCTACACATCACTGGTTGCTACAGCTATGATGCATTGCTCTGTTAATCCTCCCTGTTCTCTGGCCATGGATGGCTGGATTGGTTCACTCTCCGCAGACCTCTCTGTCACCCTGGGGAGGCCGGCACCAGCAGCTACTTACACAGAGCAATTGATTCAATCAAAGTAAGCACTATACTGCCCTTTGTAGCGCCAAGCCTGAACACTTACCTCTGAGTCTCGCCATCCCAGAGTCACAACTTCCACTTTGAGGCTTTTCTGTGCAGCCATCCCTTGGTGTTTTCTTGACAATCTTTCTGTCTCTCTGCACTTTTACCTCCTCTTTATTCTCTCTTCACGCGCACACCATCCTCCGAGCCGATATGGCACGGTGGGAAGACATTTCACAAAAGGCGCAGCACTCTGTATGAAGATAACTGCAAGACAAGCTAATCATACATTTAAGAAAAGGCCTTTATCATTATTTATTTATTCACATTTTCTTCCCCCCAAGCTTTAGAACGTGTATAATCCACCTTCCAAACCAGACAGTCCCTCCTACTCAGTGTTGAGACTCTCAAAGAAATCCACAGAAGGCACCCTACAGTGTTATTAGGACAGATGAGGACTCCATTTTCCCATCTATGAATATGCACTCCTCCTGTCATTTGCATTTCCAGGATCACACGCATGAGGGAATTCCTCTCCGAAGTTAAAACTTGGATCCAACCTCTCATTAACCGAAACACACACACACACACACCCTCTCTCTCACATACACACACACACACAGGCACCCTTTTTCTTTTGTACCTCTTGCTTGTTTTAGGTACAGGCGGAGTACTGTGATACATCCTGCGAGAGCTGCGACGCATGAAAGGCATGCTAAGCTGTCCTTCATGTGTTCCTCCCGTTGGGGGTCACGCCGCGCTATTTGGTTCATCAGCGTCAAGTAAAGAAGGCTGTGATGATAGACGAGCATCGCCTGCTCATCAAACTGTCACTGCTCGAGTGCCATCATTTCAAATTGGAGTACAAATTTATATTTGTCAGTCATTACTGACAATTTGGCAAAGAGCTGAAACAGTGATTCATGGCGAGAAAAAGCTACCTGGGTGTACCTTGAAATGTGTTTATTTGGGGTTGAAAGGCTGTAATCTGGGTATGAGAGGTGCTTTAAAGTGTTCACTTTTCTGTTATATGATCTATAATTATATAGCGCTGTAGGGTGTAATGAAGGGGTGCAGCAAAACTAAGCTGTTAAAAGCACACCAGTGTAAATAGTTTGGCTGTTAAAAAAAAAGATAATGTTTGTAGAAGTAGTGAAGTCTCCATTACTACCAACTAATTGTTTTTTTCACTTCATTTGAGTGAATGATTACCAGCTGTGTAAAAAGGCACATTGGTGTCAACTTCTACAACTAACTTTCCACTAAACCACTCTGAATTAGCCTCTAATGTATTTTGTTTAATGCCTGCTGGCTTCCAATATCCTAAAAGACAGATTCATGTTGTGCAGTTTTAGTAGAGCTTTGATATTCAGTTAAAAAAAACCAACAATGTGTATTTGTACATCGTTAACATACAGTCAGGGTTTTCTCCAACAGCTGTGAATCATTGCACAACAAATATCCACAAAATGAAATAAGCTGAAAATGAGATGCAACTGTATACTCTCCCACAGCGCTCGTCTTTCTCATCCGTAATGAAATCATTCATTTATCCATACTGCAATTGTATCTGCATGGAAATGTTCCCAAGGTGGCTTAGTCACTCATTGAATTTAGCTGCTACCCATGCACCAGAATCGTATTGATCACCAAATTAAGGATTAAGCACAATCGCTGCCTCGCTCTCTGCAGTCATTTTTTTTTTGTTTTTCTCAATTTTTCAATATCTTTGTTTTCAGGTGTATGGAGGGGTGATGTGGGGGGTCAAAAATGAGGACAATGCATCCACTGGTTGCCAAAGACAATGTGTGCATTGGGGACTGAACATACTGAGATTCACAACACAAAAATAAACGTCTATTCCATGTTTCTTCGGCACAACTCCCCATTTACCTACTGCTAGATTTTATGTAACAAAGTCAGTACAATTTATTTCTATAGTGCTTTTCACAGACATAGGTCACACAGTGCTGTACAAGGGCTTTTCAACATTCAAGGAAGAAATCACAGAAGATGAGATGACTACCCAAACCGTGCATTGAAAAGTGTGAAACTAAGAGCACAGTACATAATGAAAAAAACACAATATACAACCAGAGTACACTATATATATGTATATGAATAAAATACAGACCTAGTTCAAACAGGTTACCCAATCCTGTCTAAACAGGTATGGCTTTAGCTGGCTTTAAAAGAAACCACAAGCCCACAGAACACCAGGGTGTGCAGGCAGAGCATTCCATAATTTAGGTGCTATACTCTCAAAAGCTTGATCACAATGGCTCTTAGAGGCCCACTGAGTCATCTGAGTGCCTCGTATTGAGGATTGCAGATTGTAATGAGCTGAAAACTTCTCCTGGTTAAGATTCCTTCAGTGTTCATTGTTCAAGAGGTTTATACCATGCCGCAAATTATCCACAAATGTCTATTCTTCTCCAAAACAAACAAATTGTGTGATTTAACATTGTTCAGCATGACATTGACGGCACTCGCCCAGCACCTGCAAATGTGTGCTCACCTATTTTCTATGATAATTTAAGATCCAGACATTAAGGAGGTTTTTACTAGGAGCCAAATTATATGCAGCAGTCCCTTCTTCTCCAAAACAAATGCACCCGGTTATTTGAACGAGTTTGCTAATGTGTTCCTACCTTATTTCTGATCTAGGCTTTCAGGAGATTTTTACCTTGAGCTGAATTATCTGCAGAAGTCTCCTTCTCTTCAAAACAAATGGACCCGGTGATTTAAACAGATAAAAACACTGAATAAAGCAGTTTCATGTTACAAATCAATGTTTCTCCAATATTATTTGGTATGTCCGCTAGCCTGTGTGCTCCTATTTTTTTTTTTTTTTTGTGATAATTTAAGATTCAGACATTCAGGAGGTTTTTACTAGGAGCCAAATTATAT
Source organism: Epinephelus cyanopodus (assembly GCA_026686955.1). Taxonomy (NCBI): domain Eukaryota; kingdom Metazoa; phylum Chordata; class Actinopteri; order Perciformes; family Serranidae; genus Epinephelus; species Epinephelus cyanopodus. The sequence continues at coordinate 23,195,958 of CM048929.1, forward strand.
GCAGATGTCTGTTCTTCTCCAAAACAAATGCACTCTGCACACAGCAGTAAAGTGGTTTCAAGTTTGAAAAAAAAAAATCATTGTTTTGACACTCTTGTCTCAGAGGGGGTGTAACTATGATAGCCAACACAAAAATGCAAAAAAAAAACAAAAAAAAAAACATGAATAGCCATGTCTAGAGACAATGTTTGGTCTGTTCATTCCTGGCTACTATGAAAACATGGCGGTGCAACATGACGATCTCCACAGACAAGGACCTGCTTCCTATGCAGATATGAATGCCTCATTCTAAGGTACCAAAATTTGATGGTGAAATTTGGTGATTATACACTAAGGAAAACACACTAATGGTATTGTATTTCTGGCATTTTATCCCCCTAAATCCTACACACTAGACCTTTAAGTGGAAGAAAACAAGATCTGGTCAGCTACTTAACATGGGTGTTGAAGGACAAGGAATAATGAAATATAACCCCTAAATGATGGAGGTTTGAGTGTGCAGCAAAGGAAAGAAGCCCGATACTTTGTATGATCACAGGGACAACCTTTTCTGGAGCAGTAATTGGAACCTTCATCTGAGCTGTAAAAAGTTTTCTGCAGTCCAGCCCTAATAGCGTCTAGGAACCTTGATAACCTAAAAAGCTCACTAGGTTTGTCTGAAGTTGAGTTGAATATCATCTGCATATAAATGACATGCAGTATAAAATGTGTTCATTATCTGTCTCAAGGGCTGCAAATATAAAGAGAATAACAGAGGCCCCAGAACCAAGCCCTGCGGGACACCAAAAGACAGTAAAGAGGAATCAGACAAAAGGTCTCCAGCTGAGAAAAAGATACTCCTCTCAGTGAGATAAGATGAAAACCAGTCTAATGTCATGTCTGATATGCCAACCCAATCACGTAACCTCTTAAATTTTCCATGAAGCTTAAATAAGTTTAAGTGTTGCCCTGCTTTGTGCAGAAGAAATGTCATTTTATCGCATTTCAGTGTCGAAACTAGGGCTGAAGTTACTGCAATAATCACTTCAAAGTCCAAAACAACAGAGCTGAAACTATTTTTAAAAATGCCCTCAATCACACATGGTTCCTATATCCTCAGATCAACATCCCTGTCATTTCCACAGACCAGAGTCAGAACCAGAAGTAATCATTTCATCTGCTGCTGCTTCCTGAATCAGGACCGTCCTCTTCAACCACCTCAGGAGAGGAACAGCATCCTCTCATAAATCTTGACTCAAAACCTATTCTCTCCTCTGTGCTGTTGGGGTGATTTCGCATCCCCACTCTCTGGCTTTGTCTCACAAAAAGGCCTGTGTAAGGTCTTCGCAGCAACTAAAATTTGAGTCATCTTGTGTTTTAGCCACTGCCTGAATACTCTAATGGAGCTCTCTGATCAGAATCAGTATAACTGCACAGGTTGATGTTGGTAAAAAAATAAAGATTAATTTGACTATTAGCGATTTGCAGAAAAAAAAAAAAAAAAGACAGCACACTAAATATTTGCTTCTAAACTATTTTTACTCATCTAGTGTTACTATCCCTTCAGCTGTCTGTGGTTTGTTAATTAATGAGATGCTGTGTGTTCAGTGCAGGTATTGTGGGATGTTTACAAAGGTCCGCTTGAGCAAAGATGGTTTCAAAAGGAAAAAAAAAAAAAAGTCAAGCAGCGTCACAGTTATCATCTAATCACCAATTAAACAGTAATCACTGGAAGATAAACCTGTTGATAATGAAGACCAATAAATTAGGCATACATAATTAATGTATGTTTAATGAAATCGGCAGAAAATTGCATTGGCTCCTCAAACTGTGCTATGATAATGTGCAGTAATCCAGTTGCAACTGAATAATATTAACCCAGTATAGTCCCACCCCTCCTCCTTTATTAATACTCACAGTAACAACAACAACAACTCTCTCTAACACACACACACACACACACACACACACACACACACACACACACTCAGAGGAGCTGATTCTGCCGCTTTGAGTTCACTTTTTCAGACAATTCTCATGCATGACTGTTGAAAGCTGGCATGCTCAGACCCATTTTGGCATTGTTTCATCATGACATCATCATGAAATCAGTGGTAGTGAAGGAAATATAAAAAAGTAAAGGAAGTATTTTTGCAATACTAAACCACTAGTGCCAAATTTCCCGTTGCTTTTAGTCAGTAAATCAATAGAATCATGGCCCAGCACAAACTTCTGAGTGTTTATAACACTTTTAGTTACCTGCAGCATAATTTCCCTGTATCACACTACTTATTAAATCTGTCTACAACACCAGAGGGGAGACTGTGTGTTTTGATAATTCATAGTTAGAAGCGAAATCAAGGTTCCACATTTTCCTCAAATGCTCTCCCCTGACTACTTACTGTTTAACAATTTAAAACTAGATGATCGCTTCTTTATGCGTTTTGCCCAACAAATATTGTCATAAACACTCAGTATAGGGACACTCGTGGAAGAATAAAGACAGGAAGAACACATAAGATGGAGGGTGCAGTGTAGAGAAAGAAACAAAGGGTCTCATTCATGAAACGTTAGTAAATCTGTGAGCAGATTTGCACATAAAAAAACCTTGGTGCTAAAAACCTTATCCGGATTCATGACTGCCACAGAAAACTCAGATTCGATTGTAGGCGTACGTGAATCAATCATAAACTGATGATTTAAAATTATCCCGTCAGCAATTAGCATACATCCCGACCCATGAAAAGCCAGTGACTACCATATATGGAGGTGATAATTACCATGGATAGGTGTATCCTATCGACCTGTGAACAAGGTGCAAAAAAAGAGAGAGAAAAAATGGGAGAGAAAAAGAAAAATTTGTCGGACACAGTTTCACTCTGTGACTTCTGGGACATCGTGTGAAGTTCTGCCTGTTACATGCATTGTCTTCTTTGAAAATGAACTTCCATTTTCACGTGAAATGTAACGTTTACATACAGTCGCTGTCAAAATTAAGGCACTATAACACCGCAAATCAACATTTCTTTTCCTTCAACAAAAAACTGGTTGGGTATTAGGCAACAAAAGCACAGGTTAGGTTCAGGAAGTAAGAACAGGCTTTGGCTTTAGAATCTTTCGAGGTGCGAACACTGCTCTCTTGGGTGAAAGTCTGTGTTTGTTTCTTATCCAACACCCCTCCTGCCCGCCCTAGTTGGACTTTTGCTGCCTTAACTTTGATCCTAGTCCCATTGCATTTCCCCTTGACACACATTTAAACTATAACCGGCAACCAGCCGCATATCATGCCAATGTTAAGCCGACCTTTTTTCGTTAGTTTCTGAAGCCGTAACTCACTGCCCAAGCATTGGATTTCAACAAGGATTTCAACAAGGTCGGAATGAGACTGGGCTCAAAGTTATATTAGCTGAAGTGGGGCTGAGAAAAACATTTTATTTCCTTCTGTTATTAGTAATGTGTCAGAGATAGGAAAGTCTAAAGCTTGAAGGGAGGTAATAGATGCCGTTAACTCTGTGTTGTCTGTTGTAAGAATCATCCAAAAAGTCACTGAGAGACCTCCCTGTCATTTTGCCCTACGCTTCAGCATTGTTTGTCACTGCTGTTAAATTAAACCACTATTAAAACATCTAAATGCAGACAGTCTAATGTTAAGTTTAACACCACATAAGACAGTCTGGCGTAAAACCACATCGTCTCCCTCCAACCCAGATTTGGGTTTGCCAGCTGCCCAGTGAGAACAGAGACAGACGCCGAATTGCTTTCCCACGTCCACAAGTCTTATTAAACCAAAACTCAATTTAAAATAATGTTTATGTTTCCCATGTTGCATCTGTGATAAATTAAACAAAAACGGCATGCAGTTTAGGGCTGCGGTGCGCAAAGAGGGCAGGGGGAATACGTTTTTCAGTTTTGTATTAAGTCGATTTAAATAACTCACGTTTTTAAGAACCAAATGTCAACTAATTTAACTAAATGTCTTATTTCTAATCTCCTGTTATGTTTAACTTACATGCTTCATAGGCATCTGCATATTGTGAACACAGCAGAGAACAATACGAATCAAAATTGCAATTTCCAATAATGACAAGTAACATTTATGTGCAATATCTTATTTGCACAAGCAGTACAAGCAGTGAGAAGCAGGTGTAGATTTTATTAGAACCTATAAAAAGATCGGAGCTGAAAACATATTGATGAATGTCAAAATGCACATGAATTTCCTTCTGTGTACAGTTTAAACACAAATTCGTTCATGAGTTAGATTCCAATATGTGTAAAAAATATAGTGCGGTGCCCATTTCATTTGTGCTGGAATGAAATGCAGATTCAATGCTCAGTGTCCCCCTATGAAGAAGATGACATTTCAGCGTCTTATCCTCTTGTGACTTGGACACGCAATCAACAGGCAACTTGACTGTAAAACTGCCAAAAGACATGTTCCATTTAATGTCCCCTCCCCACACTCTGTAGGGAGAAATGAAACATTCTTAGTTCTCTAGCCTCTAGGTACCTTAATCTGGTCCTCCAGGGGCCAGTGTCCTGCAAATGTTTGATCCTCCTTGACGGTTAACAAGCCACACCTGGTCTGTATCTACTGTACTTGGCACCAAGTGGGACACATTAGCTATCAAGGAGGATCAGAAGGAGGATCAAAAACCTGGAGGACACCAGCCCTCGAGGAGCAGAATTGAGTGTTTTGGCTGCAGGCCAAAGCAGGGGCTTGTCGTGAAGCCCAGCACTCCACTGACAGAAATGCTCTTCTAAGGTGGTCCTCTGTCACCTTGAATTGAAGGCCTTCATACTGCAGAGCAGAATGCAGTAGTGTCTAGTTTTTCAAGGTCTTGAGAAAAAATACACTGCAGGAACAGAAACTCTGGTGACTTGAAGGCTTGGCACCAGACAGCCCTGCAGAGTCTGCTGCTTCTGTTTATTTCATGTCCTCTGTGAACCTCTGAGCAGTTTTCACACAGGACTAGATCCCCAAATGACATCTAAGAAATGTTACTCATGTAAGACATTTGGATGGGTGTAAAATTGTTGTAATTTCTAGGACTGGAGTCAACCAAAGAAAATTGTGGTCGACTGAACTGCTACCTACTCTGCAGGCAATTGATAGGTCGAATGGGGGAAAAGAATGTGCATGTTATTTCTAGATTTACTAAACTGTGTGGTAGAGTGCACTTGGCCTGGTTGCACTGTGTGTCCACCAAAGCATTTCTTTCTAAGGCCAGCATATTTTTTTGAATTCTTTGCAATGGGAGCACCATGTATTCTCACTATGCTTCCAATGCAAGCAGTGGCACAAGGCTCTGAGGGACTATTCTGCATGTTTGGTGGCGTTTTTCTGGTTGCCAAGAGTTGAAAAATGCTCAAACTTGGCCGTGCTCAAAACCATCACTTTTTACCCATCTGTCCAATCACAATGGAAGAGGGGTAGCACAAATACTACCTGCTGAACAATAACAACAATGGAGGAGAAATGGATACTCTGGCTATGTAAACCAGTGAGTCCATCCCTGTGCGTTTCAGCCTTCCCTTCATCCAGAGCAAGGACCAAAGCAAATACCTAACCTTGTGCCACCATTTTAAATTCCACTGATATTCCATGTCATAGAAGCCAGACACAACCAAAGGGTCCCAGTTAAAAGAAAGCAGCACTTCCAAAGTGCTCTAGCACTCTGTATTTGGGGATTTCAGAAGAGTGCCTGGTGGTTTCAGCTGGAAAAAACCTCTGGTAGACACACAGTCATGAGAAAATAACCCAAGTGACCAATTAGAATTCCGTCACAAAAGAGCATATTGACCAATCAATCAACTGGGAGGTGTCGGCCCGAGTAATTTCTGCAAAATATTACACAAGTGAGAGTAGACTTATTGAGGAAATTGCACAAGTGAGTGTTTTTTAAAAAATAATTTTCTACTCATTTATTTAATTCTGATAATGGGAAGCCCTCAGCAGGCAGAATGAGTCAGCCGGAGGCAACTTTGTCATAGCTGGATTCAGTCGGTGTCTTATCCAGAAGCCAAGCCTAAGTGTTAATGAACATACTCTGAAGTCTCTGCTCAGAGTTGGCTGAAGGACAGTCATGTTTTTATGAGCTATGGTGTTAAAAAAAATCCAAGCCAGAGGACAAACAAGCAAACATCAGTGTCATGAAATAATAAATTTTGAAGCGACTGTGCTTGTGTTAAGAAAAAAAAAAAGAGTCCAATTACAGCGTTAACAGTGTGATGTATGTGTTTATTCACAAAGTGAGCATGATCACTGGTATCAGTGCTGAGCAGTTGTAGCTTTGTTTGGGTGATTATTGAAATCACTGATGGTAAAACTTCAGAGCCTGTGAAGAGAAAAAGAATAGGGACATTTTCCTCTAAGAAATTAGAAGAAGACATTTGCTGAATACTGGAAAAATGGGAAACATTTGCATAACTGGAGTCATTTGGAACAAAACAAATCCTCAAATGAACCAGATGTAATATTAGTGTTGTGTGTCAGACAAAGATTTGAGCTTTAATGGCACAAAACAACAGTACGAACTATATTTCTCCAGGACAGAGGAATACAAGGAACTGAAAGTTTTAATTATGTTTGTGTCGCTGAAAAATTAAACACTTAAAGACGTGGAAGTTAGGAGGCCAAGTGCTGATGACAATATAGGCTGAGTGACTGACTAATGCAGCTAAGACAGCTGTTAATGTTATTTACGGGGTCCAGGTCAGGCTTTACATCAGAAGAGCTTTTAAGTTACTGTTTTTGTGGGGGGTTTTTGGTACATTAAGGCTAAAACAAAGTAATAAAAGAAGCAGTTTCAATCTAAAAGCAAACTGCAATTCAGTACTTGAGTCAATATTAACATAACAAACACTTTCGATATTTTCTGAAGATATGACCCAGTTTGAAAAAGGCAGATCAGTTTAACGAAATGGAAAAAAAAAATAAACTAAACCAAATGAAAAACTGTGTCAGAAATGCACCCAACCTCTGTTTGACCTTTTTTTGTGTTTTCAACTTTTAAAAACATAGCCTTGTTATGATTTTTTTTGTCAAAATGGAGTCCCCTTTTGACACATCAGCTTTTCTTTCTTTTAAAACTCCCCATTATGATCACTTACTGCTATTTAGTCCTCTCTGTCTGCTCCCCACCTCACAGCAGATCAGTTGCTGCTCTGCCACAGTCTCTGCACAGTGTTATGTCATTTACATAACTGCATACACTACTATAGGATGAGATTCAGCATCTCTAGATTACAGTGTAGACCTGTAGTGTGTTATACAAGTGACATTTCAATGAGTGAGACATGCTAGCTGTGGCCATATAGTATAAGAATAAGTAAAAATACCAATACATTTGATTAAAAAAAAACCTTTGTGTTATGTATAACTTTGGTCAGTGTGGTGCAACTGTTTTATGTACCACTCATATTGGTGTTTGATGCATTTCATGCACCGATTGTCTTTTACATTAGCAGACCTACCTACAGAAGTGGCTGGGCCCCAGGAGCGCTCCACTGATTAGACCCCTCCCGCCTGTTCTCACTCCCAACTGGTCAAATACTGCCACCTTGTCAGTGGATGTCAGCATTAGACACCGATGCACTGAGAAAGTCTTTACAATGGTATGATACGCACCAGGCACAGGCTATTTGTGATGCCTCCGGAAAAATGCTGTGGTATAAAGCCCGAGAAAGTCTATTTAGGGCGACTGGGAGACAAACGTGTGACTTTCACTCGCGAACCTATTGTTCATTTCCTGTGTGAAACCAAAAGTCAGTGGAGTTATTTTAGTAATTACAGTGTAGCGAGCTAGTATGTACAGCATGTTACACTAGTGACACATGTCACAAGACTGTACTTATTTTAAGCCAAGCCATGATGTTTTTCTCTAACCCTAATCGTGTGCTTTTGTTCCCTAAACCTAAAGATATATACATAAAATTTTGGTCTTTTACCTATGTTGTAAAATTATTGTGAAAAATTCTTTATGCATATAACAAGTAGAAAACGTACATTTCCTGTGAAAATGGAATTTTTGTTTTAGTATCAGTAGAATTTTGAAAGGACACAATGTATGTAACAAGCATCAATTGAGTCGCCATTCATAAAGATATGAGGCTACCTAGTGCATTATAATTTGTCATTTAGGTCCACTGACAAAGCAGAGTTGGGATAAGAACAAGCCTTCCCCAACTCTCCTCTTGCCAACACATGCATGTGCTCTCTCTCTGTAAGAAGAGAAAAGATGTTCTTTATTAATCCCCAAGGGGACATTCAGTTTTCTCACTCTGTGGTCTTATACACACAGGCCTGGAATACACACACATGCAACAGTTCCTATGCATTTAATGGAGGGATGTCACAGCAGTTGGGGGGTTCAGTGCCTTGCTCCAGGGCACCTCGGCAGTGCTCGGGAGGTGAACTGGCACCTCTCCAGCTACCAGTGCACAGTACATATTTGGTCTGGATGGGGACTTGAGTAAGTAATGAGGAATATATTGGTTAAAAGTAAAATTTGGTTATATTTCCTAATGAATGAAAATGATTATTGCTGCCCTCTGTGGGCCCGCTAGCAGCTGGGCCCCCAAAAAGCTTTCTCTTTTTCCCCCCTTACGGATGGCCCGGTGCACTATGTGAGTGCTCTACTAACTAAACTAAACTAAACAAAAAAAAAAAAAAAATTATATATATATATATATACATGTATATAGTATAACATCACTAACAGTAAAATCACTCTGCTCACAGGTGTTATAAATATAAATACAACCGTTAATTAACCAGCTGTCACACTCGCTACATTGACGCAAACTGACAAAATAGCGTTACACCAAGAAGATGGATATTTTCCCCAAAATTACATTTGAATTAAATTATGAGTGGTCGTCAGGAGAGGACGAGGAAAAGGAAAGCCAGGACTCTTCTGTGCAGACCTCCAGGTGTGTTTGAATCCGGCCGTGCCAACATCCAGGTTTGCCAACGTTTCATCAGCCGAACTAAATACAAAGTAGCTTGTGAGTTCCTGGCGTGTGTGCTGCGTTGCCTGGCAACAGACCGGGGGAACTGTTTGTTTTCTTTTCGCGGAGCTACATAACGTACATAAATAATTTATTTCATCACCTTTTGTTAACATTTCCTTACTCAGCATCGCTGTTTAAGCTGTTGTTGAACTGTTGTATAAAAGCAATATCAGATGAGAGGGAGTGATGTTGTACTGCATATCGTCACGGCTGTAATTGTCGTCGGCACTTGGCCAGCAGCTTCATGCCTATGACCAAATCACAGCCATGACGATATACAGTACAACATCACTCCCTCTCATCTGATATTGTTTAAATATATATATATGTATATTAGAAAAACACAAGTGAACACTGAAGCATGGCCGTAGCCTAGAGTTTAGAATTGCTGAGGACATTAGTCAGAGTCTATCCAACTGACCCTATGGACGCCAAAAAGAACATCTCGAGTTTTGTTTTGTAAATTATTCCCCTCATCTGAAATTCCCTCACTAAGCAGTACTAAGTTACAAAATCCTTTCCAGTGACTTAATTAAATTAAAAAAAAAATTTATTTGCCATCATGAAGGTTTAAATGCAGTTTCAGGCCGTCACAGTGCTGCCAGGCAGAATACTGAATCCTTCATTTTATTCTAATTTATTGGCCTAAAAGTAATCAAATTAAATGTAAACTTCCCACAGCTGCAAAAAAGAAAACACAAATTCCACATTAGGCTGATGACAGAAAAAGGGAGGTAACCAGCTGTCTCTTTTGCAAACATTTATGTTTATGATCTTGTGAAAACTGTAAAGCTCACTCCAGCTACAGGCCTGTACTAATATGAAATTTCAGTTCCTTTGCAGATTCAGTTTGACTGGTTAACTTTGAAGTGCTGCTCAAATGAAGAATTGAAAGATGAATCAACCCATCCCTGGAGTCTTCTCTAAGTACTGTCTGACTCCCTGCCAATTAATAACCCAGCACAATTTTCTGCAGAGACATATTTCATGTGTATGAATCACTCCTGAAATTACTGTGGGGACCTGCTGATAGTTTAGCTCCTCAAGACTGCAAAAACAGGCCGCAGCAAGAAAAACCTGGAGTCTCATCAGCAAGACGAGAACTTTTACATTTCTTTCATATTTATTAAATTTAGACCCAAAAACCAATTTTTTTAATACTGGGGTCAGTTAAGCATGACATTTCTTATTAATCATATTAAATGATATCAAGTTTTAACTGGTGCGAAGGACGTTTTATTCCTTTCCTAGCAGCTATTTCATTGGCTGCGACCTCCAACAGTCAGGATCGCTCAGCGCAGGCCATCTGGTCAAGGGCTTCACCAACAGATGCATTATTTTTCAAGTCAATACCTCCACATCCCAGAAAGTCCTGCTTTGAAAGAAGACTAATTTCGTTATCAATCCATGCAGGTAATGATCTCATTAATTCACTGTTGATTCATTTTCAGCTGAGTGGATATTAACCTTTTGCCAGTAATCATTAATTTTCTGTGGGAGAGGTGTGGTATGTTGTGATTGGAGCTACATAAACAAAACAATTAATAGGCTCCCGACGTTAGAGGTCCTTCATGATGTCCAGCTGACTTCTTACACTCAAATGATCGATTTATTGACCCCCTCCCTCGCGCCAACCACCAACAGAACTGCTCTAATCTCTCACCTCACACCGAGTGTGTTTTGCCCCAGAAGTGACAAGGGGGATTATTTGTGTTGTTTTGTGTAGCCATGCATGTATTTAGAGGACAATTATCATGCTCTGAATACTCACAACTTTGCAGCAGGCAATCAGGGATTACCGCACAGCACCTGGTCACCGCCTCCCAGTTTGCTTCAGACTAAATGCACTGACACTAATAGCACTATTATTGATCATTTAAAAGTTAAAAAGTTTTAATTAACTGATTTATTGTTCTAAAAATTGTCCCCAATGTGTATATGATCTGCATACAGCATGTGGACAGGGTCTGACGGACCAATCTTGTGCCTCAGGCCACATCTGTTTTAATAGTGATTTATATTCTCACATTAATACCTTGTTTTTTTAATCAGAATTATTATAGCAAAAAAATCGTTCAGGTATTTACCTCAGCCTTGTTATTTTATGTATGTACTCTATTCTAACACTATCATTCAAAACTCTGCAGCTCGGATATTAACCAGAACAGAGAGGAGAAAGCCAGCCGGAGCTGCTCTGCACTGGCTTCCTGCTACATTTAGAATTGATTTTAAGGTCCTGCTCCTTGTATATAAAGCCCTACATGGGCTGGGACCGGGCTACATTGCTAACTCCCTTTGCCTCCAAGAACACTGCAGTCAAATGCTGCTGGTTTATTGGAGGTTCCCAGCAACAGCCGGAAGAAGCAGCCTTTGTCAGTAAACCTCCAAAGCTATGGAACACACGACCAATAGACATCGGGGAAGCTACTGTAGCTCTCTAAATATTTTTTAAAAGAAAGCTAAAAGATGTATCTGTTCCCTTTAGCCTTTAACTAGCTCTGACTTTCCTAAAACAGGTCTGACACTCTTTTTACACTTCTACTTTTTGTTACACTTCCTGCTGCCCTAAATGCCCTTTTACATTGAAATGCCTGCCTTGTTATATGTCCATTATGTCTATTATCATGTGAAGCACTCAGTGCTTCTACTGCCCTCATTGTAAAGCACTTTGTGCTGCATTTCTTGTATGAAAGGAGCTTTATAAATAAAGTTTATTATTATTATATCATAGGAAACATTTTCAAAGAGGGATTAGGATTTTTAAAGGCCTAACCAGTGTTAATTTGGTAAACAAAAATCTCTGGACACTAAGTATTCATTGAGGTCTTTTTATTTCATGGCAAAATTGTCATGACATTGTAATGAAAAAATATTGAAAATTACAGCAAAATCTCCATTCATTCTGCCCTGACAAGTCATGCAGGGTTCACACTACACGACATTTTTGTCTGTTGCGACAGTCACTATGCCGGAGTAGGCAACTGTATTATTTGCAATTGTCATAAAACCATGCTGTGACTTTGCTGACAGACATGACAGACTACACGTCGGTCCGTGATCAATCATCGCTGCTTGTCTTTCATGACGTGCATGATGTCATTGTGGTATTCTTGTCATATCTTTATTGTTATAGCTATTATTTCGGTCACTGTGTCTGTTCATGTGCCAGCTGAAATGTTATTGTCGTAATGTAAAGCGTCAGCAGATGGCAGGAGCTATATTTGAAGTACCACATGCAAACACTGCAAGTCACTGAGTCCTCCTCAACAAGTTCCTGCAAATGTTTAAGTTTGAAATGATGGCACAATGCATTAACTTTACCCAGGCAAACGGGAGCGGATAAAATTAAAAAAAGAAAAATACAGAGGGATTAATAAATAGCGGCCCGTTTGTAATGTAGTCTGTTTCAAATGAAGCTGGTAGCCTCTGCAGTTGTGGTGAGTAGAAGCTTCTCCACCTTCTTCATTATGAAGAAGTTATATTATTTGCTAGCCTGATGCTAATAGCAGTACTCACTGGGTTGCTAAAGTGCCTCTGCTGTTTCACGCCATCACTTTTTCCTTTTTTATTCTGGCGTGGTAACATCCCTGGTGGAAATATCTAAAAAGGTTGGGGTGTTGTCGCCATACAAGTGTCCACCGCAGCAGATCGCTCTGCATTTCTATTGGTCAAAGTGACGGCTGTGACGGGAGAAGTCAAGAAAGAAAATCAAACATAAAGAAGAAACAATGTTGTTGGCTCTGTTTGTACAGACAACCTAAGTTAAGATCACAGTAGCCATCTTGAAACATTGGTTGTTTGTCATGTCAGCGATAGTTTGCCTTGCTCCATTAAGACACTACTAAATTTAACGGCATGAGCTTCTAAACTTCCTAAAAATTATGTATAATTTCTTGCAACTCAAAACCACACACTAATTCATTCAGCGAACACACAACATCACTGGGTTTTAATTTGGGTGTGTGCCTATGTTCCCACAGTTCAATGTTCCCACATTTCCTTGTTCATAACTTTGTATCAGATTTTATTCCCCTTTCTCCCATTTTGGTAGCCAATTACACCCAACCTATTATCCCCCTAACCCCCTTACCCTAACCCTTGTGAGAGGATAGAGCTTAAATTGAAGGGAAATGTAGGAACACAAGACCTAATTTTGAAAATGTCCTAGAAATGTGGGAACATAGGGTTTAATTTTGAGAAAAATCTTAGAAATATGGGAACATAGGGCCTAATTTTAAGAAAAATCTTAGAAATGTGGGAGCATTGGGCCTAATTTTAAGAAAAAAATCTTAGACATGTGGGAACATAGGGCTGACCCCTTTGATTTAACCTCCATGAAAAGTGAATAAACGTGATATTTCGAAGACAGTGCTCATCTGCCTAACAACTCAGTTTTTATATTATATATTACAAGTCATTAAATCAGAGTTCTACTAAGTGAGACATGACACCACATTTAGTACCTCAAATTATATCAGTAATAGAAAGTAGTAGATGTATAAATAACTTAAAGAATTCATATTGTCTGATATGAAAGAAGTAAATTAAATTAGTGACATTCTCAGTGGAGATGACACGCAGGTCAAGGTATTTTTACAGTCAGGAAAATTATTTTGCAGCAAGATCCATCACGGTATAATAAAGCTGTCCGAGAAAATTAGAACTTAAACACTGGCTAAAATTAGACCACAATTAAAACTGAGTTCTATCAAGTAAATCTTGACTAAAACCAAATATATGGACACTAAAAAAAAATCCAAAACAACTTTTGTGTTTCTCTGAGAGGGTACACCAGCTTCCTTTTACTATTCTTCCAGTAATCCAATGAAGAATCATTTGAATTTGGTGAAACTGTATGGACGCACTCTGTCACTACATCTACACTGCACTGGTTGCAAGTGATTTATAAAGGGATAGTTTCCAGAGTCTTGTAATGTCTTTCCGTGGCAACTCGGTTCACTCTATAAAGAAGCCAAATGTTTGTAGTCAAGTAAGTACAAGCTCCTACTGTGCATCTTGTCTTGTAACCCAGCCTTTATTTGGATACTAGATAATAAACTACATTATATTTACTGTTTTTTGCTTGCCCACATGAGCCTCACTTCAATTGATGGGCTTCCACACTAACTCATTTTTACTGACTGCTCTGAAAGGCACCTACAACAGGAGTCCAGTAAATCCTCCACCAAACAGGGAGATTTACAGAAACAAGACAACTGGAAAAAAAAGGCGCATAAAGTGAATGTGCTTAGAATGGTAAGGCTTGATATGGTGCAGGCAAGTTTAGTAAGGATTGGTGGATGCAACATGCTGGTTGTAGGTGGAGGAGAGGAGTTCTCCATTGAAAATGTTTAATGGACAGCAAAGGATGCAACAATGAGTATCACTGATGTCACCTCGGAGCACAAAGTGCTTCACACTGTGCAAAGTTCTGAGAAGATGGAAGATACTGTCCACTGTATGTCTCAGTTTAAATAAAAAAAAAAGAGTTTATAGCTTAAAGGATTCAGAAGACAGCGTTCGGGTGGAGGAAGAACACATTGCGTAGGTAGAAGAAAGAAGTGTTGCTTTACAGCAGGACTAAAGGGAGGCAGAAACTTTCACACTTCAGGGAATCAGCGCCCAGTGGCCCACTGTCTGGCACTAATGAGGGCATTTTGTGTGGGGAAAAGTGTCAAAAGTGTGTGCATTCATTTTCCAAGCTGATTTTTTTTTTTTTTGTTGTTGTCACAAAATGCAGGCATCCAAAATCTGAAACGTTTCAGAGGAGTAATGGATGATCTGGTACATTATAAAAGGATAGTGTAGATTTTAGTTGTCAGCAGCCAGTGTCGTAAGTCAGACGTATCTATTCACCGAATTTATGTTTAGATCTTGATGTACAGCACATAAATACATATTATGCTTTGTTATTATTATTATTTGTCTCATATTGAATCAAACCCGAGTCAAAGCTGATCATGATGCTGACAGCTGCATCTTTTCATCATGTCTGACTGCTCACTCCTCCGCCTGGTCGTGACAACTATTTACATTTCCTATCAACATAAATTTTCCCCCCTAAATGTTACTAAATGATAGACTATCCACTCCTGCACCAGCACTACCTCCGTCAGCCTGGAGATAAAGTTTGAGGGAGTACACTTGACCCTACATGTGGCAGGCATAAATCTTCGGGTGATGAAAAGCATTGCAGGCTTGAATGCAAATAAGACCAGAATCGTGATGTTGGGCTGCGAGAGGTGTAAAAACTCCTCATCTGACATGGAGTATTTTTCAGACAAGACAGGTTGCAGTGATGACTGAATTTACCCCTCCACCTTAAACTAGGACTCGTTACATCTTCTATAATTTAAACATTGTTCAGTCAAGACTTTATATTCTGCTCTGTGGTCTCACAACACATCCTCATCATACTGCATCGAATTCCTATGAGGACCTTGACAAGTCACTGACTACGTTTACATGCACAAAATATTCTGTTTTTTCAACACACTGTCACTCCGACCTCATCACATATCAACGTTTGGTCATGGACTTTCCTCGTCCAGCCACGATGTGCAAGGTACCCTGGGTGCGTTGGTTGTTGACGTTCTTGGACACTGTGTCAAGTTCTGCCTGCTACATGCATTGTCTTCTTTCAAAATGCACTTCCATTTTCACAGGAAATTCAATGTTTACATACAGTCTCTTTCAAAATAAACGCACTACGTCCGTACAACGATGTGAATTGACCTTTTTTTTTCCACAAACAACTAACACACGTGGTTGGGTTTAGGCAACAAAAGCACATGGTTTGGTTTAGGATAAAAGAACAGGGTTTGGCTTTAGAATGCTATGGGACACAAACACGGCTCTCCTGGGTGAAAGTCAGTCACATGCACGCAGTAGTTGAGCTGAGCTCATAGCTCGGCTAATCAGTCAAGTCATACTTCTCGTCTTGTCTGAGTATACATGCAGAAGAGAAAATCGAATTTCTGAGTGCGTCTGAGCGGCCTCAATAGGTGGCGCTGTGTCCTTTTTAATATAGTGCGTATTGAACTAGTTCCAGTTCTTGTTCAGAAACTTTTTAAAATAAATCTGCGTTTCGCGTTTTCCTACCATCCATAAACTTCAAAATGTTAAGCTGCTTTGGCTATCGGAGCATAAATGTAGTTTCCTCGTCCGTCCAGAAGTGCGTCTTCTGCTTCTCGGTCACCATGGTGTTTGTTTGTTTGTTTGTTTTTCCAGGGATTACTGCACTGCTGCTACGTCATCTCCTTCTTCCTCTGGGTGAAAACCCGCAAAAGAAAAAGTGGCGCATGCGCAGAATGCTGAGTCCGACTCTAGTCGGACTAAGTGGACACATGCGACAATAGTTTGATTTTCAGTCGAATTATCTAGGTGTGTTAGTCAAGCTAAGGATAGTCCAATTTCAGTTGGACTAAGCTGGTTACATGCATTTAGAAGTCCAGTTTCAGTCGCACTAAGCCAATATTTTGATTTTCATGCAAGCTGCATGTAAACGTACTGAGTGTTTCTTGGACCCTTCCAACACCACTCCCACCCACCCTACTTGGACTGTCATCGCCTTGACTTTAGTTCTTGTCCTGCTGCATTTCCCCCTGATGCTGCAGAGCGCTATTAAAGTAAAATGGCAACTGGCCGCGTATCATGCCAGCGTTTTTTCTTCAGTGTCTGACGCAGCATGTCATCGCCCAAGCTCCAGTTTTCGACGACTTCGTAGTCAGACCAGGTTGTTGTTTTTTTCCCCCTTATTCCAAGAAAGACAAGATTCCTACTAAGTTGTTTACATGGCGAATGAAAATTATTAAATGTTAATTTTATATGCAGCTGAGCATGCTCATTGTTCATGGCGTCAAAATATGGAATACTGAAACAGCTGAAGCCATTTTTGCCATTTCGCTTCTCTGCTTTAAAATAGTATTTTTTATTTCACCAGTGGCAGACTTGTTATGCCGTATGAACACAGCCTTTTTCTTTTATACCTTTAACCGACATCTTGAAAAGGTTGGTGTTGGATATGTGTGCATGTTGTCTAGGTGGTTTGTGTACAACACATGCATGACAACACACAAGTGCAGCAAAACCCCCAGTTGAGATGCAAGTTCTGTAATATAATAACCTGAATAATACCAGCACATTACATGTCTTAATCGTGTTTGGACCTGCACATCTAAATAGAACATGCTGTTCACATGACTATTTATCTAATTCAGATTATTGGCATATTCACAATACTAGTGGCATATTAGTGTGCATCTAAACATAGTCATGGATCATAAATATAGCTTCTTCAACTGCACTGACCATCTGGTGGAGCCATCATTACTAATGCATGCTGTATAGTCATGTATAGTGCAAACTCACACAGCATTATTTTCCAATTTGGTCAAAATCTGGAGGTTTTAAAAGACACCCAATACAGCAGGTGTTAGATGATAAGTAAATGTGCATTGAATGATTCATTTCTAATTGATGTAACGGTGCAGCCAAAACAACAGACGAGATGGGTTTAAATATTTCACTCAGTTTAATTGTCAGGAGTCCCCATCAAGAGGTCAAATGACCACACCTGAGGCAGGGAGGACAGCACAGAAGGACACGCCCCCCTCAGGTGCAGTCACTTCACCGAAACGAGAGGCTATATATCCCGCCTCCTTCCCTTTGGTCTGTCTTTGACTCCAGCCATGTTGTGTGTCTGAACTAAAGCCATACACACATAAGGAAAATAAAACTGCTCCTCGTTCTGAACATTGCGACGCACCAAATATACAGAATATAATGTGACAATGAGGGAAAATGTTTTACCAAACTTCCAGGATAAATCTAAGAGGAGGATTACAATTCCAGCAGTCAGAATCAGCACCCTAACTTTGAACTTAATCCTTTCCCCAAACTCCAATTACAACCTCAACCCTTAATCGATGCCCTAACTCTCTAAAAGCCTCTTAAAGTAATGCGTACCTGCCAAAAGTGACCTCACCTTACGAACAAAGGTTGTAACTCTTAAACGGACACTTTGCCGATTCTTGGCCAGCTTTGAATCACAACAGTGTGTGTGAATTAAATGAGGTAAACTTCCCTCCATCTTCCCAGCGCCCAGATCTCCCTGCTCATCTCCCAGCTAAACTGCTGGATCTAGGGCTGTTGCTCAAGCTACAGATTGTACTTCTTATTTTAGAATGCCCGCCACCGCAGACACAAAGGCTTTCGAAGGGGATTGAGAGACAGAGCCACCTCTCTTTCTGTGTCTCTCAAACTCAGATCTAACTGTGAAACTAGGCAGCGCTGAATTGCGCTGTTTTTCACTCCTAAATTGTTTAATTGTAATACCAGATTTTGTGAACAGGAAATGGCCGCCAAACTGTTTTCCTGTCTCAAAACGTCACCCACTACTGGACCGGTGTAATATACAGTGCTCTCTGGTAGTTGTAGGTGTTGCCAAAGCCTTTTCCCTCTGTTTTCTCTGGTCATGTAGCACCAATTTTAAAAGCATTTGTATCTTTCTAGGCATAGACAGCCCCGTTTTCTGAAAAGACCATCTTTCCAAGAGTGAAATACTTCTTTACGGCCTGCATCTCAAACTGGCTCTCAGAAGCGTAAAAAGCAAACACTGAAAAACTTTCACTGCCAATTCGACATACTGTGTTCAATGAACATTCACAGATGCACTCAAATGCACATGTGCAGTACATAATGTTCCACAACATATTTATTTTTGTGTCTGGAGGATTTTTGCTGTTGGCAATTACCTGTTTTTGTTCTTTATTTTCTACCCGCTCGCTTAATTCCTTTGTTTTCAGTCTCAGTTGACGTTGACAGACTACAGTGTGAAATTCACCTTAAATAAAAAATGTGATTTGTTTTCATTGGAACAACATGGAGCGAACAATTGCTTTGATTTAATCTTTTACTGGGTGGCAACGTCGATGTGTTTGTTCACTGGACTGAGTCTGTTGCAGCCGTGGCATCCTGATGCTGACAATGCATAAATGATGCAGGACTCAAAGCCATGTCAGGTTTTTGCCTTGAGCAATCCAACTCGTGAGCAAAACACTGTGGACCAATGCTAAAGCAAAAACTATGGTTAGTGCATAAAAAAACATCATTAGGACGAGGAGCACTACATGTCCGAACCACATGCTGGTTTATATTAGGAGAATGGATGTCAGTATTTAGCTGCATGTGTTGCAGTGAGATGTGAGAGACAATAAAAACTGTCAAAAAAGAACAAACAGAAGCAATATGAAGACAGTACAACTTCAAATATCGAGCAGGCGTATGTGTGTGTGTGTGTGTGTGTGTGTGTGTGTGTGTGTGTGTGTGTGTGTGTGTGTTTCTTAGACCCACTGGGAATAAGGTTTGAGCAGGTTTGGTGTAATGAACCTTCTTGGGATTACTCCGCTGTATGCAGGTATTCCCAGTCTGCTGTCCATGCTGTCAAACAACAAGCGATATGTTAATGTCTTCAACAAATAGGACCATCTCCCGTCTGCTGCAAACGCCAATTTGTGTATTTTACAGCAGCAACCTGCTCTCTTGGTTTATAATCAAGCAAGAAGAAGTGGATTCACATTACACACGAGGTGCACACACAGATTCTGCAGACGTATTGCCTCTACTTTTTCTCGAGAGAACAGAAATGGCACAAAGCCTTTTGCAGGTAAGAGCAACTGAGAAACGTTTGGGGCTTAAAGGTAGATCTTTTTGAACAAAAGACCTTAAATTGTAGTAGAGTAACCTCTGTTCCTGAAAATTGTTTGGACACCCTACCTTCATTTGAATAGAGAAAAAAAAAAGGCTTATCATTTAATTGAGTAGGAAATTGACAGCATATGAAATCACAGCAGATAGTAAGATGAGGGACGCTGTGCAGACGAGACAAAATAACTGCATCCCATGAAGGTCTAATAGAAAGACAGAGCAGGTGGGGATTCATTGTGGGAGAATTTTTATGATCCATAGCTGGCAGAAACTCCACTTCTCAGAGATATGTGGACGACTGGCCAGAGTGTTTTTTCACGGCACTACAGTATGTGCGCTTCCCAATTATAATTTAGATGCATAGCTTTCAGTGTCTGAGTCACTGATTGTTTCGGGAAGAGGAGATTTTCTTTGCGTAGGCCAGCAGGCTAAAATTTCCTGAGCATAAACACTCCTTGTTGTTTCAGTGATGTGCAAACAAGACATACAGCAAAGGAGAATCTCGGTCTGAATTGAGATGAAATTCATTTTTTGAGGAAGTCAGTCTGCAGTGGACTGAATATAGCTCACCACTATGAGCGAGTGTCCAAAGGCATTTACAGTGTTGTGACTTGAATCGAATGGAAGCCTGAGGCCATGCACAGACAAACTAAAACATTTTGAAAACCATTTCAGCTCCTGAAAAATAAAAGACCCTTCAACATCACACCTTCAGATGTGTTTTATTTTCCGACCTATTTTTGAAAATAGCAAAACTTGATGGCTGTGGCTACCTGGGCGCGAGGACAGTGTTATGCTGTGTGGCACATCATGTGTGGGTGCAGAAAGAAATCAAGTAGAAATGCATTAACACGGCACAGTTATGCACGTATTCACCCCGTAGGACGTCATTAATAATTATAATAATAGCTCGACATGTCATCATACGGACATTAATAGCTAGTAAATATACACCACAGGTACACAAACACACCTCCCTAAGCATGACACCAGGCCGACATGCAGCCTTTCACCTTCCTATTTTAACACTGACTCCCGGGCAGCGGCTTCTAATTTTAAAAGTGTTTGATTTGGCTGAGAATCAAAACCCCATGAATCCTCCTTCAGACATCCACTTCCTGCTGTTTGGTCCTACATATTTTTGTCCAAGTCATCATAGTTAATAATATATGTCAACAGCCGCTCATGCAGAAATGACCTCGTGTTAACCTAACGTGTACCGACTGTTTACGCAGAAGACGCCCTCTCATAACCTCAGAATATGTAAAATTCATGAGTGTTAAGGAGGAGACATTTTTCTTTAATCTGCATGCACCGTGTCAGTCAGTGTTGGCAGGGAAGCTAAAAAATTCAATAACATAAAAGGATTTCAGGTCTTCCAAGAGGTTAACATGTATGTTCTTTATCACAGCAGGAAACACTTCACTTTTCATTGAGGTTCAACAGAGAAAATAAAATCAGCTAGTAGAAGAAGAAGAAGAAGCCACTGTGAGTACAAGAAATGGGCTGTTTACCATGCAGATTGATAAATATACTTCATTGTTGGCCAGCTCCACATCAGTCACTGCCATTAATCCTTGTGTATTTCCACCCTTTTTGACATGGTTATATCCGCGTATTTGTGATATCATCTTTTTTGGTCATTTTCGGAAATGTAGGTGTAGGTGATGGGGCCTATAGAGAGCAGGCTCTCTTACAATATATAGGGCAGAAAACGGGGCCTTGTGGGTAATTCAGATTGCCGCCTAGGATATATGCCTGTGTTTAAAATAATAATAATAATAATAAAATACATTTAAATAAAAACTAAGATACATTTAAATAAATAAATATAAATTAAAAAAATAAATTTAAAAACTTATAGAATTTAAATAAAAACTGTGCCATTTGGTGCGATTATTATTTCTGGGTAATATGCATGTTGGTGCTCTGCAATAGTCTGATAAGCTGTCCAGGGTGCACCCCAGCCTCTCGCCCATTGTCAGTTGGGATAGGCTCCAGCCCCAAACAGAATAAGTGGTTACAGAAAATGAATGAATGAACAAATTAATGCATATGTTGTGTAATACAATGTCAACTCTCCATTTGATCATGTGACAAGATGATAAGATTACACAGTAACTAGTTTAGGTGCGTAAATAGTAACTAGCGTGCACTGGGGCCCGTCACTGGATGAAGTATTTCCAAATGAATTAAAATAGCTTCTTTGCATGATGTCATACATCAGTGTGCTGTCCAGAAGGCAAAGGCTTTGTTTAGAGCCAATCAAATTGGAAAAAAATCAAAGGACACTGTTTCCGCAGAAGATGCGTAGTAGGACGTAAAGGGGAGAAAAACGTCTGACCTAGGTGTGGAGGAGTGGAGTCAACTGATGTCAGACGTTAATGTCAAAGCATTGTGTTAAGCCTGTCTTGAGTTGATGCAATGAAGCACATTTACTCCCTCAGCCAAAAACATGATAGCAGTCATTTCAGTCATGCCCCCACCACACAAAATACAGTAGTTATAGTCCACAAGACTCTTGCACACTGTCATCCTTTCACTGTGTAACTTCAGTAATGTTAGGAGGTCTCAAGGACGAGGTCATTTGTAGCAATGCTTTTGTCCACACTGTGCAAATCGATCAAGTTGTAGAAAAAAAAAAAATACTTTTCTTGGTTTTGAATGGATCACATTCAACATGAATTTCAATTTTCTGACAATACCTGCTTCCTGCAGGTTCATCCAACCTTTTTTACACATTGCTCTATTTCCAATTCACTCAGTATATGGATTTATCACTTTCTGCCCTCCATCTCAATTTCACGCGACATAATAGTTGTATGATTGCAAACAAGCTGTTGAAAAGGTATCACCAGTTATAAACAAATACGGCTGGGGGAAAAACATTCACAGGGTTCAAAGGGGGAAAATTTTCACAGCTGGACAGCAAATATTTACACATATGCATTACTGTCTGCAACATAAAAACGCATCTATGATAATAATGAGTAGATTTAACTGTCCCGGCTGCTATACAATGCAAAATGCCTGCTACTCCAAATTACAGTGGACTTTTATTTCAATAGGATTTTATTTAATTTCAACTGAAAAGTCTGTTAAAGAACGCAGAAATCGCAAAACTCTACACTGAGGATGAGGAATATACAAGACGGATTATTCCATGTTGTGTTCACTAATCAAATTATGAAATGTATCTTTATGTATTTTTTCTGTTTAAGTACCACATTCACGTGTGTCTGATAAACATTGTTACCAGTGGAAGTGTGTATCGTGGATGTTTTAATGTTTAAATTTGTCCCGGGGCTTAAATCAAATGTTTGTGAAGGCAGCCCAACAGTCCGTCTGTTGTTTATGAGGCTTAGAGATGCAAGTGTGGAGCTTTTCAAGAGTCAGAGAATCATTCTGTGCATACAAGAACTTGTTTATACTGTTGCTGTTACAGAATAATATTTGATTTCAAGGCAGCGGTTTTATCTGCCTAACAAATCAAGGTTATGCTGAACGACAGAGGATAACTCATCCAATTGCTGTGGAAAAAGCGTTCGCTCTCTGGATGACAAAAAAATCAACTCTCATAGGCCGCAGCGTGCTATAGATGACGAGGTCAAAAGGAGATGGCAGAGGAGTCTTAATTAAAAGTCGCTGGTGATACGGCCCAAATTCAGCCTGTCCGGTCATTTCTTTACTGACAAAGAATCATTACATTAGATGTCAGGGTGGATCAATATTCTGACAGGGTGAGGTACCCTCATTCCCGTCTCCTTCTCCAAACCTGTGCATTGACTGCAAACCTTAAGCAACAAGAAGGATGAGGTCAAAGATTTGTTCAAATCAGCACCTCCATCCCCGCAGCTAAGACAGGGGGAATCACTCTTCGTTTGTCGAGGCAGACTGTAGCAGCGAGGCATCATTAAATTCCTTCTCACTGCTTATTGTGCATAATTCATATTCAGCCGTTGAAATATAAATGTTGCTGTGTTGCAGAAACTCTGCTAGACCGAGGCACAAGATGAGGGCCAGAATCAAACCCCAAGTGGGACTTCAGGTTGAAGGAAAAACGTAAGGGCGAGGACTCCTTTGGACAGTTCTGGATCGCCTGCAGCAAAATCAATTTTAAATGTTATGCGAAGACACGCGGGGAAGAGATAAACAAAGATAGACTTTTAATTGGTCATTATGTGCAACGTTTTTCCCATTCAGATTATGATTTGCTAAAGATTTCGAGTAAGTGAGAACACCATGCACTACTAAGATATTAAATTCACAGCAGTGCTTCATACCAAATGCATTAAAAAGTGAAATGTGTTGTAATTATTTTCTCATTGCGAAGACTTGCTGATGAGCGGTCTGAATTAATATGTCAGACCTGAGACATGCCCTGGACAAAGTAGTTCACAAAATATTTCATCTTGTGTAGTCTAACCAGGAATATAGTTCATGCTTCTGACCTTAGACAATATCAAAACTACTAAGGTCTAAGAAAAGACAGACACACTGATCACAGTCTCTCTTTGGTTTCAGAATAATGCATTTCTCTTGCTGTAGTAGCTGCAGTGAAGGAACACATAACTACTAAAGCTCTTGACAGATGTAACACACTTCACCAATTCTATTGCCAGTCAGAAACGATAGTATTGGAAGATCCTGCAAAAGGTTGGAATACATTCAGTGAAAATGTTTTTTTTTTGTTTTTTTTAAAGTTCAGCTCCAAATGATTTATTTACCTGCAACTATAATTAAAGGTAGAGCAAATCAAGGCTATGGTGAATAAACTTTTATTAAAGCTGCTCTAATCAATATTATGTTAATAAATAATGACTGTGTGATATGAAAAAGTTTGCTAGTGGTGATGGATCCACAGATAATTATCACGCAGACTCTATAAAAGAGGTAGACATCAACCATTGGTTCGTAGACGACCATTTTGAGGCCTTGGGTGACATTTTGGCCGTCGCCATCTTGTTTGTTTGGAGCCAGAAGTGGCCATATTTAGACGAGAGGGTTAGAAAAGATGCAGGTACAGGGCACTTCCACATAAGATAAGAGAGATAAGATAACCACTTATAATCACCCAGTTTTATAATTCCCCTCATGTCTATGGAGTGTTTAAGTGTTTACCAACTCATTATTTTGGTTTTACAACCTGCAACTTAACTGTTTTGGTTGAGTCTCACTGCTCTCATCAGCATCTTATCCAAATGCAGCAGGGAGCTATTTTCAACAAAAAATAATTCTGATAATGACACTATACACCACCTGCCCATCACCAAGCTGCAGACAGACAAAGCTAGCGTCTCAGTGGTGAACACAGTGGAGCATTTAGCAGCAAAAGAGCCACATATTTCCCACAGGAGTTGGTGGAAACAAAGGACAGAGCTACAGGAAAGTGAATATCAGACTTACATTCATCAGACGGACACAAACATGACTCCAAATTAATGCTGATGTTGTTTTCTGTCTGCTGAAGGTGTGAAGAGGCAACTGATTGCTAGCATGGATGGATGTGGCAGTGTTGTGTTTACAGCTTGTTGTATTAGACCCAAGTGGCCCCAAATAAATCAGTCGATGCAGGTTTGAAGCAAGATATGCACTTAGAGCACTTAGTTTCAGGTTGCTTTGTTAATCATGCTTATAGTTAAATAAAAAAGTGTACTTTTAATGCAGATATGTGCCAGTAAGTGAACTCCAGTTTCCCATGTGAAAGTCAGACATGTTACATGCCCATGCATCACCCTGACTTCAGAAACTTCACTTTCCACCCGCCTACATGAAGGGCTAGAGCACAAATGGGCTTCATATAGAGATTATATATTAGATATCACATCTCGCCCTATGGTTCTTCACATTTTCCAATTCAACTCTTAATCTCTTTTCTTCTTCCTCTCTATATAACGATGTGACACATCTCCGTGAGACCTCTCTTGGTGCTGTGTGCTTTGTTCACTGCAGGGATGACTGGTGGTGGATCAATACGATGTCGATGTATTCTTGCCTTATTCACGGGGATCTAGCTCCCCCAGCTTTGCTTGCATTTAGGTGAAGCTGCTCCTCTTGTGCAGTGATCCCTACAGAGTGATTCACTGTCCCGTCTCTCTCCTACATCCTCCCAAATCCCTCTAAGTTGGCCTGCTTTCAACCCCCTGAAACATTATCAGTCAGCGAGCATCGTGTTCACCATCAAGCGCGAAGCATCATTTACGGAAACATTACATTTTCCAGCTGTTGGCGCTTGCCTGCACCAAAATGAAAAACTTCCAAGAATGAAGTGCCACCTGTACCCACAATAATGGACTGGAATTTTATCTTCTCACTGTGATGTGAACAAAAGATTTTAGAGATTTGGTTTTATCACAGACCAATATTGGACAAGCCCTCGTGTGCTTTCAGGATTAGATTGCTGAGGTTTAGCGCGCGTGTGTGTGTGTGTGTGGTGTGTGTGTGTAAGCACAGTCACTTAGCAGTGGCCTTGAGAGTAGGTTCATTCCTGGCTGTAGCACAGTATTAATGATGGGTGTGCGGGTTGCTGTAGTTGATCCTATCTATGGCGCTCATTCATTTTACCTTTCCTGTCACAGCGCTGTGTGGAGAATGCATGTAATGAATAATATACCAGAAGACTAACAGCAGGGTAATTACAGGATAATGAATGCACCTGCATTTTGCCCACAATGTCAGGAAGAAAAAAATGACTTACAATATGTCGGAGGGAGGCTTGTGCTTTATAGTGCACCAGCTGGTTTGTGTTTTAATAGATTCAGCTGGGCAGTTGTCTGTCAAAACCATGTGCAGTCGTAACAATGTGCGTTTTATATTGCAGCATTTAAGTATTGATGAATAGATTGCCAAAGGGTGACCAGAGCTCGCACAGCAGGGACCCAAAGCAATATGAACAGGAACAATACAGTAAAACTATATTGACAAAGGTATTTAGTTTTATGTAAGTGCTGTGTCCACTGTCTGTCCGGGTCACTGGATTTTACATCCTAAATCCATATATCACTGCTCTAACATAAACATACTCCCAGGTATTACTATAATGATTTAAAAAAGAAGCATTAAATCCAAGTCTTCTAACACCATGTGACATAAATACAATAGTAGAAATATAGCTTGAAAACATGCACTTAAATTATTTTTAATAGAACCTTAAATCACAAGACATAAAGGCTTTCATCTGGTATACCAACCCAGTTGCCAGAATAAGTGGCATTATACGTTTCTGCATACCAGGGATATGTTGAATTTTCCACTCCATATGTAACGGATATGTTAAAATGTTACGTTTCTTTAGGCTTTGGTCTTCAATTTTATGTTTTTATAATACTGTAGTAAGGGTGTGGTGTTTGGGCACAAATAACCACTTTGTTAAGGGTTAGGAAAATCAACATCCCACGTTGTGTTCCTGGACCAACATTGCAATCAACCATTCAAAACCATCTGACATCATCAGTGTGCTGCTCCTGTGCATCTTCAGAGCTAAGCAAGTTTTCCAAACTGAAGTTGCCTTTTAGGCTACAGCAGGGTTAGCAAATTAGCTTGCAAACTAGGTTGGCTATGCTAATGAGTAAGCTTGACAATAGGCTAAAATACTGTTCATTAACATAAGAGTAAGGATGATGCAGTTTTGTAGTTCGTGTTGATCATAATTACCTATATCTTGGATAATTTGTGTGATCCAGGAACATCGTTGCCACATTGATCCTGAATAACTTGTTTATGCTGATCTTGGATCATCATTGCCATGTTAATCCTGAATAGAATCAATGATGTTGATCCAGGACCATCACTACTATGTTGATGTCGACATAAACAAATTGTCCAGAAATAGTGTGATGATAATTGATTATAGTCCTGGATAAACCTTACCAAATATATCCGGGACAGACATGGAAAAAGGAGGGAGAATGCGTTAATTGCAGGAATTTGCAACTGGAGAATGTTAATATCCTGACTCAACATTCTAGCCTATTGGCAAGCTTCCTTGGTAGCATAGCCTACTTCCATAGCAAGCTAGCTCACTAACAATCTTGTCAATTGGCAAGTTTACGTATTAGCATAGCCAACCTAGTTTGCAAGCTAATTCGCTAAACCTACAGTAGTTTAAAAAGTTTTTGTTCACTGTTACTGAGCATTTTGTTAAATTGTATTAACTTCAATTTGGAAAACTAGCTTGCATCTGAAGATGCACACTGATATTGTCTGAGGGCTGTAATTGGTTGATTGCAATGTTGATCCAGGAATGCGATGTGGGATGTCACATATTGACGTTCTGGTCATGGACTTTACACATCCACATGCGACGAGCAAGGTACTCTGGGTGCATTGGTTGTTGACGTCCTGGGACAATTTCAAGTTCTCTTCTCTCAAAGCTACCCTTTCGTTCTCACAGGAAATTTAACGTTTACTTATAGTCTGTTTAAAAATAAGCTACGTCGTTGACATTTTTTTCCCCTTCAACAACAAACACATAGTTGAGTTTAAGCAACAAAAACACCTAGTTCGGTTTAGGCAACAAAAGAAAGTGAATAGGTTTGTTGAAAAAAAGAACAGGGTTTGGCTTTAGAACATCACTCTTTCGGGTGAAAGTCAGTGTTTGCTGGACCCTATCGCCCACCGGTCCCTATCAGATATTGCCGGATTGAAGGATGCCTTTTTTTGTTTTGTCGTCTCTGACGCCGCAAATTCTACTTGGCAAGATCACATTGTGCTGAATGTTGGCATGATACCTATGAAACATACAAACTTATATTGGTGGTTTGCAGAGATGCACAATGTGAACATTTTATCCTAGCAGCTGGGTTGGGTTTACACTGCATAGATTGCATATACAGTATAATGGTAACTTTACCAGTCTTTCATTTTAAAATTATGTTTTTAATGTTCTGCTCATATTACTTCAATAAAGATCTTAAAAAAGTAAACTTCAAATCACGACACCATAAAACCGAGAGGAACACTGACGATTTCTAAAGGAAAAAAAAACCCTCCTTTATAGTCTGTACGCAGCCGTCCTTACAAGTCTTCTCCAATAATAAATCAAACAGCTGTGTCTAATATCACAGGCCTGCCATTCCTTATCACAAGAATGAGGCTCAGCACCAGTTTATAGACAGGGATATAGAGAGGGCATGTGTGTATGTGGGCCTCTTTTGTCTCTTTCTGGTCAGTTCTGTGGCAGAAAACAGAAGAAAAATCTTTATATGATTTCTAATGTTATACTACAACACAAACTCCAAATCTTTAGATGTACCACCTACAGTCTGTACACTATTCTTGTGGCTCGCAGCATGAAAACTGTTAATGATCCCACAGCAATTATTCAACCACCACCACATAAGCTAAAGAAAGAGCCAAATCAATGCATATTTCTATATTTCTAGTCTCAGTCGCTATCATTACAGGATTGTGAGATATTGATGCTTTGTGGCCTACTGTGAACATTTTGCAGTATAATCTGCAGCAAACATATAGATCATGCAGAGGGAAATCACTGTATGCTAGCTATGTTCCTATGGATCTGTCTAATAGAGTGAAAGGCAGCATCATTACCCCCGAGTACAGTCACTGCTGCTACACACCGGCCACATCAAGCCACTGCTGAGAAATTGAGTGTTTTGCTTTGTACTGGAGGCACAGTGTGCTATTCGTGTCTACAGTCCCAATGATTTAATCAATGAAAAGTGTATTTTTTTTCTTCTATCAAGCAGTTCCTGCTTTGCCCTCTTTTATGTCCTGATACTGTATACTGTAGCTAATCCATGTTTGTTAAAACCACAGTGGACTGACAGCCCTGTTTTCGTGCTTCGCTGTAGGATTAAAAGAAATTCCCCTGATAATGGCCTCACAATTGCTCATATCCTTGCCATTCCTGCATGCTGTATCCTGGTATTTCTATTTTATCATGTCACAATGATCTTTTAAAATGCAAATGATCTTAATATGGTTGGTCTTAAAAAAAAAAAGAAGAAGAATAAAAAAGGCAGAGAATGACAGCAATTGAAAACCAAACCTGTGTTGCTGAGGGCACGTACACGAGGTGTTTGTGGCTCAGTGGTGGAAATTGTTTTCCAGCAGTGTGAAGGGCATTTTCACCATCTGTTATTGTGGCATTGTAAACCAAAATCAAAAGCATATGAGTGGATCTTTTAGAACATGTTTTGGGAAAATACAAGAGGACAAAAAAACCCCCCAAAAAAACGAGAGAGATGACATGCAAAAATAAATGACCGCCCCTTTAGCCAAGCTAGCAGGCTGGCTTGAGGGATGGCAATGTCAATGTCACTTTGGGTCCAGACTGAAATATCTCTACTACTATGAGATGGATTGTCATGAAAGTTTGTAGAGTCATAAAGTGTGGATACAGTAAAATCAGATTTCTTTCTCTTTACATATTAAAGGCTACATGTAATAATTGCTTAAAACATGTGAAAAGACTGAGAACTATGTAGTAGCCTAATGAATTGTGAATAGACTGTTTGAATGTTCTTTTGGGTGAGCCTGAAATTATAGCTCAAGCTTATAGCATCAGTGTTGTGTCATTCACTCCCTGTGTGTGAGTGATGAGTTTGCTATGTTCAGTGAGCTCTCTCAGCCCAGTCCAATTAATACACAAATAAATAACTAAAATGCAACAACCATGTAAACACGAGCAAACCAGCAGTCACTATTATAACTCTCTGTCTTTCAGCCTGAATCGGCTACCTGACCTGGCAGTTGCTAGACTGCTAGATGTGTTTGTACAGTATTGTGTTGCAGAGGTCGTAGAAATCCAGTGCTTAGGCAGTGACTTCTAGCATCAGACACAGACGAAAAAAGCCATCCTTTAACGCTGGCATTATCAGCTGTCAGGGAGAAGTGCACCCCTACTGTAGGGGTGATGGATTGGTCCAACAAACACCGACTTTCACCCGGAAGAGCAGTCTTTGAGCAAAATCCCGTTCTTTTTTCCTAAACCCAACCACGTGCATTTGCTCTTGAAGAAAAGAAACCATCACTTTGTGGTGTTGTGCCAACGTAGTACCTTTATTTTGAAAGAGACTGTGTTTAAACTGTAAATTTACTGTGAAAACAGAAACGTATTTTGAAAGAAGACAAGGCATGTGACAGTCCATGACCAAACATCAATATCTGACTAGTTTGGAGTGAGATTGCGTTGCAGAGATATCTACTGAAATGAGCATGCTAACCAGCTAGCCTTGAACCGTCCTTTCTTGTAATACCACTTGTGGCGTCCAGTCTCCCCTCAGGCCATGAGAGGATGAAGCAGTAGAGCAGCCCCAAAGGCTTGTCAATCACATTAAAGGTACAGCCCCCAGTTAGTAGCAAAGTAAACGTAAAGATGGCTGAAGCTCTTGCCAAGTGACTTTTATCTCCATCCCACCCACCCACTACAGGCAAGAAACCATGTTTGACAGCAAAGAAAATGAGGTCATGTATAAAGAAGCAAAACAAGAGTAAACACAGTTGTGGCTTATCACCCCTGGAGACAGCTCATGGTGAGTAAAAAATGCTTCTCTTAGACTGGCCAAATGTATCTTTAGTGCAACTAATGACACAACACAAACACTACCAAAAACATTCAAAATGGCATCAGTATATGGTTTTATGTTGCTGTTTTCCTGCTAAGACAGTCTTGCGAAAATTAAGCAGGACAATATAGAACATAAACTATAGGCTGATGCCACCACTGGAGATTATAATGTTATTTTGACCTCAGAGTTTTCTCGGTTTCAGCAGGTTGGTCGAATTATATTCATTCTTGCCCTGCTGTTGCTTAGTTAGTAGTTGGTTTGAAGGTGAAATGTCTCCGGCCCAGGCCCCCAGGAATGTAGCTCAGCCTTGCATCCAGTTCTTCCCAGTGGCCACTTGTGGTATTGCAGCAAAAAAAATCCCATGTGGCTTAAAAAGCATTTTTCCCATAGACCCCCAGTGTTAACGAGATGTCTGTAAAACTGTTTACAGGACACCTCGAACTACCAACAAGGTCAATTCTAACTCTTCTTATTATGAATTTTGATCCATTGAGGTTCTTATATTTCTTTTCTCAAGCCAATGAAAGCAATTCAAAAGTCTGTGATGTCATCACAGTGCAAAGTCTGTGAGCCCAGCGGGAAATTCACGGGCGGGGCCAGTGGGAGAAACGTTACTGCACATATTCCATGGCCCGCGTACTGCCGAAGTAAACCTCGAAACGAGAAAGTTTTTTTGGAATATTCAAGAGTCAGGATTCAAGATCATTTATTGTCATTCAGCAAAACATCAGTGATGCAAAGCAGAACGAAATTACGAGCATGGTACCGTAATGTGCCAGGCATGCAGTGCCATTGGACTGAACATGCTCAATCTTGGGGTCCTTTATCAAATTATTATTATATATCTATGACATAGACAGGCATTACACATTGCACCTTCAACAGTCCCCAGATAGCATCCTTTTGTCTTTAGTGATTCTGTATCTTTTCCTTCAGCACCATGAAGATTGTGGATTTGAGTGAAATGTATGAGCAATGGATGGCTTGCCAAGAAATCTGTTACACACATCCATGTCCTTCTCAGGATGAACAGTAACAACTTAAGGGATCCTCTTACTTTTAATCAAGCACCATTATCAGGTCATAATTTTAATTCCTCCCAAGCTTTGCTTAATAAAATTCCCGTAAAATTAATGAGATTCCCATCAGCCTCAGGTGTACTTTGTGTTTATAAGCCAATGTCTTACAAATCGGGGCTTTAGATGGCTGAATATGCAAACTACAGAAATATAATCCACATATCTTGGGTCTTATTTTTGATCTGAATCCACACGCACATACAAAACTCTCACAGCAGGGATGGGATTTGCAAGGCTTCCAATGAATTCTCTAGAATTGTGCTGTACTCTACTGTATGCTGCACTGCTACACTTCATGACCTCAGTAGCAGTGAGTGCGTTCGGTGAATGACAAGACTGAAGTTTGCTAATGTTTACTACAGTCACTTACATTTCCCATTTTAAGACATCTGACAATTGACAGTGCCTTTTCTTTTTATTGCCAGTCAAAGGGAGACAGAGCCGGGTGTTTATTAAAACAGACTGCAGTATATGCAGCGAGGTAATGACATACAGTACAGTACTGTAAAGCCTGAGCAGAAACTCGGTGGTGTTTCTTGCATGTAAACCCAGCATGAATCATTCTTTTTAGTTGGAATTTATCAAGACATTTATTCAAGGCCACATGCCATTTCAGGAGCTTTGCTGACAGTTACCTGTCAGGTCACACAAGCAGAGCTTTCACAAGATAATAATGTTTTTAGGGAGAGGGGAAATACAGTATCTGCACATCATTAGTGTAGTTCTATATTTTTCCACAGAGAACACAATGCCATACACCATAAGAGCACATTAATGTGTCTTTAATGTTAATAAAGTAAGTTTATATCATAGCTATAATTACAGTCATATACTAGAATATCACAAGTCTTTCATTGTGTTCTGCTTTTTCTTTCTTATTCCTCCTCTATGAGTGTTTTGTCTTTGTCGCTCCACACACTGCGGGGAACTGCTGCACTTATCCAAATCCAGTTTGCTTGCTATAACAATATGCCGAGCATGTGTTAGATCATTCCAGCCTCCCTTCCGGCTCCCCGTGATTGCGGTAAGATCGGCTGGAAACTACTGGGACACCGTGACTGAGGACTGACCTTGTCCAGGACAATCTTTCAAAGTTATTGAGCCAGGATGATGATGACAGTTGAGAAATGCTAGGCTACACCGCTGAGGATATATCATTGGCTAAAATTGTCTTCATATTGACCTCCTTGAAAAGAATGAACTCATTCTCACAGTGGCCGGGGCGGAGATCCCGAGAAGTGGGGAGAGAGCACCCAGAAGCAGCTGGTGTGTATGTGTGTTGCGCTGCGATATGCAACTGTCCAATTTCAGCCTTATGTGGAGCCTCCACTAGAAGAAAAATTTCCTATTTAAGTTTTTAATTACTGTATTGTGGTGTTAGAGTATTGTAGGAATCATTACATTTACTGCACGCTGAAAGTGGTTTGCTTATATTGTTGGGAAAAAAAGCATCTCAACCTGAAGTGCTCTCCCTGGCCTTTTTGGTGATTGCAGAGTTTACACAAGGACATACGGCTTGTCATCAGTTGGCAGTGTGTTGGCCTTTGAAGCTCATTGTTTTTTTATGCAGCGAGATGATTTCCCTTTTTGAAAGCTGTGGTGTCAACGGCATGGCATTTGCAAGTCAGTGAAGGCAAGAGGAAGAAACCTGTGCTGTGTTTTCTCAAGTTTACAGTGCATCATAAGCCTTCGCCTGCTAAACAAAAATAACTGTAGCGCCATATAGCACTCTTACATCACGGCTCCGCAGCCCACTCCCTCTACTGTATATGACCCTGGCTGAAAGTTAGTGGCTAAAAGTTTCATGACTCAGTGTTTGCACGTATATGTTGTTTACAGTAACAATATGTCCATTGCATCTGAATGATACAATCAATGCTGTTGCAAGAGTACCTGCATTCACACCTTCCCTTTTAACACGTTATCACCATTTTTAAAGCAGCGAGAAGTCATTTGAAGATGGAGAGAAGACTCTTGGGCTCACTCTCCTGCATTCTCGTTGTCACATCTGAAGCAGCAAAATCATCAAATTTTTCGAGGATCCTATACAATGTGGGGCCGACCAGTCACGCTGAGAAGAAGACAGGCTTTGATGCGTAAGGAACTATGTAAGAAAATAATAAGCTCTCACTCTGCTGCCAGCAGCAAATGGGCGCGCAAACTATAGGAGGACACATAAATGTACACAGTGTAGACTAAGTTATTCTGATGATGCAGTTAATTTTGTGTGTGTTAGCTCAGCACTCCCTACAGGTGCAAACTATCTGCTTTAGATTGAGGGTGAAGTGCAAATGGAAAGTTGCCTTTTTATGCAAAGTGCCCCATATTTAAGAGACATAAACTAATTGGAGAAATTACCTCAAATAAAGTCATCACTATATGTACTATATTCTGTTGCAAATCTCTTGCCATGTACTTTGCACTGCAGACATCTTCAGTCCTTGCTTATTTGGAGAGCTTTCATCTTTTATTCTGGTCTTCAGGAAGTAAAACATGCCCAGATTGATTCTACTATCATATTTCAATTTCTTTTCTTACCTTATGTTCTGTTTTTAGAAGTTAACTAGAGCCTATCCTTGCGCAATATCAGCACATATGGCAATAATACCCCAGAGTGCTCTTTTAACACATCTTGGAGGTGTTCTATTATGCACAATTTTGAAGTGAGCACCATACACCAAAAATACCAGAATCACCACTGACAAGTAAAATTGGTCATCAGGAATCAGGAATCACTGCAGCTCTCTTTCAGTAACTTAAAGGGACACTTTGACAATTTTCAACCAGCTTTGTATCATAACAATGTGGGCAGTATGTGTAAATGAACTGGGGTAATCTTCCCTCCATCTTACCAGCGCCCAGATCTCCCTGCATATCTTGCAGCTGTTGGGCTGATGCTCAAAGTACTTTTGCATTTTCGTATGCCCGCCACCACGGACGCAAAGTGTAGAGAAGTGTATTGGATATCTCAAGATCAGATTAAACTGTAAACCTAGATGATGCTGATCAAATAAAAAACAATATTCTGATGCTGCATTGCATATTTCTTGCCTAAAATGCTTCAGAAACATATTTTACTGCACTGTTTGGCTGTAATATGAGAATTTGCGAACAGGAGGTGGGTGCCATTCTGTTTTCTATATTGTACAAATGGAGGCTGAAAGCCGCCATATTGTTTTCGGTGTCAAAACCAGGCCCACAGGAAGTGAGCTGGGTTTGGAATTACAACTACTGACGTGATGCCATTGGACCCAAGGACTTTTTCCCACAAACTTAAATTGTTAAAAAGACGTCTGTAAATTAGTGATTAGATTGATTTTTTGAGCATCACAACCCCCGTGAAATGACTCATTTCACCATTAAAATTTAATCCATTCGGTCTGATAACATTTGAAAGTCTAATGTGCTTGATCTATTGGCACAATGATATAGCTAGAAGCAGCACTGATCATTCTGGAAGTTTCATGTCACGGAAATTGAGCTTATTTGGCTTCATGCGCCACTGAGCAACTTTCATAGGAATGAACAGGGTCTCGCCTTCAATGCTGTATCCAGTTCTATTAGTACATCCATTTTTCAAAACAGCCAAGTTCACATTACATCAACCACCAGCGTGAGTGTCTGGTGCAACCCAGTGCATTCTGGTCGTTGTAGGTTTTCTACCTCTTTAGCAAAAGTGAATGCCGCAGTCCTTTTCCAGTGCTTTCTCTGGTCATATAGTGCCAACAGCATAAGTGTTTGTGTCATTCTACAGCATATAGCCCAGTTTAATGAAAAGATTAGGTGTGACACTGTGTGAAACAATAAATAAACGACACATTTCAGCACAAACTAAATACAAATTATGTGGGGTTTTTTTTCTTTTTGACTAATTTTTTCAGCAGTATTCGGATGCCTAATTAGCACACCTGTGATAGCAGAAGAGATTTGTTCATCACAAAAGGAATTTTCGTCCTTGTCTGCCTGCAGACTGTGCTGCAAAAGAAAAGGGACAAAGGCAGAGTCTCTTGCTCCTGAGCTTTATGTTGAATATTCTACTATTTTGATCACTGATTTAGTATCACTGAGACCAGTTTTTCGTTTTTCCTTGTACCCTGTGGGTCTGCTCCACTGCCCTGCTGATGGGAGTGGGTGAAGACTTCTGTCCTGACTCTCTGCAGTACAGCTGGGATGTTGTTTCTCCACATTGCTCCGCACTACTGATCTTTATTAAATAAAACTTGAAGACACTAGACAGAGGCACAATAGCTAGAGATAAAAAAAAAAGCGATTTCTTCCAGGGAACATATGGAAGATTTTGATTTCCCTCATTTAAACCAGAGGTTAAATGAAAATGGGTTTGCCAAAATAGTCAGCCTATACAAAAGCACATTAAAATGCAAAATATTTAGCGAGCACTTTTTTTTTTTATCTCTAGGATTATTGTTTCTCTACAGATGCTGTGCAGTTTATAGCTAGAGGTAGTTCATAATGAGGATAAGTGGCTTAGTGCAGGATTTGTGCAGATACGCAGTGTTGTTATGTCTTTTTGGACGTAGCATTTGCTTCCAAAGTGACACTGATGCATGCACGTTCTCATTACTCAAAAATTAAGTAATATGCACAAAGAGAATTCTCCCTTGTTGTGATTTCTTTAACAGGAGCTGCTCCAAAACTAACAACAGTGGCACCATAATGTCCAACACGGTTCACCATTTGCCATTAATGTTGTACAAAAGGGACTGCATATAAATAACTTTTAAGTGCACTAGCCTCATGCATGTAATCACATTAATATTAGTGACAAAGGAATACAAACGACAAAGTGAATCATCACATATTATTCATGCTGCATGCAGTGGCCCCTCATGCCCTGAAATATTATGTGTCTCCACTCATTCATTCATTCATTCATTCATTCATGTTTTGTTTGTAAATTGCATCTGTTAGCCCTCTTTGAAAAGGTTGTTTTGTGAAGCTGCAAAAGTTGTTTGGCATTGCAAGAGTGTGCCAAGTGTGACCCATGATAAAAAATAGTATTTAAAACCACTGATATGTCATTGTGTGATGACAATCATGATGTAAGTAAACAGTAGTTACGGCACAACCTGTGGCACAAAAAGTAAAATAGAACTGTAAGTTAGTATCTGGGAAGTGCATCAGGTATTTTCAGAGCTTAAGTCAATGAAACACCAGGCACACAGTAGCTACATCCAGACAGTGCAGGTGCTGGCCTCTTCTTTTCTCGTATACTTTAAATTCAGGACTGGGAATATGCTCTGCTGCTGCTTGTGTCAATACTGACTATAAAGTGTGTTCTGCAGAGGCTGAAATGCAAAATCCACCGTAAATCCATGAGTCCAATTAAGAAGCACCAAAGAGACCTCTTGCTAGGATTTGTTTGTGATATAAGACCGAATTTAAAGAGAAAATACTGAACAAAACTCTGATTTATATTCAAAAGAAGTAACGCTAAGTTGCTATTGTTGAACACATTTAAAGACATTGGTCCAAAATAAATAAGGCTTCTGTATACATTTTACTTATTTGAGAAAAACTTTGAGATTACAAAGTTTTCTTCAGTTAACTAAAATATCTGACCTCAACTAGACATGTATCTGGGCAAAGTTTGTTACCAGAGAGGTGTTTTCTCATTCCTGTACTGAAGGGGGCGATGTCCGTGCACTTCAAATGTATCCTGAACAAAATACATTGGGTACGTTACTAAAGGCTAATCTCTGTCCAGTGCAGGAAACACATATCGACACACTTCTACACAACACCAGCAAAGAAACCTGAAACCTCCTGCACAGAGCGGACTCGTCAGTATAGAGAGTTAGTATAGGCATAGTGAAAGTCTTAACGGCAGGTAGTGTGTTGTTTTTTGGACGTTAAGCGGACCCTGGAGCTTCTTTCCACAAAAACCCCATCGTAGCAGATATTACATATCCATTTGCACTGTTTCAGCTACTGGCAGTTAGCCTACAAGCTAAAAAACAACACAAATTTTTAATTTTTAACATGCTAACTCAACTTACTATTCTAATACGTCTGCTCATCACCAATTTTGTTTTCGTTGAATCTCTCCACTGTTTCCGCTAATGCTAATGCTAGCCGTCTTGTTGCGCACCACTCTTTCATTTGTCAACCTAGCATTATCGGTGCCAGCGCTGGAGCAAGCAGAAAGTGAAAGGAAAACCAAGCACAAGCAGGGCAGATGGAGGCTAGATCCAGAATTTCAAAATGAGGGAGAAGTGTAGATGTCCTCTGGCCCCTATTTAAGAGTTATTATTATTTCATTTTCTATTTGGGAAAACCATGTTGAAACCAACTAATAATCTCTTACAAAAGAGTTTAAAACATGTCTGGAGGGGGACTTTAAGCAAAGTCTGTGAAAAAATTCAAGTTGCCAGTGGTTTCCAATCCTAGGTCAGGCTCTCTAGGATGACGAGGGAAAACTGCAAAAACCTGAAGGATGAAAGTAACCTGAAGGAAGATGCAAAGTTTTGGAGCAGCAATACAAAAGGTGAGTGTTTCATCAGCAGTGGCCTGACTTAAAGTCATAGTATTGTGCTGTTGTTACTGCAGAGAAATAAATTCAAGGTTCTGCACTGTTACTTTAGTTTTCTGAGAATAGTTGGAGCTCATTAAGTACCATTCTTTATGGACAAGTAGGCTTAAAGACCATAGCCATTAATAACCTGTACACTGGCTCTCACTTGATTGGTCAATAGCAGTGTAATGCCAAATAAAGCACGATAAAACTCATTGGAGGCATTCACCTTTCGTCATAGAAGAAGGATTACAATCAGTAACATCTTGTCTTTAGTATGGGATGTTAGTTTATTTAGTCTGTAAAAGAGCAAACTTTACTAAATGTTACAATAACCTTTTTTCCTTTAAAAAACATGACAAAAATAATAATGTGCATCAGCAAAAGATTACACAGAGTCAATCTGATAAGTTCCAAATTAATTTAAGTTAAAAGACAGGGTGGTCCTGCTCTCTGAAAAAACAATTATGGGAAATATTTGCTATAGTTTTGTAAATCATTTCAAAATGTCTAACAAAAAAGCAATACATTAGTTAAGTTATAGATTTAGAGGTGACCATATAAAGATTTATACTTAGCTAAATGACTATTTAAATAAAAAAAAAATACAACTGATGCCCAGCTCATCATTCTGAAAACTGTTTCTAGATTTTCCTATTTTTTTTACAGTTAATATTTATTTAATAACATGCCATCTCTATTTCATTATGACACTTTTTATGAGCAAGCATGTCCATCAGTCAACACAAATGAGGCTGGCCCTGGTTGCTGATTGCAAAAGACTAAGCCCTTTGCAATTAGTCACTTTGCCTGTTCATGTTCGCGTATGAGGTGGCAAATTAACACTAGCCACCAGGCAAATCAAATGCTGCTGAATCTTTGGCAGTGACAGGAAAGCCTGTCGCACAGCCACACACTTTGGCAGGAAGCCAGCCATCATTTCCACGTTATTTTCACCTTTTGAAGAACATTTGGAGTGTGGAATGTGATTTTTCCATGCCAACGACAGCATAAAATGTAGTATATTTCTATAACTAAGAGTATTGAGCCGACCAGAGTCACAGCTAGTCAGCTACCTTGAAAATAAGTAAAGACCTTTTTGTTTTTGTACCACATTCATGCTTTGTTGACAATGTCAAAAACATCATTCAACTATTTACCTTCTAGTTCAGCCTGTAGCTGTCAGAAAATCAATAGAATGGGATCTTTATTTGTTTATCACCACATTGTACTTCTTTTCTATGTTGTTTCCCTTTTGAAATGAATGAATGAAAATGCGCAAGTCCATTTTTAAGTTTACAATACATGTAGAATAATTAGAATCCTATTATGTCTTATATCTTTTAGCTCAAGTGTTCCCATATATAAAGAACAACATTGCACTTCATGTAACTGAGCTCGCAGCTGTCTCACACAAGTCCTGGACTATTGTGAGATGTCTGCTCAACCGTGTACAAGTTGATAGACTCAACCATGGTCATGGCAATGCTTTTGCCAGTATTATTTATCCTTTAGCATTCACTTTTTTTGTATTTAGCTTAAAAAGACTCATTGTGGTGTGTAAAAGTGTGCAGATAGCTGTGTCACTACAAGAATGACCTGTAGTGCAGAACACAGAACATGTCCTGGTGCACGGGAATGAGAACTTTTTTCAAGGTCTGTTTAATCTAAGAATAAGAATAACTTCATTCTTTTTTTTTTTTTTTTTTTTTTTTTTCTTTCTTTTTTTTGTTTTCTTTTTTCTCTTCTCTC
Source organism: Epinephelus cyanopodus (assembly GCA_026686955.1). Taxonomy (NCBI): domain Eukaryota; kingdom Metazoa; phylum Chordata; class Actinopteri; order Perciformes; family Serranidae; genus Epinephelus; species Epinephelus cyanopodus. The sequence goes on from CM048929.1 coordinate 23,236,556, forward strand.
TTTTCTTCTATTTGTCAAGGGGAAAGTAAGGAACAAGCAAGGGGGAGGGGGCAGGTGCTTAAGTCCTGAGTTATATAGTGACAGTGCATGCGGAGAGAAGGAGGGGAAAACAAACAAACAAACAAACAAAGGGATAAACAGGCAGTGTAGCTGATGTATTGTGGTCTTGAGGTGGTGCTCCATGCAGATTATCAGAAATACAAATATACGTGTCTACTATACTATACTGTACTGAAAGAAATAAACAAAAGAGAAGTCTATGCTGAACACCAAAAATGTGAGAGTTTTGGTGGAGGGAGAAAGCCCGACTGTAGAGAAGAGAGAGTGCTTTGTGGAAGGTTTCAGAAGCAAGTGGGCCCCTTTGAAGTGATCCCATCGGTTCTTTGCGATGCGACACGGGGCAGAAGTAACGAACATGCATGCGTGAGTTTAAACCCTCCAAATGTGTTTATGAAAACCAACACCAGGGTCCTGGGCCGGCCCTGCGGGGAAGGGGGGCGGCCAGCCACCCCAAGACCACAGGAGCGCCCAGACCCCAAGACCAGGGAGCCATAGAGGCGGCAGGACACCCCGTAGGCCCAGGACCCGGGGCGACAATGGCCGGCCCCCCCAGAGAGCCAGAGACACACCCCAGACAGCGGGACAGGAGGGCCCACCCACCCACCGCCCGACGCGGACCGCCCCCAACCCCCCACCAACCACCACCCACCCCCGACCACCCACCCACCCCCACCCCCCAACCAAAGACGCACCAAGGGACCACCCCCGACCCAAGGCGCCAGGCGCGGGGGCCCGGCACCGCCCCCGGGGAGAGAACCAGCACCACACCGAACGGGCCCGCCCCAGGCACCAGCCACCAGCGGACGTCGGACCAGATGGAAGTGAGAGCCCAACCAGGCCCAGGCGAGTGAGGGAGGCAAAGAGGCGGCGATGCCGAAAGGCACATGTCCCCCGCGCACCGGGAAACCCGGAGACCAGGAGGGGCCACCCGCCCGAACCCCCCAGGACGAGCCACACCAACACAGGAGAGAGCGGCCCACCGCGAGCAGTGAATCCCCCATCGGGACCCCCCAGCAGAGGGCCCAATGACCACAGCCGGTCAGGAGGCAGAACCCCGGCAGGAACCCACAGAGCCCCCAGGCGTCACCCGGCCCACCCGCTACAGGGCCAGGGGACCCCCCGGACACCGGGAACCCAGCAACACTACCATGATGTAAATGGGCTCCCTGGCTCCAACCCCCAACCCAGGAGGGCCGGGCCCCACGAGCCACGCCATGCATATCAACAGTGTATGTTAACCCACCACCCCCCCTCTTACTATGATTCTCCGATCCCTGACGGAGAAACATTAACCCTACACCGTGAATGTGCATGTGACTGCCCATAAGTGTGGTGAGATGCATTAAAATTGAAGGACATAGGAGACAGGTGTGGCCGAGGCTGATGGCTACAGGACACTACTGTCCTGCAGCCCGTACAGCCATAAGGCACCTGGAACCTGTTCCCATTTGTCCCCCAAAATGTAGGTGTATGTGGTGCTTTAAAATTAGAGGACAGAAAAAGATGGGCCGGGGGGCAGCATGGAGGGCTACCGGACACCACTGTCCCATAGCCTGCCCCATCATGAAGCCCCCAATCCATCCGTGATCTGCGCCTCCAAGAGTGAGTGTATGTGGTGCGTTAAAAACTGCGGAATGTGTGTGTGGAGAGTGAACAAAATGTGGTTTAGGAGGCCAGGCCAGTGTGGGCCCGGCCCGGAGGCCGGAGGGCTGGATGACAGGGGCCAGAAGGCGGCGCCAACCAGACCCCGGCGCCGCGAGGCCCCCAGCGCCCACGGACAGCGGGCCAGGCGGGCCCCATGGAAACCCAACAGGCCCCCACCCAACCCCGCCCCCCAAGCAACTGCAGGCCAGGCCCCACAATGGTCCCGACCTGGGTCGCACCGCCAGCAGCAAACCGACCCCCAGCAGAAAGGTGGGACGCGCTACCAGGGGGCACGGAAGACGAGCCCCACCCAGCCCCCCCGAACCCCGCCACGCAGGAGCACAGACCAACCCGCAACACCGCCAGTACCCCCCCAAACCGCCACAGACCCAGGGCCGGGCCCCCAGTCCATCCGACCCGCCCCCCCACCACCAGCCGCACACCAACGGGCAGGCCCACACTGCACAGCACCAGAACACCCCCCGCAGGCAGTACCCAGCCCCCGCACCAGGCCCCCCAGACCGAGGGAGGACCCCAGGCCCGCCCAAGACCGGGAGAGAGGGGCAGGGAGGGACAGGGAGAGGGGGGAGGGAGGAGGGAGGGGGAAGGGCGGGAGCGGCGCGAAGGGGGGGGAGGAGGAGCCCACCCACCTCGCACCACCCGGGGCGGAAACAGCCCCCCAAGGGGGACCGGCCACAACGCCCCGGCCCAAGGAGCACGAGGAGACCCCACCACCTCCGGGCACATAGGGCGAGCAGTCCAGACGCACCCGCCCCCAGGGGAAACCGCCCGGCCCCGCGACCCCACACAGAGCCACGGAGCAGGCCCGGACTCAAGGGGGAGAAGGTGCACCTAACACATGCTTAAGACCTTGAAATCTGATGAACCGCTGTGGCATATTGTGGTGTGAGAGATAGAGGGAATAGGGGTTACATCATTAACAGAAACAGAAACAGGTTATATATGGCACAACAGTATTTCTAGACTTGTAATATTTATATGTACAGGTGGCATATGCTCACAGGCTGAGTGGCACTATACAGACATGTTTAGTGAGAGAATAAATGGTGACCATTTTTCTGTAAAGTATGTTAATTGATTTCTGTGGCCGGCAGAAATTTTCTCCAGCGAAATATGTTCCACAAGGAGATTCAGCCAATGGTTGATGTTGGGTCTGTTTATCTTTCCAATTGACTAGGATTGTTTTCTTGGCGATGGCGAGAGCTACAAGAAGAGAGTTGCAGTGGCTGTTCGGGAGGTCAATTGTCATCAGGTCTCCAATTAAGCACAGGTTGGGTGATAGTGGGATCCTGCAGTCCAAAATGGAGGAGAGTTTTTGAGTGACTGTTGACCAGAAGTGCTGGACGGGTGAACATAACCAGAGTGCATGAAAGTAGGTGTCTGCAGTGTTCTGAGTACACTGAGTGCAAGTGTCAGATTGACTGAAGCCCATTCTATTCATCTTTTGTTGGGTGACGTGTGTTCTGTGGAGTACCTTAAATTGGATAAGTTGTATATTAGTGTGTCTTGTCATCTTAAATGTATTTTTGCATATCTGAGTCCAGAAGTCAGGGTCCGGTGATACACCCAGCTCCTTTTCCCATTTTAAAATTGGTAAATGAATAGAGCTGGTCTTTGACAGTAATTTATAAATCTTGGAAAGGTTCTTCTTATTACTCGGAGAAAGCTTTGTAATATGTTTGGCAAATTCTGGTGGCTGCAAAGTGTCCTGAGGCGCTGGAATTCTCTTCTTGATTGTTTTTATCAGTTGTAAATATTGTAGAAAATTTCCATTTCTTATTTCAAAAGTTTGGAATAAGTTTGTGTATGTCATAAGTATATTGTCTTGGAAAAGGTGATGGAGATGAGTTACTCCCTTCAACTCCCATGTGCTAAAATGGAGAGGTCTTTTGTTGATTTCAAAATCCGGGTTGTGCCAGATTGGAGAGAGCAAGCAAGGTTCTATCTGAGAGTTTGTGATTTCTAGTGTTTTCCACCAGGCTGACAAGGTGGAAGCAATCATTGGGTTCTTAAAACAGTTGTGACGTTTGAGTGTAGTGGTGATAAACGGGAGGTCAGAGAGTTTTATATTGTTGCAGTCCGCCTGTTCTAGTTCGAGCCAGGAGTTGTAGTCTTCGTTAGGGTATAGCCATTTCAATAGGTATTGTAGCTGGTTAGCCAAATAGTAATGTTTAAAGTTAGGAGCGTCCAAACCCCCTTTCAGTTTGTTTTTCTGAAGGGTGCTTAGGCTAATTTTTGCTGTTTTGTTCTTCGAGTAAAATTTTATAATAGCAGAGTCTAATGACAAGAACCATTTCGATGTGGGAGTGAATGGGATCATGGAAAAAAAATAATTAATTTGGGGTAGAATTTTCATTTTAACTGTGGCTATTCGACCCAGGAGGGAGATGGGAAGATTATTCCAGCGCTTCAGGTCACCACAGATCTTATCTAGCAGCGGGCTAAAGTTCAGGTGGACCAAGTCTGATAGTTTGGATGAAATATTTATGCCAAGATATCTTATGTTGCCCACAGGGAGAGAAAATTTTTGGTCTGCAGGATTCCAAGAGTTCTCCGTTATTGGCAGTATTGTCGATTTGGACCAGTTGATGGAGTAGTCTGAAAGTTTAGAAAAATTTGTTATGAGATTAAATACTTCATGTAAAGACGATTTCGGTTCTTGTAGGTAAAGTAAAATGTCGTCGGCATATAGATTAATTTTATGCTCTGAATTGGCGGAATGGATACCTATGATCTTGCTGTTCTGACGGATTGCCATAGCCAATGGTTCGATGAATATTGCAAACAGTAGAGGCGAGAGTGGGCACCCTTGTCTGGTACCTCTCTGCAAAGTAAAGTTTTTAGATGTGATTCCATTGGTGGTGACTGTGGCCTTAGGGGAATTATATAAGGCTGATACCCACTGGATAAATGACTCTCCAAAGCCAAATCCACTTAGGGTGGCAAATAGGAAGGACCAGTTGACCTTGTCAAAGGCTTTTTCTGCATCAAGTGACAGAACAATTGCTTTTGTATTAACACGTTGAGCTTTACTTATCAAATTAAGAACTCTTCTGACGTTATTACTTGAGTGTCTGCCATTAATGAAGCCCGTTTGATCATTATGAATTATTGTTGCAATTATTTTCTCCAGTCTAGAAGCAAGTGCCTTTGAGATTATTTTGATATCACTGTTAATTAGTGAAAGAGGACGGTAGCTAGAAGGAAGTGTGGGGTCTTTGTCTGGCTTTAGTAATAGTTTGATTGCTGCTGTATTCATGTGAGGTCTTATACTTCCGGTCTTTTTGATCTCTGTCACTGTCCTGATGAAAAGTGGTGCTAATATTGTCCAGAAATGTTTTATAAATTCAGCAGGAAAGCCGTCTGGACCTGGGGCCTTACCTGTTGGCATTTTGTCTATTGCGCTCTGCAGGTCATTAACAGTCAGGGGGGCATCTAAAATATTTCTGTGTTCCGTGGATAATTGAGGTAAGTTTAGGTTTTCGAGAAAAGCCTGAATATCTTCTGGGTTTGGATTGTTTACTGTTGAATATAAGTTATGGTAGAAAGAATAGAAAATCTGATTGATCTCCTGAGGAGATTGTGTGTAATTTCCGGAGGGCTCCTGGATTGTTGTTATCAGAGATTTTTCTTTATTACGTTGGAGCTGATTTGCCAAAAATTTTCCTGATTTGTTACTGTGTTCAAAGTTATTATATCTTAGTTGCTGTATAATAAATTCAGTTTTCTTTGATAGAATATTGTCCAATTGTGATTTTTTACACTGTAATTGGGTCCATACCTGATCACTTGGATTGTTCGCATATTCCTGTGTTAGTTCTTTAATTTTTTCCTCAATGTTTTTCTCCGCTTGCAATTCCTGTTTCTTTTTGTAGGAGGAGTATGATATAATTTTTCCTCTGATTACTGCCTTTCCAGCCTCCCATATTAGAGATGGAGATAAATTTGGAGAGTCATTATCTTCAAGAAAGTTTGCCCACTCCCGTCTCACCATCTTATCAAAGTCTGGGTCTTTAAGTAAAGAGATATTAAAGCGCCATGTTGGGGACCGTCTATGGATGGTTTCTATTTGCAATTGAGTGATATTGGTGCATGGTCACTGATAATGATCGGGTGTATTTTTGTGGTAATTTTTTGTGAGATGGAGTTATTTAAGAGAAAAAAGTCAATTCTTGAAAATGAGCGATGCACAGGAGAGAAGAAAGTATATTCCCTCTTCGATGGGTATTTGAGTCTCCAGCCATCGCCAAGCCCAAAATCATCCATATATTCCTGTATTACCTTAGCCGATTGTGATTGCTTTGTGTGTACTGAGTTACTAGATCGGTCTAATGAAGCATTTAGGACTGTGTTAAAGTCTCCTCCAATTATAGTTGTCGCGCTGCCTGATAGGTTAGATAGTAGAGAGAAGACTGTGTGAAAGAAGGCTGGATCATCATTATTCGGGGCATACAGATTAACGATTGTATATAATTTGTTAAAGATTGTTGCCTGAATAATGATGTAGCGGCCTTCTGGGTCTGTTACCGTGCTGTTTAAAGTGAATGGTAGTCTCTTGTGGACCATGATAGAGACACCTCTTTGTCTGTTGTTATAGCAGGATGAAAAATTTGATTAAAATTTGGATCTTTAAGAGATTTTTCTTCTGACTTTAGCAAGTGGGTTTCTTGTAGGAGGAAAATATCTGTTTTCAATTTTGTGACAAAGTCCATCACTTTAATTTTCTTAGCCTGTGAGCGGATGCCATGCACATTCCAGGAAACCAAGTTTAGGTGTGACATTGACAAAGTGGGGGTTTTATCATATTGTGTGAGGGTATGGAAAATAATCTGTGTGTGTTTCTGTGTGAGTTTCTATCTGCGTGGATTTTGCATGAGTAGATGTAATTGTTAAGTGTGTGTACTACAGTCAACCGATGTGTCATGGTGAAGCATCGCAGAGTTATGGAGCAGAGCATCAGAATATATACAAGCACGTTTAGCAACCAGAAGCGCCTGCGTGTTGAGGTATTCACAAACCTGAAAAACAAAGGGGTTACATGGAGTGTATTTGTGTGTGAGGTGAGGGAGGGGGGGGGGGGGGGGGGGGGGGGGGGGGGGGCATGAAGGAGGGAAAAAAAAAAAAAAAAAAAATTGAGATGGAAAGGGAGAATACTGGGTGGGGTGTGTGAAGTGTACATTCGCACCATGTGAGATTTTTTTTTTTTTTTTTTTTCTTTTCTTTCTTTTTACTAAGTCAGTGTTATGTTCATTATGTACACATATATAACCATACATCCATATGTACATACATATACACCTGCATACATACATACATACACCTAGATATACATACACATACACACACATATATATACATATACATACACACATACATATATATATATATATATATATATATATATATATACACACATACATATATACCCGGGCCACACAATTAATTGCATTGCAATCACAGGAATGCTTAATTATCTCTTGCAGGAGAAATGTGTGATGATACCATTTTGAATGAAATATACATGCCTATATGTACTTTGACTGTTTCAAGAATAGTGCAGCCCCAATATATATACATGCATACACACATCTTATGATCTTTTTTTTTTTATATTCCTTTAATATAATTAAGCTATGGTTCTACTTTGTTTTGTGGTTTTAGGGGCACTTATCTCACTTAGAAGAGCCATGGGGTGGTGGTAGAGTTGCGGAACAGTTGACCATCTATGTATAATTTGTCTACCACAAGAGAGGTCCTATTTCCCTTCTGCCTGTGCTCTTTTAATATGGGATATAACACTTTCCACCTCTCGTTGATTTCCCTGGGGAACTGATCGTTCATACCGAACGAAGTGCCTTTCAGCTCTCGTCCTTTACTTTTAACGAGCATTTTCTGCTGATAATGTTCAAATTTGGCGATGATCGGACGAGGACACTGACCTGCTCGGGGTCCGAGCCTGTGGACGCGGTGAAAGGTGATGTTGTTGACAGTCTCCGTCGGGATCTTGAGGGCCGTCACCATAAACTTTTTTAAATGGGCTTCTGGATTGTCTGTTGTGCTCTCCGGGATGCCAGAAATGATTAAATTGTCTCTCATACTTCTGGACTGTACGTCGAGGACAGTTTCCTTCAGGAGTTTATTTTCCTTTTTGAGGAGATCTACATCTGACGTGACCGCCGCTAAGGTGGAGCGGAGTTCAGCGTTGTTTTGCTGCAGGTCGCTAATCTGCTGGTAAGTGAACTCCAAGCTTACCTTCAGGTCTTTTATCTCCTGGTGAAGCAGGCCGAGCACTTCTAGCTTCTTGTTGATGGATTCCAAGACGCTAAATTCGGAGGATAATAAGTCCTGCGTATCGGTGGCTGAGTCGGTCTTCTTCCTCTTATTGGGGTTGTCGGCAGGGCCCTCCATGACGCACTCGTAGTAGTAATGGTCGATAAACTCTTCTAGGTCCTCCACTCTGGCTGATGGTGCAGGCTGGAGTTGTCACCCGTTAGGTAATTATATTTGTTTGGCTAGTTTGTTGGTATCTGATCTAGCAGCTAGGCGCCGCCATGTTGAATCTCAAAATCTCACAGTGGTCTCGCGGTCTCACGCTGTCATCTCTCTCCCAATAACTTAATAACCAATAAGAATAACTTCATTCATCCCCAAGGGGAAATTCAATTATCTGTCAGCTCATCTATTATATATAAAAGAATGCCTGATGGCTGTTGGTATATAGGATCCTCTGTATCTCTCTGTCCTGCATCGAAAAGATAGGAGTCGTCCACCACAGTTTTTTTGGTCCATCAAGGTGTTGTGGAGTGGATGATCTGGGTTGTTCATGATGGCCTTGAACATCTTCAGTGTGCATCTCTTCACCACCTCCCCCAGTGTGTCCAACCTGCTACTACTTCTACTGCAAACATTTAGCTTAGATAAGCTCAGTTTAGTTTACCTTAATTTACTTAGCATAATTTAATTTTGCTTAGTTTAGTTTAATTTAATTTAGTTTACTTTAATTTAGCTTAGTTTACTTAGCTTAGTTTAGTTTAGTTTAATTTCATTTAGTTTAGTTTAGCTTAGTTTACTTAGCATAGGTTAGTTTAGCTTAGCTTTGTTTAGTTTAACTTAGCTTATCTTAGTTTAGTTTAGTTTAGTTTACTTAGCTTAGCTTAGCTTAGCTTAGCTTAGTGTGGTTTGGTTTAGTTTATTTGCACATACATGTATAGAAAATACAGGAAAAAGAAATCAAAAGTTCAAACATTGTTCATACATTAAAAGGAAATTACAGCTGCTGCGCTGCAATGGTTGGGGCCGGTCAATTTTAGGCAAAATTAGGCAATTCTGAGCAACAAACACACTAAAACAAAGCATATCACAACATAGAAGTTACATCATATAGTTATGGCATGCCCTTCAAATTGTGGATGAGTGGCTGAAGTGATCAGACTCATAATATACAAAGGAAAGAAAAAACTCAAGAACAAGAAAGTATAACATTAACTGCTAGCAATTATGAACAAACTGGCCTGATCTAACTTAAAGCTAAACATTATCCATGGTGACAAAGATGAAAACATTTTTCAAAATATAAAAGTAGCTATTGGATAGACTCTGCATATTGACTGATAGCTAAGCCAAATAAACAGGGAAAAGAGACAAGGGATAACAGGGAAAAGTGTTGATAAAGAGTATTGGTCTCTCCGCGAAACTGCCTGGATCATAATTATTTTAACCTTAGTAGTCTCTAATCCACATAGCATGATGCCTGAACATAGGACTTTCACATTAGAATGTCCTTTCTGCCTTAGCTGAGGCTTGAACTCACAACTTCTGAGACTGAGGTCTGTCTTCTTCTTCTTCTTCATCTGGCTTCACAAATTGACTAAGCCAGGCATCAGGGTGCCAGACAGTAGCCATCCATGCCATGGAAAAGCAAATTTTAAAGTGAAAGTTCCAAAGCTGTAGCACATATGGTTGATTTGTTATGAATTTTCAAAGTTTTGAAATTTAGAGGCTTGCTGTAGCGCCACCATCAGGACTATTGTCTTGTGTGTCCAGTTGAGGACATCTGCCATGGGACTGGACCTGTATGAAAAGTGTGGGTAGATTTCTCATATGGAAATGTGGCACAAGCTGAGGCATGAACTCATAATCTTCCACACCAAGAACCATCCTCTATCTCACTGAGCTAATTGACAAACAGAAATGCCACATGTAGCTTCACAAGTTGACTAAGCCAGTCACCTGTGTGCAAGACAGCATCTGTTAGTGTGTAAAGGCAGATTTCAAACAGCTGGCAAAAATTCAGTTATTAAGACAAAAATCTGAAAATACACAGATTGCACCTAGACAGCATGGAGATGTTGGTAATTTGTTTTTAACAATGATTTATTGGCTCCATAAGTGAAAAACTGATGTTTAAAAATACCATTTTTACATTGACTCCAATTGTTGGCATGGAAGTGAAATTCAAAATGCTGTAAAAAATTCAGTTTTTGAGATAAAATTCTGATATTTTCCAAACATCACTCCAAAATTTTGTCATTTTTTTAATGAACATTGAAAATGTATTTATCAAGAATTTGCATGTATATGTTTACAGTGCGTTTACAGTCAAACATTTTGATGCACTGTAGGCTCAATTTTTGATAAATCAAAAATCTGTGTGGATCGTTTGTGTAGGACAGTCTGAAGATGCTCTGTGGCAAGTTTGGTGTCAATTAAGCAAAAATTGTGGGAGGAGATAGGAAGTTTTACAGTTTTTGAAAAAAAAAAAAAAAAACAGAGTGATGGACTTCATAATTTGCAATAGGTTTATGTGTACAAAAGTTTCTTCAGTATTGGGTCTACATTTTGGTGAAAGCTGCAAATCTCTAGCATATATGGTTGATTTGTTGTGAATTTTCAAAATGTTTAACTTTAGAGGCTTGCTGTAGCGCCACCATCAGGACTATTGGCCTGTTTTTGCAGCTGAGGCAATCTGGCATGGAACTGGACCTTTGTGCAAAGTTTGGTGATTTTTCACGCATGGGAAGTATGATTTCCTCCGAAGAAGAAGAAGAACATGCAGCAAAACAATAGGGTCCGATAAAAATGAACATTGTATAATTGAATAAGAGTTCCAGACTAAGAAGTAATACAGAAATGTTAAAGATGTATAATTCACACAAAAAACATGAACAAATTACAAATACATCAATGAAGTGTTAAGAGTCTTTGCAAATTAGAGTCCTTTTCTAATGTTTTTTGAATAACAATAACGTTCCAAAGAGATTGTCCTCTATATTTCAATGAATATTGATAAAGAGAAGTCAGATGGAAGATAAAGGTCCTCAGAGTGTCTTGTGGATAGGAGTGAATGTCTGAGGAAGACTTAAAAAAATTCTGACTCCCTAGGCAAGTCACAAGTGAGATGTACATATTTATGGATGAATACACAAGTCTGGTAAATGTTAACATTAAAAATTGATAAAATCTGATACTTTCCAAAGAGAGAAGCAGATGATTTGCATTTTTTAGCAAAGCTAGTCACTCTCAAAAATTTCTTTTGATTAGAAAAATCTTATTGAGATAAGTGGGACATGTGGCAGCCCAAGCAGTATTATATGAGGGTAGATTAAGCTATAGTAAAAAGTCAGAATACAGGAATGATCGACCAGTGAACCAGTCTCTTACAGACAAGTTTGATATGGTATTTCCAAGTTAGTTTTTCATCTACCATGACCCCTAGAAATGTAATGTAAGGAATGGGGGGGGGTTCTGTCTTAAACGATGTGAGCATCAATGTGGAAAACTCATAATCGATTCTAATTTTATTTTTCTATTTATTTTTCAAATTACCGTAACTCTTCGACCATTCGCTACTGATGTAATTCCAACAGATTCCAGTGATATACGGTACATTGCGGTAAAGACGGTCATTACCTGTGGAGGAGGGGAGGGAAGTGAGGACAGCAAGAGGAGAGTGACAGCTGATGCGGAGAGTGCAAGTTTGAGTGATTTAGCGGAGTTTTACCGGAGTTTTGGTGGCGTTTTCTTTGTAAATAATATTTAGTATTGTAAAGAATAGTATCTGTGGTTTTTTTGAGAGCTTTTGAGTTTTTTTATGCCGTGTTTTCGTCGTGTAGTTCGTAGTTTTGCCATTGTTCGTCTTTTTTTTTTTTTTTACTATAGTTCGTGTTTTTATAGTTCATAGATAGTTATAGTCAGTTATAGTTTTGTAAATGCTGGAGGAGAAATGTCGAGGAGGTCGACGAGGGACAGGAGAGTCCTGTTGAGATTTGTGGATGAAGAGGATGGACCGGAGGAGACTGATGGAGTGTAGACTAGTCATCTCAACCACAGTAAGTAATACAGTTTGTATGCACTGGATATGTATTCCCAGCTTTATTACAATAATGTTTTTCAATATCTAGTGTAGATTTTCTCATTGGCTCAATTTAGAATCGAGAATCGTTTTATAATTGAAATCATTGCCCTCGGAATCGGAATTGAATTGAATCGTGAGGTGCCTAGAGATTCCCAACCCTCGTAAGGAACCTTTGTCAAAGCAAGTGTTATTTTAAACAACTCACTGTCCTCTGGAACAGAAGGTAAACCTTTCAAGCCCAACACACGTCTTTCCTCTAGGTCAGGGATACTCAACTTGCTTTGCCCAAGGGCCACTTTTGCAAAATGACAGGAGGCCAGGGACCAGTCACAGTTGTCCCATATAGGTCAGGTGTAGGCAGGGGCATGTCTAGGTGGGGAGGACATTCAGGGCTTAGACCGGACCTTTGCCTGGGGGTCCAGGGGATGCTCTCCTGACGCTTTTTTGACCACCAAGCTCAATTGTGATGTTTTTTCAATGTACTGTGGCACCATATTTGTATTGAAAGGACAAAATGTGAATCAATTTAGTTTCATTGTGAATAGGAAAATGGGGGCCACCCAGCTGCGTGTCAGGGGCCAGATTTGCCCTGTGGGCCGCAAGTTGAATATCACGGCTCTAGGTCTTTAGACAGTATGTTGCTATGCTGTATGTCCAACTCTACCACAATCACAGCAAGATGGCCGTTTTCAACAAACATAATGGAGTCTCCCATTCATGCAAATCAATCTCAGTACCTTTTGCAGTTAAATTAAGAGGTTTTTTTTAAAAAAACAGTAAAAGTAAAAGCCAAGCCACTTTAATATCTAGAGAGAAGTTGTTCTAGGGCACAGATGGTAAATGCACAATCCCCTCTGAGTTGTAACCTTGTCCTCAGGACAACCAGAACCTGGTTAGAGGACCAAGAGATTTCACTTTTTTATAGAAGGACGGACATTCAGAAATTCATTTCAACTCATCGCTGCATTTAGTTTTCATCACAAACCTTCAGCTCAATGTTTGGAAAGATTATATTTGGCTACAATTCTTATTTTAACATCATATCTTAATTGAAAGACCCAGGCTTGGACATCCATTAACAAATTAAGACATAGATCAAAAGAGAACAGCTTTTAATTAAGATTTTTGTGAATCTAAGAAGTTTTTTTGGCAGCAGTGTTGATTTAATGCCAGTAGGCAACTACTGTTGTGCTTCTGTCTGGTGGCCAAATGTTTAACAAATATTAAGGCATTATTGGCAGTAAACAATGAAGTATCAGTATGCAAGGCAGCATGTTGGGGAGGTTCATATCCTTCTCTGTTACAATTATTTGTCTCCCTTTTTAGCTTTCTCCAAATAAATGGTATCAGCCGTCCAGTTTGTTGCATCAACAGCTACTCCAATTGCCTAAGGGCAGCAGATTCCCCGGTAGAGGGATGGGGAAGGTGTAATATCAGTTACTCTTTTTTCTATAGCTCATTCATAGAGTTTTGGGGAACTTATTCACAAGATGTAGTGCAGATAGTATAATTCAGTTTGAAAACTATTTTACAATTCATAGCGACATTATCTTGGAGCCCACACTCCCATGGCTCTGGGTAATAATGTAAGTGGGGGGAAATATTCACGTAAAGAGCTATAAGATCTTTTCTGTGGGCTTGAAATGAAATGAATATGGTTCTCGTTACAAAAGCTCATTATGGATGCATTGTTAAAAACATCTTATTTTCATCGTGTTTTTTTTTTCTTCTTTTTTCTTTTTGTAGATGGCTGACATTTTCTGACAAATAAAATACAGGAGTCACTGACTGCAGTATCCAATGATCTCTCGGATTTAATTTCCATAACAATTTAAAATAACTGGTTGAGAAGATTGGTTGATTATTATGCTCAGTCCTCAGTGATGGACAGGCAGGTTATTTAGTCACTTTCTTTAGAATTTTAAAGATCACCTTTCACTGACAAACTCAAAATGTGACAAGTGGAAAGAAACTCAAGAGAGTGAAATACTTTTTTTTTTTTTTTTTTCTATTTGAACTTGTTAAGCATACTCAGTACTGAATGACTTTTATGAACAAAAACAGCCTGGAAGGAGACTTAAGATGTTCTTCTCTTCATCACTGTAACACTTGAACACTTCTATGAAACAAGCTTCCTTGAACTTACTTGCACTATGTTAGGAATAACATCACCCCACTTCTGCCATTTCCTTGATCACTTGCCAACTAAATGCCACGTGTGCTGAAATTGTAACCACACTTTAACTGTGCCTTTCTGTTTCAAATATAAAATGTAGTTCCTGTCCTCAAAATTACTGCTGTTTGTGCTGCTCTGCAACATTACACCAAACAGGAAGTGGCTCTCAATGCTGGACCAGGGCTGTGTTAAGAATCATCTATGCACCACACACCTAATAAGTATATCATCACACAACAGACCTTTGTGTGGACAGACAGTATCTTACAGAACGCTCTGAGCTTTAACTACCACATCAGTTCCTGGGAGCCCTCTTGTCGTTGGAGATGCCTAACCATGGCAACCAGTGCCAACCTCTCCTCTCCCACTGTGTATCTCATAGGCATCTGTGTTGTAAGATAACACCTAAATCACTGGAAAAGTTGTGCAAGTAGTTTGTAATATTTTATTGTAAATGGTATGCAATTAACATACCATGGATTTCATACAAAGGTTTGGAACATACTAAAAAATATTACACATTGATTTAGCACACTGAGTAGCAGCATGGAATTTCCTTCAGTTTGTTAATTAGTTAATTTGGATGTCCAGATTCACATAAATATAAAACATGTTTGAAATTAAATTTGGACTTCAATGAGAAGCATTTTATCTTTTGTTGGGGGGTTGTTGTTGATTGTTAGCTGAATAGCATTAACTCCAAGTATTGAAAAAATAATGGGTGCTCACTGCTGTAAAGTCTTAAACTCCTTGTGAATGAGAGATGCTCTTGAACTCAAACTGGTATAGGAAAAAGTGAAGCCACCAGGCTTACCTCAGGTAAGCATTGATCCAAGGGTATATGCTTATATGGCATATCAAAGTCAAAATTCACTAAAGGACACCCACCAGTTACGACCCACACTGGGTCTTCCTCAAGGGGACCATTGCTCCGATGGCCCATTATTTGGAAACCCCAATAGTTCAAAAGATTTGTCATCGGACCGGAGGCAATTGTCCAACAGCTTGTTACCCCGAAAACAATTGCCCATTGCTCCAAAAAAACACACTCTTCCAAACAGATCATCAGACCTTTCACAAGGCATGACCTGCGCTTGATTGGCTAGTATTCATTACCTTCATTGGTTGGGTTGGTTAGGCTTTGGCATGACCAATGAGGCTGGTTGGGGTAGGGTACGACTATCAGGGTGGGTCAATCAGAGACAGAGTAGGGCGGATCATGCCATCTCCATAATAGGAAAAAATATATAACAGCAGGTCTGACTGATTACAGACTTCTAAACACACCGAGAGTGTTTTCCGAGCAATAGGCCTACGGAGCAATGGGACATTTTGGCTTGATTAGGTTACATAACTGAGATAGACCCAATGTGGATCGAAACCAGTTGGTGTTCTCCTTTTGTGATTTTTAACTTTGATATGCCCTAAACTAATAACAGCATTTTAACTATACCCATGGCTCATTAGTAGTGTATCTGAAGTGAACTCAGTGGCTTCCCTTTTTCTATAAAAAAAAACATTTCATAAATCTCTCAACAAGATTCAGTTGAGAACATATGCATTATAACATTTTGTCATTATCATCTTGAATCATGAAAACATTGATTTGCAATAGTCATGATCAAAAGCACCTACAGTTGAAATGCCCAATGGCCCTGAGGCAGCTATTTCATTCACAGCTTACCGCACATAAAAGTCTCGATGAGTCTAAAAGAGACAGATTTTAAATCCCAGGTCTCGCGAGGTGTCAGATTGTTCTGTGTGGCAAGAGAGGCGTGATCAGGACAACTTAAATTTGATTCGTTGCTGTGATCACTGAAGCTGGAGGGTGTCTTCAATTAAATATTTTACTTTGACTTGTATCGCGGAAATTAAGTCCCAGGGCTGTAGGCCGTCATCCACCACATTTCTCTGCAGGAGAAGATCTCGTAATGAGAAGAGAGAAGTAATGGTTTTCTTATTGTCATTAGGCTTCATACTCTATGACAGCTGAATGTAGTGTCTTACTTCTCGTTTCATTACAGAAATAAGTTATTTCGTCGGGCCCCTGACTACCAGACCTTTGGAATGACTTAAGATTGTGAACATGGACAGCATTTCAGATCAAGGCTGGGCAGTATAACATCAGTACACCATGTGTGATTCAGGCTCATCCAGCAACAAGAAAGCAGTTAAAGATGTCAAAATTTCGATTCATATTAACTTTAATCACACAGGTTAGCTTTTAGCAGCTAGCTCCACATTCTTGGATATGTTGCATGCAAGCAGATGCAAAGCCCTCCTCACTGCCAGTAATCACTATACCACTTGAATACCATTTAGAAGAACACTTTGTTATGCAAATACATAGCCAGATGGCTTAAGATCTTTTTAACGTTTGAGTCCTGCATGACAGCAATATTAAAACCTATAGAGCGGTGTCTGCATGAATCATCATTCAAAAGGCATACCTCTGCACTGGTGGAAGAGTTTACCTATTTTGTACTGCCTGCATATTCTCCACACATTGTGTCTGTAATCAGACGTCACAAAGAAGATGCTAATGCAGTTCCAAAATACTTGCACTTGCATCCACTAATGAAGCTGTTTGGATGCTCGTACTTAAATTAACTGTGGTTTTGTAGAATAAAATACTTTTCTTAGGAAAGAAATTGTGGTGGCCGTTCTGTGATCTCACTAAAACAAAGTGCCAGCTGTGCCAAGCGGAGGCTTTTTGAATCTGCGTTGAGATTGGAGGAGAGAAAGCAAAGTAGTTACTCTAAGTCGATTCTTACTTCAAAGCACTGCATTTTTTACTATCACTTGTCTTGTGAAATATGATATGTGACAACTGAGTTGAAATCCCTTCATATTGCTGAGCTGAGGATAAGGTGGGTGGAAAAAAAATAATGTAAATGTCACTGAATGTATGATTAAAGCTTTTTGAGTTTCCCATGAAAATATTACCGTGAAAGGGATGTGTACGAAACAATACAGCTGTGATTACATCCCTACAGCCAACATGCAATATTAGGAGAGCCCTGGCAGTCTTGATAGGAAGGAACCCATTAAAACAACAGCAACGACCAAGGGGACAATAAGCTGCAAAACCAAATCAGCCCAAAACACTCATAATACTGAAACATGAGTATTCATTTTCCCTGCTATGACAATCAGCAGCATGAACTCATCATAATGCACATGCCAAACAACAACTGAAAGGAAAATAAGCACAGTTAGGACAATAAAGTAGTGCAAAGGGCGCACATGGGTGAATAGTAGTAGCATAGGACTAGAAAGTAGAAGCAAGCTGACAACAGAGTATAAGCTTTGTACCTTAAAAGGATGGTTCACCCTATAATCAAACTACATATTTTTCCTTTTACCTGTAGTACTGTTTTGTTTTGACGTGAGTTGCAGAATGTTGGCGATATCGGCCGTAGACAAGCAGTTCGTAACAGCACAAGATGTAAACATTAGCGGCGCCCTCCTCAGCTGAGCTGTAATGTTAGCTCGCTCTGTGGTTCTAGGTGAACTACAGTAGCGGGCACACTTTCTTCTGCTCCGTGATACGGCTGATAGGTGTAGTTCAGCAGACAGAAAATAGTTCCTATATGAGACAGCTCAAAACAAGATCTGTCTATCTTGAGTAACTGGGTCATGGATATTTCTGTTGAGTTTTTCCAAATCAATTCATTTATTTTTTTGTTGCTTTGAGCACCATAGGCCATGTGCCATCTACTTCCATTAAGCCCAGCTCAGACCAAAGATTCGCAATGGGAGGAGTTGAAACAAGCAACTACTTGCAATGTGCCATTCTACAACATTCTTAAACCCTGCTGGTTCACACTAATGCAACTAGATGAGATGGTGTATCTTCTCTACGCAACAACTCTCTGTACTTCCATTGTGATTTCCATCTTTTCAGACTTAATCTGTGGCAGAATATAATTTGTAGCTTTTTAAGATATGAATGAGGATAGTGATAGTGAGATACTGGGCACAGTTGCATTTGTAGTAGTGATGAAATGGCGAAAACAACACAGTGTCACTCACCTCGTCATATGTCAACATTTGGTCATGGACCTTCCACATCCAGATACGACGTAGAAGGTACCCTTGGGACCAGTGGACTTCACTACAAGCCGACTGGCTGTAGAAACAGGTGACCAGCCACATTCCACAGATTTGACCAGCGGAGTTGCAGGTGACACCATCAGCCGGCTGGAGTCAAGCTGAGACGGGCTGGTTCTCACTGCTGCAACTTCTCTCTGCAATGTTCTGGAACAGTTTTGTCACGTTGCAAATCTTTGGTCTGAACTGGACGTTATGAGCCTGGAAATCCAGACTCATATCTAGAAAGATTTTGAGTCTGGCCCTCACCGATACACCCTCCCTACCCAAGGGGCGGCACTAAGTGAGGCATTTTAAATGCTGCCGCACGCAATTGGATAGCACAATAGCCAATCAGAGCAAAAAACAAGGTGACGTATTCATTGCACTAAGCCCCATTTGTTTGCCGACTAGTGGGGCTAACTGATATATTATGCTTTTGCCGTATCCCATCGGCAAAACAGCAAAAATGTCCTTCCTGGAAGCGAAGGCTTCTAGGGCAGTCTTCTGTTCGTCTCTCAAGGAAAAAGATAAGTGTTGTTAGCTTAGCATTTCTTCCAAAGCTAAATCAAATGGACGCAGTCCTTCGGCAGCTGCCATCTTGGCCATTGGTGATTCAGCAAGCTCTGCTCGTCGGGGCCCTGTGCGGTGCAAATTAGAATTTGCTAGGGGCGGGGCATCTGGATTTCCAGGTTAGGACTTTATATCTGAGAGAAGGCAGACATCACCACAGTCCATATCTCCAACACTCTGCATTTTACAACAAAACAATCTAGCTTGATAAACAGCAATACAGCTACAACTCTTAACAGTGACTTCTTAAACTGAAGAAGTGAAAAGTTAATTCATTCACTCACCAGGTCCCAAGGACAGAAAACTTTCACTGCTCAAAGCCCCCCTGAAGCAACGTGATTGAACTGTTGGCAGGTTAGCTTCCATGTGAACTGCTACATGAGTGTTGGAACTAGGAACAGGCCAAAAGAGTGGGCCGGCACTGACAGCTCAAACGGCCTGGCTGGATTCAAAGGGTGGGTTTGATTTATTTTGCAGCAAGGAGAGTTTGTCATATTAAAGTGTAGCTGTGCACTCCTTTTAATAATGCACTTTTAATAATGCCATGGTTTATCAAGCTGTTTAAGATTATCTAAAATCTATGGTATGTTTACCCATGCTTGAAATTATGCATACCTTCCCATGCATTGCTGTAGGATTCTTTTGCTGGATACTGAAAATGGTCATTAGGGACTTGTAAATGTGCTCTCTGCCTCATCCACTTAACACGTAAATTCAACAAGCTTGTACACCTGTTAGCAACTTACATCTGTCTACTTTGTTTTACAGAAAAAATAAATAAAATTCAGATGAAGCACTGGAACGGAAAAAAGTGTTTACTTTGTTTTCAAATCACAAAACAAAATGAATTATCATCGGTAACATCACACATGTTTCTGACTCTAATCTGTTCACAGGCAAATACAAAAGCCTCCTCACATTGCTTCCTTCCTGTAATTGTTCACCCAGCGAACTGTCATCATGAGTAAGATTCTGCCGTTAGCAGCCCAGATGTCGGCACAAGTAAATTCTCAATAGGGTGTCGGGAGCAGAAGTCGAGATTTCAGACACATTCTTATTGATTATTATGGTTTTGTGTTACTACTGACAAGCGCAGTGTCTCGTATCTGTGGTTTACACATCTGTCATCTCACAAACAGATGTGGAGCGTTGCATTTTGGGATTGTTTAGCAAAACAAACAAGGCATATGCTTTAAATTGTGTTGGTCAGGTTTTGCCAGAATATTCTGACAGTGACATAGACAAACAGTAAATGTAGTGCATGTATTTTGAGATTCAATAGGCAGCCTTATGTCGGTGATACACACTGCCAGTGGTCTCAACAGACTGCTCACAAATCCTACTACTGTATAACATTTACTACAGCGGTGACTTCACCCTGCACTGGCAGTTTCATAGTGTAATGGAAACTTCAGGTTATTTTTGCGACATATTTTTATGTATCTGCAGACATTTACAATGGGCACTTGTGTCAATTCAAATTTGATTTATAAAGCACTTTTCATATAAAGATCTTCTGATGTGCAGAAAAATGTATTTGTCATCTTTTGGCTCAGGAAAAAATCAAAGAGGAAAATTCCAACCCGCATAAGGTAAAATGTGCTCCCATTTCTCATATAAGAAGTCGCCGTGTCAGCTGAGAGAGTAATGACTACAATATAATGAGAACAAATTGAGGGATTGTGGCGGAATAGAATAGCTTAACTTTAATATGCTATTTAGGGGAGAGAAAAGAAACAGATTTGGAAGGATTGTCAGATTTTATTGTTTAGATTATTGTTATTGTTGGGTCAGTAGAAATGAAAATTGCACTATTAAATAAATTACACTATAAAACTAGCAACCAGCATCCACTGCTGCTGCAGAGACTGCTGCACTAAATGGGAGAATTGATTTTAGTTCTGTTTTTCTATGACAGTTCATATTTAACAACTTTGTTGAATTGGATGTTTTTAAGAGAAGGAAGCTTTTTCTGTGGTGCAGCACCACATTGTAGACAGAATACTGAATCAGCTGTTAAATACTGTGATGTAACTTCCTCACCTACAAAAAAAAAAAGAAACGTTTGTCAGTTAAATGTCCGATAACAGTAATAATTCTAACAATAACAGAAACTTTTAGGACTGTAGTGAATACTGTGCAGTTTTATTTTTAGCATTTTCTGTCCTCAATATCTTAAAAGAGCTGTTCTTGAATGCTTGTTTTTTGTTTGTTTGTTTTACATTCTTTCACTCATGGCTCTGAATGAGTCTGTTCATTAACATTTCATACTGCAACCAATGCTGCCCCTTGAGGCTCTTAAGGTGGTGCAGTACACAGACTCATTATTTGCTCTTTGTCAACTGAGACTTCATTAAAAAACCTAATTACAGATTTTAATTAGAATCCTTGGATTATAGTTTTATATTATCAATATACTAATCACATCCACTTACAACCCTCAGTGTTAACTTATTGTCAGAGTGGCAACATTTAAATTCACACACATGCAGGAATAGTCCTTCAAAAGCAAGTTTACATTTAGTAATAAAAAAAACTTGTTATCAGTCAGTGTGTTTTATTATCTGGTTTTATTGTTTGCTTATGTTAATGGAGTATAAACCTCTGTATTTCCATAAGACTGAAAGCAAGTACTCAAGTACTGCCACTGTACCATGGCTCTGTAGCCACAATTAATAAAAAATTAAAAAAACAGCAGCGCTTAAATTATGATGTCATAATCTGTAAACCACTTCCAAAAAATCTGAGAAATTTAATTTAATTCTTGCACAAAAATTCAGTTTTTCACTTTTGTGGTTGTTTGCTGGATCAGTTATGTGTGGTTTAAAGCCCAGTAACCAGTTGTGTCTTTACAATTAAATTTTATATCGTGATAACGCTGTGGTTTGGTTTAGGCACAGAAGCTGCTTGGTTAGGGTTAGGAAAACATGTTTTGGCTTAAAGTACTTGCCTGGTTTGGTCACTAAAACTCGTCTAGAGATGTCTGGACATGTCATACCTGCTTCTATTAATCTCAAACAGTGGTCTGCTGCTGTCTGCTGCTTGGCAGCTGTCTTACAGGTGTCACACCATCCATCTCCTCCTCCTGACAACCTCAGCTCATATACATGTAATCTGAATTTCACTTTAGAATTGTTGATGTAATATGAAGGAAACATATAAATGTGACATATCTGTGGTTTGCAAGAACGTACAATGCCAACATTTTATTCTGGTGACTGGGCTGTTGAATGAATGGGCTGTCACTGTATAAGATTATAGAGATAAATATTTTCTCTGTATTGGAGGGTAACCAAATGACTAACCTGTAGAATATTTAATGCATACAGTTCATTGAGGACTTAAATCTTAAGTAGACTAGAAACACAGTGCCATTGGTTGTAATGTTTATTTACAAGGTTGTAGGGAGAATGTTTGAGCATAAACTATATTTCACTGCAATCACACTGTTCCTCTGTCACAAACATCCTATTCAGTGATTTGTATTTATTTTCATGGGTCAGCCTCTCTTCTTTCCTAACTGAGCGCCAGAATGACCCATTGTAATCCTTGTATAAAGCAGGAGCATAATAGCCACCATGGATAAGTAGTGAGGCATATCAGCAAGGTCAGCATGCTCTAGGCAACAAGTATTCTTACTGGAGCACCAGCAGAATGCTGACTGGTTCACTGCACGAGTTTATTGAAGGGAATAAACTAATCCAAGGACTTCAGTGCGACAATTCTTAGCGAGGGTAGTAGAAGTTTACCTAAAGTCACACTGTGCAGCATTGTGTCCACTGCTAACAGGAGTGTAGTCTCCTGTGAGACAGTCAGTGGCTGGCTGTAACCACTAATTTCCCCTATCGTGCCACGAGTGTGTCGGCCTCTAATGTGATGAAACCAGCCGAGTGCAGAACACTGTATCACGCTGGCAGTGTGCCAGAGATAACACTGTGAGGCCAGCTGAGACGCTTACCCCTGTTGCAGAATCTCTCAAGAAAAGTCAAACACACCCTGCGTTTCTGCACAGAGACAGCCAGCCATGCTGATAACAGCTGAGGGTTGAGCACTGCTGCATATTTTAAGGCAAAATTAGAGAATAAAGCAGCTGAGGATGTGGTCGCCTGGGGTGTCGTGGCAAGGCCTGCCTGTGGTCTGTCCAGGTCCAGGTAGTTTTGCCCTGAGGGCTACAGATGATCCAGCTAGGTGCATGGCCCCCACTGCTGAGGTGTTTCTGACCTGAAGCATTGTCTTTCAGATACAGAAAAACATAACAGGAGGTGAAGGGATAGACATTACATGTTTGTTGAGTATTCCAGTTTGTTTGCCCGCACTGACGGGCTCTTTGGCCAGTTTCATCTATGGTGAAATTTGAAAATATTCAATTGACCTAGAAAGCAAAACCCTTTGTCCCATTTTTGGCTGGACTGCAGAATGTGAGGCCAGCCCTTTAAACATGGAAGTAAGTGAGTGAGTGAGTGAGTGAGTGAGTGAGGTTTCACCATTGGTCGGGGTGATGGTGAGTGTTGGTTGGGTTGCACCATATGAGATTTTCACGGTATAATAACCATCTCAGAAAATATCACAGTTTCACAGTATCACAGTATTACAGGATACAGAAGGGTTATTTCTGGTTGAACAAACATTTTATTACTATAATTGCAACTTGAAATCAATTGGAGATTCTCCGTCCAGTTGCATGTTTTTTTTTCAATATTGTAGATAACCAAATGTCCATGATATTATAACCATCAACTTTTATATCAGGGTATACCATAAAATCGGTACAGTATATCGCTGCAACCCTAGTGTTTTATTTACTTGCCTCACTGATAAGAAACAATAAACTGCAGAGACAATAGACAATTAACCCCATGCAAAATAGCATTTGAAGTTTTGGGTGTGATTTATCTTGGCTTCATATGAGTAGAGGAAAACTCCACTAGCTGCTAGGCTAATTTATGCAATGGGAAATGTCAAAGGCTTATGCTAATATCATTAGCACGTTGTATATTTGGTAGTTTAGTTATAATGGAGCCAAATTTTGAAACCGTACGTTTATTAAATGTTGCTGTTGTTTCTGGCTTTTAATGAGAAGAGGTATGCTGCCGCTTCTGGTCACAAATTGAAAGCCATAGTTTAAAATTAAAGGTGTTTCAAACTGGGCTAACCATACACTAGGTTTTGACCCAGTCTTGTTACTATCTAATATTAAAATTTGCTCTAGTCCCTCATTAGACCGGAAGTTTTCCAGTGATTGGAAGTGAAATAATTTCACTTTTGTATATTTTGGTGGGATTCAACAACATAAAATCTAAAGTGTAAGAAGGTTTCATGGTTGAAAACAGGTTGGTTCAAACTGACTGACCTAAAATGAAATCAGAGCTGAACATTTTAACACAAATGTGACATGTCCAAAACAGCTCGGTTTCAATACAGGCATTAGCATAAGAATGTAGGCTATACTGTCAGAAAATGTATTATCTCAGACAAGGCCTCATTTAAGTACAATGGGGCCCTGGGGCTATGACTTTTTCAAGGCCCTACCCAACTCCCCCAGGCACCATTGCAACTCATCTATTGCCCTGTTCAATGGATGGAGCGCAAACATCAGCCACGCTTTATTTGTATACAAATAACATGTAATGCGTCAACAATCAATCGTGAATGCAGTTTATGACTGTTGTGGCACTGAAAACAAGTCTATAATTGTTATAAGCCCGTAGTGAAACATACATATACGCAAAGGCGGTCCTGACCTCCATAGGACCCCAAGCAAAAATCTAAGGGACCGTCCTGCCTTACCCATGAGCCATGCAAGTCAAATTGCCTGGACTGATCCCCACAAGGGTTGCTGCTTATTTCATGTATGGTATGAATACATATGAACGTGTCAAGTGCAACATGGTTATCTTTTCTAAGCTGCAGTTATAAACATTGTTGCCCATTGGCATTTATGAAGCGTAATAAATAGTAGTATTTCAATCTCACCTTTGTCAATCTCAGACCACAGTTCTTCAGGTCGCTAGCAAGACAGACGGACAAGGGAGACATGCTCTGCAAGCTAGCAAATCAACTTACCGTTACTGTTATTCATTAATATCAGTCTTGGAGAGAAGAGAACACAAGTTGACCTGACTGCTTTTTTTGTGACCAGAAGGCCTGAATGTTTTGATTAATTTTCTTTTTACTTTAAATAATGTCCTGCTTTTCAGTGTGACAGCGTGGGTACAACAAAAAAAGAAGATATATTTGCTCATTAAATATGTACCTGTACATCCAAAACTGATTTATTTTCAGACATAATTAACTTACAGACAAGCTACAGGCCTATTAGCAAAGTTATTATATTTCCCCAGCATGTTTCAGCTGATATGATGTTGTTTGATGAATGCAAACAGAACACTGCACATTGCTGATTTTAACTTGCGACACAGTAATGTCTGATTATAGCACTTAGATGTAGACTGTAATATATTTTAACCACATACAGTAGAAACACTGACCGGCTGCAGTGCAGAGCGTCATGTCATGTCATGTAATGCACGTCCATCGACGCACGTAAACAGTGGGTGCATCGCGCGTACAGGGGAAGTACTCGAGGTACAGCAGCCAGGATGTGTCAGAACAGTGAGGGATTATTAAAAAATACTGCTTTTCTGGAGCATTTTATAATAGTACCTTTGTGTGGAAGGTGGTACCTGCACTTGCAGTGCTCTCACTGACCTGTGAAAGCCATTTGTCTCCAAAACATCAGCTTTCATGAGTTAAGATAATAGCCTTGTTTTCAGCTTTGTGACAATGCATTTCTCAGATAGCGCGATGAGTTTTTAAATTGGTCATGTAACATAAGAAAAAGGAGAATTTCCTCAGCCCATACAGGAACATTCATCCTCAAGTTACATCATTAAAAAGTGTTAATAATAAATAGGTAGAAAAAAAATAATACGTGAGAAATAATAACTAGAAATAAGACAGTAAAGACATAAATAATGAATGTAGGTACACAGACAGTTCAATAATGATGGTTTAACAGTGTTAAGATATGATGAAAAGGGACCCAGATACAGTCGAAGTTTGTGGGTTTTTTCCTGACATAACAGTATTTTTTCAGGAGTATATAGGATACAAGTCATTGATCCAGTGTTCTGCCCTGGGGATTTTTCTGATGTCCAGTTTCAAGGCTACATTTTATCCTCTGCATGCTCGCAAGAGGACTAAAAATACTTCCCATGATGAGTCATGTTAAGTGAGCTGACATCACAAACTATAGTACAATAAATCAATATAAGATTTCAAGATTTTAGAAACTTTAGAAGCCTATAGGACTGTACAGCTCCAAAGCTTTTGAAGAAGAGTCCAGGTAGATAGTCTACATCTCCTACCAACATATCCTCATTCAATGGTCCATATGATACCTTACAAAAATGCACATACAATAGTTCATGATATCTGACAAATTAGCACCCCACAAATGACATTACATAGTTAGCGTAAGCAGTGAGGGTCTTTAAAAGGAGATGATGAGTGGATCCTGCGGCTTGCAGACCACCACAGGCAGCAGAACAGGTAAACTCACGATGGAGAACTGGGTGACGGTCTCTTCAAACAGCCACGGGGAACAGGCAAACAGAAACCAGGATGGTAGAAGCAGGACTCTTAATCAGGGGCAGAAGGCTGAGTGGTTTACCAGGGAGCAGACGAAGCAGGAGTTCAGTTCAGTTCAGTTCAGTTCATTTATTGGTCTTCTTAGAGAAATTTGTCTTGGAGCTAGGGGTCAGCATACACATACATACAATCAACATATAGGGCTCTAGTTTCCCGGCGCAGCGCAGGGTGTGGCGAACCCCACGCAAAGCTAGTTTCGAGCAGCGCAACCGAGCTCAGTTTGGTAGTTTGGCAGATCAAGGTGCGCTGAGATGAGTGTGGCAGCGCAGCAGGGGGAGGTGTCGACAGATCCAGCTTGACGCAGTGACAGTTTCGTGCCAAAAGGCTTTGCCGAAAGTGCGCTAAAAGCTCGCCAGCTGAAACCACGTCTACTGTCAGCGCAGGGGGAGCACAGCCGGTGTAAGTGGAAGTTTGGCTGACCGGCAGACAGTGTGCACACGTCACCAAAACCTCACAGGCAGGTTTCCAGAATGTCAGGCACATTAACGATGCAATAAATACCCACAAACACCACTATTCAATGCAACTATCTGCAATCAGCACATAAATGTATCTCTATATCGACTGTCCCGTCACATCTGATGTCAGATCAAAGGGGATTGGCACCGTTTGGCACGTTTGGCACGCGTAATGGAAAGCCAGCCGGATTTAATTAACACTGTTGCAAACTAATGAGTTCACATCCCTCTCAGCCAACCACAAACAGCCACAGCATCAGGTAGGGAGTATATATTCAGCACCTGTCATCTTAGAAAAGTCAAAAGAAAAGAAATAGGGTGAGACTGTGAGAGAGAAAGAGAGAGCGCACACGTGCAAGAGAGAAACACAACATTGATTTACAATTGTGGTGACCTCCTCCCAGGCTACCTTTGCATCATCAGCCCGTGGAGGTCTCCTCGCAGTTCTGTATGTTCGGACACTGCGAGCTTGGACCTCCCGGACCAAAACATCAGTTTCCTCCTGGGAGAAGTTTGGCTATCTGACGCTGCTGCTCTCTTCTGCCATGGTGAATTGAGTAAACTCTCATTACGCCTTTGCGCAGCACATTTAAGGGCGAGGAGAGGGGCTCATTTGATTGGTGTGATGTGTGTAAAACCCACTCCACGCCTTCTCTGCTCCCTCTTTCCGACTTGCACCGGTAGGAAGGACGAAAGTGGGAGAGAGGAGTAGCTGCGCCAGGGCGCACGGTGTGCCAAACTTGCAAAATCCACCTGGCCACACCCAGTTGGCGAAGCACAGGTGCACTGCATCCGCCTCGCCTGGTCTGCAAAACTAGAGCCCATAGTTACCAACATAAAAAAAAAAAAAGAAAAAACATGTTACAACACATAGTCACATAGGAGAGTCAGAGACAAGCAAGATCGGCAACAAGGAAGCAGTCTGGGGACAAACACTGGAGAGTCTTGCATGTTAATGACAAAGAACAATCTGGCAAGGAGAGTCTGTGAAGCAGAAGTCTTTATACTGGCAGGAGGTAATGAGGCACAGGTGAGAGCAGCTGGCTTGATGAGATGGGTGTGGTGGCCTGGCAGGAGTGGGAGATGTGTCCACTGGTGATAGACTGGTAGGTCAGTGTGGTGTAGAGGCGGGTGAGTGAAAATTTACTGAGTTAACTGAAAGTGGCATGTATGGTGAGTGAAAAGTGCCCACTGTGACAGTAGGTTAGGTTTAATACCTTAAAATCACTAAAAGTTCACTTGGTTTCACATAGTCCTGGCGGAGGTCTCCTAGGGGAAAGTCCTGTGTTGTTTGACCCATCCACTACCCCAACCTGCCTGCTTATGCAGATTTTCAGTCTTTAAATGAATTACTTTCGCACTGTTCACTGGTCACGTTCCTTTCTGATTATATGGGCTATACACAAATTACTAGTTTATGATTACATGAGTTATTTACGAATTGAGGTACATAAGTTTTCAAAGGCATGAGAACAGCCTGCTCTGACACATGGCAGAGACCCCAACATTAAGCTTGTTTAGTCTATAACGAGTTTAATATGTCCTGTGTGCTGTTATGTTGAATTTGTCTGTGTGTGGTGGATATTAATACAATCTGTGGTTTTCAAGATCTCTGGTATGCTGTGAGCTAATTAATAAGGGTGTTGTATGTGGGAGATGTTATGCCCTTTGTAGAACTAAGTCTGCTATCAAGCACCCGCATTTCCGATGGGGATTTCTCAGGCATATCCTACCAACTCACTTCTAATCAAATGTTTTATTTGTAGGTACTTGAAAAGATTATGCCTTGGTTAATCAAATAATTCAGATAATTAGAGGAAGCTAGCAAACATGCCATTGATATATAGGTCACTGATACCTCGATGGCTTTCCCAATCCAGAAAACTGTCAGCAATAATGTATCATCAAGTTCATCATAAAAAATAAAAAATCTCCAAATTTGGAGCTACAGTGTGACATATTTAAACTTGCCATTTCAGGTAACCCTCCATTAAAACATGTGTTTGTCTTGTGTTTAGGTCTAAAATGCCTCACATATCTCTTCTAAAGGGTGTGATGTCTGTGGAACTACCTAAAACACTGAACAAGCTAAATTAGGTACCTCATAAAAATGATAGCAAATTGCTGTCTAATATGGGAACAATAATGGGGAAACAGTCTTCGACTCAACACGGGCAAAGTAATTTAAAATCTCCAGCGCACTTGTCATCTCCAGACTTGTCAGTACAGACAGCAGAGTTAGCATTAGCATAGTGACACAACAACACTTTCCCCACCATTGACAAGATATTCCATTAATCTGTGTTTTCACTGCAAGAAAATAGGGGGCACTGTTACACATCTTGTGAAATAGAACAGCACTACCATGTCCAAAAACAAATGAAGCCGGAAACCAGAGGAAGATGTAGCAGTTTGTAAACTGCACGAAAATGCCGGCGCCAATGGAAAAGTGTACGGATGTGCAAGCCATAGAGATAGTGATGGAATAAGACTCCAGTAATTCTTGTTTTGATCAACATTCTGAATCCAGTTTGGACAAAGAAGCAAGAGAGTTTGGTGGGACGAAACGGGATCTCCATGACGGTGACAGTGTCACACGGACAAGACGACCACAAAGGAGAGGGAGACAACAGAACACTGAACAATCAGTGAACGTGTCAACGTGTTCCACTATACCATAAAAAGAATATTATTTTCATCATATTATATTATCATTTTTTATACAGTTCAAACTGATGTAAAAAAAAAAAAAAAAAAAAAGAAAAAGAAAGAAAAATGCAAAAAATTTATATGTGAAATTGATTTTATAAATTTTGAAAATGGATATGGTTTCAGAATATCTTTGACAAAATCTCTCTCAGCTTTTTGTTTTATTTCTTGGGGGAAAGTGTTAAAATAACTTACAGTTAGTTCAAAATTCACATGCTTCCAAACACGTGTCTCAAGGGGAAAGTCCGCATTTTAGTGACCCATCCTCCACCCTAAACTGTCTCCTCACAAGACTGGGGCTGCTTCCTTGTTTACTCCCATCAGTGCATTGGTCACGTGACTGCAGCCTTTGAAAACATGTGGGATATGTAGAAATTTGGGCGCATTACTTTTTGAAGGAACACATACAAACTGTTAATGAGAACAGCCTGCACTGCTCTTTCACTGGTTAACCTCAAAACCGAAAGCAAAACCTAACACAAGAAGTGGAGGAAAACCATGTAAAACAGACTATTAGCGTTAGTATATGTATTATATGCTTTACAGTGTGTATGGAGAGGGACTTTCGGTTTTTACTGATAAACCTATGCGGCCCCTAATTAAGAAATCAACTCTGTCTGCAACTAGCGAATGACTTGCTATTTTTGATCTAAAAGCATGATTATGCAAGTGTGGTTTCAATCACTCTGTGCTCCCTTTGCCTTGCTGATACTTCATTTGTATGCAGCCACTTTCATTGCTTGCCCCTAGGAGAGCAAAGGTCCATATAATAGTTATTCCAAGAGCTCTGCTTTGAATATTTCAAAGGGATGCAACACAACTCAGAGAAAATTCAGATCAGTACAGATGGATTAATCAATGCTTTGGTATTTCACAAAGGGAGCCTGCATTGAGTTCAAAGGGGGGAACTTGTTAGCCAAACACACATGGGGGGGATGCTGGACTATCTTCTGCTCCTCTGGAGCTGCAGTCTATGCGTCAGGTATTGACATTTCTATAGACTCCTCTGTATCGATCTGAGTGAAATGTAGGGAGTTTAATTGAAGTAAGGAGTCATAATAAAAAAGCAGAGGCAGTTCACACTACGGTTTGTCTCTGTCCGCGTCGTCCTGCAGTGCCAAATACGGGGAGCTAAGTGCTAAAATATAAAATGAGGACATGTGTCTCTTCTCGCATGTATCATCCACAGAGACTCACCTCCCAGCGCTTAACTGAGATCTTGTGCTTAATTATGCATGTAATATGTTGTCAGAGGAATTGTCTCGAAAGTGTGCGATCCGGCTTTTCCCCTGTCGTCACTTGGAGATATGATCTATTAATTGCTCTAATAAGAACTCTTTCTAATGTCTCTCTGACATATGTGGAGGGCTATTTCATCTAATACAAGGTCGTGTTGAGCTGAAACGTCTTGTAGACTGAAGTCAAAACACAGTGGAGTGTGAAGCGTCTGATGCAGGGCTGATGTCAGGATCATATTCTTCTAAAACACATCATAGTATGTGAGGAAAAACATCATTAGCAGTATATGGTTTTCCATTAGAACTGATAATAAAAAGGAAGCTATAGATAGGCTGAATTAAATTGACTCACACAGTAGAGTCAAAGCTGTTCAATTTTGCTTTTGACTGATGGCAAATTATTTCATTCGGGCTAGTTTTGAGTATGACTGCAGGAAATATAGAAATGTATTTGCGAGGATCTTTTCATTTCATTGATCTGCATTCCTCCACTGACATTTCTGCCCTAGCAAGCTAAATTCTGAGGCTCAGTACGGTTGAGTGGTTATTCTGTGAATTTATTTCGGGCCACAGTTAATTTAACTTAGTTTCAGGTGAATATCTACAGTGTATCAGGTTACTTTTAATCTCAGAGATAGGATTAATGTTAGAAATAGGGTTATGTAGGATTACAAATGTCAGTCAGTGTCAGATGAGCAGAGAGATCTAAAGATGTGACAAATTTGTATTTCTGCCTTGTGATAGGAGGTTTAGTTATTGGACTGCACAAACCAAATGTGTTTTTTTAAACTAAAAGTGCATAGTTTTATCCATAAATCATTTACAGAAAGGTGGTGTCTGATTAATTTGACCTTTACACTGTTCATAATCTAGTAGAAGAGGCTTTTCCTCTCTACATTTCCTTATCTTATCTTGTGTAGCAAACCTGAGCCTCTAATTTGTAATCACTCCCTGCCAAAAAACCACAAAAGTCTTTCCGTTAAAAAAAAAGGATGGATTTGTTTCTGTATCAAGTGCGAATCATGTGTATTGAAGTCATTTCAAAGGCTATGACAGCTTTAGAACTTATGAAGCTCCCAAACAAGATTGTGGTGTACCTAGGGCGCAGAGTCCGATTTAGTACTCTAAACACGTCATACTGGAGCACAACAAGGCTGCCGAGCCTGAATGCTTAATTTGCGGCCAGTGGGATGCTTTATCCAGAGATATAAACAAGTGCAGGCCCTATTGCATGCGCTGTCACGTGGAGTGAGCATGGGCTGAATTGTTAAACAGTGTATGGAGCCTCCTTGTTAACCCCCAGAGCCAGATTCCAAAGCATTCATTCAAGAAAGACTCCAGACCTTGAAAATCAAGTTGTGCATAGCAATTGAAATCATAACTCCAAGGATCTGGGCAGAGCTATGCGTCAAGTTTTTCATTATCTTTGACTCTTAGCATCACAGTAACAGTACACTGTGAATTCAAATGACCAGGACCAAAATGAAGAGCCACAATTAACAAGACATGATTTTCATATCGGCATAAAAATGATATCCTGCGACTAGATATATAAACTGTTTATTAATTGTTCTGACAAAAAGCCTTTTCTGTCAGTGTTCTCTGTGCTTATTGTGTGAGGATGGCTGAAAGTGTCTGTGTAATACTAAGCAGGCCATTTAATATCTTAGCAAGCCATCTCTTACTAACACAGGACTTCTTAGAAAAGCATCTTCAATTCTATCTCTCTATTAAACCAGGTGCACAGGCCTTTAGTGTGTGAGAAATAGAAATTAAATAGGGTACAGACTTGGGGGCTTTTATAATGATTCATTCAATTATCACATGTGTCATTAGCCTTCTGTAAATACACCCATCTGTGTGATTCATAACTGGATAAGTAGTATTTTTCCTTTGACTGTGAATATTATTTAATGCCTATATGACATACATGTGTTTATCTTTTTTTACATACATCATTGTTCTAGCTAATACAGAGGCGTAAAAACGCTGCTGCCTTTGAGGAAGAAAGGGTAGACAATTTGGTGTCCGATCTAAAATTGTAACCACAAAGAAATATAAGTATTTAACATGAACATTTAACATATCAGGATGTTTAATGGTATACATTTTTCTTTGCCTTAAATCGATGTCACACCACAGAATTGTTAAAACTTGCATCAAATTTCAGGTTTTAGTTACTTTTCCCATCAACATCCTCTGTTTATATGTGAACTGTTCAGATTCGAAGTGAGGGGGTGGCTTCTGGGGCCCCAGCTCAAAATGTTTTCTCAAAAATTGTACCAGAGATTTTAGTTTTTAAAATACCTTTTAACTTTAGCCCCTTTTACACTGCCAGATTTTCGGCGAATGTTGGGCCATTTTGCTGGCAAGCTGCGAGCGTTTAGACACACAGAGCCTGATTGGTGAGTTGATCCATGGTGCCCAATTTTCCACCTCGTAGGATAGCCATATTGGCAGAACCCTTTTAGTTTAAACAGACCGAGGCGGCCTTCTGCAACTGGAGGAGCTGTTGATGACGTGGGAGTGACTGGTAGTGGATAAACAGGAAACAGCTGATAGCAGGAATTAGTAGCTAGAGGGAAACGCAAACCTGACAGACACTGTAAAGATGAGCAACTGGGGAGACAAGGAATTGCGCGCCCTCCTTGTCCTCGCAAATAAAGAGGCCATTAACCGTCAGATGAAGTACGGGCCGATTTACGAGAGAATCGCTGCCTGAATAGCCACAGCTTCCCTCCCACGTCACTGTTTACGTCACACGCTGAAAATCATGTTTTATTACTTGCTCACGCCCCCCATTGCCCCGAAAAAGGAGCATTCTGTAAAGTAGGTAGGCAGCATTTTGCCGCACTCCCCGACATTTGCACTATTCCTATCTAAAAAGGGCTTTGTGTCATTCAAGTAATAATATAAGCCCATGTTTTTTTCCCAAAAGAAATTTAATATAATTGACCCTTTGCTAAGTCCTGCCCCCAGGCACAGACCAACCAATCATAACGTAGTTAGTTACAGTGTGGGCTCCATGTTTACTGTGACAGCTTGTCGGACCATCACAAAGGGGCGGGGCTTAGCAAAAAGGTCAATTGAATTGAATATTAGGTTAGAAGATATATTAAAGATGCTGTGAACTCCAGCATAGTATAACCAAAATAGGTTTCAAGATTAGTCTATTATGTAACTTAACATGACAACATCAGACAACATTTGCCTCTTCTTAGGTAGCAGTAGTAGAAATTTGTCATTTTTAACATTAGTTGTGTTATGGTTTCAGAATGATGAAGACAGTTGGAGAACAAGAGACACAAAATGATATGTTGGCTCTACGGGATGGTTCTTTTTATTCCTTTGGCAACAAACATGTTTTTTCCAAATGATGGACAGATTTGTTGCCACTCTATTGTCTCAAATGGTTTCACATATAATGCATGTAGCTGCTGTAAATGGGAAAAAAATCTCCCTGGATGAGCATTTACAACATCTGGCTCCAGCCCTGGAATTATTACAATACAATACAATACAGGTGTCAAATTCAGGAGCGATAGCAATGTTGTCTCCATGTTCAATTTTTTTCATAAAGCACGGGCTCCAGAAACTGAACTTTGTGGTACTGGAGAAAAGGCACCCAAGCAAAGTCATTTTTCAAGATATCTATTTTTAAAAAGTTTTCTGGGATTTAAGCTGGCCGATTAAAGCGAAAGCAGTTGTCATTTCTGGGTCATTCTGTTGAGCCAATGAGGACATAGATAGAGTCTCAATTAAAGATAGCATCCATCGCGTTCTGTCAGTCCTTAAACGCTGTTACGTTACAGAGTCAGACATTTTCTGAGTGAAGAAGGTCTTCAGTCCAAATAACACTAAATTATTCAGCCTGCAATTCACATGGAGTGAGTTCTGTACACTGTTTTGGTACATGTTTTTTTTTTTTTTTTTGGCTTTAACTGGATTAAAACTGTAACATTTACAAAAATACAAATGTGTTTTTATAACACTTGTATATTGATGAGAAATTCACCTGCTAAAACATGTTCTGTGTTGAATCTGTTCATTGTGTTTGAGAATGATAAACATGTGTGTAATGTTACAACATTCCTGGACACCCTGTCTGGCTGATAGGAGGGTGTCTGCTGTGCAATCTGGCTCTGCAGGACATCACTCACACAATCCTGCCAGTGGTGGAGTGTGCAGGTTTTCAATCAAACCTCACCCACTAATTTTACTAATCAGCATGCCTTCAACTAGACAGAGAGGAACGAAATCAGCTGGTGTTGAATTTGGCTGGAATTTAAACCCGCATATCTTCCAGGGAACAGGACTGGACACCAGCGGCTTAGAGGCAAACATGGCAGCACACCTCACTGCTCAGAGCCCTATCCATGTACAATGGGTGCACTGAATGTTAAATTCGGCACATTAAAATAATTTCTTGGCACACTCCATGGGCCTTGATGTTGCTGTTTCTTTTGATGATTCGTTCAAATTCAACCAACCTCTGCGTGTGACAAAGCTGTGTGGATTCACATTTAGGAAACTTTATTGTCCATCACAATGCGATAAAAAATACTGCTTACACAAGTGGAAATAAAAGGCATGAAAGACTATGTCCAAGGCTTCCAAGAATCCAATGAAGGATGAAGGATTTTTTTCTTTTCATTTCTTTCATTTTATTTATAAATTTTCAAAAAAAAAATTCTACATGTTGTCCACAGCACTTTTAGCATGCTGACCCTGGGGGGGTGTCACATGATGCAGAGTTTTGGGTGCATTAAAAAAGAGTTTCAAATGATCCAAGTTTAGGTCTAAGTCCACATATTAATACTTGGCCTTGGCCTCGATTTCCATATTCATGACCTCCTGTGTATATCTTGCACTAGGCTGCAAATTCCCGAGTGTGCCTCCAAGGTTGGAACCGGCGCAATGGGGTGTGTACTCAAAGTGGCTCTTAAGTGTAGTTTCAGAGGTGGTGGAAGTGTTGAGGGTGTTGTCATAGTTACTGTTGGCTATAAAAGCTTTATAGCCCCCACTTGTTGGGGATTGTTGAATTTATATCAGCTTTTTTTTTCCACCTGAAGTGTTTGAGAGTGTAAAGTTTTAAAGATTTTTGTTTTTTCCATAAACAAAGGTGCTGTATGGAAAATTATTTTTTAAAAGACATGATCACTTAAACATTTTACAGGGTGATTTGTTTGTGTCAGCCTCCATATTCAGAAGGGAATATTTAAATTAAAGCTGTACTAATCCATAATCTTCTGTCAACAATGGATTAAATTTCAGTTTGTAATATGAAAACAACAGGAGAAATCAAACAGCTCGCACACTGCAGGGCTCCAGTGCTCAGTCGAAATTTATTCAGGTAAGTAACGTTTCGAGCGTTTAGTTTGTAATATGAAGCCACAGAATTATTACTCAACTCTACAGTCACCTTTAGCTCAACACAGCATTCTACTATCTTTCAGCGCATTGTTTTGGTTTTCAGGCCCACAATATTACTGTTTTGGTTCACTCAGCAGGCAGCTGTTTAAGCAAAAGAAGTTTAAAAAACTGACTGTATGCTACCTGATGTACAAAGTTACTAAGCTGTGAACATAGCGCAGCATTCAGCAGATAGAATGTAAGAGATATTTCCCTCAGGGGTTGGTGGAGACAAAAACAAGTACAATGAATATTGGCCTCTCATTCACTCAGAACCTAGACAAATGTCTCAAAATGTATTCTAACTTTGTGCCATGTGTGCTGGAGCTGTCCGTTAGTCGCTCACTCTACAGCAAGAAAGGGCACTTCAAAGTAAATTGTGCCAGAAATTCAGTGTACTTAAAAATAAAGTTTGTTTTGTTACAAACTTCACATGTTTGCTGTTCACCTGCAGTCCATCCAGAATGGACCCGCCAACCCCTTTTGGACCATGAACCACCCGTTTGGAAGCTCTGCTCTAGGTACCCTTTCAATGTTAGTTTTGGATGCTCACAAACAGCATGTGAATTTACACTAATAACATGCACTGTCTTTTCAAAAGACACTTGCTTTTTTTTGGCGGAAAATGTAGAGTTTTCACTCGTTAAATGTTACAGTCACCTTTCAAAATAAACTTAGAATGTAGTCAAAAGAAAACTTTGTTTCTAGGTTTAATTTCTTAGGCTTAGGAAACAAAAATTTGTAGTTAGGTTTAGTGAAAAACATCATGGTTTATCTCTGGAGTGAAAAGGTCTTGACATAGGAGATCATTATTCAGGACATATTTTCTCATTTCAGAAGGTCTTGTTGGCTTTAAATAATTGTGCTACATAAAATGCTAATAATGTGATTATTGTTTTTTTAGTATACTCTATACTATATTCAACACACTTAGTATTCCATATTTTATATTTTAGAAAGGTAGTTTTAAGCAGAGCGATTAAATGATGCACCAGTCTTGGTAAAAATTAGTTAACTGAGATGCCAAGCAGTTACTCTCAAAACAGCAAAAGTGTCACAACAAACATACATCAAGCTACCAAAAAAAGAGGGCATTCAACTAATAATTATCTTAAGTTACAAACAGAAGTGTTAGCTGTAACCGATGGCCGTCGTTAATCAGCAGGAGATTGTTGGTGTCACGGTGATGTGAAAGTGCACATCTTAAAACAGAATAATTTGTAGGGAAAGACATCACTTATCTGGGTGCCCTGCTGTCCATAAAGAGCAAGTAATTCATTACTGTCACCCTTAAAGTACATAGCCCTGATTGCTAATGTGAGGGACACAATCACCATGCAAGCAAACACAGCCCGAGCAAATATGCTGCAGCACCGAGCCGCCGCGCTCAACAATGGAGGAGGATTGTTCATATAATTTATGACTCAACGTTTTGTCTTCATTTAAACCCTGCAATTGACTGTTGTTATTCTCCCTGACTAATGCATTTTGTGCTAATATTATTTTCTAGGTGTTCTTTCATACACAAAGCTGATGTGTTTGTTGGAAAACTAATATTAGAGATGTGATCCTGAGGCGACTGCTTTCTAGCAGCTGCCGACGTTGGTCCCAGTCTGACAGGCATGTAAAATATCTGTTTACATCATAGCTTGACAACAGTGTGCTGACATCTCCATTTCCCATGTGACCGCATGAAATAACCCTGTCAAAAATATATTACAATCCATACTTATGACATTTTGCTCTCTTCAGTCACACAAGGTCGTCGGGCTGGGGATGCAAACGCACTCTACAGCGGGGAGCCTTTGGTGCAATTTTGATGACGTCAATAATCATTGACAGTGAGTACAGTTTCCAGGCATCGTTTTATCATGCTCAAGGTGGAATAGATGGAATAAAGAAATCTGTTTCTGCTTGAGTCTCACTGAACCATGCACCACTTATTCAACCGATGTTATAAAAAAGAAGAAAAGGGGGGAAAAAAATCCCTTAACAGCATCCGACTCTGTGAGCTTTCAGTCAGCGTGTATTAGATTTATCACTTTCTTGTCCCTACACCTTGTTGATGCCTCCAGAGTACGGCTACATTGGTATGGGAGGGGAGGCCTAAGCTGTGACTATGACATCTTTCTTGGTGCATTATCTTCACACTCAATCTCCTTGGGGTACATGGAGTGCACAGAGGAAGTGCTTCCACCGGTTAAGTCCTAACATGTAACCAGACATTGCTTTTAGGGGTCGGCTGTTAACAGGGTTGACAATGCTCTTTTATAGCCTTGAGATTGAATATTCCCCGAGTCTCTCGCTGCAGAGGCCATGTCATTACAGCTGATAGCTCCATTATTTTTTGAAAGAGTTGGCAGGACTTTTTATGTTTTGTATTTTCCCTTGCACTTAATGGCTGTCGGTGTTCCTTACCTTTAGTGTACGTACTTTCGCAAGGACATTTTGGTTATGGCACTGTGGCTTGTGTGCTGTGCGGTCACTTTTGTGTTCAGATTCAAGTTTTTCCGATTATTGAGGACATAAAAGCCATGACTTTGTGAAGGTAAGGAGCTTCATATAAAGACCTATATATAGACAAGAGAACGTCGTATTACCCGCAACTTAAAGAGGTTCGAGAAGTAGGTGTTGTAAAATGCAATGTGGTCATTTGAAAAGATATATTTCACAAAAGATAGTTTGATATTTGCAGATAATCATATCAAAAACATCATGCTTCACTTCCAGTTCCACAACTGTTTCAGTGTTCAATGCATTCTCATCCAGTCCAGTCTCACTGCCCACTTGTCAAACACTGACACTTGGTCAGTGGCCTTTAGCGCCAGACATTGATGCACAGAGTCACCCTTACCAGCGGTATGAGAAACACCAGGCAGCTGCAGTTTTAGATGCTTTGGGCAATTACTGTAGTATAAAGAGCGACACATAGGTCGCTGCTGGTCCTGCTGCTTCTCTCCATGGGGTTTTTGTCGTGTTGTTTGCTTGTTTTAATTCTAATAAAGGCCGTGGATTTGAGTGTTTTAAAGGTGTTTATGTGGTTATTATTGGGTCAGTGATGGAGTTTTGTTAGCCACATAGGGCCGCCTAAGGGTGGGGCATAACAAATGTTAGTAACAACTGCACTTACTTTAAGCCAAACCATGATGTTTTTTCTAAACCTAACTACATGCTTTTGTTGTCTAACATTAAGGAAGTGTTTAACCTATGTCCTAAGTTCATTTTAAAAAGATATTATATGCATGTAACAAGCGGAAACTGTACATTTCTGTGAAAATGGAAGTGTATTGACATGCCATCTCTGAACTTCCAAAACGTACACAGGAGGGTGCCTTATAGAGCTGCGCAACACATTGAAATTTTGCCTTCATCATGATTTATACATGCGCGACAAGGTATCGCAAAAGACTGCTTGAACTTGGGCGCCAGGTGGCTCAGTGGGTAGAGCAGGCACCCCATGTACAAAAGGCTGTGTCCTTGCTGCAGCAGCCATGGGTCCAATTCTGGCCTGCAGCCCCTTGCTGTGTGTCATTCCCTCTCCCTCTTTCAACCTTCACACTTCATATCGGTCCTATCAATTAAAGGCAAAACCCAGAAAAAAAAATCTTTAAAACAAAAAACTGCTTGTGATAAATAGTATATTTACATGTGCCATGCATTCACATACTGCATGGCAGTATATACGATGCAGTTGTGAACAACCAATCTGTGTTGAAACCGTGGTGGTTGACTTTACTAGTTTTGAAAGTATTTCTCACGTCACAGAAACCGCTGAGAGTGAAACTTTGTGTTTCGGATGTTATTATCATACTGTCAGTGATGTGTCAGTGTTTTTGTTTTGGTGCTCTGCACTGATGTAGCACCTGTGCACCCTGTTCTTATCCCCGGCTCTCTGAAGCTGGGTGCACCACAGTTTCCCGGTAAGTATGGCAGGGCGGCACAGATGTGGACAATAACTTTTATTTAAAGTTCATAAATGATTATGATAATGTGATTGTGCTACTGAAAGAAAGCTGAAATCTTTGTAGAATGACAGAGAATAAGCATCTTTCTCAAATTGTTAAACTGTTAAATTTATACAGTAATTTATTTAATTTTTTCATGGATTATTCATAGACGTTCTATTTCTGTATCACATCTGATTTACCTTATACTCAGTGGATAATTTCGGTGCCCTCTAAACTCCCCTGAAGATATGACATTTGTATAATGTGTGGTTGTGTATGTGTATTTTGACATACACAAATATAACCATAATTAGAACTTTGTAACATCAGACACGGGTTTAACACCACAATTTGTCAAATAACCACATTTAATTGGGGACCAACTTGAATGAACCACCAGTGGGTCCCAGGGACTCAGTACACTGAAAACCTGGCAACACCAGGTTTCACCTTTTTATTCAAAGTACACAGGCTATTCATTGTCTAGGGTCAATGTTAGCAGCACAAACCCAAAGCAGCACTTTAAGTTGCTGATGACGAGCCGTTAACGTCTTTGCAACCGTATTGCATGATTGCATGATCGTGCAGCCCTAGTGCCGAACATATTTTGATGTTTAGGGCCACTGACCAAACGTCGGTGTCTTGACGATTTGGGATGAGAATGTGTTGTCTCATCACAGGGCGTCAAACACTGATGTTTTCTTACAACCCTCGTGGGTGATACCGATGCCAAAAGCTTCCTTTCACTTCTCTGAGATGCACCCTTTAATGTCTGTATGTGACACACACAGCTGTCTCCTGGGTGAAACTCATAACATATGGTTGAAGTTGTCAAATGCTCAAAATTAGGTTTAGGCAACAAGACTACTTGGTTAGGTCTAGAAAAAAAACATGTGTCGGGTTGAATAAGTGTAACATGTCGTGAATATGCCAAGTGAGTGATGTAAGAATGTCACAGAAAGATGTAAGTTGCATAATAAAACAGTAATCAAACAGCACTGACTTTTCATTTCACACACAGGACGTCTCTGAGAGACGCCAAAGGGGGCCTTCAGAGTAATTATGAAATGAAAGCAACTTTTTACCTCTCTCTCATCTTTCAGCCAATCACATGCCTCTTGCCTTTCTTCAAAAAGCCAGCTGAACATCTGCTAGCCCGTTAGCTCCTTCTAGTAAGTGTAACAGCAATGTAATTCTGTATCAACTGACTGGAGGCTGTAAACATAGTAACACAGTAACCAGCCTCTCTATTTATTGTGCCCATGCTCATCTGTGTGTGCATAGTTTTGATGGACTATGAGACATATTGTGGATTTGGGCTACATCAGTTACAACAGGGCCGCTTGATAAATAACTGACGTCCATGTTTAATGATGGAGTAGAAAATACACTGTGCCAAATTGCCTCGACTTCCCCTTGTTCCCTCCTCTCTGCCTCTTCATTCTTTCGTGTTTCTGCTCCAAATTACTTCCTGAAGGAGGAGTGAAAAAGCTTTAGGGTCCACTCCTGGTCATCCAGACTCTGCTGTTTTTTTATTTATTTATTTTTCTAACCATCTAATCAGGAAATTCAGCTGAGTAGGTGAGACTGAAAACAGAAGTACTTTGGGCGCTGGGATAGTAGGAAAATAAACTTTCATCAGGCAACTGCAAATTCTGTCTGCATTTATTTTATTGTGTGGTTTGTATAAAAATAAAGTGACATTTAACGATAGACAGCTGAATAATGCAAGCAGCATGTGGCGGTAAGGGTCAGCATATGAGAAATATATGGAAATATATTGGAAATTTTAAAAGAAAACTTATTGATTTGTCTGGCCAAAGTTGCTTAAATCTACAGCATACAAATTAGTTTGATTTCTATGTTATTGAAAACCATTTCTTCATATCAGACACTTTTGGTTAATGAAGGAATAACAAACATTACAAATATCAATAATTGGGACCATATTCAGTCCATTAAAAATATAAAACTTCTGGTTTCTTCACATCATTTCATGACGTTTCTACATTCTCAGTGATAAAGAAACATCTCAAACATCACACTCACTGAGAGGATCGGG
This sequence comes from Epinephelus cyanopodus, assembly GCA_026686955.1. Lineage (NCBI taxonomy): Eukaryota > Metazoa > Chordata > Actinopteri > Perciformes > Serranidae > Epinephelus > Epinephelus cyanopodus. Next base: position 23,278,952 of record CM048929.1, read on the forward strand.
TTTTACTTTTTCAGTCCACCTTTTGAGTTTCTCTGAGAGTAAGCAAGGATGTGTTAATGTTAGAGTTAGCATTTTGAAACTATAATTACAGCTGATATGAAGAGCTCTCTTACACCCTCCACAGAAGGATGCCATTTTGTAAGCGTTTTTAATAAGAAGCTTTACAAGTACAATTACATGTATTAATTGGTTCCCTGTAAGAATAAATGAGAATGACAGGGTAATTAAAAGTTGTGGTGGTAATTTCCCCAAAGATAATACACTATACAGTACAGTCAAAGTCATTCATTAATTGCCAAAATTATCTTGGAGCAATTTTACCGCTCTCACCTTTAAGGAGGTTAGTAAACCTTGAACAGTTTGGTGGACTGACCAACTGCCTTCTAGCCTGAAAATTAGAAATATGAATAAGAAACTCACAAAGAAGGAATGGAAAAATATGTGTTCCCTTTTGTAGATACAGCCCCGGGTATGATGTAACCTGTGTGTACAAAACTGCAAAAAGCTGTTTGATAATGAGGAAATGTGCAGGAGTGATATACAGTATTTAGAGGTCTGCCTGACCACCAGAAATGCACCTGGGTTCAGATATACTGCATAAAAAACCCATTTTTTATTGATGCCAAATACTCAATATTGAATGCTAGTGTAGCTCCCGAAACCTTAAAAATGAGCATAAAAAAATGATCACCTACCACAGACAGTTTCATTGCCGGGTGCTCCAACACAGGTTGGATCTATGTGTATACCACAACCCTAAAAACAATGTTATAAACATCCTATATATTTGAAGATTTACTAATTCTGCTGACAAAAAGGGACGACATAAAATATTGTGAGACACGTTCCAGAGAATTGCTTCATTCAAAATAACCCTGCAGACATGTAAAAGTAATGACTGCTACAGCTGAAAGACACAGACGTAAAGGAGGACTGATATAAAACGTAGTGCTGTCTCTTAATTCAACAGAAATCATTTTGAATAAAAGAGGACGTTTTGGTAAGAACACAGATTTTCTTTTAAATCATTTCCAAAGACAGACTCAGTTAGAAGCTTTGACTGGTCATTTTTCACGACACAAAGTGCCACTATTCATCGTTACAGTTGTTGCTGTGTTAAATAATGTGACTTAAATCACATTAAATCACCTTGTGGAGCACCATTCCTGAAATGGGAAAAATGATAGTCAGTTAATGATATCAGTCTCATAAAGTTCACTAAACCATCTAGTTGGAATTTTGATTAATAATAAAATCAATATAACCAAAATTACTATATTAAAAGTAAAGATTGAAGGACTTGACATAGCAGAGGTTGACTATTCATTCACTCTTGTGCAATATTAAACAGACTGCAGGTCTGATTCCAAATATAAATGTATTTATTCACAAAGAAAGCAAAGCAATAAAACACACAAATCCTATCGAACTATATACAAGCATGGGCGTGTATATATATGTGTGTGTGGGTCTGTGTGTATGTGAGAGAAAGAGAGAGAGAGAGGGACAAAGGCGGGTGTGTGAAATTTTGGATAGTATTCCCTGTGGAACATGTCAGATTGTCTTTCAAAGCTTTTACTGGTGATTTGTAATGGTAAAAAGTTCTGCTGCTCTCTCACCCAGGGTACCTTGCATGTCATATATGGATGCAGAAAGTCCGTGACCAAAAGTCAATATGTGACAAGGTCGGAGTGAGAATGGAGAGATATGTTAGATACTACAGTATTACTGGTCATTTTTCACCATACAAAGTACATCAGCTAACAAGAATCCATGCTTCTCTAATGTACATGTAGCTGCATGCTAACATCAGGGAAACATGGAATATGATTAGCTGATGTTGTTAATTGTGGATAATAATCTTGCTGGAACATGTCAGGTTGTGTTCACAACAGGGCTCTACACTAACCTTTTTAGAAAATTTAGGAGCATAAGAAAGAAATTTAGGAGCACAGTGAAAATTTTAAATAACACATTTAATAGGAAAACAACAAAATACAAAGGCTCCTCTGGAGCCACCCTCTCCTCCATCATGTGTGTGGTAAGGGCCCAACACACAGTTGTCACATCGGATGAACTCCGCTAAATTTAGAAAATATAATTCAGTCCCTTCGAAAAGCTCAAGGAAAAATATTTGTGGCTACAGGGGGGATCAAAATAAAATAAATAAATAAAATAATCCGTTGTGTTTGATGACATGGTTGAAGGTAAACAGAAGTGACGGTGCTTAGCGTCCTTTCGAGTCATCTATCTCAAGTCAAAGTCAAGTCTCAAGTCATAAATACAAAGTCAAAGTCAAGTCGACTCTTTTATCAGCGTTAGTCAAGCAAGTCTCAAGTCATCATATTTGCGACTCGAGTCTGACTCAAGTCAAGTCATGTGACTCGAGTCCCCCATCTCTGGTTCACAAGCTTTTATTGGTGATTTTTAGCGGTAAAAAGTGCCGATATTCTCCATTTAAATAATTGCACAGCTGCAAGCCCCCAGGAACAACGTCTGGCATAGAAGTCAATTTTACATGGTGGTCAAATGTGGACTTAGAACTTTCACGTGATACTATTAGGACAGAAAAGATGTGTTCCCATAGATAGTTTTGCTATAAATGTCCCATATGTATTTAAAGATTTACTAACTCTGCTGACAAAAAGGGTTGGCATAAAATATTGTGCACCCATTCCAGAGAATTACTCCATTTAAAATAACTTTGTAGACACGTAATAGTAATAGATTTGTGAAAGACAGAGAAGTAGAGGAAGACTTATATACACAATATAACATGTAGTGCTGTTTCCTCATTCAACAGAAATCCTTTTAAAAGAAAAGCGGACGTTTTGGTAAGGATACAGATTAAAAAAAGAAAAGAAAATTCCAATGACAGACTCAGAGCTGGGTCGGGACTCTGCACTGATGATATGTGAGCTGTGAGCCGGCCTCAGTGGAAAACAATGAATAATTTGATAATTAAGGCAAGTCACGTGATCTGCAGCTGCACCAGTCAAAGGAAAGTTTGTCAAACTGAATTCCAAAAATGTTAATGTTGTGCAGTTGTGCCCAGAAACTGTCACTGTTCTCATCACTAATGTTTCAGTGACTACCCGCTTTTTTTTTTTTTGTAATTGTTTGACAAATTCTCCAGAATTACTGAAACTAATTAACTCCTGTTGAGAAGATCAGGATCACTTCTGTCTGACAATAGTTCTTTTTTATTATACATCCCAAAGTCCATATTTGTCTTGACTGCAAACATACCACATACCTCTGCATTATTGATCTACGCTTAATTCAGTGTGTTATACTGACTGACCAGGCTCTTTCTTCCACAATCACAGTTCACCTCTGTCCACAATAGGTTGCAAATTTTTCAGTATTTGTGACACTGATTTATTCTAATGATTGTTATCCGGGTATAATTACCTCTAGACAAGGATTCAGAGGTCAGAGCCCGCATTGAATCCATATATAACAACAAGCGCAAATACTAAGGCACGAAATTGCATTTTAACAATAACAGTTTTCCACTTAGAGACGCGACTGAAAAGCCACATTTCATTTGAATGCAGTTGAAGAATATTTCCTTTGTATCATCCCGGCGCTTTCAAAGAGACGAGGGGCACGGGCCTCTTTTCATACATGCAGATGCACTTACCTGCTGCATTCACTGAAATTGAAAACATCTTCTATAAAATGAGGGAGCTCGCTGCATACTACATACACTAAATAATTGAATTTTTCTTTTCGTGTACATGTGAGAAAACACTTTAACTCTTTCAATACTGATCTGAAAAATGATTTTCATGCATGCTAGATAAATATGATTCATTTGGACCCGGGGCTGGCTTTTACCCGTGGTGCACAATGTCTTGACATTGGTTACAAAGATGAAAAGACCTGTTTGGAAATCGTTTGTGGTGACCTGCTGCCTTTGGATACACTGGGCATTAATGTAAAATTCAGTGACAGTCATTTTAAGAGTCAATAAATGACATTAAAGGGGACCTATTATGCTTTTTCACATTTGTGTCTTCTATATAGTGTCACAATGAAGGATGTTTACACTAAGCTGTTTAAGATATGAAGCCAAAGTTTCAATTAATGAGGCAAGCATATGTAGAAGTACCCCGACCCCTGCCAGCCAAAACATCAGGCTTCAGACCATCCTGAAGACCAGTTTTCTTTATATGGTTATATCTGCCTCAGGCACAATACTGCATGTGTTTACATTACGTAGGCGACACTGCTAAATGAAGCTGTATGCTAACTCCAAAGTAGTTGAAATCTGGCACTTGGGCAGTGACTTGGGGCATAAGAAAGCAACGAAAAAGGCGTCCATTGACGACAGTATGATACGCAGCTGGTTGTAATTTCACAGCGGGACAAGGTCCAAAGTTAAGGCAGCAAAAGTCGGAATGGGACAAGCAGGAGGGGTGGTCGATAGGTCCAACAAAAAACGCCTTTCACCTGAGAGAGCGGTGTTAACATCCCATAGGATTCTACAAAACCCTTTTATTTTTTCCGAAACCTAACCAGGTGCTTTTGTTGCCTAAACCCAACCATGTATGATCCGTTTTTTTTTAAGTGTCACAACCCCCTGCAAAATGATTTGTTTCACTACCGTAAATTCTAGAAGAGCCACATGATTTAAACCATTTGTATCCCTATTCAAGTTAGCGAAGGGCTAATCAAACAGTTAGCTGCTTGGCCGCATTTGGCTGCACCTGGTGGGCTCCACGATGAAAAACATCCAGGTTATTTGATAATGAGGAAATCGAGCTTTAGCTTCATGCGCCACTGAGCAAAAAAAAAAAAAAAACAGGGTCCCTCATGTAACACTGTATCCAATTATCTTTATTTATCTGAGCTTTATCAGGAGGGGTCTTAAAGAGACAGGTGCCAAACTGAGTGTTTGAGAGAGAAGGTGAAGACAGGTGTTCCAGGACAAATAGCACAAGGGAAAATTAAAGGATATATTGACCATTAAAGCATGTAAACATGTTCAAGTAAAACCTGCAGTATTATTCACCCAGTATACACAGTATCTAAAACTGGCTTCACGAACTACAACATTTAAATACTTAAAAATATAATATAATAAATACTTTAAATATGTAGTATTTTTTACTTTTCATATGTTGAATCGAGTGTTTTCATACTGTAGTATTTCTACTTTTACTTAAGTAAAAAATCTGAGCAATTCTTCCATCACTGGTTATAACATCATAAAAAAGTTTAAGTTACCAACAACTTATATTTGACTGAACACTGTTCACCTCCTTCCTCAGCTGGGTGCAGGGGTGATTCATTGGTAGAGGGTATATGGGGACACAGGGCTGCTGAGGAAGAAGCTGAATCTGTACTTTGGCCCGGAACCAAGCAGAGGCAGGGGCAAGTGATTTAGTATGAATAGCCTGCTAAAAGTTTCTCTGTAATAATTAAATGATGGCTTAAAGAGGAGCAAAATTTAAGCACTCAGAATTTTCTGTGAGGATATTATCCAGATGGAAACGTAGTCTGTTCCACTATGGAGTAAACAGGTTAATATTCACCACTCACACTGACTCACCTTTCTTTGTGAGGAATTGGATCACATACTGTCGCCCTTTCTTTTCTCTCTCCTGTTTTTATTTTTTGTTTTTGGTACCCAGACTTTTTCTTTTGAAGTTGAGACATTGTGCTCTGCTCCTGTGACACTCCCCACACCACTCTGCAATACAGAGGCTCTCTGGATGTTTACTTTTTAGCCAAAAACAAGAAAAGAAAAAGAAACCATTAGTATTAGTTAACACATTTTGAGTAAAATCTTCTGCTAATGATTCATTTCATTGTATTCATGACCGCTTATCCTGTTGGGCGTCGTGACTGTGCTGGAGCTTATCTCAGCTGACACTGGGCGAGAGGTGGGGTACACCCTGGACAGGTCGCCTGACTATCGCAGGGTTGACACCTAGAGACGGGGAAACATTCACGCTCACATTCACACCTACGGACAATTTAGAGTCACTAATTAACCTGTATGTCTTTGGATGGTGGGAGGAAGCCGGAGTACCCTGTCAGACAGGAGGAGAACATGCAGACTCCACAAAGACAGACTCCCCCACCCCATGTTCGATCCAGGAACCCTCTTGCTGTGAGGCGACAATGCTAACCACTGCACCACAGTGCCGCCATGGGGCCATCTGCCATCTGTCCATGAGCAAGCTCAAAAATAGAGGAGATGCCATTTTTTCACGAGCGAATGGTCGCAGTATTCAACAAAAAATTGAGGTCACAACACACGCAAACTCATGTTTAGTAGTAATACAAAGCAGACAAAGACTACTTACTCATTTGTAGTGCTGAATATTAATTCTCCAAGCGCGAACCTGTCCACCCTGGGCTTTGGGTCCAAACTCACTTCTTCTTCTTTGGGGTTTATTGGAGATTTGCAAACACGGTGCACTACTGCCACCAACTATTCAGGTGTGGTTTGTGACACTGCACGAAGTATCCGATCAGTTTTGGTATGAATACACGTGTGCTGCCGCTACGCTTGTGGACCACATCATGAATGCATCGCTTGCAGTGTAAATGAGGCCCAATATCTTTTAGGGCCTCTGTCAATCACGGGCCCCAAGAATCATCCTAATTTTTCTCCCCCTTACTGCACCACCGCGTTTAACTATATATCTTTGGACATTACAGTTATGACTGAAAAAACAAGTTTGCCAATTTCACATATCTCCACAACTGAAACAAAGTGCCAGTTGTCTACCCAGAAGTGACTGTTGTGGGTGCGATGTCATGGTGATTCGGCCTTTAGAAGAGAATATAGAATACCACCAGCTTTGTCCTTTAACACACAGTGTTGCCAGTTTGTTTTGATGTCTCATAGAGGGTAGTTCTGCCAAGTACACAAGTGTTAGAACACAGTATGTATTTTAATTCTATAGGCCATCTGAAAACCCAAAACACCCTGTGCATGTTTGCGCATGTGGGAGAAATAGAGCTGGATCAAGAGCAAGTCACTGAGCACATTTTACTTCCCAAATCCTAAATACAGTTTGTAGAGTCCATTCCAAATCATGTGTCACTTCTGCAGTAAGACCCCTGCTACGCGCCTGGTCAGACCAATATGTTGATGTCAGATATGCCAGGGGTTTTTTCTGTGTTATTTAAAGTCTGCCAAGAGGTACACAGAGGGGAGTGTGTGTCATCACCGCTGAATCCAGAACCACTTGTTTCACACCATATAACAAACCTGCCACCCCCTGCAGTGTGTGCTGATCCAGCTACAAAGCACCTTCTTCCCGGCTGCTGCACAGAGCACTTCAGACGCTCTTTTGTGCCGACAGCCATCAGACTTCAGACTGTACAGAGCTTCCTGCCCCACTGGCCCCGGCCTCAGCCAGCCAAGAGGGTGCTGAAGCAGGATGCCTGCACATGCTGACTGTCATGGACTCTCTCTGCTCGGGGCTCCTCTTTTCAGCTCTGCTTACATGAGTCGTGTGTCTTTAGCGTGTGTATGTCTGTGACTGTTAAATGTACCATCACATTCTTTAAACGTCGCTTTTTTCCATAATATATACGGACAGAAAAATGAAAATCTGGAATGAAGTGAATCTATCAGGAAGGTGTATTTAGACCTCACCCCCAGACACCTTAACACTTCTGTTTCATTTGTGTGGCTTCCTGCAGAGCTGATAATGAGAATGAGAATAGGAAAAATTGAACATAGGGGCTCTTTTTTCCGCAGATGTTATGCAATTTTCTCCCTATTTTTTTCTTCTTCTATTTCTCTGCTGTATGATATATATTACCAGTTTCCTTTTTAATATTTATTTCCACCTTTTTGCTGTAATAAAGTGCGCATTTCACATGTTGCTGCTTTAGTCAGTAGGTCCATAGTGTATGGAAGCATTTATAGTTGATGTATCATATTCCTAATTACTACTGCAACACCCCAATTTATGCATGGCTACAATTAATGTTTCATCGTCTAATCATCATCTAATCTATAACGTCAAGGTTGTAACAAAGAACCATATTTACTGAAGCATTATTTAAACGTGATGAGCTTTATATTTAATGGCAAAGAAAACAAGTAATGACTCCTGGGGCCAAAAGCAGGCATCCGTTAACCGTAATAGTGTGAATGGACATGAAAAATGCATTGGCTTATGCTGGTATCAGTCATATTTACCATGCTGCTCCCAAACCGGCTTTCAGGGACATCCTGCATATGTAACCGTGTGCTTCTGCAGATTAGCTGCGCACGTGTCATGCAGAATGTATTCTGATAGCTATCCCATTTGCTCCGAGAATTCCCCTTTGTTTACTTAAAGCGCGAGTCTTCGAGTAAATATTTACAGTCAGTTAATAACTGGAGGATGTGATTGACGTGCACCATTTAACACTCCTCATTTGATGCTTCCATGGTTCGTTGCAGGCATATGATGAGTTTGATGTAGAATGTCAATGGCACTGGCAACTGCATTTCACCACCACACTGAGTGATCGTATTACATTTTAAATATCTCCTTTTATCATTGTAAGCCAGCTTTGATAATGTGAGGGGTTCTTATTTTAGTCATATTCTATATCTGTAACACAGTATGCTTGGTGGAAAAATTCAGACGAGACACAGATGTCCCTGCAAAAATGACTTTTAAAAATGCATATTAAAATCATCCAATTTAGAGGGTATTGTGGGTTAAAATATGATTTAGGTTTAAGGCAGGGGTAGGCAACTGCTTGTCAAAGCAAATAGCTAGTCAGCCAATAACATGGCAGCAACTAAATGCATTTAGACATGTAGACATGGTGAAGACGACCTGCTGAAGTTCAAACCAAGCACCAGAATGGGGAAGAAAGGTCATTTAAGTTATTTAACTGCTGATCTACTGGGATTTTCACACACAACCATCTCTAGGGTTTACAGAGGATGGTCCGAAGAGAGAAAATATCCAGTGAGCAGCAGTTCTCTGGGGGAAAAAGCCTTGTTGATGCCAGAGGTCAGAGGAGAATGGCCAGACTGGTTCAAGATGACAGAAAGGCAACAGTAACTCAAATAACCACTTGTTACAACCAAGGTATGCAGAAGACCATCTCTGAATGAACAACATGTTGAACCTTGAAGCAGCAGAAGACCACACCAGGTGCCACTGCTGTCGGCTAACAACAGGAAACTGAGGCTACAATTCACTCACAGCAGCCGACATCGCCCCACAACGCCTTCCTGTGAGTCTGATTGGCTTACAGTGCTGTCAATCTCATTTTGGTGGGTATAGCGTCATTCTATTGGCTCTAATGAATCAAACGAGGTGTCAATCACTCAAATCGACCAAGCTGTCGCGGAGATTCGGGCCTCCGAAGCTCAGAATAGAAACTCAAACTCAAATGTAGTAGGTGCATATTAGTCAGTTTGGAGTGGGAAATAGAGAAAAAAAAACAAACGGACAGTTGTATGTGTATACCCTAAACATCAGTAGGGACTTACAGAAACAAAAATGAAAGATATAGGATTGTACATGACAAAAATCACATGCAAACATGGTGCAATTTTGGAGAGCTCGCCTGAATTTTCTGTACTAAAACCTCTCTAATATTGTTCTGCTTCACTTTATCAGAATCAGCCTTTGCAGAGTTAATGTTCACATATTGTACTATGATTTGACAGAGGTTTAGCCTGCTGCTGCTGCATCTTTCCAAAGGGACACTCATTCTGAAAATGCTTATTTTTAGGCGAACCTAAAAATATTTCATTTGTGCTGTGTGCCATCTTCATTTACTCTTTGCATATAACATATATACTGATATTTACACATCTTAACAAATCTCACTGCAGAGATATATTCATTTCATTATGGATATGCACTTTTCGAGCAGAGGCCTATAAAATAGGCTTAGGGTTTTTAAGGAATGGCAGCTCTGGAGGTTACCGCTTGGTTTAATGTCAGGAGAAGGGTTGTCATATGTGGCATGAGGGTAAAAGTATGCAGAATGTTAATGAAGTATAGAACAATGAAACTGTTTGTGTTTCCATGTGTGTTTGTATGGTGTTTATACACTTTGACATGTACTGGACATTAAGTCAAGAAAGTCAGTGAGCCAAGTCAAGTTGATTGTCTCAATTGTGTTGCAATGTCTCCAAAGGCTACAGGCCCACATTCTCATCAGTCAGTCAGTGTAATCTTCCTCAGACCAGTGATTCATATTAAAAAGATAAGATTTCAAAAGCGTACATTATATTAAAAACAAGCATACAAACACAAGGCCACAAGACAAGCACCAGAGAATGCTTGATGTGCAGCTTTTGGTTAAGATTTAGCAGCGTGCCAATTAAACAATTCTCAAACTTATTCAAGTGCACATACATTTATGCATAAGGTTGTTTATCACCGCCTTACATGTGGGTACAATTATGCTGACAAACACGGGACTGACATCACAAAATCTTGGCACACAAAACAACTCCCCGTGGCATCATTGTGAAAGTCTGTAAGTCTGTTTACACCCTGTGAGCGATATACAGTAAGCCCTGAAAAGACAGACACGTCAGTTGAGAATGTACCTGTGGGTGTTACCTTATGTGTATTTTATTTGAAATATCTGGATTGAAATCCTCCTGAAAGCCTTGATGGATGATAAGTTGTGCTATGAAACTACTACATGCCACATGTACAGTGAAAGCTAAATTTGCAGCTCACATTTATGTCTCACGCACTAACAGGAATGGATGTTAAAAATGCACCTTGGATGTTCACAGCTGTCATTAGGGCCCACGTGACTTGCTGCTTCACCCACTTTGCCCTCTTTGTAGACATCTTTTCAACCCACTTAGAGCTTAAAGCTTTACGCGACAGCGATGCGATGAGTGGGAGTGTTTTTACTTCATGTCCAGGAATATTTGAAGGTTCTTTTTTGGTTAACCTGTCTGAGCTGATATTTTTGTAGATGAAATATTCATCCTAGCAGCTGAGAATGTGCACGACAAGTAAGTTAGACAGTAAAGACAGCTGAGTGTATAAGGTGAATGATATCACGAGTGCTGATTTCCTCACTGATCCTAGGAAATTGTAAGGAGTGTCAAGTGCACAGCAACAAGTCCTCTAACCAGAAATATAGGCCAATTATCAGTCCCTTCCAAAACAAGCTACTGTATGACTGACACAAATGATCGATATCTGATCCTCCTTATGGTTAAAGTGGCTATAACTGATATTTTCATAGTAATAACCTTGTAAAGATGGCCTGCAGAGATTTATTACACAAATCTGCAGCACTAGAGCAAGTTTAATCTGGATTTTTAGATGTCCGACCCACAACTTCATTGTGTGGTTCACTCTCACCACTCTCATGGTACGTGTCCACAGGGTCATTTTTGGATGTGATGGGTCGTGTCTCTTCCCAGCATTGGACACTTGATAGATATGCCACTCTACTCGTGGGCACTACTCCCAGATTTCAAACCAGACAAACATTGTGGCTTATTTGGAAACTTTCTCTTATATTTCTGAAAACATCTGAGTGGAGTAATATGTCAGGCAGTTGCTGAATTTGTCTTCATTTTAGGTTGGCAAGGGTTAGTTTAAAAGTTTCACAGGAGTATGCAAGTCATGCTGGTCCATTTGGTACCCTCGGCAAGCCCCTGCCCCGCCCAAAAAAAAAGTGGTTTGCTGCAACACATACGGTACCCTGGTTGCATTGGTGGTTGACGTTCTGGGACGCCGCGTCAGTCTCTTTCAAAATAAAGGTACTACATCAGTACAACACCACAAATTGATGTTTTTTTACTTCAACAACAAACACACTTGGTTCGGTTTAGGCAACACAACACACATGGTTAGGCCTGGGGAAAAAGAGCAGGGTTTGGCCTTAAAATCTTACGAGACGTAGGCTACGTACCTCTCTCCCCGGTGTAACTCGGGGTTTGTTGGACAGAAATCTACACTTTAAAAATAAATAAATAAATAGATAAATGAACAGTACATTATACTACATTTAAATGAGCACAACTATAGTGATACACATTCATGAAACAACCTTTGACACAACCGTTTTTCACATGAAAACCGTATTTTAAGAATAAGCAGAAAGCCTTTAAACTATACATGATACATCATAATTCCCTCTCTGATGTCTCTTTTATAGTACTGTGAAAACATCAACAAATTTCTCCTTCAAACAGTTGGATTTATTCAAGTTTCTCACCAAAAGCTACCTTTTACAAGGTTACACAGAACACATCATGAGAACCTTATAATTTACCTTACTCATCCTTATTTTTACAGACTAGAGACTGAACACACCAGTTGCCAAGAGGTAACGATAACTAGCTCTCCTCCTGCCTATTTCAACGTGGATTTGTTGTTGTTGTTGTTGTTGTTCTTTTCACGCTCTTTCTCTCCACATAAAGTCCTCTCAGTAGTGTAGTGGTAGCTGAATGGGGCACTAGAGTGCCTTTGTCTTTTTGTCATGATAATGTTACGGCATGTTTCAGGGTTCACGTGACCTAAGACAACTCACCCACATCCCCCAAAGAGCAGGTAAAGTGTAATGAGGTGGGGAGGGGGGCTGGGGGGCGGCAGGAACCCAGAGAAAAAGGCCTCTCTATTATTTAGTAGCCTTTGCTGTGCAGTTATGTTGTGGTGGCCTTATGTAATATTTCATAATAATATTAACTCAAACTTAAACTCAAACTTTATTTATTTATATAGCACTTTTCATACATACAAGTGTAACACAAAGTGCTTTACAAAACAAACAAGATGAAATAAAACAAAACAAAATATGTAGATAAAAATGAAAACCCATCCTTCCCACCCCCATCGAAACAAACACACATACACGCACGCACAAATGCACACACACACGCAAACACGCACACACATACACACACACATATACACACACAAAGATAAAATGGTGATATGGTGATATGGCTCGACACCGAGGGTCCAGGTGAGGACAACGTGAGGGGGCCGTCCGCAACAAGAGGCGCCACAGCTCTCAGCCACAGGGAGGACCGCCCCAGGGACCCCCACCTGGGCCGGGGTGCACACTGAGGGGTCCCAGGACAGCGCCCCCCCATGGAGAGCAGGCATAACTACCGCTGCGGAGGGCCCCCATGAGGAAACACTGGAGCTAAAAACTAAGATATACATCAGTCTAAAAATTGTAAAAAGAGAAGAGAGAAGGTCTAAGAAAATTTAAAGGTAATATAAATAAATAAAAATCATTAGAAACATTGAGGATTAAATATTAATAAAGGAAATAAATAGCTATAATGAAATAAATTAAGTAGGTCAATTAAAAGCTAAACTAAAAGGTGGGTCTTGAGCCTCCTTTTAAAAATATCAACAGTCTCTGCGGCCCTGAGGTTCTCCGGCAGGCTGTTCCACAAACGGGGGCCGTAATGGCTGAATGCTGCCTCACCGTGGGTTTTGGTTTTGACTCGTGGAACAATAAAAAGGCCAGTGCCAGAGGACTTCAGGGTCCGCGAGGGCTGATATGGTAAAAGCAGGTCGGACAGATAAGAGGGCCCAAGGCCGTTAACACATTTGAAAACCAGTAAAAGAACCTTAAAATCAATCCTGAAACGGACGGGGAGCCAATGCAGCGATTTTAAAACAGGTGTAATGTGCTCCCGCCCTCTGGTCCTCGTCAGCACGCGAGCGGCTGAGTTCTGTAGTAATTGTAGATTATTAATACTCTTTTTGGGAAGACCAGAGAGCAGGGCATTACAGTAATCTAACCGACTAGAGATAAAAGCATGCATCAGCACCTCCGTACTGGCCTGAGAGAGAAACGGGCGGACCTGGCTATGTTCTTAAGATGGTAAAAACCAATCTTAGTAATGTTCTTTATGTGTTGAATAAAAGTGAGCTCAGGGTCAAAAATAACGCCCAGGTTCTTTACAGATTGTGAAGGTTTAAGATCCTGTAGTTTTGGTAAAAGTTTCTCTCTCTGGCCTTCAGGACCGATAACTAAAACCTCAGTTTTGTCCTGGTTGAGCTGTAGGAAATTTTCTGCCATCCATGACTTAATATCTAGAATACAGTTAAAAAGGGCATCAAGTGGCCCTGAGTCATCAGGAGACACGGCGATGTACAGCTGTGTATCATCAGCGTAACTATGGAAACTGATGTCGTGTCTCCTGATGACATCCCCCAGGGGAAGCATGTATAGATTAAAAAGAAGTGGACCTAAAATTGACCCTTGGGGGACCCCACACCTGATTTCATGTATTCTGGAGGACCATGTATCCATACTTACAAAGAAAGATCGATCTGTGAGATAGGAGTTGAACCAGTTAAAAACAGTACCAAAGAGGCCGACCAGGTGCTTCAGCCGATTTAGTAAAATGTGATGGTCTACTGTATCGAAGGCAGCGCTAAGATCCAGCAGAACCAAGACTGTGAGTTTATGATTATCTAAATTGCACCTGATGTCATTTAAAATTTTTACAAGAGCTGTCTCGGTACTGTGGTTCATCCTAAAACCAGATTGAAACTTCTCTAAAATACTGTTTCTCTTTAAAAAATAATTTACTTGGATAAAAACCAGTTTTTCTAAAATTTTACTTAAAACGGTAAGTTGGATACAGGTCTGTAGTTATTAAAAATGCTGTAGTCTAAATTGCTCTTCTTCAGAAGGGGCTTCACCACCGCCGTTTTGAAGGCAGTGGGGAAGACACCCGTCTGAAGAGAGCAATTTACTATGTTTAAAATCTGTTCCTCAAAGAAGTCATAAAATGTCTTTAAAAGTGATGTGGGAATTGGGTCTAAAAGGCAGGTTGTTGGGTTTACCTGGGAGAAAACTCGACCAAGTGTCCTCGCATCAACCAGGGCAAAACTCTCCAGTGTCTCCTCAGGTAAAACCACTGATCCAGGTGTGTTAAAAACAACATTCTGGTAGGGTAAAAGACTGGATCTGATGTTATCAATCTTACCTCTGAAGTGGTCTGCAAAGTCCTCACAGAGGGCTCCAGATGGAGCCATGGAGGACTTATTAAAATCATATTGGTTAAAAGATCGAAGGTGGAGAATAGGAACCTGGGTTTGTCTTTATTGTTTATTATGAGGTTTGAAAAATAGGTTCTTCTTGCCAGTTTGATTGTGTTATTGTAGTTTTTGAGTATGTCCCAGTATATTTCAAAATGGACTGTCAATTTTGTTTTTCTCCACCTTCTCTCTGCACTCCTGCATTTTCGTTTTAATATTCTTGTATTCTCATTTTTCCATGGACATTTTCTTTGCTTTTACAGTTTTTGTTAAAATGGAGCAACTGCATCCAGTGACGACGTAAGTTTGTTATTAAAATCATTTACAATAAAATCACACGGTGCAGGTAAAATCTCAGCAGGAGTGCTTTTTAAAATCCCAATAAAATTTGCAGCCGCTTCAGAGGTAAGACAACGTTTCCTCACTGTTTTCACTGAGGCCTCCTGGTGGCTAAAACTGGAATTAAAACCGGTGAGATTAAAAAACACACAGTAGTGGTCGGACACAGCCAAGTCAACAACAGAGGACACACCAGTGGACAGGCCATAGGTTATGACCAGGTCCAGGGTGTGTCCTCTGTTGTGAGTTGGCTGTGTGACGTGCTGCTTAAAATCCATACAATTTAAAATATTTAAAAATTCAGCTGTTGTTGAATCTGAATCCAAGTTATCAACGTGTAAGTTAAAATCACCAGTTATTAAAACCCTGTCATGTGTGGAATGTACCATTGATAAAAGTTCAGAAAATTCACTGATAAAGGAGGAATTGTGTTTGGGTGGTCTGTAATAGTAATGCATAAAATAGGAGGACTGCTAAAAACAAAGGCATGATGTTCAAATGAGTTGTAATGATTAAAATGAATGTCCTTTGTTTTTATGGAGTTGGATATGATTGCAGCAGTCCCACCACCTCTTCCACCATTCCTGTTAAAAAATGAAAAACTAAAATTGGGTGGGGAAGCCTCAGTGAGAACTGCTGGAGCGTCAGTGCCGAGCCATGTTTCAGTTAAAAACAAACAGTCTAATTTGTTATCTAAAATCAGATCATTAATGATAAAAGACTTATTGGATAAAGAACGAACGTTAAAAGTGCCATATTCAGGGTTGTCGGTGAGCTGGTTGGATGAGAGTCTCTGCTTAGAATGTTCACATGGACCAGGTTGTCACGGGACAGGCGGTAAGATGTGATGGGGCGATGGATGTGTGGTGGTCTAAATGGTCTGGTGGTGATCATGACCGGTATTGACAGGGCAGGGCTTTCCGTGTACTGACTGCAAGGGGTGCTGCTGAGACTACAGCTGGGCCGTGTTGTGTAGTGTCGTCGGGAGATCGATGGCAGATGGGGCCCATAGGGGGCAGTGGTGGGTGAAACAGGACTTTGAGCTGCAACAGGGGGCGGGGAGGAAGAGATCTGGAAGGGGGTGTGTGTTGTAAACAACCGTCAGGCACGTGCAGCATGTGTGGCAGTCTGTACAGCATATTGAAAATTAGCAGCTAACATCCTGCTACCCAGTTGGTTTGGGTGTACTCCGTCCGGCTTGTAAAATGAATAGCGGTTCCAGAACAGATTGAAATTGTCAATGTAGCCGAGGTCGAGGTCTCTGCAGATCGAAAACAGCCAGGAATGAAGACTGAGGATTCGGCTGAATCGCTCAGCTCCACGAGCCAGCGTTGGAATTGGGCCTGATATGAACACTGATTTACCTGTAGTGCGCAGGAAGCTGAAAAGGTCTTTAAAATCATCTTTCGTCAACTCGGACTGCTTGCGAGTGGTGTCATTACATCCTACATGGACAATGACTTTATTGACTGTGGAGGGCAGTGAGCCTATAAGTTCTGGAAGTTTATTTAGGATGACAGGCACAGTAGCTCCGGGGAAAAACAGCGAGTGATTGCGTTGAAGAAGCGGACATGCCTGGTGATGGAGTCCCCCACAATTAAGGTGGTTGGTGGGAAGAGGGGATGATGGGGTGCAGGTTGTGTCTCGCTACGATCAGCTGGAGACCTGGAATTCTCTGGAGGTAGCGGCTTTGACCCCCGCGAATGCCATCGCACCGCATCCCTGAGCAGCTTGCGCCGTGCTGACGAGCCAGCAGGATGGGATGTACTCCGCCCAGGCTCCGAGTGCGCCGAGGCCTCAGGGAGGGAGACGGCTGCGGCGGCAGGGGTGGAAATGTCAGCCTCAGACACTGGAATGGAACCACCAGCCGGGGTGGCTCGACTGGGAACGGCTCTCGGCTCCGGCTCTGCAGTCAGCGGCGGGAACTCGTCCATACTCAGGAGATCATACCTGTTGGACAGCTGGAGTTCACAGGTGGGTTGCGGGCTGGCCTTGCATGCCTTCTTGCCGGATGCCACGGACCAGGACTCATGCTGCGGGGTGGAACTGTGTGCCCTGCGCCTCGGGTTCGGTGTAAAATCCAGTACAGCAGCAGGCACTAGCTTTGGCTTTGCACCCAGCAAGAGCCAGTGGTCATCAGGTTGGGGATGAGACGGCGGGGTCGAAGCGACCAGCCCGGGTGAAGCGACCAGCCGGGTGAAGCAGGAGCACCTCCGGGGCCGGGGGCAGGCTGAGACGAGGAGGCAGGAGCGACCCTCGCCGGGGCCGGGGGAGCAGCGTCCATAGCCGGGATAGTGGAGTCCAGCTCAGCAGAGTTGACAGGCGGACCTGCTCCCAGTGTGGTTACGGAATCCAGGAGTTTTTCTTCATTCCGGATCCAGTAAAGGTCAGAAATACGGCGCTCCAAGTCGGCGATGGACTGGGATTTTTGGAGACAACCATCGCACTGGTGTGGGGTAAGTGAAACCACAGTAGAGGCAGCCATGGATGTAGCTATTAGCTTCGCAGATTTAGCTAATTAGCTTAGCCGCCGGTTACAAGCAGGCAGGCAAACAGTTCATTAAAACAACTAAAAGTCCACGTCCGATGACTGAAATCCTTTCACCGGTTAAAAGATATAGTTAAGAACAACTAAAACCCAAAGAGTGTGACACAAGAATAAGACTAAAAACTAGATAAAATTGCAGTTTTCAGGCAGTAGATCACAAAGCAGATTCGCACCATACGCACCATACACTAGCTCGCACCATAGTAGTAATAGTATTAGTAATAGTAGTAATAGTATTAGTAAAACAAATAGTAAAAGATAAACATTTTGCTGTTTTTTTTCTTCTCCCATTTGTGGCACCCCCCAATGGATGACGGCACCCTTAGTATTCACCTGTACTGCCTATGTCATGGATCACACTCTGATGGACACCCCTAATTTGCAAAAAAAATAGCCAAGACCTTAACTTTGTGTGACACCCCATCTTTTGTTCCTGTGTGTAGGTATTGTCGTAGCGTCATTTTCAGCTACAGGAGGGTAGCTGTTTTTGGTAAAAATGCTCTAAAACCTCCTTCCAAATTTAACGACTAGCTGATGAACATAGTGGAGCGGCTAAAGATTCAAATATTTCCCTCATTTCCCTTTTTACTAAACTTGGTAGATATGTAGAACAGGACGCGACCGATCGCTGTTGCTCCCCCTGTGGCCGAATGTTTTATTTGTTTTTCAAATTTTTGGTATAGTATCCTGTACATATACACGGAAACTGTCAGTGTGTCATTCTGTCTGTCCCACGTTTTTCAACTCAGTGATGTGGTCAGTCTATGTGAAACTGCACATAGGCATTGAGGATTGATAGGTAGAAGGTGACAAAGCTACCAGTGGGTATGTACTAGTTAGTCATATGTTTGAGGTTTGGTAAAGGTTAGATGACTAAAGACTGCCTCAAACTGATGTTGACAATTGGGACGTGAACCATAGTATCAGTGGATCAAGTCAATTGCGTTGTACGGCCGACCATCTCCATGCTCTCTGACTTTTGCCTCTGCTACCAAATGAGGCCATCTTGCAAAACTGCAAGAGGTCATTCTTTAGGGGGAAAAGTCATTTAAGTCATTTAAAGTCATTTACTTGGACAAACAAACAATGCTGTCATTCCTCTGTTGATGACTGCATTCACACACATTAGCAGAGAGACCAGGGGGAAAAAAACACCACATGATTCCACATGATGAACATGAAATATCATTAGCCTCCCAAGGAACTGGCTCAGGAATTACAGGTGCGGTTGCATGACACGCTTGATGTAGTGCATGACCTTGACATGAAGGGACCAGATGGCTCAGCACAAACAACCGAACAGCGGTTGAACATATGTTTGTATCATGGTCTGATCTGGAGGAAAGCCAAAGAGAGGAGACTTTAATGAAATCTCGTATTGTTTACTTTCAAGAAGCTTTCATGCAGATGGATGACAGCAAGCGAAAAATTGAAAACAGTGATGTTCAAGATGTTATCATTACATTTAGATGCCTTATTTTCGAGCAATATCCTCACTGTAAGATCCAGCAAAGATCTAAAAGAGGACTCTTATATTTTATTTAATTATTTTTGGTCATTTTTCTTTCAAACACAGACATAGAGAAATAGAGACAGATATTTCTGACAGCTAATTTCACAATTCAGACAGTTCATTAGTAAAATAAAGAGGAGATTGTTTTGTTTTTGTTTATGCTGTTTTTAACTGTAGCTGATATACTGAATCAAAATATTGAAAATAAGCATTATCTTTTTAATTATAGTTATTTCCAGACCACAAGTTTTGCATGGCATGTTGCTGCTCCCATGGATTGCAAACCCTCCCTGCCTCATGGAGAGATTCTCGACTAAATGGTTAAAGAAACCTGCTGATGATGCCATCACAATACATTACCTCCACTTTAAAAACGAGTCACGGTATTGTTTCAATTTACATGCTGTTAATTTACTGCCATTAACCTGAATCAACCTGAATTTTATCACTCATTAAGGGGAACTTAATATGCAGTAAGTGTAACTAAAGGACACAGATATTATTGTAGCAAAAGAGGCGGCGGCTTACTTGAAATGATGAATTTGTTTACTTGCAAAAAAAAAAAAAAATGTGTGAGAAAGCAGTAAGTGGAGACTTTGGCAGCGTCAGCACCAAGAAAAATATTGCATGGCAGGTGCAGAGAAGGGCGAGGGGGCTTAGGCCTGGAAATAGGGCAGCATTGTATGGCGGCGTTGTCATCAGAGAGAAGAGAAATGGTGGTAGATCAAACGCATCCGCACGGAGCAGGCGGCCAGGTGTGCTTAAGCAGCGTCTCAGGAAAAGCAGGGTCAGTGGGTGAAAGGGGAAAATGTGGAGAGGAGAAAACTCAGCTGGAGAGAGCTGTGAAGAAAAACAGCCTTAAATTAATCATAGGTGCAGCTTACAGTAGGATGTTACCTTCTCCTCAACATCTAAGCTCGCTCCTGGATCCTTGTTACTGTGTTCTGGCACAGTTACACTCAGACATCTGCTTTTATACTTTCATTTATCTCCGATTTATTTTTTTTACTAACTTGCCTATAATATCCCAAATGTGACTTGCTCCATTTTTTGAGTTTCATACACTGGTGGAAAGAGGAGGACAGGATTCTAAGCACTGTAATGATACCACTATGGTTTGATATTTCAAATAAAAAAAAGAAATCTGTCTCATTACATAATGTCTTTGTTTTATGTAGAGTACTTTAATTGACTTGCTGCTGAAATGTGTGATATTAATAAACTTGTCTTGCCTAATGACTCTCCCCGAGCCATGATTCAAAGTTTGTAGTACAGTGGCCGCAAAGATACATGACATAGCCCACTGGCCTTCCAAAGTGGGGGTGCATGCTCCGTGAGATGGCACTGTTCCAATCCAAAGTCCGCATCCAGCCAAGTACTGTCCAAATGCCAGTATGTGAACTTGCTCTGCCCGTTCCATTGGGGATGCATCAAGAGGTGACTTGTGTGGACCTTTGACAGCCAGGTATCCCAGAATGCATTTCTCACAGACCAGTGGCAATGGCAGGCGTCCTTGGGAGAAATGCCTTTTTATTTGATAGCCATAAAGGCATAGGCAGAAATTTGAGGGGCAAAGGGGACAGCGGACTCTCCTGTCTAAGAAAAAACGGGACCAATTTTAGTGCAGTTTGGATAGTTTACGAAAGAAAATACTTCATTCTCATACCATTTTTTTATGTTTTGTAAATGGTAACTGTATATTTCTATATTTAAAATCAACGTACTTCAAACAATTAAGTTCCAAGTATATTTTTCCTGCATTTAAAGTTGTTGCCATGGCGTAACTTTGTTTATAACCTTTAAATAAATGAAGACTTGATTAAAAATAAAGACATAATTACAGCAAGCACTTAAAAAAATCAAGTCTCTGGCAGCTTCATAGTGATGTGAGCATTTGTTTTTTTTACACTGACAGCAAGACAAATAAATCTGCTGTGACAAATTGTAGTGTAAGATTTAATCATTAATCAGGAAAATGACATACTACATAAGTTGATTAAGGCTGAAAAGTTCATATAAGAGTGTTTCATGTATAAGTTCCTATAACACTGTTTTAAGCATTTATGTGGGACAAAGCACCTCTTTACAAGTTTATGTATTGAGCACACAAGTTATGCATTCACACATTGAGAGCACAATCACATACCATACTCTGTATTGCCTAACAACAACACACACACACACACACACACACACTCTAAAGTTGTACTGCATGAAGTCATAGGGGATTTTATAGCAAAAATCCCCAAGTTTCACATGTTTTTAAAAATAAAGTGAGACTGGGAATGAATCTAATGGTGGAGAATTTGGGGATTTCCAGGCCTAAAGGTTACACCATTAGGTCATGTTTGGAGAAGGGCCAATAGAAACTGCTACCAATAAGTTTTGATTCAGATGATGGGGGCTAAACAGAAAAACTTCGCCACCAATAGAATTCGGCCTGGGTAGGAAGAACTAAAGGGAAAAGGCGGAGATTCACTCGAACCTCCGCTAGCATAAAAAGAAGAGCTCAGAAGGTGATTCTTAAGTCTTGCTCCGGAGCCTGACTCATTGAGTTGTATGTGTTGAAACTTGTGAACACATTAAACTCGGTTGCACCTGATTCCATTGGTCTCCAGTGTTTTCTCTGAGTACCAGCCTGACGAACCTAAGATACAACACCAGCCCCGAGAACGAGTTGACGTGAAGTAGAGGACGAGGTCGGGAGCCGTCTGGCCCGCTTCTAGGCCCCCGCCTTTTACACCTCAAAATCCATGTACAAAAATAATATGTAGCTACTATAACGTCACCTATTAGTTTGTGGGCTCCTTGTAGACTTGTTTTTTTGGATCCAGAAGTGACCATATTTGGAAGAGAGGGCTGATCTGACTGAGAAGACAAGGACACAAGGCATATTTTTAAGCCTGAATAAATGTAAACTGTTGAGTAATAAAAATTAAAAATGTGTTACTATATGGATCACTTCAACAAACTAAGGAGCACCAGAGTAATCACAAAGTCTATGATGGGAGAATTTTATTCTTGCTCTCTTCACTTTAATCTACAACAATGTTAGGATACAGTAATGAAGGCATTCTGTGTGTTGTGAACAATTTTTATAAAGCATCATTCTGAAACGTCAATTACTGATAACTGCTGCAAACCCACATCACCTGTCAGATCACTGTCTTGTTTCAGAGTTTGTTTTGACAGATAACTTGATGAACTGTTGATTGGACACTGTATTTCCAAGCTTTCCCTATTTATGTCAAGATACTGTTAAAGAACATGCAAATTGAAAACAGGTTTTTCATACACTGACATATGCACTACAGTCTGTATATAGACTGCCTAATTATATCAGTACTAGTCCAGAACAATTGGTAGCTTTGTCACCTTCTACCTACTGTATGCCAATCCTCAATGCCTATGTGCAGTTTCACATAGATTGACCACGTCAGTGAGTAGAAAAACGTGGACAGACAGAATGACTGACTGACAGAATGACACACTGACAGTTTCTGTGATTATGTACAGCATACCATACCATGACTTAGTCATACCAAAAATTAGGAAAAGATACAAACAATGGGCCACAGGGGGTGCCACAGCGATTGGTCACATTTTAGCCATTTTTAAGCATTTTTCTGTTGTTATAGCGCCACCCAGTTGCCAATTAGAGTTAAATTTCTCCAGTCACCTTGAGGCATCCTGTTCTACATATCTACCAAGTTTAGTAAAAATCCATGTGGCAGTTAGGCCTCAATAAGAAATTAGCTCTCTAGCGCCCCCATTTTGTTTGATGGGGTCAATAATGGAGGGGTCCCCTCAGATTATGTGTGGTCACATGCCTACAAAGTTGCGTGGTGATCGGTGAAACCCTTGAGATGTTATACACCTTTATGTGATGAGCCACGCCCGCCGCAATATTCATTGCCTTATTGGTCCCTAGATTATGTTCACCCAGTTTCATGCAGATCGGTCAAACTGCCTAGAAAGAGATTGACTTGAAGTTTTTTTCAAAAAAAATCAAAATGGCGGAAAATCTATATAACTGGAAGTTATGGGTTCTTGAGGCATATCTGTTATGAGATATGCCCATTCAAAGTTTGCAATTTCATTCGGTAGCTATAGCGCCCTCTTTGGCCAATTGATGTAATATTGCTGCACTCGCATCCTCCCATGACCCTCTACCACTGTGCCAAATTCCACATGGATTGACCAAGTCAGTGAGGAGAAAAACATGGAACAGACACACAGACAGAGTTTTCATCATTATATAGTAAGATAATCTAGTTTCGCACCGGCACTTCGCCAACTGGGTCTGGCCAGGCGTATTTTGCAAGTTTGGCACATTGTGCGCACTGGCGCAGCTACTCCTCTTTCCCACCTCCGTCCCTCCTACCTGCGCAAGCAGAAAGAGGGAGGAGAGAAGCTGGATCTGTCGACACCTCCCCCTGCTGCGCCGCCACACCCATCTCAGCGCGCCTCGGGTTGCGCTGCTCAAAACTAGCTCTGCGCGGGGTTCGCCACCCTGCGTTTTTATGCTTGGGCAGTTAAGTTCTTTGCATGATAGTGCCCACTGTGGCCACAAGGGGTAATTAAAGGAAGAAATGCAGAGATAAATTCCCTTGATTTCTTCAGTTCACCTCATCTCCATTTATCTGCATAAGTGTGAAAAACAACATTTTTCTCTAATATTCTCTGTCTCTGGCGGCTGCTTCTGAATCTGTTGTTCATCTTTAAACCTGTGACACCACTGGTACTCAGAAGAACTACAGGCTATTTCACCTTACATTTTGAGTCTCTGCCTCTGGATATCCAGCGGTGTCTTGGTCAAACAGTGAAGTTACTTACTTCGGCTGCTTATACTGCTTATTTGTAAACCGAGCCACTTTTGAAACATCCACCTCAACATGCTGAGCACGATTGGGGAGTATTTGGCGGCTGAGCGTCACAAGCTCAGATGCAATACACCCTGGTGCATGTAGGCACTGCAACAATGGCTGTGCTCGAAAGAAAACTCAGAAAAACTCAGCTTTCTCTGTAACTCCAGCAAGCACGAGAAATTTATTGGTTCAAATGACAACATTTATGATCAACATTGATTGGCTATCCACACAAAAGTGTCTCAGAGTAAGCTGTTTAGAAGACATCATTACTGAAGTCGACTTCTCTTTCGTTAAATTCTAGCGTGAAGAATACTGTGGCATCTGGGAGTCAGGTCGCAAATTGCAACCAACTGAAACTTCCTTGTGCTAAACGTAAATTGCCCAACCTTTAGCCAGTGTTTGGTCTGTCCCTTCTGGGCTGCTTTAGAACAACATCTGAGGGATCCATGGAAGAAGACCCGCTCGCTACGTTGATATTTAGGTTAGCAAACTCAGTATCTTTGTTTAAAACACATCTTTAACATACTTTTCCAGGAAGGCTTTTTTTTCAGTAAACTTGTTGTGTGTCTAGTTTCTATCCTTCTTTTATCAATTTTATTATTTATTTACTTTTATTACACATTCTGATTTATCTGGTCTTAGCTTTGTTTAATGTTTTTTTTACTGCTGTAATGTTGTATACTACTTTATTTGTCTCATAAAGCACTTTGTAACTGTGTTTTGAAAAGTGATATGCAAATAAAATGTAATATTATAATTATTATTATTATACAAATAACTCATTCTAATGTAATGAAAACCTAACAATTCTTAGTTTCAAGTGATTATACACTAATGAAGACATAGTTATGAATATTATATCCTATCGCTGCTTTTATATCCTCGTAAATAAGGCAGAATATGTTATATCCCCTTTTAGAAATGACTTTTTGTAGCACTCCTATATTCTATATTGGGCCTTAGCTGCTATAACTAACTTTAAACTGGAATAATGGGGTGTCTGGGTTTGGTTTCCTGAGGTAACTACCACAAAGGTTTATATGGTTTGGGGTAAAATGTTATAATACCCTACTACTTTACAAAGGGACTGTCAAACTTATCAGTATTCACACTGAACTGAAAGAATTGTATGTAAATTAAACATAGTCAAAGCAATCATGAGCACAAATAACAGAAATAAGATCAAATTAAAATAACAAATCGTAGCTTTCAAATTAATGTCAAACAAAATTACTCAGAAAAAATATGCAAAACTGAACTGGCTTTAATTGGATTAAAACTTAAAACCCCTCTGATTTCTTTGACAAAATCCCCATTTCTACCTCTCTTACCACTATTTGTTCATAGCAGACTCAGATCGAATACTTAACTAGACTCTAAAGTTCAGGTTTATTGTCATTCCACTCCTTATAGGTTATGCAGAAAGCAGGAGCAAAATATAGTGCCCTCAGGGCCACAGTGTAATACATTAAAACAGGCAATTAAAACAAAGCAATAAACAAAAACAAGCATATAGAACAACAGAACATAAAAGCAGTAAATTAAAACTAATCAAAAGACCTCAAAATGGTTGCAGGCACACACACACACACACACACACACACACACACACACACACACACACAGATACATGCACACACAGAGAAAAAAACAAAGTTGCAGGCCTGGGCGTTGCCTGGGTGCATTGCAGCTGACTCCTCACCAGAGCAAAGACACTGCAAGCCCATCTCACAGTTCAACATCAGTTCTGGAGAAACAGTTTGTGGTTGGTAGATAAAGCCAGACAGCAGCTGGTCTAGCGACTCATCAGCGTTAGATTTGCACAGACAGACTGGCAAAAAAACCTTCGCTATCACCAACTGAGTTTAGACAGAAATGTATATGATTGTCTACAGCCAGTGGCGGACACAGGCTGTCTGAGGGGCAGGGGCGAAAAAAACATCAGCTGAAGGCAGTGGGACAAAAGTGCACAAAAAGTTTTCTGGCATGTATTGCAGTTTAGACGGCACTGAATTTAACATATCCTCATACAACTGTAAGTATGATATCCTATGAAAATCCACACACAATCCCCTGGATTAGCGCCCAACAAATTACAATAAACCCTTTGTGTGAAGTTACATAATTGATAAAAAGCTACAGAAGTTAGGTCTTAGAAAAGAAACATGGTTGGGTATCTTTAGGTTTAGGCACTTAAAATGACTATGGCTAGGGTTAGGGTAAAGAAATATGGTGATGTTGTGCCTTAAAATGACTCAAAGTTCAAATAGTTTCGAGTCACCAATTAACCTGCATGTCTTTGGACTGTGGGAGGAAGCCGGAGTATCCAGAGAAAACCCACGCTGACACGGTCAGAACATGCAGGCCCCCCATCCCGGGGGAACCCTCTTGCTGTGAGGCGACAATGCTAACCACCGCACCACTATGCCGCCCATAGCTGTGCACCATGTGGGTTATTTATGAACTACTGGCTCATTACTTTAGTTATGTACGAATTTTAGTGCATTACTTTTCGTAGGAAAACGCATAACCAGTGAATGATAGCAGCCTGCTGAATCAGGTTTCTCAGTTTTAAGGCCACCCTAGAGGGCACTTCATTGTGCTTGCTCCACTGGTACGGCACCCTAGAGGTTTGTTCGAACATGGGGGCACCAAAGGGAAGCCGTCCCTTCCTCCAACTTCTTTATATCCATTTCTTTCACACCAGGCCCACATCAACTGTATCATGATGAAAATAAAACTTGTGTTTTTGTTTGTTTAATTTCATTATTTAACAATTCAGGGTATGATGAGTATGTCTCACAGAAATAGGTAGTGATTGTTAGATAAAAAAAGAGGAACCCTGTGGCAAATGGAAATTAAAAATCACGACTAAGGTGTTTCTGTCCGACACAGTGATTGATTACTGCTGCTTACTCAAGTTGCCTTCAGGCTAATCAAGAAACACAAGACTATTGTGAAAATGTGTTTTATGGCTGATTTGTTATTCAGACCTACCTTTTTAATGCTGCAGTAACTTTATTTAGATGATGGATAAGAGAACAAAAACAGGAATATTATGACACCAAATAACATGAGACACAGATCCTGAACTAGATCTGACATCAGTAACAGTGAAATTATACCGTATATATCATGCACAAACGGGACATTAAGGTTTATAATTAAGTGTTGCTGCTGTAGGAATCCTTTCCTCCACCACAGCTCAGCATTCGAGGGGTTTAACTGTGAGAAACAAGTTCTTGTTTTCCCTCAGACGGTACAAGAGATACAACAAAAGGTGAAAACTGTTTATAACGATTTCAAATGCTTCATAGCTTCTCTTAGAAAGTGAGTGAACCACCTGAGCTTTTAGGTATGTCAATAGAGATTTTCTTCCTTTTAATGGTGTGCACCTACAGTGTTTATCGTACTCCAAACATAGTGCAACTGCTCTTACTTACATTTGAAATGATCACTTCAATTTAGATGCTAATTTAGCCTCAGAGGTAAGTCATGTGGAATTCATTCAGGCAAAAAAAAGTCTCATAATTCATTGCAAATAATTTCTCTACAACAAGATCAAAGACAAGCACCTTCGGTTTCATTCATGCCGGTGACTCATTGCTTGTTAGCACACCTGCACCACTGAGGTTTGTGCTTTAAGAGAAATATGGAGAGAAGTCAAGTGATTTTTAAGAGAAATAATACACAATAATTGTTTGTGGATTGCAGCACAGCTGCTTTTTACAAGAACTGATACACATTTTTTACTATTAAAATAATAAAAGGCTTTTTTTTTTTTTTGAAAAATGACGCTCTTAAATATCTACTCTTTTTACGTCGACTAAACCATTTGATGTCTTTTATATAAAATCACAGTACCAAACACTGAGTCACAAACTAATTACAGCCTTGTACATGAAGGTAAATAGTTCAACCCTCTCCCTGGAGCCATCACATACAAAGCCTTTTTCTTTTATCATCTATTTATAAGTGGTTGCAAGGCTGCATCCATGTTTAAGCCGAGATAGAGAGGAAGGAGGGGGCATTTTAATCCCCTATGGACCCACTTCACTGACCTCTAATAAAGAGCAATAAATGCATGACACTGATGAGGACGGGTTGTTATTCAGTTTTTATATGACCCAAGACTGTCCATGAATAAACTCTAAAGCTATTCGAGGTTTGAACGTCTTCTCTGATGAACCGACGCCACAAGAGCAGAGGGAAGTGTTTTGGAGATGCACATTTTTTATGCATTATTTGCCCTTTATGAGCAGTTCAATTAGTGAAAACAGGAGCGGGAACAACACAAACAACATTTTAGAGCAAAGACGGAGCGGTTAACACTGAACCAAAGAGACTTGGCTCAGAATGAGACAGAAGGGAAAGATCATAGATGTTATTTATAAAGTGTTTGTTCCATGTTAAAAAGACGGAAATAATTAATAAAGTGTACGAGCTGGGTTTCATCAGTTAGCAGACAGATGATCCTCGGCTGTTGTCGCCACAGTTTAAAACAGGGTAGTGGAAATCTGTCTCCAAAATTGCCACAGATTTGAGCATCAATTCAGGACCACTGCCACGTTTCATAAACGCACCATCTTGAGATAAGGTTTTTAATCGTGAAGTTGGAGCACCACTTTAGTATCTGCTTTTCTTGCGATATCATATTTGCTCGCTGTTTTGTGGAATACATCTGTGAAGTTTCTTTATTTCTTGAGTCCATTAGGTGCAGGGTTATTGATCCTCTGTGCTTCTCTCCAACATAAAATTGAACCGGCCATCTTGTGTGTCAGCTCACATAAGCAGCTCCACCACTAATGAGCAACTGCACCAACTGACGGGAAAATTTGAGTCAGTTTTTTTTTTCATAGGTAACCTTGACAACGATCCTAAACTCAATGCATTACATTAACAATGCATTGGTTGTGAAACTTACAGATCTAGTACAGCTAGTTTACACAACGGCAGCAAGAGGGATTTTTTTTTTTTCTCCGAACACACACACACACACACACACACACACACACACACACACACACACACACAGGTGAAACGCTTTGTCTGATTGAAGCTGCCTGGCCACAGTATTTGTTGAGAGCTTGGTCTGTCATTCATGTTTTGTGTGACCTGAGGGAGGACAGAGTTCTCCAAACTGCAGCAGCACAATAAATTTCGCTGAAGGAATTAAGTTGCTGTCTTGAACTTTTTTCACCTTCTATATCTTAACCTTGTCTGGGTTGACACTGATTGATACCGGGAATACTCACTGCATGTAGCTCCAACTGAGCAATTTCGGGGCACGCTTTTGTTTTCTTTATGTAGTTTTTCTGCGATATCTTTAGGTAATGTCGTGCATTAATTATAATCCCCATGAAGCTTATGTGCTGTTTAAAGACAGATGGTCTGTTGTTTTAACTAAATGCCAAACATGTCTGTGTGCAGAGCATTCAGATGTACCATTAATTGTAGAAATGGGTATATTTATTGTCTCCCAGCAGAAGATTCTCCTTGTTAAGCAATTTACTGAAGGTGAGACTAGAGACAGTCAAACTCAGGACAGCAGACACGGATCTGTGTTTGCAATGACACTGACTAGGTCTGCACAATATATGCCAGTTTTTGCCCCCATTCCAAAATAGCCAATATTCCTCCTAAGCTGTTTACAAGGCTGATGTAAATTAATATTCCACTAATATTCCTGTTCACAAGCAGCCATACATAATCCGCTAAGCGTGCCATAACATGTTAAAATAAAAGTTTCCCACTAGTGGCACGTTCGTTCAATAGTGCAAACACAGTCTCCCTTTTTCATGCCTTCAGCCACCTTCTTGAAAAGGTCAGCATTGTGATATTTGTGCATATCCAAAAACATGTTAACATCCAAGGATTTCATAATGTTTGCAAGTAGGTGTGTTTGTCCTTCTGACCAGAAATGTGGGCTTTTCATTTTGGGCATGCATCTCCAACAAAGACTGTCAAAATAATGAACATAGCTATCATGATTTCACCCATTGCTTTGTGGACTCACATTGTGAAACCTCAAGGTTGACATTCCAGTTATCATCATCTTATTTTTTTGCATCCAGAGGGGACCAGGAGCGAGGGGTGGATCTGACTGCGAAGCCGAGGACACTATCTGCAGACAGTCTGTCAGTCAGAGTAACCTGCTCTTAATCATGCATAATGCAAATGGATGAGTTATAGAAAAATCCACCCCCCATACAGTTGTCATGACTGACCATGTTTGTACCAAGCTGTTAACGTGTTTATTTCTCCTGTAAGGTTGGTTATTTTAACATGGGTGTCAATGAGGATTGGCAGGCTCAAGTGGCCCTTCAAAGATCTGGCATATGCTACATATTTTACATTTGGAAGACTAATTTGGAAAATCCAATTTTAACATCCAAATTTAACATTTACATACAGTCTCTTTCAAAATAAACGCACTACGTTGTGCACATGGGGCGCCTGCTCTACCATTAAGCCACCAGCGCCCCCAAACTGACCTTTTTTAACCTTCAACACACATGGTTGGGTAGAGGTAGGAAACACGGTTAGATTTGAGCGACAAAAGGAGGTGGTTCGGTTTAGGCTTGAGAATCTTACAGGACGTGAAGATCGCTCTCTGGGATGAAAGTTGGTGTTGGTTGGACCCATCCACCACCCCTCCTGCTTGCCCCACACGGACTTTTGCCACCTTAACTTTCATCCTTGTCCCACTGCGTTTCCCCCCCGAAGCCGCCAAGCGCCATTAAACTATAACGGCAATCAGCCACGTATCAAACCAGCATTAAAGAATGGCTTTTTTCGTCGGTTTCTGATGCTGCAAGTCACTGCCCAAGCACAGGATTTCAATGACTTCGGACTGAAACCGGGCTCGAATGAATGAGGATAATTGGACTGTGCCGTTAACATGACTCATAACACATTCAGAATATTAACATGAATGATAGTGGAATATTAGTCTGCATGTAAATGTAGTTACTTTATTTTTGTGCATGTGAGTGTCTTTTGTATGTGCAAATTTAAAACAAGGACTTAACACTGATGTTTAGCCATTTCAGACTTGGAAAGGCCAAAAATAGAGGTCATCAACATATGGTACATGATATTTTATGTTATCTGTGAATATTTCAGTTTCGGGTGAAGTTTTCTGTATGACGATAACAACAACAAGAAATAAAATCCTTCAGTGAGAACAACATTCGCAGCCTGTTGTGCGCCAACAGCTTCACTTGTCTGATTTGGAGCCATGTTTTAAGTCTGCAGACAGATTTACCTCTCTGACCTTTGCTCATCTTAAATCCACTCGCTAAGTAGTTCCACATCGAGTCCTGCGACCTGGATGACTGAGAATTCCCACAGACATGTATCTTTGCATTATTTTTCACAATGTCCTCTCTTTTTAAAACTGTCTAATGAAGATAAATTAAGCTCAACAATGCAACACAACCTAATTCAGACATATATTTCCCTAAGCCTGCTGGGAAATTACTGCTCTTGTGACACATCATTTTAGCCCGGTGCTTGGTTTTGTGAAAGCATCTTAATGTGGACATTAACATTTGAACCCTAATGATTCTGTGCAGAATGAACTCATCAGGACATTAGACACTGGGGAGACCCCTTCAAGTAGCTTACATTACTGCTGTCATCTGTTGCATGTTGGACGAAACAAGTGAGGAG
This sequence comes from Epinephelus cyanopodus, assembly GCA_026686955.1. Taxonomy (NCBI): domain Eukaryota; kingdom Metazoa; phylum Chordata; class Actinopteri; order Perciformes; family Serranidae; genus Epinephelus; species Epinephelus cyanopodus. The sequence continues at coordinate 23,310,875 of CM048929.1, forward strand.
GTGAAGCTTCTAATAGGAGTGCAGTGAGTCTGCGGTGAAAGCAATACAACTATGATATAAGACCGACGCCGTCCTCCTGCTTTATGGCTGTAACATTGTTTTATACAAACCAAACATGTTCATATTTCCCAGGAGGTTTCCATTTATTTATCATTATGTTTACTTGGCACAACATTGGTTGGTGAATCCTACACCCATTGGAGCCCGTCTGCTGCCAACTGTAAATTAAAATGTGTCCTTGACGGGATAGTTGGGATGTTTTTTATATTATGTCAGGCTCGTATGGAATTTAGTTCATTTCCTTGGCAGCAGCACAAGTGCTCCGAGCTCCCACCATGTCTTATGAATACAGAGACACTCACAGCTGCAGCGACAGCAGCATGGGTGAGTAATGCAAAACAGATTTTGCAAAATGGATTTTGAAATTATAAAGTCTTCCTTTAATTGACCCGCACGGTGGTTAAACAATTGTATCGCTGCCATAATAGCAGCTGCATTGACCATGCAATATAGTAGCTCTTACTTCCTCGCAGTTTGATTTCCCTTTTGATGAATGCAAATCGATTTTAATTTTTTCTTCACTGCACTTTCACTCGTAACAATGTTTTTCTGTTGACTTTTTTTCTTCCTTCCTTGAAAAGCAGTCGTGTGATCCCTCAGCTTTAAGTAAAGCCAAGATAGAATGAGATGAACAACGTAGTGGGGTTTAGTTTCTGCAACTCAGCCTTACATAGACGAGCTTACCATGTTTACAAATGACGCAAGGAGCACCTTTAACTTGCAGAGACAAATCCTCCCCAGAGTTGTGCTTCTGCTGCATCTGAAATGCCATCACACCAGTAACAAGTCTCTACTGTGCCTCCTTCTTTTACTTGCACAGTGTACAGTATATTCAGTGTTAAGATGATAGTGAATGTAAAAGTGTGGCTGATTTCTACAAAGAGACGGACAGTCGAATCTCGCAGCCCCCACCCCTGCAATACAGCAGTTGTTATTTTTAAAGTTCAGCGAAGCTCCAGTGGCTGCAGGGTCCTTGTGATGCAGATGCAGCCATGCAGAACTTCACTTGGCACGACATCAGTTCATTCTCAGCTCCACCTGAGGCATTTTCTTTGACAGATTATCTTAGATTATTCTCTTCCTTTATTCGCCATTAAAACATTTAACCCTTGACTGTTGTGATAGATAAAGTGCTATTAGCCAGGACATATGGGTTGAAGTTCATTTAATTAAATAGCCACAATACCTTTGGTAATTTAGAGAATGCATATTATGCATTGACAGTAGCAAAGCAGGAAGGTGCTGCACCTTGACAAGGAAAAATGGAACTCCCAACGAAGTTATTTGCATCTTTTTTTCCTTTAACATTTTGTGAGGATTAAACAAGATATGTGTAATTAAGTGAGCTTTAGAGGGGCTTTAGGGCAGATTTATTTACCTTTAGACAGTCAGGCTAGCTTTCCCCTTGTTGCAAGTCTCTGGGCTAAGCTAAGCTAACCAGCTGCTGGCAATCTCATCGACACATGTGAGAGCAAAATGGTCCCATACACACTGCTTCAAATTCAAACACTTTGTCACACCCCTTGACATTTGATACCGATGCACAAGGAACCCTTTAGCTTCTGTATGAGATGCACCAGGTTTTAAACGCCAATGTAAACCCATCTGCAGCAATATTAGACTCTTAGCGCAACTGTCATGGTATAAAGAGCAAGAAAGTCTGCACAGGAGTCAAACAAACACAGGACTTTGACCCTCCAGTTAAAAAGTCGACGTTAAGTTTTTTTGTTTTGTTTTTTTAACTACGTAATGTAGTTGACTACCTAAAATCACATGTTATTGTGTAGACATTCGTCACGTGACAGGTATGTCAGGTAGTCTGGTTCATGAGCCTGCCAATGCCAAATTCCCTCCTCATGCTATGCTGCAAAGGGACTGACGCTGCACTCTGGGCTTAGTGTCGCCCAAGACAACTGTGATTGTTTTCAAGAAATACAAACAACCCAGAGCATGTTTTCAACGTAGTGCAGAATGGGCTAAGCCGGGCCTTGGTCCAGCAGAAATGTCTGGCTATGCAAGACTATGGCCTCTAGTTTCGCAGACCAGGCGAGACGGAGGCGCAGCACACCTGCGCTTCGCCAACTGGGTGTGGCCAGGCGGATTTTGCAAGTTTGGCACACCATGCGCACTGACGCAGCTACTCCTCTTTCTCACCTCCGTCCCTCCTACCTGTGCTGTCAGATGTGACGGGACAGTCCATATAGAGATACATTTATGTGCTGATTGCCGATACTTGCATTGAATAGTGGTTTTTGTTAGTATTTTGTGGTCGACACCTCCCCCCTGCTGCGCCACCACACCCATCTCAGCACACCTCGGTCTACCAAACTACCAAACTGAGCGTGCCTCGGGTTGCACTGCTCGAAACTAGCTCTGTGCGTGGGTCACCTCCCTTTGCCTCCCTGCACCATGCCGGCAAACTAGAGGCCTATACGTCACATGACATACTAGTTCATTTACGTATGTAAGTTAAGTTATGTGATAAACATATTTATTTCAACCCAAGCCATGATCTTTTTTCTAAACTTAAACAACTACTGTAGTTTTGTTGCCTAAACCTACATTTCCTGTGAAAGTGGAAGTTTATTTTCTAAAAACACGAAGCATGGAATAAGTGGAAACTGACACAGAAATGGACGCTAGAGGGGTAACTAGAGCATCATAGTGTGAAGCGTATGGCTGCTGACTAAGCAACTGCATTTGATAAGTTAAAAAATGATAAGGTGTTGGATATTTTCAGCAATGTGAATAAAGTCTAAAGACAAGTGCAACCATGGACAGACTAATTAAGGGTTTCTTTGAAATGCATTTAATGACATAGTTCAACATTTTGGGAAATGTGCTTATTCACTAACTTGGTGAGTGTTAGACGAGAAGATTGATACCAATGGTACTTATGTTCTCATCTAATTCCTCTCAAGAAAGCAAAAAGCCTATTTCCCAAATTGTGAAACAGTTCTGAGTCAAACACAAGTTAGAGATACAAATAAGAATATTTGTGTAGTAAATTATGCATGTTTCATACAAGGGGCTTTTCTCACTAAAGAGTGCAAAGACAGGAATACCTTGCAACATAAAACTCTACTATGTGTACACAAACTACATTTTTTCACTGTGCTCTGAGGGGTGTTGCTAGTGTTTCCCCCAAGACAGGGCTCCCTTACAATCCATGCAATTTTCTTGTCAGTTGTCTTGTTGCCTCTTTCTTTATCTGTCGAAAAATCCCAAATTCTGCCACACAGCAGATTTAAAACTTGACAGCAGCTCAGTTTCAGTTTCACCTCAGTCCATGCTGTCTCCCTCAGGTTTCTCTACTCTGTAATGAGTTCAGCCAGGCTCACTGCAAGTGTGATGACCCATGCCAAGACTTACCAGCAAAATAAGTGAACTTTGCTCATGCATCAAACGGGGTTAAGCAGCCAGATAATTCAGATGGATATAAAATAAGAAGTGCTCCTACATTAATCAAGAAAGTCAAAACAGGGGCTCCCATTGGAATACTAACAACTAAGCCATATCTACAGCATGCACCTTCATAGTGTTTGTTTTTAGGTATATAAGACCCAGTGTTGAGTTGTGGGGCGAGGTGTTTTCAAAGTCCTCAATGCAAGTGACAATGCAAGTGTGTGTTCATTGGGATATTGTCTGATTAGACGGAGAACTTTTCTTTTTATCTGCAGCTTGTTCTGCAGGGGAGGTGACAGACTTCCTGGCATGGGTCTCTGGAGGAAGGAGGCAGCACAGGCCTCAGGCTTGTCTTTGGGTTCCACTGGAGGAGGTGCTCCAGGGAGCAGGAGAGGGGAACCCTCTGCCCCTGTGGAAAGCCAGGAGGTACGACAGGAGAGGAGAGACAATGAAACCTTGGAGTGAAATAAATGAATAACAAAGCATTACTGCTTAGGTGTTTTGGGGTGTTAAATGGGGATTGATGCTAGTGTGGTTATTCCTAGAATTGGATTTCAGCGCAAGGTTGTAAGATGTTCATCATTACGAGTAGAAAACAGGCTGCCTGTTCTGGGGACAGTCTCTCAGTGTCTCTAGAAATGTCATATTAACTTAAAAACGAACACCATCTGCTCTTGGCAGCCTATTTGGCCCATATGACTCTCCACATCATGTAGTGTGTGAGTTTCCTGTTCCTGAAGAAACGCTGACCTCTGCATTAAAAAAGTACAAGAGCACTTTTAACACACCCAAAGTTTCCCTCCTAATCCAACCCTTTTACCCACTGCCACAGCACAGGTGTGAAAATAACAAAGACGCTCACTGCTCTCTGTGTGCTTTGTGCTGTTGACTTCGCTATGCACCAGCGGTTCATGAAAATCAGGCTCTTGAAGTTCATGATAATTATTCTCACGTATTTTGACACGTAACTGATGCTATCTTGTTACACTCATGATCCGTGGCTAATCTGTAGCAAACAGAAAATCCAGAGATTTAGTGTCGTTAACACCAGGCTTTACATGGTATGGCTTTTAAATGGCTGAAACATGGCTTTTTATGTTTCCATTCACTGTGTGAATTCTACACCTTGTGTTCAATTAAGACATAATTGTAGTCTAATCAATACAGCAGGAATTATTTTTGTATGTAACACACGTCATCAGAGCTTGCTGAAAAACTCAAATTTCCCTAGTTTTTTCCATAACAATTTAGATGTTATTGTCCATTTATTTGTACAGTATGTGAAAAGAAGAAGAGCTCTATTATTTTTATGATTGTACAAAGCCTGCAGTTGTGCAAACAGTCACCATGCAATTTTTGAGGTGCATTAGTCTTTTGGGGATTGCACTCATTTAGTAATTTTATGGCTCCAGACAAACCTGCTTGCACAGACGTAGGTGGGGTGGCACTGCTGAGGTTGTTATCATGCAGATCAGTGCAACTGGGGAGCTCATTTTGTATGATTCTGCTTTTCACTTTTTTAAAAAAATACTGTGCTCTTTTCATCATGTCTTGTAATGGCAGTGATATCAATACAAAGAATTTCTTCTTTCAGCCCTTTTAGACAATTCATAATATCACAATATCACAGTTAAGCCTCCAGCTTTTCTAGCAATGTCTCTGAGCTCATAGCTTCTTTTTGTAATGCACCAACCAGGTAACAGGAGCTCACAGTGGTTTTTCTGATCATGGAGGTTGCAGTTCAGCTGGATTTTCAAAATAAAATGCCCCAGGTGATATTACAAGGTTTAACAGGGGGCCTGGACAGGGCTGGATTTTCAAATTAAAAGCTCCCAGATGGTACCAGAAGTGTATGGTAGGGCCCTAGATAAGGCTAGGTCTTCAAAATGAAAGCTTCCAGATGGTACAAGGAGTTTACCAGGGCTCTTGACAAGGCTGGAACTTTTTAAAATAAAACCCCCCACATGGTATTACCAACAAATTTAAAGCTTTAATTTAAAGCTCCAATTTGTAATTCCAGCTATTACTCTCCATACCTGTATCTACGGTTTTCATTTAAGTTTAAAACAGGTCACAAAGGAATTATACTTCTCCTGCACATTTTTTGATCGAGTACAACCTCTGTGTACTTACAGTAACAATTCAAATGTCAAAACGATACACTTTTTAAGAGCTGTGCTTGTATTGAACTTAATTTATTTATATACTTTTTATGTATTTCTTCTTTCGGCCCTTTTGGTTAATTTCAGCTTTCACCTTTTGACAGAATCACGGTTAAGAAGTGTATGGTAGGGCACTAGATAGGGCTAGATTTTGAAAATGAAAGTTTCCAGATGGTACCAGGAGTTTACCAGGGCCCTTGACATGGCTGGAACTTTTGAAAATAAAAGTCCCCAAATGGTATTACAAGAAATTTAAAGCTTTAATTTAAAGCTCCACTTTGTGATTTGGGCTATTACTCTCCATACCTTTATCTACGGTTTTCATTTAAGTTGCAGGTCACAAAGTAATTATACCTCCCCTGCACTTTTTTTTAAACTATGTAGTTTCAGCTACAGAAACCATTCAAATGTTCAAACATTACATTTATGCTCTCATTCAGCTTTATATATTTTACTTTTTATGGTGGTATTATGAACAAATTTAAAGCTTTTTTAAATTTATTTTCTGATTACTGTAATAAATTGAGGGGGAAAAAACTTCCAATGTTCAATCTACTCCCCCTTATACTTTACTTTATCTATCTATCTATATTCATTTCTGTTTTGAACAGGTCACAAAGTAATTACACATTTTTGATCAACTTCTACTTCTGCGTACTTTCAGCTACAGCAACCATTCAAATGTCAAAACCTTATGCTCTTTAAGTTTGTTTATGTATTCAACTCTATTTATTTATTTGCTTTTTATTATTGAAATGAATTTGTTGTCAGCATTCGCACACAGGTTCTGCAGGAAATGTGTTGTGTAGTTAAAATGTTATATTTTGCGTGATATACTGCTGAGAAAGAAAAGGTATTCATTTTCAATAATAGGGAGAAAAGATTATTCACATTTGCATGGACAAAGAAATGTTTGGTATCCTTATTTAAATATGTTATATGAGAATGAAAAGATTTGTTACAGATCAGGAAGGAATATTGGTACAGCACAGTCAGAGGATTCAATATTTTCAGACATGCATTGAGAGAAATTGTTAAGCAAAAGGTGCATTTGGTGGTATTATTGCTACATTAGATCTCAGGGAACAGGACAGATGGCATCTTATAAAGAAACAGCCCAAATGTTCTGCTCACACATTGGGTATTTTGTAATAAAAGATATTAAGACAGCCATAAGGGCCAGATATACTGTATATAATGACTCACAACCCGTCTTTCTATTGTATAAGGATCTTTTTGTTCATCTTCAGCTCTCCTACTTACGATTGGTGTGATACAGAAGGCCAACAAAGAACAACTATCCTTGGTGTTGGAGGCAGGCAGAGCTGAACTGGAAACCATGGCAACACAGTGCTTGCCTCTCTAATCCCTTGGCCCTGCCAGAGAGTAGACAAATACCTGCGCAAGCCCCGGCCTATTCAACACCTGCATAAAAGAAAACCTTCCCAATCTGCACGATATGAAAATACACCAGGGAGGAACAGTTTTGATGGACTGTTTTCCTACAGTATCTCCATATCACACACCACCACAGACAAACAGGCTTGGCTGTTGTTCCCATCCTCTGTCTGTTTAATTCTTCTGCTAAAGCACTCACAGTGGGGAGACACCAGATTTTTTTTCCCTCTCCAATCAAATGTAATAAGATAAGCATTTATGTTAGTGACTCCAGCTGTAAACACATGCCGAGTTTTCATTTCTTACAATCATGCATCGAGCAGATGTAATATGTAATACATAAATGTTGCAAGGATTTGACTAGGAGTGTAAATCACTACTTTCATCACAATACAATAATAAAATGCCCTGGTTTAAAGCCCTGAAGGCGAAATTCTCCCAACAGCCATGAAACATGGATTGACAACAAAGTCCTTTATTAAAAAATGTAGAAAATTCAGCTTAATAACAGCCTAAATGTCAAGGTTCACGGGCAAAACATTTGTTTTTTTGCTAGTCACCCAGTGTAAGCTTGAGCACATTAAAACTGCATGAATTAACTTAGCAACGAGCGTATGTTTCCTCTACCCAAAGCTCATCAAATTACATGTACTAGTTATTATTTTTCTCACTCAGTCACTGCATCTCCAGACTTTACAGCATTTCACCCTGCAAGCATGTGTTTTCAACCTAACAGAGAGGCTAATATTGCCGTAGTGAAAAAGTAATGCAATGAGAGTCCCGTCCAGGTCCATCATGTTTGAGTACCGTAAAACCTCAATTAGTAGCCCAGGCTATTATTTGCTTTAATCACTGAACTCAACTTAAATTTGGGACAGGCATCTATATGGGACAGGTCTTTAGCTCCTTTTACACAAAACATAATTGGCCGTAGGTGTGAATGTGAGCGTGAATGGTTGTCTGTCTCTATATGGTAGCCCTGCGATAGTCTGGCAACCTGTCCAGGGTGCACCCCCAGGGGCGTCGTTTCAGCAAAAGCTAAGGTATGGCAATATGACATGACGTCACAGAGCTACTGATGATGGAATTTCAAAAATATGAACTTATTTAAATTATATAAAACTTAATTTTGGTCTTTGACCTGTCAGAAGTACGTACTATGCTATTGAAAACTGTTTCAAAGGACATGAAGCTGTTTCTCACATTCATAATACCTCATGTCTGCATGTAATGCACGACTTGGTGAGAGCGGTGAAAACATCGGATCTATTTCGGCGCATATTTAAGCACCACGGACAGCGAGCGGACGTTTAATTATCATTAGTCATGTGTTTAACTTCACAGAAAATAAAGAAAATAAATTAATTACAAGCTCATTTCTAGAAGATGAACCAAGTGGTCCGGTGTATGAAACACAGTAAAACAAAGGCCAGTTTGGTACAATACTGTATTGGCGAATTTATTGGAGTGTCTCCAGAGTTCAAAAATACAAGCTTAATATGCCGACATGAAGAAAAAAACCCCTCATACAATCAGACAGGCTTCAAGACATCATTTAGACAGGCTGTCTACGGCAGCAGAGCAAAATGTCGCACAGTGGTGTGGTGGTTAGCACTGTCACCTCGCAAGAGGGTTGCCGGTTCGATCCCGGATATGGGAGTCCTTCTGTGCGGAGTTTGCATGTTCTCCCCGTGTCAGCGTGGGTTCTCTCCGGGTACTCCGGCTTCCTCCAACAGTCCAAAGACATGCAGATTGGGGATAGGTTAATTGGTGACTCTAAATTGTCCATAGGTGTGAATGTGAGTGTGAATGGTTGTCTGTCTCTATGTGTCAGCCCTGGATAGTCTGGCGACCTGTACAGGGTGTACCCTACCTCTCGCCCAATGTCAACTGGGATAGGCTCCAGCCCCCGCCGCAACCCTCGAGAGGATAAGCAGTTAGAAAATGGGTACATATATATATATATATATATATATATATATATATAATTATATATAATATAAATTAGGCTTCAAATAACATATCAGTTATGTGTTGTGTTATGTTATGTTATGTTATGTTATGTTATGTTATGTTATGTTATCACAGTACTGGAGGATAACAGCATCTAGTATACTGACACAACACCACTTTATCCTGTCAAAGCAATACTTGGATTCATTTCTATGAAAAACATGTTGGATTCTTTTGATCGTTGGACCCTTACGAACCTAAGAAACATAACTGGCTTACCAGGTAATTAAATAGCCCACAGCTATTTTCCGTCTGTTATCCCTATAGGCAGGTTGATGTAAAAAATGTAGTGAACAGCAGCGACAAAATTCATAGCAACCATGTAGACACAAAACAGAAGACACAAGAGGTGCATAATATACATTTGAAAATACATCGATCTAAACAGCTAACTAATGTTAGCTCAAGTAGGTAGGTTTACACATCCAAAGAACTTCTATAAAAATGAGCTGCTTGGCAACCAGACCAGGCCTCTAATTGAGACAGGTCTTTATTTGTCAGAATGTGTAGCCACACCAGGCAAGAGACTGGATGTTTAATTGGGACTAGGCTTTTAAGTGAAGGTTTACAGCATTTTATCTTGTAACAGCATTGTTTCCATAAGGTATGTGATTTGTCTGTTGACCCTTATTTTTGTTACCCTGGAAATCCAGAGTTCTCGCGAGAGCACAATTTGAATTTGCTCAGCGAGTCACTCTGGCAATCAGTAATGATGCTCATTACCCATGCCGTTGTAGCCGAGCTGCACCAATCACATCAGTGTATCTGATATAGGTGGGCCAGAGGCGAGCTAAACAGATGACGACAGCACTGCAACAACAAAGTCCGGAATCAGTCAGTAAACATCGCAAGATGGCTACGGATGAACACCAGTTGTTTGAAACAGCTTTGGCGAGTTAGACTTGGCTTTTTCTCTAAAAGAAGAACAGAAGACGGTGCTCGAATCTTTCCTTTGCAAGAAGGATGTTTTTGCTGTTTTGCCAACCGGATACGGCAAGAGTCTAATCTACCAGTTAGCTCTGCTGGCAGCTAAGCTCTGGATACATCACCCCGTGTATTGTTCTGATTGGTCATAGTGTTATCCAATTGCGTGCAGTGATATTTTCAAATGCATGCTTGGTGCTGCCCCTCGAGTTGGGCCATTTCCAGGCTATATTTTTGTCCAAAATATTTCCACAGTGCTGGTTCATTTAAATTGTAAATGACATTAAACTCAACATTTTTTTCTTAGTGGCTTGCCAATATCAGCCTGCTGTTGTTTGATACAGAATTTCAAAATACAGACATATCCTAAACATGATGATGTGGGTCCATGTTGTCACTTTGCATCAATAACATTGGATTGTTATTGAATCGATACCCTGATCAAGATCCATGACTTATGATTGTTTGTGTCATCTTCTTAAGGTTCGATTAAGGTTTTGTGGGCTATTGTATATTTTTTTCTCATATTTTCTCTTACAGGTCTTATTATGCAACATTTTACCTTTATATACACAAGATGGCATGTAAGCACCTACTGTGATAAAGCTGCTGCAGTTCAAAGTGTACGTCTTTGTGTAACTGTGAAGAGAGATGGTGAAAGCTGCAGTGAGAGCGTTTTGGTGGTGGTGAACTTGTTAGCAGGAGGCATGCAATTACCACATTTTGTAACAGTTATTTAAAGAGGGTTTTGAAGGTGCAGTCTCCAATCCTATGTGACAGCACAGATTAAACCTCGAGTGATATTGTACATGGGATATCAATTAGACTAATAAGGTAATATTAAATGGGTATGTTTAATTGGCATGGAGAAGCTGATAATTTGAGTGTTTCTACCAGTCACATTTATCTTTCATATTGTGCTGTGATCAGTGAACCTGAAACTCATTGTAATATCAAAGAAGAATAGAAAAGGCAGCGTCTTGATTCTTGTATTGACTTGATGTCCTTGAACTTTTTTTTCAAAGTCCATTATTCAAGATGGATAGTGGATAATGTGATGGACTGTGTAATTACGTCTGTGATAAATAATTACTGCAAAATGGTGCTGTTAACAAAATCTAATTAAAATTCAAATGGAGGGAAAAAAAAAGGTGAGATTGTCTTACATGACCCTTACAGTGGCACTGTGACCCTCTGTCTCACTGCACCATCCAGGCATGGAAGACAGGCTTCACAACAGGAGGGTTTTGCAATAGGAGTATAATTTGAATTTTAAAATAGCTCAATAAAAGCCTGTTTGACGCACAAGTAATTTGTTGTTTTCTGTGTTTGTATTCAGTCTTTTTGTGTCTCTTACAAGCATCCACATCAAGCCTGCGTGCTTTTTTTTTTTTTTTTCGCATGAATGTTTCAATAAACCCACACAACAGAAAGTTTCTACACATTGGGTGAATCAGCCCACTTCAAACCTTAAAATCGTCATCATAAAGCAATCTCTGACAAAAGAAACAATCCATCAGCTAATGAAATTTTCAAAAAATAAAAAGAATTCGTAACAGATAATTAAGTGGAGGAGGCTGACTGGAATACAGCAGCTGGTTCATTCATGAGCAGCAAGGACATATAAGTCTGATTCACTATTTATTCTACATTTGTAAATGCATCACATGCAATGCTCAAAGTCGGCTGGTACTCACCAGTACACAGTACTGGCACTTTTAAATTTCATTCTTTGGTGTATCATGACTTTTTCATGCGCACCAGCACTTCTCAAAAGCTGCTGGGACTCTTTTCTGCCCTCTCCAAATCAGGTTCTCGGGCTGATTGATAACAGCCCTACGGCCCTGTCTACACTTATACATATATTTTTGAAAAAGGAATATATTCTTCTAAATCTTGACTCTCGTCCACATCTTTTAGGTCACGAAGACAGAGACGTTTGAACAGTTGCTAAGGTGCAGATTTTTACTGTTTATTGGTGTGGACATGTATAACGGGAAACACTGGTATTGACATGATCTCCCCAATGTTGCTCGGTATAATCAGCATACGCAAGAAACAACAACAATGGCAGTACTAATAACTACTCTACATTTACAGTATACCCGTCACTTTACAGACAATCAGAGGCATCTGCTGCAAAACATGTATTTGCTCAGCATCTGTGTTTTAAAGTACGTCAGAACTATGTTTTTTGATCAGGCCTGGTCGAATCTGCAGATGGTGGGATACATTCCAGATTGTTATTGTTGCAGATGTGAAATGACTGAAAACCTTATGTCCAGAGCATTAGTGTTGTGTTGTTTGTGAACGAATCGTTCAACAGAACAAATCTGTTGAGTGAACGTACTGAACTGAATTACTTCCGGAACTGATTCGTTCATTTCTCAGTTCAGTTGAGCTCAGCAGCGAGCGTGCAGGCCGGGAGTGGAACTGCCGATTCGGTCCGTGTGAACGATGAATCACTCGCGAGTCGTGATGCAGCCAGGGTGCAGGGAGGGACTGACGAATCACTTAGTGAACAAATCACTCGGTGAACGACGTAACCCCGATCCTCGAGTGATTGAAATAATTTTTTCTCAGCGATACACTTTCATAGGGACCGTTTTCTCCAAGCTAAAGGCTAATGTAGCCAGGAGTCAAGCCACATGAACACAGTCACACACCTCCCCATTGTTTTAACAGAATTAGTTTCCAGATAAACAAACTTAAAATGTTAGGCTGGCCAGTAATGAGACTCACCAGTGCAGGGCAGATGCAGCAGTAGCTCAGCCGTGTATCAGTTCAGTGAGTCGGACAACGCAACTTGGGGACACATAGTGGTACTACGTAGGCTACCCGGGGGCGCACCAAGAGACGGTATCCTGTTTCCTTCCTGCTTTTCTCCGTCAGCAGTTATTCGACATTCTGAATGGGCTGCAAATGACTCACAAACATGTCAGGTTTGTAAAAACACAGTGTATTTTTAAGTACAGTGACTTTCTGGCTCATAGGTTTTATTCTGAAGTGCTATTTCCTGCTGTAGAGCGATTGACGATGGACAGTGGACGTATGATGCTGAATAAACTGTACTGTGTGGACCTTGAACTAATGACTAAGGAGAAATCTGGACTAAATGCAGGCCAGGAGCAGCAGGGTAACGTTAGTGCCACTCCTAGCAGTAATGACCCCATTAATGTTAAGTTGGCATCAAGCGACCTGTGGTTTAAAGTAACCTCGTTTGTGTCATTTACCTGTCACTTGAGAACCAACTCTCGAAATGACTCGTTTCTTTTGCTTCAGACTTGCACAGTTAATACAACTGCTGCAAAACTGGATCACATTTTTCAAATGATTTGCCGACTGATGTTCTTAAAGAGCTAAAAAAAATCTGCAGATCGATCAAATCAAACTTAATTTTTTTTATTATTGCTAGAGTAGACAAAGACAACACATTACAGCCCAGCCAGCTCTCCCTTCCTACCTGCCTCTTGCAGTCACAGCTCTCAAGGCTCCAGGAGAAGACAGCCGGGGCCTTCGGTGTCTGTAGTACGGGCCAACCACAACAGTGCTTGCCATCTGCTGCCAGGCTTGGCGTCACCTGAAACATCTGCTGCTAGAACTCTTTATGGGTGACCCTCAGCTAAAGAGGGTGTCACCTCTGCTTGGCCACATCCCCCTGTTGTGTTGGACCCCCGCTGGAAGAACCTTTCTGTACATGCACTAACGGGTAACTCAGCGGCTGAGTCACCTCGACCTACCTCCGGATTAGGCCTCAACTCAGTCTGTGTCATTCACCGGAGCTTTTCACAACCTCACTTTTTGACTCTTCTATTAAGTGTACCCAAAAGTAAGTAAGGGGAAATAAAAAAAGACACAGCATCTGCCCAGCACCATGTTTAGACTCTATCCCTGCTGTGCACTCCGGACATTGATCATTTACAGTGTTTTCACTCCAATCTTGTTGCTAGCAAAGTCAGACAAGTGTGACAAATTAGACAGACACACAGGGAACATACACTGACCATGGGCATAGCACGCCAAGAAAGGCATGAAACCTAAATGGATGGAACAGTTGCGATTTGCAGAAACGGAGCTCAGTGTGTTTTTGTCTGGATCCCGGCAGCAGCAGCGACGGCAGGCAGAGGCACAACAGCTTTTTGTTTGCCAGTGTGGTCACAAGACAGTTTACAAGGGAAGCACATCCACCACTAATGGAATGAATAAAATGATTTATTTAGTATGTGCTTCCAGGATATTTGATATGCTTGGCTACGTTTAGCCCATAGCCTCATCATAATGAAACAGCAAGCAGTCAGAGTTGCAGAAGAGGCATCTTACTGGAAGAGGAGAGAAAACTGTGCCCGAGGCTCTGTTAAATGATGCTCCTCGTCCACAGTCACACCCTCATTTCTCTTCTTGTCAATACAATTCTCAGCAACAGAGACGGCTGATATACATCAAAAATATGCCTGATTACAAATTACAGTTATTCTGTTGAGAAATGTCTCCAAATGAATAACACTGTTACATACATCAGCCATTTATATACATGATGCTGCTTACTCATATTCATTCTTCCTGAATTCCACAGCCAATTTAGTTAAAAATGCTCAGATCCAGTTAATTCAATGGCCCGTGAAAATCCTAGAGGATGATGTAGTTCTTAAACTGCATGGTATAGCCTAATGTCCTCTTAATGTCAGCTGTTTTGTGTGTGGTATTGAATACTAAATTCATTTCTCAGTATTAAAAACCATAGCTCTGAAAGAAAGCTGCACCAGAATCCCCCAGTGTCTTCTTTTGAACCGCTTTCTGGTTATTTACTGGTTGATAGAATTGTTTCCAAAGACTTTCGGACATTCGTTTTTATGACTCTTGTTCCCTTGACTCTCTTCAATCTTAGATGCTACTGACCCTTTTTTTTTTTTAAACCGAAACAGAAAACAGATGAAGCAGTAGGGAAATTTATTCTCTTTTTTTTTTTTTTTTGACTGTTCTGCCTTTTCTGTTGGTCGAGACTGCTCAGTGTCTTTACTGGCTTAAATTAGCCAACAGTGTGCCTCAGGGATCCATCTTTGCTCTTATCTCTGTATGTAGCTCTAATTGGCCAAATAATTCCCAAACGCCCGTCAGTATCCAACCATAAAATTCATTGACTTTAGAAGATTGTACCTCTTTAAAGACTAAGAGAGTAAATATAAAATAATCCACAATACAGTCACCAAATATCTTTCTGTCAACACCGGATGTCTGTGAGAACTGAAGAGATTTTGGATTATGATTTAAGCTTAAAAGCTGCTTGTACCACAAAATATGTTACAAACACAGCAGTACACGCTTTCACACATGGCACCTGCTCAGCACTGTGGCAAAAAATGCAGCTTCAAGGTTTGTTACAAAGAAAATTTTTAGAAAATCACTTTCTTTCTGACCTCTGGATCCCCGTTGTGTTTAGCCCTGGCCAACATCTCCGACCTTGTATCGACATCAGCGCCACGGGGAGAGCACTCGTCTGGTCCAAGGTCAAAGCGAGAACTATTGGCGGCCTTTGCCATCATGACACATGGTTTCAAATGATCTGCCTGGCAACCTCAGGCTGTCACACATTTTAGTTTTATCGTCTGGTTATATGTGTCTTACATTGGATTTTAGACTATAACACTATACACTATAAATCTCATGTTCCCTAAGACTAGACTGAGTCAATTTACTTTTATCTCAAACTGAAAAATAAATTAGAAGTACATGACACTGTCCATTTTCTGGAAAAAATTGAAATCAATAAGGTATTTGATATATAGGGCATTGCGTTAGTTCAGGCAGAGCCCTGGCATCATATTCATATGGGTGCACAGGGCACGCTTCATGGCCTGACCTTGTACATTCTGCTGATACTCTCATGCCGACATTTCATGCTGCTGCAAAACAAGTTTGTGTCCGGCACTGTGTTACTGTGTTTTTTCTTGTTTCTTGCTGCTGGTCGTGTTTCGAATTCTGTTTCCCCATTGAATAGTGTTTTCTACTGTAGTGCTGCTTACAGGCAGGGTTTCGGGTTATGGTCAGGCATCACAAATATGACTGGTTGGGGTCAGAGTTAGGGTTACTTAAATCTGTGAGGAAACTCAACGTCACAGGGATATTTGTGTCAAAGGTTCTGTACAACCCGGTCTCACTTTGAAGTCATCGAAATCTGGTGCTTCGGGAGTGACTTGCCGCATCAGACACCAACAAAAAAAAGCTGTTGAAAAAAAAACAAAATGTTGGCATGATACCTGGCTGGTTGCCGTTATAGTTTAACAGTAGCTTCAGGGGGAAACGCAGTGGGACAAGACAGAAAGTTTGGGAGGTGGGAGCAGTGGTGGATTGGTCCAACAAATACCAATCTTCACCTGGGAGAGCAGTGTTTGTGTAAAGCCAAACCCTGTTCTTTTTTCCTACACCTAACCACTTGTGAAGGGAAAAAATGTGTTGTACATATGTAGTGCTTTTATTTTAAAAGCTTTCTGTGAAAACAAAAGTGCATTTTGGCAGGAGACAATGCATATAACAGACAGAACTTGACAGGGTGTCCCAGAACGTCAACAACCAACGCACCCAGGGTACCTTGCACGTCGTATCTAGACGTGGAAAGTCCAAGACCAAATGTCGATAAGTGACAAGGATAGAGAATATGTTGGTTCTGTATGTTACTCTGGAGAAAAGAATTTGATCGCTGAGTCGCTGGTTGGTAGTCAGACTGAACCACCAACCCAAAGCGTCGTAACATAACGTAAAGTCACGTAGGTTAGCTTTAGGAAAAGAAACATGATGACATACTTTTGAGTAACTTTTAGTTCTCACACAGTGTTGAACACCAGCCTCCTGCAGATGAACAATGGTCTCCTGGGGAAGAGTCCTGTGCTTGTTTGAGCCATCTGCCACCCCGACCTGTCTCCTCACACAGACTTTTGATCTTTATACTACTTCCATCTTTATTACCATCATCATCATAGTCACATGGTCGCAGCCTTTCTGATGATGTGGGTTATACACATATTACTAGCTCGCAATCGCTTGGACTGTGTTCGGATTGTGGTGCATTACTAGTGCATTAGAACAGCCTGTAAAATTTGTATCATGTGCATGTTCTTCTGAAAATAACCAACATACTGAGTTGCACCAGAAGGACAGGGTTTTGCTCACATTCAAGAGAAACTTGAAAATATGCCCAGCACATATCCTGCTCTACTGTAAGAATATTTTAGGTTTTACATCTCAAATAAAAAATATTTTGCTCGCATTCAAGGGGAATTGTAACATGCTGATTGCATCGATGAAGATAAGAAAAGATATATGGCTGTTCTAGCTTTGTTGTTTTGGGTGTCTAAAATGCTTCCTCTTATTAAATATTAAGCAGCACAATCATCATCCCTGCTTGGAGTCTGTGAGAGGTCTCTTCATGAGCAGAACAGTCTCTGCCAAATCTGTTTGGAACAAATGCTTGATTTCCTTATTTCTTTCTGACAGAAATTCAGATAATGTCAAACTGATCAGTTTATCTATTGTAGTCAGATCACTCAACATGAATATTTATACTTTATCCTAACTTTTTGGTAATTCAAATGATCCCATGTTGGTACTTCTGTGATATCGGACTGTCATAATTTTGTCTAAATGTTCTTTTTATGTGCCTTTTTTTCTTTACTTTAAATAAATTCATTAACCATAAAAGCATAAAAGTAGGAACCGCACTATGAGTATTAAAGTATTAAATTTAGATTTTTTTTATTTATTTTTTTTACTGTTTGCATACTGCATTGCTCTTCTAATAACACTGGGCACAGCTCTACCTGTCTGTCCTCAGGGATCCACCTGGCACTGCCTCATCAATAACTTGGCTTACAGGCAGAGTCTGCTCACTGACTACAAAACACAACGGAAACAAATTAAATTCTTAATGAGCACAGCCCATCACTAATGACTGTGCAAAGTCAGTGTAGTGTTGCACAACACTTATATCAGCAAATTCAAACTATATAGCAATTAAAATTCGGTAATTTATGTAAAACGAGGCAAATTATTCCTCGCCAGAAGGACACTAATGTTGTGTCATGCACATTAAAGCTAATACCTCACTTTTGGTTCCTGTTTTGCTCCACCGTTGTGACTTTGCCCTCTTCGTTTCTTTTTTTTTTTTTTTTAAGAATTGTTATAATGCAAGATGAGATGTCTGGAACACACATGGCAAAAAAAAGGGAAAAAAAGCGCGGTGCATTATTTTCTGTATTGAAATGGCTTGGGATGCATTAGCACATCTATTCCACAACCACTTACCAATCAAAGTTCAACAGCTTGGGAAGGTAGTGCAGTGCCTGTTCAAAACATGCCTTTTCAGAAAGAGGCTAATTGCTTGGCCTCCAGTATGACTTGAGAGCGACTCATCAAAACAACTTCACACCCAACACTGTGCTCTCTTGGGTCCTGAATAACAAACCTGCCATGACATCATTGCATCCCTTAGCAGTGTTAGCGTATCTATGTCATGTGGGTGCAAAAGCTCACAGGAACATTTTATGGCCTCAATGAAGTCCAGTAACAAATGAGTTCATTGCAAAAGTTACATCACTGATGCTTGAAATGTTTGACTCTGTCTCTCTCTCTGTATCTGTTGTTGAAAGCACTGTCGCAAGTGACGGAGTGAGCTGTAACTAGCATTCCGTTAGCCAGTGTCACCATTAATAGGGGTCCCCTTTCAAGACACTTCAAAGCGTGTACATAACACGCTCCAAATAAATATGTCCTGTGGATTTCAAGTGCTTGCACTTGACATGGCACTTCCTTGGGTCCTCAGCAAAACACCGGCCAAGTGTGAAGTCAAATGGGTGAACGGCTGTCGAGAAAATCACCTACCAGTATCTCTAAAGCTCACTAATTAACACGTTGATTAAACGGATTGTTTGTTAAATCTGTACAGAAACAAAGTGAACAAGATAACAATTGTTGACTACATACAAGGGTTGGATGAACCTACAGGCAGCAGGTAACATCAGAAAATTAAAACTTTTGTTGGAGATGATCCCAACAACTTGACTGATTTGTGTGAATTAGTGTGAATAAAACCTTAATTACGAATTACTTTGTCCTCCAGACCTCCAAACACAGCAAGCATATAAGAGTCTAGTGGACTATAACTACTTTATGTGCGGTTGGGTCCATGACTGAAATAACTGAGTAAATGTCCTTGAGTATAACTGTCTTTCACAGTATATTTCAACTCTGTACACAGATGCACAGCTATTAGGCTAACTAACGAACTAATGTTAGCTAACCTTAGCTACTACTTTTTACCTACTAGGTCAACCATTTTCAGATGTCTGGTAAAACGCTGTTTTAGAGAGAGACGCCGCGACCAGGTTGAAGATCAGGAACCCGGTGTAGCAGGTGGCTACACACAACCCAAGAAATTATTTTCTGTACTTAAATTGGCCTTTGTTTTTTTCCCAGTTTAATTGATTGCAACAGTAAATCACTGACATTTGAGCGCTGTTGGTTGTCTTAGCATCCAGCAGCCCTCCATCCAGACGGAGCACTAATATGTGATGTCATATGCAAAGACGCTATTTGACTTGGAACAGTAGCTGGTTACCTGGCAAGAAATAGTCTGGCACATAATCTCTGTAAAACAGCAAGCAGTCACTTTTACACTTTTGTTTAAGTACGGATTAAACAAACAAGATATAAGGTGTTAATTGATGATCTGTAAGGGTGCTGCTAGGTGGATTGAGTTACCTTTTGACAGATCCAAGGTAGCTGTTTCCCCAGTGTTTACTTGCTAAGCAAAGCTAACTGGCTGCCTAGCTTAACTACATAACTTCATATTTACCATGCAGATGTCAGAATGGTATTGATATCCTCATCTAATTCTCAGCAAGAAAGCCGAAAAGCGCGTTTCCTTAATGTCAGGGCTGGCACCATGCCTCGATCTACATCCTCGCTCTTTTAGGGTTACTTCTGATTTTGGAGTGATTGCTGGAGTTTTTGATGGGTGGTCTTTATACAGATGTCCCTTACACCCATAATGTTTTCCTTCCAAATTGAACATTAATTAAGGATGTCTCCCCTGTGTGAGGGCAAACAGACTTGAAAATGATCTGCACTCTGCCGAAATGGTGGCAGCCTTGAGATGAGGCATAATCACAGTTGTTGATGCGAGTGCAGAGCTTGCAATTCTTCTGTTCATTAGTATAAAAAAAACAGAATATACATCAACTTGACACAAACAGAAGTCTTACAGCCGGGCATAATTAATCACTCCCCGACACAATCTACTTCTAATGAGCTATCCAGATTGTAAACAGTTTATCATA
This sequence comes from Epinephelus cyanopodus, assembly GCA_026686955.1. NCBI lineage: Eukaryota > Metazoa > Chordata > Actinopteri > Perciformes > Serranidae > Epinephelus > Epinephelus cyanopodus. The sequence goes on from CM048929.1 coordinate 23,331,165, forward strand.
AAATGCTTTTGAGATCTAAACTCTGCACATGCTCGCTACATGTGGAATATCTCCGTGATTATATCAAAGACGAAAAGCGGTAAGAGTGAAGCTTTTCACCAACAATGTCATGAATAAATAAAGTGGAGAAAAGGAGTCAAAGCATCTCTCTGCAGAATTAGCATGATGTTAAAAACAAACTTTCTCTGGTGATTAATAACTTGCATGCCATTTGGATACAGTTTGAAAGAGAATAATAATAAACACATCTAGTGTTACATATTACTGGTTTGTAAAAAGAAAAGCATGTAAAAGTACTTTTGCAGAGTCTGTTTGTCGTCACTTTAAAATATAATCTTAAAAATAAATACAACTGGAAAAACTGACATAAGGCATTTAAAGCAGTGAAAACATGGAGATAAAAAGAGCTGTACTCTAAAGTGCCATAGCCGAGTATAATGGTGACGATGGTTCAAAATTATTTTCTATTACTTTCCATTTTCGTAACCATGTTGAAGAAATATATTGTTGTTAGTCTGCTTGACTGATGAGCGGGTGTGATGGATGTATTCATGTGCTGTGTGATGACAATGTACAAGTGTTTACTGCAGGATGGTGTCCTGGCATGTTGCATTCTTCAGGGGACACAAATCAAGCCTCCATTGTAAGCTCGTCAGTCATCGCTGTGTTTTGGCAAACTGCTCAGCTCTCACAGTTGGACGCTGGCAATACCAGTTCTGTCGTGTCAAAATAATGATAGGACACTGCAGCATTTTAGTCTCATTATCAAGTTTTCGGGGCCTCTTTCAGAAATCTAAAAGTGGAAAACTGAATTTTAAAATATGTGAGAAAAAATATTCCATACAGCAGTTAGGACAATCAAGATGACTTTACATGGACATATCATACTACTAGAGGAGCACTTACATATGTAGAAGTGATGGTTGGTTTTTGTGGTCTTTGTCCAGCCCCCTCTCCACTGTGATTGGACAGCTGGGTAAAAAGCGATAGTGATGAGCGCAAGCATCACTGATAGCTGAAAATGTTTCAACACTTGGTGTAGGCCTGTCATGACATGCAATAAGTCAGTTAATTGCAAGGTAAATTACAAGGGAGACAATAACTTTTCCAGCCGCGATTAATTACTACATTTTTTTTTATTGGTGGTTTGTTTTCCTGTCTCTCTCCACCAAAGAGACTGGACGACAAGAGCGTTCACAATAAATAGGCCAGCAAAATTTGTTATCGTGACAGGCCTAGTGTATTGTATAAAATGCCAAACCTGCAGCGCTCAGCACAGAATAGACGATAAGGGCCTCATCCCGCTGCTGGTGTTTGTAGCGTAGCAAAAATATGCGCCGTTCCCATTGCAAAGAATTAAAAAAAAATAAACTGGCCCCAGGAAAAAAAAAAAAAAGGGGTTTGGTGGAGATGGCTCCTAACTGGCTGGTATATGGTAGAACTGCTCCATTTTCATGTCATGCTTTTACCAGTGTGATGCATGAACTAATTTTATCAGGTAAACTGAAAAGGGAAATTGCATTTGGAAACACATTAAAACGCACACAATGGTGGATGGGTTCATCAAACCCTGGACTTTCACCTAGGAGCCTGGTGTTCGCTTCCCATATGAATGTAGAGCCAAATCATGATGTATTTTTATAAACCTAACCATGTGCTTTTGTTGACATCCCAGGGTTGGTAGTGGTGTCCTGGAACATCAAGAGGAGACCCAGGAGCATATCTAGCGCATTATATGTAGACATGAAAGGCCATCGACAGAGCGGCAATATGTGAAGTCTTGGGATGAGAATGAGCTGGATATTTCCAGATTAATCTGGAATGCCGTATTTTCAGACCTGAAAATGTGACCCACATGAATCACGCAAATACCTATCCGTGAGGTTAGTGAAATGGATTGGATCTGAGAACATCGATAGGCTGATGTGTTTGAATTTCTTTTTCCTTTCAAGTATCTACAAAGAAATTTGTTAATGTTTAGCCTGAGCGCAACCTATGAATTTTAAAAGGACACCTGTGGGTGAGAGAAAGTCCATTAGCTCCGTCTTGGCTGTTAAAATGAGCTACTTACCTAAAAACAAAATCTGAATTCCACTCTAAAAAGGGAAATTACCAGTTAACAGGGTATACAGCATAGGTTCACCAACTGGGAAAAACACCAACTAGCTAGCCGCCAGTTTGAACGCTACTTGGTGGACAGCCTACTCCCCGAGGCTGCAAACCCCAGAAAGTGTGCTTAACAGAGGGATCTGCATATTCTCCTGTTTTTTGTCTTTTGCCAATCACATGCCTGAGTGTCCCAGACCAAATGGGCAGGATGGATTCACAACACAGGAGTCTGAATGAAACTCCCAACATTTGCCAGCAAAATGTTCCAAACACTGCAAAACCCTATAGTGTTAGATGCCTGCAATTTATGTAGCTAAAGTTTCACTGGTATGTAGCTGTGTTGAGGCAGGATTTAATAAGTAACATTAGTCACCAGCTGCAGGGAACTATCCAGAGAGACTCTGCACACATGTGAATCACCGACTGTCTTACATTTGTCCGTGAGTGTTTTTTCCTTTCCGTGAAAAATCAAAACAAAGTGATGCATTCTCCAACTGGAGCCATCAGACTGTCATTTCTATCAAACCTGAATTACTACTAAGTGGCAGCACTACACCGATAAGCAAAGCACTGATCACAGACAGCAGTGAGCTGTCCTACCTTACAACAGCTGTTTTTTTTTGTTTGTTTTTAACACATCCAACACATTTTTAGACATGTAGCTGAGACACTCCTGAGTCATCAAGGTTGTTAGTTAAATATTTATACATCCCAATTTGGAAAACAAGCAATCCCCCACACAATTTGTGACTGGCTAGTGTGTACTTTAAAACTCACTGGATTAGAAAAAATGAGTAGCTAATTAGAGTGCAGTAGTTGGCATAACTTGCACAGTCCCATTGATTTTTTCTTTGGGGATGGGAGTTTCTCAGCAGGAGTCAAACACACTGTCGGTGTATTAATTTGAAAACCATACAGCTGGAGGCCCGTGGGCACCAGCCCAGTCAGCCCGATTCAATTTCTGTGCTTGAAAATGGGTAAGTGATACTCCAAGTGGCCAATTTATACACCTATCTGAAGCCCGGAGAGCCTGTGTGCTTATAAATCACTGGATGCATATAATTATGTACTGTGTGCTGAAAGGGATGTTCCCTCTTGGGATATTGAACACTTTACTCCACACTGCAGTTTACTGCACCACGACTCCTCTTTAACTTCCCTTACCATAACTTTCTCCTCTGCTGCTCTCTGCTCCCTGTGTCTGCACCTGCAACCCAAAAAATGGCATCAGTGGGAAACCCATCTATGGTCACTGACAGGAAATCCTCTTGGCACAGACAATTAGCTGATTTCAAACTTTACTGTCACCAAAGAGGAAACGCTCCATTCAAGGAAAGCCAGGGTTGTACAGCCAAATGGTTGTTTTCCAACCACCTCCACCCCTCAAGAGAATAATTTTAGCAACAATGGGGACACAACTTTTTGACGTCACTTTATTTCAAACTTCTAAATATAACAAATCGACTTCTAACAATTATTTTTTCCTCCTGGGGCCGTGAGATTACGCAGTTGCTAAATGCAATCCGGAGAAAGTGTTGAATTCCCACACCCACATTCTTAGAAACATGCACAGACACACATAGACACACACAGATACTGTCTACACTCACAGAAATACACATATTTTTAGCCATTCCCTGTTGTATCCTCACTTCCAACAGTGCTTTCAACTCCGTGAGCCTGTGAGTGGGAATGTGTTTCTTGGACGGAGCCCATATTGATACAATAGAGCAGATAAAGCAGAATTAGCTGGGTTCATAGAGTGCAGGGCCAAAGTGTAACTGTCATTAAGGCTCGGACATGTAAATTGTATAGGGGTACTATTAAGCACTGGAACAAAAAAAAAAAAAAGGTCAATATTTGACAGGTTTGTATTACCTATGTATTGAAAACATACTTAATTACTATTTTTTTTTTATTTATCTAAGCCTATAATCCTGTAGGGGATCAGAGTGTGTGTGTGTGTGTGTGTGTGTGTGTGTGTGTGTGTGTGTGTGCAAGTAACTGAGTGAGTGTATCTGTCTCTCCATGGTTAATCTTGCAAACTACTGGACCAATCAGCCTAATATTTTATATGCAAATGTATGACTGTATGTTCAAGGAACTCTCATCTTTACAGTGATTTATAATTGTTGAAAACCTGTGTTATTGCCTGTTCTATATCATCATCATTGACTGCTGATTTCTCACTCAACTTAACCGGCCGGAAATTTTCCTGAAATCGGATCTGCTAAAAACAACAAGTTATCTAGTTGCAGTAGACATTCTGGCCTTTGTCGTGGCTTGAACTACCACATAAAAGTTTGGTATTTTAAACTGGAGAATCTGCAGATTAATTCCATACTTGATATGCCATGATCCACTAAAGTTTTTCATGATAAAAGATTATTTAGTCCCCGTTTTTGCTATATTTGCGTTTGCATTTGGACTTAAAGTTGTTTATTGGCAAAAATCGATGTCTGCATTCATAAATATGTCATCATTGGTGTATTATTACCTCCACCGATAATGTGACTCGTAAAAGGAGAATTTCGGATTTGTTTGTACATTGGGCAGGTAATTCATTTGGGGGGGTTCCATAACGTTTCGCCATGTTGACAATCCTTCTGCCAGAAAGAGACATCTAGCACTATCAGGGAATAGCCCCTGTTGAGAGCCAGGCAAGCGCTGTGTGACTGAGAAGCCGAAGGAGAGGAGCAAGAGGTGCTTCGCTACTACCCCGGCACTACTGCAACATAACAAAGTCCCACTCTTAGAGCATAATGCAGGGTCATGCATATGCAGCATCATGGGAGACAGAAAAGGGAATCAAAAAGGCAACGTGACTGGCAAATTCAAAAAACGAGGGTCAACATCGGGGTAGCCTTCCCCAGGTGGAAAGAGCTGCTGAAGGAGAAAGGTAATGCAATGCCAATGCGGCGCAGTGATGCGAGGAAAGGGATGAGGTGTGTGAGGTTGAGCCACTTGTCAGCTGTCAAAAGACGAGACGTGATTGGTTTGTTTCAATTTACACCCGCCCCAACAGTCCTACATTGTAAACACAGCCAGCATAGTGAGGAGGGGGGTCAACTGGCATCACATGTGTCTGTGTAGGAGCCTGAATACTCCATGAAGTAGTAGTAGTATGACATGGTTTCATCAATGTTATCATAGCGTTTTGATACACAGCGGCTACTGTTGTTGCAAAACAGTGAGGCGCTAGAGTGCGCTATCAGTTTGAATGCAATATATGATTTCAGCGTTAGATGGGAGAAATTCCTACACACTGTGGCTTTAAGGAGCCGGGACAGTCGATTCCACCAGGCCCAGCTTCAACCTGGTTTTGTTGCGTCCACCGCACAGCGTCATATCACACCTGGAGCATTTCAGAAGCGAAGCATTTTGTCTGCATGATTCTGTAGATTTGCAGATTTTGTTGATGTAGTCATTTTTTGTCAATTTTAATAGTGTTATTAATTGTAAATTCCTACTTTGTTGTGCTGTGTCCTACAGACAGAAATAATACTGTTCAAAGTCCGGTGTCTAAAGGCCAGTTTTGTGCCGGTGTTTTAGTTATTTACAATATATTTATCCTCAAAATCATATATCTATATTTCACATACAGTGCCTGTTGGTAGGAAAACTTGATCTGCTGTGTGCAAAGTGGCTCCATCAAAATAGACGAGGCTTGTATTTTTCTGATGTTCTGGGATGCTTCTGAAACAGACTGCAGCGCATGTGCTCGAGTTACAAGCATTGTCTAGAGTGGCTGTGGTCAGCCCAGGCTGTTGCCTGGTGGTGATCTGCACTCTGAGTGCACTTTGGAGTTTTTTGTTGTTTTTTTCATGCTTTCCTATTTGGTCTACGGATGAATCACATCTTTCAGATTTCATTCTTGACCTTCTAAACAGCATGAAACAGTACAGTCTGATCACAAGGTTAGATTTGTTGTCCATGTTGGTTTAAAAGTTTAGTTTCTAAGTCCATTCTTGACATTAAAAACAACAGTTGTCTCAAAGTCTACTCAGTAAACTCAACATGAATAACAAATCCCAAAAGAACTCAGAAAAATGTGGGAAGTGGAGCATCTACAGTTTCGTGACAACTGAGTAAACTCCGTCTGCTGATCTAGATCATGTGATATGACTGAACGCTTCAAGAACAGCAGCTAAATGGACCTGAGATTGTTCACCCACATATAAAATAACTCAATGATCATACACTGTATTAAGCAGTTTTATTTTTTTCAAGTTAAACATAAAAAAATGAGAGAGCAACATCAATGTTCATTTTCGACACTTCACTTAGAACTGCAAACATTTCATAATGAATACTGAAAAATTCAGCGATCATGTTGCACTTGGCTAACATCGCATGAAGAGAGAGATGATATTACAGTATGCAAACCACTCTGCTTCCTTCGCTGCTCTCTTAAAGATGGTTATCTACTGTAAATCAATAAGCCTCCTCACTATTGGCATGACTGTGAGCTGACTCAGCCTAATTACCCTCTGGTCTGACCTTTAAATCACACGAATGAGAACAAATAAATAATGACCGGTTAAAGTACCGCTGTCTTAGCACTTTCGTCAAAATCGGCATGCACAAATGAATTGTAAATTTATGGAAATGCAACAAGCGTGTGGGGAGCATCTTGCATTTTGGGTGACAAATTGAAAGCAGAGGAACACCCGAGAACTGTCTGCCTGAGTGCCAAGTAAGACAGTTAATCTCTACACTGTCCGGGGCCACTTAATTCCCACTGAAATGTGGCACACATTCCCCTCTCCTTCCTATTCCCCATGTTCTTCTTTCCTTATCACTGTAATTTGGTGTGCACTGACAATGGGAAATTTGACAGAGCTATTGACAGTAACTATTCCGCAGTGGGCTAATAACTTCAAGACTTCAGACAATGAGGGGAATATTAAAAAGGATTGTACTGTAGACTGAATAGAAAAAAAACCAGTAATGACTGATAGTATGGTATATTACAACGCCATCACCCCAGGAACTTTTTTTTTTTTAATTTTATCTTATACTCTTTATGAATATATTTCATGAACCAGTTGAGCAAACGATTTAGGCTTTTACATTTAAACCCAAGTGTGAGACAGAGGCTGAAAATCTGAATTTTACATCCACCATAGATAATTGTGACCTTTGTCTTGTTTTTATAAAGCAACAGATAAAATGTTGTAAAAGTAAGCAAAAATTCTTCTTCTTAGTTTTAAAAGGAATAATCTAAAGCCACAATCGCATTAGCTTAAGGAAGTAATTGCCAGCATCAGTCATTATTATTTATTTCCCATGTGGAATAAGATAAGACAGCCCTATGGTCGCTCCTCCCAAACGTGGGCAGTGCAAATTAACATTGTGTGGGGGAAATACCTTTTTGAGAATGTTTGCACTGGTAATAAAGTTTGGGGCACCATCCTCCTAATGAAGGAAGCGACTAATCAAATGAATAACTCCGTAAACCAATTATTAATTCATTAGCACGCTTATCAATAATGAAAAAGTCTCAATATCTGGGTTATGAATTCGCCATAAAAATTATCCACAGACAACAACTTTGCGATAAATGAAAATTTATTTAAGCTAAATGGGGAACAACTGAATAAATGAATGAGGATAATATGAAATAACACAAAATCAACAGCATGTACAATGGATTAAACAAGAAGTAACACTTGTGTGAGTTATTTAATTTGGCGATAGTGAGAGAGAAGGCCTATGCAAAGATAAACTGGGAATGCAGGGATGCGCAAAATATTTATCTAAGGAATCCTAAATTAAGATTGAGATAATTAAATCTCCTATTCAACATCAGCTCTCACCACTGCCCAGCGGGTCACCTGTGAGGAGAATTCGTTGCCTCATGTCTCAGCAGCGAATCATGCAGATGTTTCTCCTGGGCCCCGAACTTTCACTTTGTAACTCCCAGACTTTACAGCAGATTGAAACCGGCTGGCACACTGTGGTAAGGGGAGCGATTGAGCCTGCGACATCCTGTGGCTGGCAGCCGCTGGGTTTGATGAATCTTTGGTTGAAGAGGCAGGTTGAAAAGGGCACTTGTCTACTTTTTTATAATTACTCGCTTATAATAAAGGTGAAAACAATATCGTTGGCCGTTTGATATTGTTATCAAAGTTATTTTTAACGCACATAAAAATGTTGAAAACACTGGAGATAAAGAAAACTGGATAAGCATAACTTAAAAGTTTAAAATAACTTTGAAAGTAAGAGTATAAAAGCATAACTAAAACGTAAATGCAAGAGAGGCTTAGATACGAAAAAGAAGAAACAAAAAGGAAGAGAAGTAAAAAAAAAAAAACAGGAGAAAAGTCAAAAAAAGAAAAGAGAGCAAAGAGTACAAGAGAACAAGAGTACAATAGACGAGAGAAAGCGCACCAGAGCACACATGTTTTTAACTGGCCAAAGTGGGCGGGTCTGATGAGGCAGTCTTCTTAGTTGTAAAATAGGCTTATTACTTTATTTTAAAAGAAACTTAATGCTTTTCATTATACGAGATCATATACTTTGACATGTCAGGTGCGAAAGGCACATACTCTTCTCATTATGCTGAAAATCAGTTTTTAACATCCAATTAAAATGAATGCGATTATTATGCCACGTGTATCAGCAAAGTACACATATAAACTGCTTCAAATACACACACTCTAGACTAACCTATAGTTGCAATATATAATGAAAACAAAATGAAGAACCACATTTTCGTAAAAACAAGTTGATTAACAAAACCGAACTATATCTTAATTCTAAATATAATATGGAATTCCTTAAAGCTGGCAGTATGGCTCTATGTTAAATGAGGGATTACATGTCGAAATTGAAATTGAATTTTGCAATTTATTAATCTTTTGTTTTACAGGATTATAGGAAAATTATAAGAAAATCCAAACATAGATTATGCACATGTACAAGTTTAGAACATTGGAAAACAACCAAAAGAGGAAACAAATGTATAATTTCACTTCCAACAGACATTTCAATTTTGTCACAAAGAAACATTTGGTAAGAGAGCAGAGGGCATGATTTCCCCGGGGCAATGTGAATGGACAGGGTGTGGTTGAGAAAAGAAGCATTGTCTCACGACAACTAGTGGGTCGTTCATCACCGTGTTTTGCCCCAAGGCTAGATACTTTAAGATAACTTGATCCCAAGTGAGCTTTTTACCTCCTTTTGGCCTAAGGATGGCTGAAAGGTTTTGTCCAGTCGGGGGTAATTCAGGGGTTGAATCCTAAACATTTGACCCCCAGTGGTCTCGTGGGGAAGTCCAGAGAGGCTGTTCCTCTACTCCACACCAGGAATGGGATAACACCTCACAATCCCATCGTCACATCACTCCTTATCCACTGTAAAGCATACACCTCCTCTCCTTCTTTCTTAGAGTCCTCTGCTCTGTCATATCAGCATATAGAAAGAGTCACCAGATTGAAATGTAAGTGAAACACAGCATATTACAGTTCCTGATGTGGCACTGAGGTTGTGCAGTTTATTTTCCAGTTAAGATGGCGTCCATCTTCTCCATCTTTCCTTGATGTTTACTGATGTTTACGTCTGAATACCTCGACCTGGGTAACTTGCAGAAGTAGCAAGAGGAAAGTGTACAAACTGGTGAGTGGACGCCTCACCTCCTTCCGTTTTTATCTTTCACAATAAGACCCTAAGTTAAATTCATTTTGTATTTTGCCAAGGGGCAAATACCTTACAATGACTTTCAGAGACAACAATGCTCACTCAGTGGTCATCTGTCCTCTCGGTCCTTCTAGTCTTGGTTGTCTTTCCCTGTTTATTTTTCCTAAACAAGGTCCCTAGTAATTTTTCAACTCCATGATTGCCAATATATTGAGCATTCCATTCAGACTCAGCAGAAACACAATAAAAAGCTCCCCAAAACTGTGATGGTTAGTCTTTCCACTTTTCAAACAATCACCCACTCTGGTTTGGTCAGAATAAAATGCTTAATTCACCATGTAAGATGTGAAAACATTGTGACTCTACAGGCTGTATTTTCCCAGTGCCTCTTAGCTGACAGCAGAACTCAGTATGTATTCGTCCAATAGTCCAACAATAGTCTCCAGTAAGGAGTAAAACTTTCACGCATTGTAATGCAGACACAGGTTTTTGCAATTGGTGGTCACCGCGGTGGCTCTCTGGGTTGTCATCAGCAATAGTATCCAACAAAAACTGCCCACGCTGAATTTCAATGCAGTATAATGATTCAGTCTCCGTTGGCATCGGAGGGCAAAGGCACCACCAGTTGGATTTTTCTTCCAGCTCAGGTTCTGGAGGGCCCCATATCCTTTTGCAGGGCTGCATCCATAGCTTTCTTCAGCTGTGTGCTGGCTCAAATAAATATGGCTTTATATCTGAGTCAGCCAAAGCACTGTGAAATGGATTCTAATCCACAACATCCCCTGTACCCATATTTTGGTATGCTGTTTGCGATGTTCTAAGCATAACTAGTTTGCAATACAAGTGAATAGAACAAGTTCTGTTTCTGAGTGGTGAGAAATCCAAGCCGAAGCTGTAGTTCTTCCTTCTTTCAGCTCACTGTCACATCAAATGATGTTGCTGGAAGCAGGAAGAACAACAACTTTTGCAGCTGCTGAAATCTGCTTTATCAGTTAATATATCACACACTGAGGATTTTATTGTTTCAATTGATTACATTCACCATCAACCCTAATTGGACATCCGCATTAAAGGTGACAATTTTTAATTTAACTTAGTATAAAGACTGGAAACAGGAAATAACAGCTAGCCGGGCTCTGTACACGCAGGGTTTCCAGGGCAGAGACACATTTTGTGGAACACCAAAAATGCAGCCTGAAACAATGTGTATCCCACTATAAGTGCTGAACTTCCAATTAACCATGGCATGTTCTGAAGTACAGTATATACAAATTAAGTTAGGCCAAGACTGTGCATTATCAAGAGGGTAACATATTTTGACAGAATGCATGTCCAGCCTAGTAGGACCAGTATCTTAATTGCTTTGTGTTACGACAAGCACCATACAAATGCAATGTATTATTATCACGATGATTATTATGATTATTATTATTATTTATCCTTTAAGTACTGGAAATGAAGCATAATTTATAACAATACCTAAAAGTAACAGAATGTCAAGAAGTAGGCTAATCAACTGCGGGGTAAGTTTTTAACATTATGTGTTTTTGCAAAAGACGACTCACTCGACCACAGTGATTTACGGTGTTGCTGTCGCACTGTGCTGTTCTCTCTTGTCTGTGCTTGCACATCCGTGTCGCTTTTCGTGCAGCGATGTTATCAGTTAAAAAAATATAAATTTGTTGTTCATTAGATGAGAAAGTGAACATATGGCATGGCAGCATGTGAAAAAACAGTACAACAGTACCTGTCACAGTTTTGCATTCCTAGTAACCTGCTCTTTTCTGAATGCACTGTCACTCTGCCCTCCAAAATGTTCCACTCATCCCCCATCTATGACACTCCTACCTGTCTGTGCTTTTCCCGCTCCTGCCTGTCCACCGCACCCACCTCATTAAGTCAGCTCAGTTCACCTGTTCCTCATAACTCTCAGCCAGTAATTATACCAAAGTTTCTCAGTCTCTTGCCAGATTGTTCTTCACCACTCATGCAAGACTCTCCAGCACTTTATTCCAGACTGATTTCCTGTTGCCGACCCTGCCTGTCTCTGACCTACCTGCTTTGTCACATAAGCATAAGCCTCCTGTCCCTGACCGTGAGACCTGCTTCCGCGTCTTTGGTTCCTGTTTGCCTGTGGCTGCTTGGCATTACCATCCGGCTACGATGGTACAATGTGTGTTCCAGTCAGCTTACATGTGGTTTCCAGTAGTCCAGAGACTTTCACCATGTCGCCACGCTCACCATTGTGTGAGCATGTTGCGAGTACTTACCTGCTGGCTTCTCAACCCTCCACCTGGCCACAACCTGCCTTCATATTTTCTACCTCCCTAACTACGTCCCCTGCCTGCTCCTCCACAGTATTATTGCCTATTGTTGAATTGAATTGTTGAAGCTGTTGAAGAACTGTTTGGCTTTCACCACCGCTCCCTCAACTGCCTTCTGCACCTGTTCTGCCTGCCTCACCAGCTGGACTACCAAGGACTTTGTGTAGAGATTTCGTTAGTGTGTTGAACCGTGTCGTGCGCTGCATACTAGTCCTGCCTTGTAGCTACTGAATTGCAATAGTAAACATTGACACCAACTGTTCTGCTCTGCTTTGTGCTGCAGTTGTGTCCAAATACCATCTGTTACAGTACCAAAATCCACCTACCATCACCTTCAAAGCTCACTAGCACATTACACCTCGTTTGTTTCAGCAAAAAAAAAAGAAAAATGTGTAAAACCACATTTTGCTACAGGGTAGCTAAACCAGTTTATTAGCTAACCAGCTGCTGTGCTAAAAGCTACCTGCCAGCAGCTGGAGTTAGCTTGATTTAGGCTACAGGCTACAAAAGAGTGATATCAATTCTCTTATATCTCAACAAGGAAGCAGATAAGCATATCTCAAAGGTTTAACTACCGCTCTAAATGTTTATCACACTATTGACAAAAGAAACAAATTGTAATCAACCTGACATTGCAATACTTACACCAAAAACCCGCTTTTATTTGTGGGAGGTAGAATGACTTCCACCCAAACCTTATGGTTTTCACGTCTTCTGCTTTGAGTACAATAGTTGACAACTTGATCTAGTTGTGCTGAAGCAATGGATGTTGAGCTTGAAGATATTTAACACTGGACAGCCAGCTCAATTTGCTGAAGACTTCATTGATTTTTTTTCCCCACCCTCTGGGAAATGATTTACAACATTGCTTGCCATGGAGCCAGACTGTATGTTTAAACCAGGTTACAAAAAATGTGCAACTACCCAGACAGGGGAGTTTTACTTGACATGGTAACTTATGCAAATATACATCATATTTCTCCAGATTATGAAAAATGTTTAGCTGAATCACTTTCAAGGTTAACCCACTAATTTTAGCAGCCATAGAGAAGAGCTATGACTTTTTTGAGAGTCACAACTTTTCAAGGTTAGTGAGCTTAATGTATTTCAAAGCGCAGCTGTAACGAATCTGAAGTTTGACAGCTTTATTAAGTGATCCTGGGATTTTTCTCTTGTGCTTGTTTGGTCATAACACGCTCGGCTTTAAAGCTGCTGCTACGATAAACATTGATCTGTGTGCTGGATGCGAACACTAACAAAGGCCAATCAAAGGCGCTTGTATTGTGGAGAAAATGTGGTAGGATATTTGACTCATATAGAGGACTAACAAGGTTTTGGACTCTCAGAGGATTTTAACAATCCAGCAGGCTCCTCCATGAAGAAGTTTGAATTTACTGAAGAGTTATTTGATAGTTTAAAAGTTTAATAAAAAAAAAAAAATACATGTGGGACTCAAATTGCATTTGTGCACTTTTCAATACAGTCTGATACAGTAACATTATGGGTTTGTCCTTTACTTTGACTTAAGGGTGTAAAAGGTTTTAGTGAAATTAATCCTACAGTCAGAAGACTTGTAAGCACCTGCCTTTGGAAGATGAACCTTGAATTTAGAGAGCTGAGATTGTATGCTATTAACACTGTGTGCCTTGCCACATTGTTTAATATAATTGCCGTTTTCTATCCTTGTTTCTGCACTATCATTAAACTGTTCTCAGCTAAGCTCAGACATTTCACTGAATCTCTAATTTATTCAACACACATCTAGTACAGTACTGTGAGATTTTTTTAAACAATATTTAACAGGATAACATTTAATATTTTACAGTAAAGTGCTACGTGCAGTGTTAATTTTAATATATCACTCATGGTGCTATTTACTTTGGTATTCTAAGTACATTTTGCTGATAAAGAAGAGGAAAGAAGTATTTCACTGCTGGAAAGACGGTCTTTAATAAAACAGGTCTTTCTATACAGTAGAACGACGCAAATGCTTTTGAAATCTGTGCCAAACAGTTTCAACTGCCAGAATGTAGTGCGCCACACTGGACTAGTTAAAACGTAATGTAAGCTTGGCCATTTTACCACAGGGAATAATATGGCAGCCAGCTGGTTACAAACAACGTCAAACTACAGTTGAACGGTAAGCTCAAATATGTTTCCTGTCCACAAATTCTCGTATTACAGCCAAATGTTTTTGAAGATATTTGATGCAAAAGGCAATACTGTAACATTGGTTGGTTTCTAGTTGATCAGCACTGCCTAGGTTTACTTGTTTAATCAGATTTTAGTCTACGTTTGAGAGGGAGAAAGTGGGGCAGGTCTCTCTCTCAGTCTGCTTCTACATTTATGTCCAAAGACGGAAATGAAGCTGTTAAAAAGAAGAGAAGCCACAGCATCATATAAAGTCATTATCATTGGGGTATCACATACGCGCAATGAAATCTGGGTGATACGGGTGAAAATTACAATTCTGCAATTACTTAGAAGTTCCTTCATAAAAAGCCATAAAAAGGCTCTCTATATGAAAACATTTTATTGTATATCAGCCACCATCCATTAGAGTGTGCCCAAAAAGTTCTGTCAGGCCCAGCACACTCAAGCAGGCTTAGGGCTCACCCATAAAGTTTATTTACTTTATTAATCCCCCCGAGGGGAAATTCAATATTTTCACTTTTGTTTATCAATTACACACAGGTCCGAAAGACACACACATGCACAAACAGGACCTATACATCACCAGTCCACGCTCCATATTTTGGTCCAGACGGGGACTCGAGCAGGCGACCCTCCATCTCTTTATTTCTAGCTTGATCTGCTGTAACCCTCTAAAATCACAGCTCCAGTCACATTGTGAAAAGCATCCATGGGGTCAAAGACCGTGTCCCAGCCTTCACTGAATAGCGTTGCCTAAAATGCGGAAGTACAATCTGTAGTCCAGGCAACAGCCCTGAGCCAGTGATTTAGGCTCTGAGATGAGCAGGGAGATCTCAGCACCGGTAAGATGGAGGAAAGTTTACTACTGTTCATTAAAATATACTATCCACATTGTTATGACACAAAGCTGCTCGAAATTCAGCAAAGTATGCCTTTAAGTAAGCTTTTTGAACTAGGGATGTCCCAATCAAGGTTTCTGCCCTCAGTCCAAGTCATCTAATACTGAACAGCTGCCAACAGGCTATGAGTCTCGATCCGACGCTTTTATTTTCCTAGATAATACAGATATATATATTTATGACAATAGAATAGCTCTGCAATGCATTAAGAAAAGAAAATGGAAAAAAAGTGTGAGTGTTTATTTTCGTTGTCTTTACATCTTTTGCGTGGACTACATTAATAAATTAATCTACTCTAATGGGCTTTTTGCTTTCAGGGATTTTGTTGCTTTTGCAGTAGTGTGGTGAGTGTGATCAATACCTGTCTCTCCTCCACACATGCAACACCATGCACCAGAGATGACAGTTAAAAGCAAGAGACTAATACAATTAGCTGAAATGAGTGCTTATAACTTTGGTAAATAACATAATTAAACATTGCCTTTTGATGTCGTTAATGGCATGTGGTGTTTTGCGGTAGGCGGGGTTTGGAATTGAGAAGAAACAGAGAGTTGGACGACAAGCTGCACTTGTTGCGTTGCTGTGACATCTGACGTAAAACAAAGGATTGGACCAGGCTGTATATAGCTCAATATAGCCAGTCTTGATCAGATAAAAAAAAATGCCTTTATTGATCCCAATACCGAACTTTGAGATCACATCAGGACATCCCTATTTTGAATGTGGACTTTACTTCTTGAGTATTCTTTACATCATTCTGTTGGTAAGTTTATTTAAGGAAATATTCTGAGTGTGTCTGGTCACTGTGCACTGTGAGAATCATCTGTATAACATTCACAATTGATTTGAGAAGCTCCAGCTTTTGTAAACATTGTGCTAATTATTTGCAGCCACCTACTGTTAGGGAGCAACGCTGAGTTATAGTTAGTCGGTCCCAGAGCTGAAGACGGTGTTTGCTGACTGTCATGCTGTGGTGACAAAATGAGCAGGCGCTCTCATTGCCCTGTGGGTCATTAATAGCTCCCTCGGAAATGTTTCTGCCTAGTTCTCATTTATCCATTAATCCTCTTTAATTAATTCTCTTTCATTTACCTTGGTTAGAAGAAATCAATAGCACAGGTTTCACTTAATTTGACAAATGTTCTTTTGCTTTATCCCTCGATGCTGTGTGTGGGAGAATGAGCCTGTGTGGACAGCATAACTGATGTGGAGATTAGTCTGAAGTGACTAAATTGAGCCATCTGAGAAAAGTTGCAACCAAGGTATGAGTTATGTTTTTGACACTGGAGTAAATATTTTTGGATGGAATATTGACTGAATATTAGTCTCAGTCTAATCTAACACCAACTGTGGAAAACACGTGTGTTTGTCAGCGTTGTGGAGGAGGAAATTGTTTTTCACCATGGAGGGCCCTGATCCTTTGAGCTCTTTGTCTCCTCCCTAACATTTATACGCATTTTTTTCTCTGAAGCTCAAAAGTCAGTCCCAAAGGTTTCAATTAGAAAAGTGTGGTGCATCTGAGTGTATTCACTTTAATAGTAGAGAGTGATCTCCTGAGTGTTGTAGAAGGGTACCGCTGGAAGTGCTGCTCTGTCTCTAACTCGGGCTAATTGGGTTTCTTTCAGCTTCAGCCAACAACAGTGCATTGAAAAGAGGGAGAATTCTTTCATTGTGAGCTGCAAATCTTAGCCAAGTGTACATTCTGATGCGTCCCTTCTTATCCGCATAGAGAAAAAAGCCACTTCCCAAAGCATACCATCGCCTCACAGATTGTTTGTTCATCACAGTGACATTTATTGCAACTGAATTTGGTGTTAGAGCGAGAAACAACCAGTTTCACGTTATCCGTCCCACAAAATCCTTGACTGCTGTTGTTTGTCGTTTGGGTTTGATTCTCTTACAATAATTAAAAAATACATTTGGATAATGTAATGTTTGCAGAAACAATGAAGTCAATAATTAAAGACTACCTACAAGGTTTGCAGCTGCACACATCTGATTTCCCATTCGCAGCTCACTATGTTAGAAAACACATCAGTTGTTAAACATTTCTTTGCATTCCAGTTCATGATACCTGAATAAATGGACACAAGTTACAAATCATTTAAATTAGATGACAATTAGGGTGGTTTCACACTTGGTCCTTCGCAGCCCTCCAAGCGGACTGAGTGAAGAGTGAAGAGTGATGAGAGAACACTCCAGTAATCAGACCTCCTCAAGAAGTGGTGAGTATGGTTCACTTCTGGTCCGTTTTGCAGCTCACTTAACCTGTGCATTGTGAACACAAAGCACTCCAGGTTTGCTTTGCCCTTTGTCATTGTATGTTAGCCCTTAAGATTACACGCCATTGCACTGGGACGCTGAAAAAAAACAAATGGAACCATGTCCGATGGTAGCGCAAGCAAGGAGGAGGACAAGGAGTAGTTTGGACCGAGGAAGAGACTACTGCACTTCTCCAGATATAAATTGGAGAAAACATCAAATGGTAACAGTGTAATGCACAGAAATGCTAAGGTTTCCCTCCAGTTTTCAGTTCATATGAAAGCAAGGGGCTTAACAGCACTGCAGTGAGGCATCAAATTAAAAAAGCCACATCAAAAGTACTTTAGGACATGTGATTTACCACTTCTTTCTCTCTCTCTCTAGCCCGTTACACTGCTTGTTCAAGGTGAGAATTTCATGCTGCTATTCGACTTTGCAGTTCATTATAAAAGGTACAATTTAAATAGGGGGACAAAGTTGTCTCGCATTTAGGCCAGGGGTAGAGGTAGTAATCCAAGTGACATCTGTGTGAAAGGGACAGCCAGCAGGACAGGACCATGGACAGGATGAGTGTGATGTTTTGATAACATGTTATGTGTGCAACCCAGCTCAGGAGATTTTAACAGCAGCTAGCAGCAGTTAGCAGCTAACTCAAGGATGAAGAACAGCTGCCAAAAATGTCCACAAACTGGATAGACAATGAGATCCAGGGGCTCCTTCGAGCAGAGGGCAAGATGAGCCGCCGTATAACAGGGATCGTAAATTGTTGTTATTTCCATGTGATACCACTGTTTTTGTTTATACAGCCCTGCTGACGTGTATGTTGTGTCACACTAGAGGCTGATACTGTTGTGTTACATGTCACACCTGTCACACCTTATTTGCTTCCAGGATG
Organism: Epinephelus cyanopodus; assembly: GCA_026686955.1. NCBI lineage: Eukaryota > Metazoa > Chordata > Actinopteri > Perciformes > Serranidae > Epinephelus > Epinephelus cyanopodus. Next base: position 23,349,449 of record CM048929.1, read on the forward strand.
CCAGCATGCTATCTGAAATCACACACTGATGCCACTGTTGTTTAGTTCTGTAAAGAGCTGCAAAGGCAGCATGAAGAAGGGACAATGTGGCCGTATAAGTCATTTTAGGGCTGACGTCACAATGACGTTAGTTTGTTAGCTGGAGCCAAAACATGACTCTCCATCACAGGGCTGAAGGCTACATAGTGTCTTAAAACATCATCTTGTTGTGTTATTGGGAGCCAGAATAGGAGTCATGGCTCAAAATTTAGATTTGAACACATACCAGCTGCCACTGCATGTCAACAAAACATTGGGAACTAGGGTTAAATGCGATAAGACTAAAGGATTGGACTGGGGCAATCATCAGCGCACACTTCATTTCAGGTTAGGGGAAAAGCATATCCTGTTGTAGGGATGAATAACATCATGTGTATTAAGGGTTATCACATCCACCTAATCAGAAATTTGGGAGGTATTAAGAGGAATATTGGATTTCTCCATAATGCTAACTTTTAAGCATATTAGCTAAGGTTAACTTCAATAGTCCTCCTTTGTAAGATTGCCATAGTAACCAATCACAAACCCTGCCATCCCACCTTCGGCAATCCTGTCAAATAATCCATCCCCTGAGTGAGAGCATTTGGCCAGTCTGGTCCCATCGATCAATGTTTACTTAATCAAGTAACATTTGTGGTCCCAAAGAGTGAGTGACCTGACATGGTGCATTAGTAAATTCAGTCGGACACTCTACACTAAAATGAGAGCCCTGTTGGTCGAATAAACTATGTCCACATGAATTAATAAACGGCTAAATTAATCACACATTCATTTTGCTAGGCGCTCTGTCTCCCCAGACAGAGTGCTGAGAGAACACTCCGAGAGTGCGGCGCTCTGGATAACCAAACTGTACATCTCGACAGCGTTACAAATTTATGAACGGTCCAGTTTGCGAGTACGCTCAGGCACTTGGAATGAGTATTTCTGAATGCACCACTTGTCCATTGCACCATTGTCTTAAACAGGCCAACAGAACTTGCTTGCTAGCACTAGCTTATGTCTGTGGAGAATTGTTTTGCCTCCAGCTAAGCCAATTTCAAATGATCTGACAATGTGAACGCAAAAAAAAAACTCTCTCCTTTCTGTTGCTCCACTTTAAGAGGACCGAGGTTCATATAAAAAGGACTACATGTGAAAACACCCTCAGTTAAATTACAATTAGTTGAAGGTTAAATACATTAAAGTTAAATTAAGAACAGTTCAATCAGTAACAGCATGGAACAAAATGTGCTGCAGGGATGTCTTCATGATATTTCATACTGTATTTTTCGCATTAAAGTCGATCATATCTTCACAAAATTTCATATGTACTGAAAGATGACAATGCGTTGAATTGAGATCAAGGTTAAATTAAGATTATGGTAAAATTAAGGGTGGTTTAGATCAGTCACAGTTAGATAAGGTTTAGCTGGGATGACCTAATGAGTAAAAAATAAATTCCAATGAATGGAGATTTAACACTAAATTAAGATTCATTAAGAGTTAATCCTACTAAATACTTCAGACTGATTACATTTCCCAAAATTTAAATGATCTCTTGTTAAATTAGGCCTATTAAAAATAATATTCACAGATGAAGGCTGAGGAAAAAGATAAATCCATGGAAGTGTCTTAAGTCTGCATAAAGCTGCTGAATAGCCCGTGTTAATTATCAGGCCTCACCGTTCTGCTGATGGCAGTGAGAGTGGAGTGTGAATACGACATTGGTTCAGTTATGGTAGGACAACTTCATCAACAGCACAAGTCCATTTTTGATGATGGAGTAGCAAATAAACTGTCCCAAATGGCCTCCATTTCGCCATCGCCTCCTCCTCTTTTTCATCCCTCTCTCAGCATATTGAGAAAGTGGCGAGGGAGGAGAGGAAAAGATCTGCCTAAGTGGGACTCGGAGGGACAAGGATGGAAAACCATTGTGCAACAGGTGTGACCTTTTGTACTGCACTTTCAACATGAAAGCAAGCAACGCTGTCACTAAATCACGTGTGCTTAAAAGAAAAAAAAGGGCTTTTAAAGTTGAACATGATGCTGAAAACAGTTTGGAGGAAGCTTTCTGGCTATTTATGGTTTAGCTGTTTTCTATCCCTCGGGAGCTCACTGATGTTTGGAATCAACAGAATGAAATTATTTTTTATTTCTTTTGAATTAGCCGAAATGAGATGAAAAGTGTTTGCCTCAATTTGAAGTGAAGTGGAACCACTGGTGACATTAAGGCTGTAGCACTGATGGAGGAAGTACAAATCTTTCACTTAATTAAAAGTAGACATTATCTAGTGGGATTCTGCTCTCACTGTAAATGTCCTCCAAGGAATCCGCCTGCCCTCGCTAAAAGCTGCTGCATTAGAAAACAGTGGCTCAGACTTTAACAACTTCATTTTCACTCTGAATTAATCCATAAATGTCTGCAATTAATAGTTTTGTACAAGACATTCTGAGTGAAATGTTCATGTAATTGAAGACATTGCACCCGCGTGTGTTTTATTTTTGAGAATTTCTTTCATTTTTAGAGCAGTGGGCCATTTTATTTTTGGAAACTTAGGAGCAGTACAACATGCTGTAAACACAATGACATATTATTGCATTATAAAGTTGTACTGCATTAATAATAGTATGAATAATAATACTAAATCAATTTTTAGCATATTTCATACAAAAACTGCAATACAAAGTGCTACACAAAAGATGAAAATTAAACAAAGAAAGACAGGTGTAAGAAAGAGGAAGGAATAAAAAAGATATACCTTTTTTTCAACATTTAAAAGAGAGGATAAAAATATTGATAAGTGCAGCTTTATGGAAAATTGCAGTTTTTTTGCTTTAACTTTTTGATTGCTAATGTGTTAGAATGTAATGGCATGTTCACCAAGTGGCTGAAAAATAAGGCAGCGCAAAGTGCCAAAAACTGCAGTTCCTTGAATGACCACTTGAGGCTGGCTCCAAAAGCGAGTCAATCCTCATACACCCCCATGTTAAAATGCCCGACTTTACAGCAGAAATAAACGTGTTTACAGCCTGGTACAAAAATGATTTTGGTCTTTATAGCTAAGTTCCCCATTCAGGACAGCTGTACCCACCCATTTTATTTTATTTTATTTTATTAATTACTTACCGTTACGCATTATTAAGGGCATGACCGCTTTGTGTGACAGGCTGTTGGATCTAGCTCTGACAGACACCACACCAGAGACAGAGAGAGTTAAGGCACTCATTTTACAGCACCCGGCATACCGACACACAACCACTAAAACAAGACAACTTGGATTATTCTGGGTGAAAACTCCTTTAGATGCTTTTGAATGGTGGACCCTTACTTTCTAAAGGAATATAAATAACTTATCGGGTAATCGAGGAATGGACACATAATTTGACTTTATGATCGCTTCAGAGGAGGGAGTGACCATCTCTTTTTATCTCTCTTGTTAACCAGGCCAGTAAATCTGAATTAATTATTCTTTGGGTTCTCATGGCTTCAGTAAAATGAACTCAACGATTGAATTATGGAGAGTCTAATCGAGCTAATAATGGGTTGAATATACCCATTGACAAATGTTAAAACAGTTATATTTATATGAATGATCTAAAGAGCTAGCTAATGTTAGCTCACATGGGTAGCCAACAACCTGGTTTTACACATTCAAAGAACCTCTATAAAAATGAACTGCTTGGCAACCAGACCAGGCATCTAATTGAGACAGGCATTTATTTGTCAAAATGCGAATGTATTTATTTTTTTAAATTATTTTATGTATTCATTTATTTATTTATTTTACTTTATTTTTTTTTGTGGCAGTCCACATACCAGTGGGTAATGTCACTTAGGTGGCCTCTATTATTTTTTATATGGTACTTACACATCCAGCAGACACTGAGCAACATTAACATTGTAAGTCTAATATTGACTCAAGTTTTGGTCTATTTTGGAAAAAATCTGGCTCTTTAGCAGCTAAAAGTTTTTACTTTGTCCTTTAGCTCGATGCTAATTTTGTCTGTCAACCATTTGGTGCTGTGCAAGTAGCACTGTAGCTATCAGTAGCTTTTTACTTAAAACAGCTTTCTGCAGCTGTGACTGATGAGAGCTGTGGGACTGAATCAAAACACTAAAGCTGAGGAAAATAAAACCAAAACAAAGAGCTAAAACATGCTGAAACACTCAAACTGCAGACTACTATTACCTCTAGTACTAGTGATAGCGTTCACGCTAGTATAGTGCACATTGTCGTTTGGTTCAAGAAAAAAAAGAGATTAGATTCGTCCAGCTTTAAGAAAAAATGCAATATAGTTTCATGCTGTTTGCTTTAATTTACAAAGGTGAATAGTGAGGAAAACTGGAAGTAAAAACACAGGGGATAGTGAACAGCTTGTTAACAAGCATTTTGATTCAGCTGCTCATAGCATAGAATTTCTAGTGGTTTCAGGATAGTGGCACCATTCTACGAGCACTAGTGGGTTTGATGGTGCAAAAGTGCAATTACATTTCACTAATTATAATTTCAAGCCCAGGTAGCAGCTGTGGAGATCTGCTGGTTTTGCCAAAAAGGTTGCGACTACTAAATGAGAATCCTGCAGTAAGAGAGTAGTTACTGTACAGGAATCTACAGCTTCCCACACGGAACAGAAGTTGAGAAACAATAGATGGCAGAGCAGCGCCAGAGACTTCCCATGGTGCAATAAAACCACATGAGCAGAACTGAACACTGACAATAAAAAATAGAATCGATGGGAGTGCTTCACGTTTCCTATCCCATTGACAGATTATTTCATGGATCACAGCAAACAAAACTGTGGCTCATTCAACAGAGGGAGTGTCTTGGCTCCCATTCTCCAATATGTTCTTTGGATTACTTTAAAGCTGAGGCTGTTTAAGATTTTGTCCGAAGTAGAATTAGACAGACAGCGAGGGCACGGGAAGGTTCCAGTCTGACATACTGCAGATGCCAAAAAAGAGACAGGCAGACGGGGAGATTCACATAATCTAAGTCATTATCAGACGTAAATGAACAGAAAGTGCAACCATCTCAAACGAACAAAGTGATTTCACAGATCACTGATGCCCTTTTCTGGAGATGGCAAATTAATGGCTGCACTATATATTTTTTTCCTGTGCTGTGCAAGTCCTCCTGAGTGCAATAACACTGAGTGTAAGGGCTTGCCATCAAAGAGGTGAAATCGTTTTCTGCCCTGGACACAGAGCAAAGTGAATGGGGGGGAATTGATAATGGGATTCGCTTAATTGTAAATTAACAGAATCTTGTTAATAGGATTCTGTTAATTTAAGATTTATTTCCTCATTGATTAATTTACTCTTTCTGCAGCGTGTGTAAAATGATGTTAGAGGATAATCACCAGCAACCTTAAATTACTAAGAATTGAATGTGTAGCATGTCGTTAATCAAGCTGACGATCATGAATAAGGATGCAGATTTACTTTATGCTTGCAGTCGTTGCCAGCAGCAGTCTACATATTCTAGTTATTCCAAATTGGTATTGATGCAATGGTGTGAATGTAATTTAACACTGCATTGATGTAATTTATGTGTAGGCATTTTTTTTTATGCATGTGCATTTCAGATCTTTGGAGATATAAATGTCTCTGTTACAAAATGACAAAAGATTTGGAAGGTGCTCTTTAAATAACATCTATTGGATTAGTTTGGATCAGTTTGTTCAGTCAATAAACAACAGTAAATTCTGAAAACACTCCTCCAGGATGTTATTGAACAAGCAATTTGAATCCATAGAAATTCCTGCAGGGAGTGTACTATTTATTATCCTCCAGAAGCTGACTCTGTCAATACAGTCAGTGTGTTACAGTACATTCTGTAAAATTTAAATACTGTTTGTCCCAACCCACCCTCCAGACTCTTCCTATTCAGCGTTGCCAAACTGCCACAGTGAATCATGCTTTGTTTTTAGTTGTCCGTTCTGGCACAGACTCTGGAGGTGTTTGTGGTGGAGGTGGGGGCAACAGGTAACAGAATGAGAGACAAGCTGAGAAGATATGTGTGCATTAGCACTGCCTCGGCAAATATCTGCCAGGCCTCCACTCAAATTGTGACCAGCTGGGGCAGACTGTGGCTGTATTGGACAATTAGCCTGAAACCAATTGTATCTGTGTTAACAGCCAGTTCTCATTCCCAGGGTGTCGACTACAGGCACTTTCTCATGGCCCTTGGCATGATATAGATGCCGAAGGCACCCTTCAGTGTCATTATGAGGAGCACTGGGCTTTCAGCTTACTCTAATGCAAAACCATCCACAGGAATACTTGACGCTGAGAGCAACTGATGCAACATAGAGCGAGAAAGTCCAAGTAAGTCAGGAGAGAGGGAGTGTGGATGGGTCAAACAAAGTTGGACTTTCAACCAGCAGACCGCAATTCATTTCCAGCCTGAAACCACCATCACATATCAACATTTGGTCATGGACTTTCAATGTCCAGATACGACGTGCAAGGTACCACGGGTGCGTTGGCTGTTGATGTTCTCGGATGCCATGTCAGGTTGTTTTCTTTAAAAATACACTTCGGTTTTCACAGGACATTTACCATTTACATACAGTATCTGTCAAGATAAACGCACTACTACAACTTTAAAATCTTATGGGACGCGAACACCACTCTCCCACGTGAAAGTCGATGTTTTTGAAACCAAAAGTATGTTGTTTTTACATACGGTCATTTCACACTGATGTTACTCTCATGAAAAATTTACACAATGTTATGAAACAATTGTACTTATTTAACCCCAAAACATCTTTTCACTGAGTAGTTTCGTTGCCGGAACCTAGCCATGTTCATTTCACAGCATTAACCACGTGTTACGATGAGTTTCAGCTGGGTGGCCCATGCGTCACTATGAGAAGCAGAAGGGCGTGATAATTCATGACGACATGAAGTGAAAATAGGTTGGTGTTGATGTGTGAGTGTTGTTAAAACATTACCTCAGCGTTTGCATGGTTTTTTTTTTAGTAAATAAGATATCAGAAAATGTTCCAATAACCGACTGCCACAACTAGTTCAACATTTTGGGAAATATATATACTTAATGGCTCACTTGTAGAGAGCTTGATCTCATGTCTGTACAGTAAACATGTAGCAGGGGCTAACAGCCAGTTCATTTAGCTTAGCATAGAAACTAAACAAGGGGAAACAACTAGCCTGGTCCTGCCCAGTGGTAACTAAATCCGATTATCAGCACCTCTGCAACTCACTAATAACATGTTATATTTTTGTTTGATCCGTACAAAAAAATACAAATTACAAAGATATAACATTTTAATTTAGTCAGCTTTATGCAGGATTTATACTTCTGCATCAAATCAACACCATACCTATGGAGTAGGCTCTGCATCGCTCTAGAGCCCGCGCCATACCCTGTGCCGTAGTCTGACGTGCACCTCCCCAGAAATGTAACTACATGTCGCAGTGACGCAGACCTCCTGTCTATTTTTGTAAGCTGAAACCATTTCCTCATTAGAAACAAAGCTTTTATTTTCTTTAATTTCACAGATAAGGAACAATAAATTGTGAAGACAGTAAAGCCTCCACAAAATAGCATTTCAAGTCTTGGGATTTGTTCTTCAGGACATATGAGCAGAGGAAATCTTTGATCGTCACTACGCTAATTTATGCAATGTAAAATGCCAAAGGTTGCTTATGATGTTAGCATGTTATTTTGTCTGGTGTTTAGTATAAAATGGTTGTTTTGTCGGTAAAGTTTGTGAGCTGTAATGGAGCCAAATTTTGTAACATTACCTTTGTCAAATGTTGCTGTTGTCCCTGGCTTCAAATGAGTAGAGGAGAAGTCCACTAGCTGCTAGGCTAATTTATACAATGTAAAATGCCATAAGCTTATGCTAAAAACATTAGCATGTTGTATTCGTAGGGAAAATGTGTCCACATGAAAACAAGTGCTTTGTCTGTAAATGCTGCAAATTATAGTGAAGCCAAATTGTGTATTTGTGTTCGAAATTGTTGCTATTAAGTCATGTTTGATGTGTGTTTTGGGTGTGTTTTGAATCAATTAAACTTTACAGCACTACGCCGACTACCGTTTTGGAGGTGTAACTGCAGCGGACACACCAGCAGGCCACAGCTACAGTGCAGGGTCTGCATAGAGCTGGCACACAAGTATAAATCCAGCTTTTGAATTGCAGAACCAGCAGGTTCCTCACATCAGTCAAGCTAACCAGCTTCTAGCTCCAGCATCATATTTGACAGACATCTAACTCTTGGTGCAAAAGCAAATAAGCATCCAAAAATCGATCAACTGCAAGGGCCTACTGCTGTGATGAGGGAAGGATTAAAACCATGTACTCTACACTCAATCATCACATTCAAGTTCAAGTAATGGATGTTAAATAAATTTCAGTTAATTGATATATTAATTGATATCTGTGATAAAGACATTGTCAGCCCAAACAGATTTCTAGTGTTGCAAAGTGGGCTAAATCATTTTTCCTCATATGCTTTAATGACAACACAAAAAAGGAAGAAAAAAAAATCCCCCAAAATCTGACATTTTCAATAACGATATCAGACACGTTTAGATGTGTTCCTCGATCTCATATCTGATTTGTAGCGATGGGACCTCAGGCTGAACAGTCATATCATAATTCATGCTTCTTTCACCACTAACAGCAGCAGTTATTCGTCTCTGACATCCTCAAATTCTGCATGATTTTCTCTTTCTGTGAATCCATCCATGTAACTGCTCCACCACTCCAGACTCCACTCTCACATCCAAGTGTCCATCTGCACAGGAGCGACCAGCATTGCTCCACAAAAGAAAAGAAAAAAAGCATGATTAAAATCTTTCTCTTCTCTCTTTTTTGTCCTCCCACTCTCTTTATTGTGTTTTTGCAAATTTGCAGCCTGGATCCCCTGCACATTTACACACCAATTACACCATGCACAGTGACATCAGTCATAGCAGCCTCCAGTCCATGTGTTCAAGGGCCAAAAGACAAAGGACATTCAGCTAAATATGCTTATTCTCTTTCTTGCCAAGAGTTAGATGAGATTGATACTGCTCTTAATGTCTGTATGGCAAATTAGGACTGTCTATTTTCTATTATTCGTGAACATGTAGCACCACTTCAAATATGCAACCAGGTTCAAAGCAACACGATTATAAAATTAAGGGCACATAAACCACCACTACGGTATAGATTCAGCCTGGTAGTCATTCCATGTGTGGCAAACAACACATTTCAAACAGTTTGTGTAGCGGCGACATATGTTTGATCACACCTTCACTGCAGATGTCACAACAGTCATTGAGAGGAGAGAAAACACCCTCAGCTTGTTCTACACATGCAGTCTATTTAAAGGGGAAAGCTACAGAGTAGCTTCACATATGGTGTGTGTGCCAGTTAATGGGTGTGAATGACAAATCTCGGAGTGTTTTTATGGAGGTTGGTGAAACAAAATGTCACATTCAGGCAAGCATAATGTTTTTGTCTGAGACATTACTCGTAGCCTATTGCAAAGATATTACCTAAGGGGCCAGTATAGTCCATCAGAGCTGCTTGTCATATGGTGGAATAACATGCACATCTCCGACGCCATATTGGGATGCTGTGTCTGAAAATCTCTGTGACTTTCCAAAAACTACGTTTACACCCTCTCCACACAGTGATTGTCCAGCTGTGCAGAGGTGAGAAAAGAGCCAGAGTTTTAACTATTACTGTCACTTTTTATGTGAGCAGCCACGTGCAACACTGTGATTGCCTACCAGGAGAGACTGTCAGACAGAGGGGTTTAGTACATGTGCAAACAAGCTACTTGTCAAAGTAACCTGCCTATACTGACTAACCAATAGTCATGTTTCCATTCATTTGCCAGGGAAATTTTGTATGAACTGTCATCGTGAAAAAAAAATGTAAATTAAGCATGTTACCATCAACTGGTTTGGACTGAATAAAATACGAGACGCAAAGCAGAGTTTCATCTGAAGTAGGCTGTATTACTGAATTAAAGGTTATAGTTGGAAATGGTGCACAAATTAGACACTAAGGTGCTTTTAAATACTCAGCTGAGGACACTGGGACTTTATTACTGGATGATCACAGCATTTCACACAGGCCAATTTGGTGTGACATTCCTATCTTGGAGTATGAAGCAAGGAAAATTCATACAGTTACAAAATGAACAAATCCCAGTTTAATTGTTCAGGCATTGAAATGAATAGTTTTATACTTTATTATAGAGCTGTGGCTATTGAAAATAAACCCAGTGTCCCCATATGAGGACATCATTTAGTCATTCCTTTCTTTGGTAAGTGATACAACTAAAATCCTCTGTTGAAAACACAATGGGCATTTTTATCTTGTAGCTATGTAGCCACAATGAAATGAAATGTTTTGATGCACAAACATGTCAGCGATGCTCATCCATGATAACGAGCAACTGTGAGTAGAATAAATACCTGTTTCCCTCACAGTATTTTTGCTTTCCTAAATAATATGTTCTGATTGGGGTACGTCCCTAATCAGTCATGTGATTTAAATGTTGACTACATCAAAACTTACAAAGACGGTTCCACGTCCCACTTATCACATCAACTCTGTTTCGACAAAGGCAAAAAAACACCTGAATTGTGCTTAAATTAAGGAAGTTTTTATCAATTTTGACATTTCCATAATGCTTTTCGAAGACAATACTTTAAAATGCGCATAAAAACATGACTATTGTATCTGACTGAATCAGTAGCAGAAGAGCTGCACTTACTAGTGACTGATTCATAGTACATGCTTCATTGTTGGAAACATTAAAAAGGCCAAGAAAGCCACGGAAACAATCATAATCCCACAACTCTGCTGGAAACAATTGGCTTGGAGCTTTTAACCTCATGTACAATCTTTGTATCGGCTGGTTTTGCACTAAACTGAATGTGACAGGGATAGCAACAGAGTGTACATGACAAAATGCATCTGAACGGTGAAGCAACTGAAAAAGTCACTTCTACATAGGTAGCCAGTGGACTCTGTGCATTGTGTTGATATGAAGAGACCCAGACCATGGATATCTTTGGAGGTAATCTCCATTTTTTTTCCTGACAGCAAGAGGTAAAAACAAAATCTTCCGTCAATTATGAACACAACTCAAGCCCCTACACAAATTAAGCGACACAGTATTATGTTAGCATATTATACAATAAGTTTAGCCTGAAAAATGAGCGTATTACCAAAGGTTAACAGCGCTAAAACACAGAAATTACCACGAGAGCAATGTGGCTTACCTCTCCTACGGAGCACAACAGGGGAGAGGTAAGGCAGGAGACACCTCTTTATAGGTGGGGTACCCCCAAAGGTGAACGTAGGGGTACCGAATCTGAGTATCAGTAATTATAAAACTTAAGATTACAAATGGACATTTGACTTTGTTACACATATTACTGCTGTTTAATTGACGCTGTTAGGCATTGTCAGTTGCTACAAAGAACAAAGTGATTCGAGTAAGCAGAGTCACTTTGTGATTTCCACCTCTACTCTCTGACGAAGTGCATATGTGTCATCTCCATATTTAAGTGACATCTCATCTCCCTCCTGACAGTTTTGATTTCTGATGTGGTCGACAATCCATCTTACAAACTGCCTCTGAATGGGTATAACCACACCCTTTGGTCAAATGATCACATTCACTACAGATGAATGTCTTAAACTGCAGAGGAGGGTCTGACAGACGGATTATAGACAGTCAGCTGTGGATGCTTTAAAGGAAAAATGGCCGACAGTTTGACCAGTTGAAATGTTATGATTGTTCTTGCGTCAGATCTGTTGGCATAGACTTCTAACGGTGCAGCTGATGACTTTAGGCTATCAGCTTTCTTTGGTAAAGTATCTTTGATGTATGACTGCAGTGGCTCACTTTTGTCAGCGCTTCCCTGTCAAGCTGTCAAATTCCTGAGCTTTCCATTCGAGCAGAGCACTCGTAATTCTGCTGATATTTTTGTGTTAATGAAAGAAAGCTGACAGGCTAATTAGTATTATCTTATTTCATTTTAAACACAAGGAAATGCAGATTTGTTAACACATTAAACCCAGCTCTGTTTCATGGCCTATCCTCCCTGTAGCGTTAGCTCGGGCATTAATGAGGTTTTAACAAAGGCAACAAACAACAATATTATTTTATGAACAATGTGGTTTTTCTTCATAAAATAGTCTCTTTTTCTAACAATTCAACCCTGTCTTAGCAAAACACTGATTAATTCTGTGAACCTTGTTTAAGAATTTGCCCGGGGGTGTAGAAATGACTTTAATCCTCTTCCTTTACTCTCTTTGAAAAGCAAAACAAAGGGACTGATTTGCAGCCTTTGAGATGCAATCCACCTAATCAACAACAGATTCCAGTAAATATCGTGGCCTTTTGACAGCATCCACATGCATCTTTCCTCCGCTGAAAACAATAAACTACTCCAGTTGTTTGATCAAAATGGCTGGTCAGAACACATGCACGCCCACAATTATTTCAGCCAAGGTTAACAGTAACAGAAAGAAGTGGGAGATTTTTGTGAGCTGCTTCCCTTGAAACGTTCAGTGCTCCCTGCACCCCACACTTGTTTTAGACCCATATTTTCTACACTTTACTGGAAATGATCGGATTAGCCGTACACACATTATCTTTAGTCTGCTCAAATTTCAGTGTAATTATTCGCATTGAAGAGACAAACCAGGAAATAAAGTCTACATGCCGCCGCCATCGAAGGCGCCCTTATCACCCCGTTCAAACCAGCTCGAGCTGCAGGACTGGGATTTCTGCTGAGCGTCCCCTCTAAATGAAAGAGAAAAGGTTTTATCCGTCCTCACAATTAGAAGGAGACACTGAGCCGGGTTTGGCTCTATTGCCTGAAGTTATTAGCTCAGGGTAATTAAGTCTGCATTATTCTCCCCCAACACTGAAATGATTTTTTGCAGTTCTCTGTCATTGTAGGCAGGGCGTTCGCCGGTCTGACTCGTGGAGATACCCGTGAGCCGACCCTGCGAGAGCATGAAGACATAGTGCCAGGAGCAGGGGAGGGGATGACACAGACACAGAGACTGTCCTTAGCAAAATGAAAACCTTGTCAATGACTTCAAAGGTCTGTCAGTGTCTCTGTACAATTTTGATTGCAAGGGTTTGGGATTTGAATAGCTGAGCCACAGTGAGAAGGGATGAATAAAGGAATTATTTAATGGTGGCTGTTACTCCTCCCGAATATATGTTACGTAAAAGGTATTTTTTAGACTTTACACATTTATTGATAAGCTTGTACATTAAACTAGTATAAAAGGTATGTTCTACTTTAAAATTAAAATTCATTTTTTTGCTGGGAGATGACATCATATAGTATCATGGGTGTTTGTCTTGATGTCTTTGGTCCAACTTTACCAGAAAGTTTACAATAACCCTCCAAGAAAAAGGTTTATTTTGCATGTTTATCTCTAGTGGCAACAGTGACAGTGCCCCTGTGCTGTAATTTGATTGGTCAAGTTGTTCTCACAAATTTGCTTTTCCAATGAAAAGCAGTGCACCCAAATTTGTGCATATCCCATGTATTTTGAAAGGCAGCAATCATGTGAGCAATGCACTGATGGCATCGTAACGTTTACTAGTAAAGTTAATTCATGTTTTTTAGTAATTACATTTACAAATACATTCACAGTGTTTGTACAGGTAACTACTTACATATTTATGTTCACCATTATTATTAACATTGCATGTTAAAATATTCGCAGCAGCACTGTTAAAGTTAAATAGTTAAATAACAGTTCAATAATTTGCTGGATCTGCCTCAGTGATTCTCACACACATTTGCCACAAGTCCTTCTCGCTTCTCATTAGTTAGTTAAGAGATATGTGACCCATAACAAGGAATTGTAACCAGAAAAATGTGGTTGTTGTGAAGCTGCCGAAGTGTGGAGAATAGTAAAGTGCTGCTTAAGAGAATATCCGTCCCTATCCTGCTGTGCAGTGACCCAACCACCACACATCGAACCCTCACGTTACAGCAGTAAACAAGGACGAACTCCCAAAGGCTTATCAGTACGCAGATTGGGTTGGTGGTTAGGTAAAGAAACGAAAAAACAGACTTTCGCGTGGGACTTTTCCCTGGAGTTGCGTGTTTGGATCCATGTGAACTTTGCGTGAGCTTTGAGACATTTTAAGGTACGTCCTCACCATGTTTCTTTCCCTAAACCCAGCCTCAGTAACTTTACGTTAATTACGTAACTGTACATTGACGACATAACGTCACTCATGGAACGCAAATTTGTAGATATCATATCGGCAATATCATACAAACTGTTCTATTAAAATACATCGGATTGGTCCAATATCTCTGTGCAGGCACTGAAAATTGTAGGTTATATCGCTTAAATGCACGATGGCGGTTAACAAGATTGTTAGCCGTTGTTTAGTCCAAGTTGTGATTGCATCGCTTAGGAGATATTACCTATGTAGGAGGTATGATCTCCCACACAAGAGATATTATTTCCTAAGTATGGGATGTCATATTATGAGACATTATAGAGGTATTACCTTGGTATCCATGGTGCTGAAACAACAGCTAAGTAAAACCTGGCCTGTTGAATAGTATTTGAAATGTGTGTCGTAGGCTAGTTAGAGTTTTATGGTGATGGTGTATCGTAATATATTTGTGCAAAAAAAAACATGAATTAATCGCTCTTGCTGCTCACTCACTCGCTGAGTTGATTGCTTATGTGCATTCGTGACAACCTTGACAGGCAGCTCTTTGTTCATTGTGCATATGAAATAGAATCCTGACGGCACCACTGCACAGTTTCATTTTTGCAGTGGACATTTGTAGTTAACTGAGAAGGCAAGACCTTTTGCTTCTGCTGCATTTAGCTGAACTTTAAATGTCCCTTGTATCATGCACTAAGCGCTACATTCTGCAAGACTTTCTCACTCTCAGAACCGCTTAATTGAGCCTTAAAGTTTTCGTTCTACAACACAGTATCTCCTGCGTAGGAGAGTATGTCCTGTATAGAAGACAATATCCCGTACACAGGAGATAATATGTTGTTTTTTCACCTCGCCTCTCAGGGCGGCGCACCAAATCCATATACCGTAAATGTTCTATAATTCATTGCTTCAATCTTGCAAATGCAAAACCTTTCTTCTGACAAAGACAATGGTATAAAATGCATATGTCTCATACAAACAAACAAGCCGAGCGCAGGAACACATGTACTGTAAAATGCACTGGAGCCGCCGTGGGACCGCACAGGCTCTACTTGTTCTGTCAAAGCAGAGCAGTGAGCCGGCTGAGAAGCCAGCTAAAATAAACACAGCATTTTCTTCTCACAACTCGGGTAAAAGCTCATAGCCCTTTATTAATTCAGCGGCCTTTACTGCATTTTTGGATGACTCCAGGTTCGCCTGTCAGTATGTCTCAGAGAATAAATAAATTAAAAGCAGCTGTAACTGGAGCTCTAGACGCTGATGAATGTATTGTAGCCTGAAATACCTTTTTCATCCCCTCAACAATAACTCCAGCTCCTGTTTTCACATGAATACATATAATCGTAGTTTTCATTCGATAAAGACAACTGAGCAGCCATTGGCCACATCTACCTTCACATTACTGGCTACATGTCAGAT
Organism: Epinephelus cyanopodus; assembly: GCA_026686955.1. Classification (NCBI taxonomy): domain Eukaryota; kingdom Metazoa; phylum Chordata; class Actinopteri; order Perciformes; family Serranidae; genus Epinephelus; species Epinephelus cyanopodus. The sequence continues at coordinate 23,365,089 of CM048929.1, forward strand.
AAGTTCCTGAACTGTTTTTTTAGAAAACAGCATGCAGGATGAAAAAAAAACAGCAATTTAAAACTAAGTGGGGCCCACATTTCATCTAAGCGTCTAATGCATCCTGATTTACCTCTAATGGATCGGAGTCTGAGTCAGTGTATGAACTGCAGTCATACCTTTCATATTAATGCAGGTGAAACAAAATGAAACTGTCTTCCATATCCATCACTTTGAGCCAATCAACATCACCGCAAGCCTTCAACCCACCTGATGCCCGGGTAAGTGACACTCTTTGCTTCCTATTTTGCTAAAAGCCACAGAAGAAATTTGAGCAGAAGAAGCCAGACGGTAACCTTGTGATATAGATTTAGTCTCGACATCAGACAGTGGATTATGTGAATTTTGTCTGCATAAATGGTGGCTCACTGTCCTGTATTTACACTGTACTGTAGCACTTGCCTTTCATGATTAACCATCGATGGCGTATCCTTGAGCAGGAAACTCAATGCCCACGAGTGTGGCTGTGGTTGTACTGGGAAGCCTCCAGGTGAGACTGTTTGATTGAACAGCAGGGCACGGCAAGAAAGTTCATGCTAGCACCATGACTCTATGGCAATGTTGGTCCACAAGTTTGTTCCGGGTTAAAATATCCTGTTTAACATCAGCATGTACGCATGTTAGCATGCCACTGCTAATTTGTCTAAGCACAGCCTTACAGTGCAGCTACCATGGCCGTAGACTCTAGTCTCATTATTTTTAGAATGCTCTTCAAAGGAAAATGTTTCTTTAAATAGGTAAGTCTATTTTTTTTTTGTGAAGTTTGATGAAAATTATCTCAATTGGGCCCAGAGACACTTCAAAGTGATGTCAGAGTGCATAAAGTTTTGTCAGATCAAGTCTTTTTCCGACTTTAAAGCCCTTGAATGTAGTTTTTTAAACATTTCGGACCTTGGCGCTCTATGGAAGCCCTGCGAGGCAAGTAAGTGGAAAAAAATCAATTTTTATGTCTGAGCTAAAAAAGTTTTCTCTCTTGTTTATATGACTCAAGAACAGGTGGAAAAGAGATTTTTGCCAGAATAATCTTTCTGTGTCCTTGATTTTTTTTTTTCCATCTGTGAAGAGAAGTGATGAGGAGAAGTTTTGCCAGGACTAAGTAATTGGGGGAAAGTTTTGGCAGCTAAAAACATGTTCAGGATTAGGAGCATTCATGTTTTTGTTTTCAAGTTTTTATTTCTCCATATACTCTAAACACAAGGTACGTGTGTTAGCAAGCTGTGCAGCATTACAGTCATGCCTTGAATCAGTGCCAATCTGCTGTTAGCACTAGGTAAACTAAAATATGTTGGCAGATGGGCCCTATGTGGGATTGTCCATGGGTTCCATATTGGTCCCATGCCAATTGCTTACATGGGTGGGTTTACCCAAATGGGTCCCACATGGTTATGCTTGGGTTACCTGGGTACCAAGTGGGTATGGACCCAAAATGAAACCCATGAACAGTCCAATATAGTGCCCAATTTTCAGCCCATTCACTACCTACATGAGCCCCACATATAAATGTTGGCGGGGCTGTAACACACAGCTGCTTTATTCAGTGTTTTTATCTGTTTTAATCAGCTGCTCCAAGATCACTGCAAATAATACTGATAAACACTGAAGGAATTCTAGCTAGGAGAAGTTTTAGGTGGTTGCAATCATAGACTCTGTAAAGATTAACGACACGTCTTCACTCCACTGCCACTGTGCACAAATGAGGCCAAAATATCCTGCATAAGGCCGCTGCCATCTTGCACTGGTGATGTCATTTGGAGCCAGTCTGCAGTAGCAATCTCCACCAGTGTCGAGTTCACACAGATATTTGAACAATCGCGAGCAGTGCCAATGATCACGAGCACACTGGTTGGCACACACAGCTGTCAATCATGACCTCAATCCTTTTTTTGTTTTGTTTTTGATTGTCTCATTTCTCAACAAACAAACCATCAAAATGATTTGAAAGATATAATCACATAAAAAGCAATGACAGGGGCTTTAAGTGGCGAAATAGTCACACTGCTCTTTGTTAGAAAAATACATTTTTCCTTATCAAAATAAGATTGTCTGAGATATCATATGAGTTAAAAATGTGTACCTAACCTGAACAGAAAAACCATCAATAGGCCAATCAGTGTCATTCTGAAATACTCTGAACAAAGTCCAGAGACAAGAGCAGTTGTCCTAGGTTTTGTCAGCTGAAGTCCATATCGCATCTGACAGACAGACTTAGGACAAACACACACACACACCCAACACCAATCATTAGGTATATGATAATACCCTGCTGTAGCACACAGCATCCTAACAGATTAGTGTACTGGTTGTTTTGTTTTCTGTTCTATAGAAATCCCCTTTGTTATTCACCTCGGCCTCTGCCTCACTCGACCTGCTGTCTCTCTGGCTCAGAGTGACTTGGCCAAATTAGTCAGACAGAGTTGGCATCCCAGACGGATTATTGTGAGGATAGTCGTCTGTAGGCCAGGATGTATTTTAAACTTTTATCTTTTGATGCCATTGCTCATAGCTGCAAACATTCTGATCTTTAGCTCAACCGTGTTCCACAAATCTCACCCTAAGAAGGCACGCTGGAGCTCCTCGGTTAGCCCGCTTTACAGTTTTCAGTACTGATCATATCCTGTAACAATTACAGCTCACTGGCTTTTCTGTAAAGGTTTGACTGTGTTGTATTGAGGCAAAAGTATTGAAATGCATCTGATGTGTGACTGTGTTGTCATTCTGGCAATTTTCCATTCTTACTATCCAACAGTTTGCGACAACAATTGATAAGAAAAGGGCGACAGATAGTGATAAAAGGATCCAATCTTAATCTGTTGAAATACTTTTGGCAGAGGCACAAAAGGGTCTGTGGCTCTTTAACAGTTCATTTGATATGGTTGAAAATCCCCTCCAGCGCTCAAAGCTGACATTGTGAACTCTTAACATCACAGTCATTGTCTCATTTCACAGTCAAAGTACAACGAGAACGAGGCCAAAACCTTCCTGGTGTGCCTCGGCATGAACGTGTGGGCGCATTTGCAGATGTTTGGCTGAATCCTTACACCTTTTCAACCTGAAGTATGAATACTGAAAGAGAAATTGACCTTAATCATGTCAAACATTCACTTTCTGTCAGCAGCGTCTGCCATTGTTCCCTACGAATCCCATGAACGCAGCTCCATCCTGCTCTCAAGGACAAAATACAACAATAACACATATTTAATAGCATGCTTCTTTGTACCAGGCATCTCAGAGAATGCTTGTTTTGCTTTAAGATGTGCAGGAGGTTTAAGAGGATTCTTGTCTGTCATTGTAAAGGCACACAGGCTGTACAGCTCGAGGTGCCCGTAGCTTTGGCAGCGAGCAGCAGTAGAGTGGGTTAGGAGAAGATGGACTCTTAGTGTTTACAGAACATTTGCTACAGAATGTGTAGCGCTGCCCACCCATGCATCATATTAGGGCTGGTTGCCAAGATCGTATGATATAGCTACATAAGATATTTTTTGTGAGGAAAACAATAGTACTAATACAAAACAGCATACATAAGATTATTTATACATGTCTAATAATGCTTGTAATGTCGACACTGTCAACCAATTATGAGACTGAAATTATATGCAGTGTTTTCCTAGATATTAAGTAGTGGAAGAAGTATACATTTATTCATTCATACATTATTATCGTGGTAAAGAGAAAAGCTGGGTGCACCCTGGACAAGTCGCCAGACTATCACAGGGCTTACACATTGAGACAGACAACCATTTATGCTCACAGTCACACCTGCAAGCAATTTAGAGTCACCATTTAACATTACTATTTAAACTTACCCTAAGAAAATATTCATGTGTAAGTAAAAGTATACTACCACAATAAATTGGTTTCATAACAAATAAGTGTTACTTAAAAACCACCAAAGTATTATTGGCAAAATGTACTTAAAGGTCTAGTGCATAGGATTTAGTGGCGTTTAGCGCTGAGATTTCAGACCTGAAACTTTTCTCATGTGCCAAGCATGTAGAGAACTATGTAAGAGAAAATGCAGAAACACTACTGGCCCTGTCATCTCTCTGATGTTTGATTTGTCCTTTCTGGGCTGCTTTAGAAACAACATGGCAGACTCAATGATTCTTATTTTCTTGTCATTCTACACTAATGTAAATATAGTTATGAATATTAGATACTATTTCTGTCGATAGATGCCCCGAAATCCTACACACTGGACCTTTGAAGTATCAGAGAACTTAAAGTAGAAAAATGCTGTTAGTAAGTGTTATACGATCCCTCAAGGCCTGACCTGCCTGCTTTCATGCAATGTTTATATTGTTTTATTTTATTTGTTCATTTTTTTTTAATTTATTCATGGATTTGCTTTTTTTTGCAATGGAAATGTTAGGGCAAAGTGAACATTGCAAAAAAAAATGATGCTGTCTTGAACTCAGAGAGTATTATCATGAGCATTCAGTGTTTCACACAGAATGACAATCTATTTGTAATGGCTAGTGTGGTAGTAGAGCAGCAATAGCTGAACGCCGCCAATCTGTTTATGTCGATCACCTGTTTTTTTCGACGCAGCGCTATAGTACTGTCCCTGCGAGTGGCTGTCCTCCTGCTCTCTCTGCCCGGATAGCCCGAGCTAACACAGCACAACGTGATCTCATCACTACTCATCATATTTTGTTGCAGCTAACATCCAATACTGAGCCGTCAATCTCACACCAGCAGCAAAATGGCTCGACTGTCGATAAATCTGTCAATTACCATTGGGTATCTTTAGCCGTGTGATGCTAACAGTTAGCCCTGTCACTGTGTGTCTGTGACTCCAGTCACAAATCTGCAGCAGCAGTCTCATGATAAAATGGAGAGACGGGGGGGTTGAGCGAATCAATACACTGCTCATAGATCTACAATTAAATTAGATTTTACTTATTTTAAATAGTCAAATTTGTGGTTAAGTTGTGGTGACTGGACAAAATTGTAAGCTCACTGAGTAATTGTACTGAGTAACTTTCTATCACTGGGAATCTTTATATTGTAACAGAAACATTGTCTGTCCAGGACTGAGATTTTTCCTCCTGCTAATTCATGTTTATGTGCTAATAAGGTTTTAAATGCTACAATATTTATTTTCAGTGTACAAAAGCTCATCATTTAACTTACCCAGTTAAGTACATAATCAGTGATGTTATCTGAGGATCAGTGTCTTATCAGCTCTTTTTAGATCAGTCGCTCTCAGCTAGACAACAGGAGGATTGATCGGGCCTTGGAATGTGTCCAGGCAACATGTATAATCTATGGATGACTCCTTAATCCACCACCATCATAAGACCCTGCCTGCAGCCCGTGCTGCAATATGTGCACATCTGTGATGCCCCAGGAGACTTTCACAAATGATCCTGCCCTGTGCACCCACCTCCCTCTTGGTGGTCCACCTCCCCGGGGAGAGGTGTCCTGCATGCCTGCTCGGTTAATCTCAGCCTGCCAAGAGGCTGCAGGGCTTGTGGAAAGACAACTGTGTGACCTTCCTTGATGAGCACATACTGTGTACATCACTCCTAGCTGCGCCGTCAAGCCCTGATACTCTGTCATCTTCTCATCATCGGGCCGGTTCTCCCAGGACACAGTCGGCTCACTTTTAGTTCCTGTGCTGATATTTTAGACAGCAGCACATTGTTTGGACTAAGCATGGTCACTGATGTGAATTGGAGCTGAAAATACTGCTACACTTTGAACTGTCTGTCTTAAACTGTTCAGTTGACCCTCTCGGCTGTGGCTTCTCCCCCGCTCTGATGAAAGTGAAGCCACGCCATGCTGGTTGGAGTATCTCGCCTTCAGCACCTGGCTGTCACACCAGTGATGACTCTCTCCTCCCAGCGCTTAGAGCTTAAGATGTCTTACAGTCTTTCTTCTTTTGTGGCGCACGGGGCATAATATTCGCTCGGTAGAAGAAGTTGGAGAGGCAGAGGGAGACAATATAAACTGACTGAATCAGGAAGTTGACACAATGAGGCCTGGCCTATCAGTGCTGAGAACAAGAGATCTTATGGTCCATCGCTTGCTCCCATCCTGTCCATGCAGCTTACTGTGTTATTTCTGCCATCTTATTGGTGTGTGACTCGTGCACTGCTGCAAGCACGTCCTCCTGGCGCAGTTGTCAGTGGAACTACTGCTTCCTGTCCATCTGAATGGCATCGGCATCATGAAAATACAACACAGCAGTGGCTCAACTGTTGAATTTTGCTGAATGCCACTCTGTCCGCAAGATTTCTATGCGCTCAGGATCCTCTTGTCAACAAGTGAACACAAAATTAACACCAAATACAACTTTATCTTGTCCTTATGTTTGATGTTCTCCTGAGAGCCCTCGATAGTCAACAGCAGGATTTGGCAGACAAACCCAGGTCTTGAACTCTCTTTGCCGCCTTGATGTCCTCACTGCCACCAAATATAGGGTCTAACACAAAAATCATCACAATGGAAGCTGCGTCCCTCAGGTTGCAGTCAAAACATGGACTGGATGATCGATGAAATCAGTGAAAACACTTCCCACCCTCAACGGCAGAGAGCTTGTTTTGCCAAGGCTCATCTCCGCCCAGATGATGGGAATCTTGAGGTTCTAGATCACCGGTTTTTGGAGGCAACAATCACCATAAAATGACTTTTTCATGAGCAACAACAACAAACCACAACAAATTTCCCCACCTGTGAAAGTGCTCATATTGAAACATTGCTGCAGCAGATTATGAGCTGGCTGGTAATTTCACCTTTTAAAGATATTTTTTTATAAACATTTCTAAATCTCTACTTTCAATTACATTTCCTCCTTTTGTATGTGTGAAGAAGAAGTGTTAAAAGACATGGCACTACCCTCAAGCGTTTGTACATCTTTCTTCATGGAGAGATGCGGGAAAAAAAAATCACATGCACATAAATAATGCATTGTTTTGAGTTGTTACAGAGCACTCAGCGAGAGGAGAGAAAAGCAAACGCGACATATTAGAAAGATTCCAGTTTGTTCTTGTTCTTGCTTGGCTCTCGCAACATGGAGACTATTTTCACACATCTGCTGCTGTACAAGAGGCTTCTGTCAGAATTCTGATACCAAACAAGTTCAAGCAAAGCCGTTCTGAGGTACAGTAGGATAAATGGTGTCCAAATATGCAGCTCGGGATTCACAAACAGAGGCTTCTCCTTTTTCTCACCTCAACTGGAAGATCTGAATCGATGCACCTTCAGAACCGGCATGTGTCAGTGTGCATAAAACTACATGAAATATGAAAAATGCCCCCACTTAGCCTTAATAGTTATAATAGCCTGTTGTCTGTTTATAATCAGGTGCTAGTTTGGGAACCTTTGAAGGGGTTATTAATAGATATGTTGCTTATTTGCTGTGATAAATTAATGCCAAATAAACAACAATTCTTTGTAGTATGTGATACTGAAAAGCTGCTGTTTGTTAGACAGATTATGAAACAGTGGGCCATGGACATGTATATGGCCCCCACACTTTCTACATTAGAGCTAGACACCCAGAGTGAAAGAGACAATGTGGCCGCATCCCTTTGCAGTCATTTTTGTCTCTGTTTGTAGTTGCTCTGCATCTCTTTTTGGTCACCCTGCACCCCTTTGGCTATGTTCACATTACAGGACTTAATGTTCATTTCAGATTATTCCCCCAAATCCGATCTTTCTGGCTCGACTGTTCACATTCATGTTTGATGTGACCCGTATCTGACATCAGTGTAAGCGGATCTCTGCCCTGAAACATCTCACGTGCAACTAAATACCATCACAAAACAAGCATTTAGGGGGGAAAATGAATTACCCTACTGATCGCCATAGTAGGAGGTCCAATGACATCATTCTGCATATTAAGTAGCCGTGGGCTTCTATATGAGAGAGTGAGTAGCGTCTCTTGGGAGAAATGGCCCTTCGGAGCAATGGCCGTTTGTTTTCGGGATAACAGGCTGTCGTACAAATGGGCTTTTGGTCCAGCAGCTCTGTTAGCAGTAATTGCTGGTTCTGTGGAGAGAGAGGTGTGGAGGCGTCAGGAGTGGTGGGGCAGTGATGTAGAGAGTTTCACAGAGGAAGAAGTTCTCCGAAACTTTAGGAAGTACAGGGCTACGTTCCAATATCTCTGTTGGTGACTAGAGCAGCCCACCACAGTAGCAGCACGGCTTCGTCAGCCTTCTGTAGTTTCAATGGACTGTTCCAAGTGAGTAACCTGCTCCTGTGCAGTAAAGCATAACGTGGAAAAATCATGGATGTGTGGGAAAAACTCACATGAAATCTGATATTACAGTTGTAACAGCAGTCATTTGACCAGTGATCGCATACATACCGGATTAGGACCAGAAATAAAAGTAGCTCACATGTGATTAGAAAAAAATTTGGATTTCTGTCCCCACCACTCTTACAAAATCAGATCCGTGTCACATGACGGCAAAAGAATCGGATTTGGGCTACATTTGTTTGTAATAAGAACGTATGGTTGAACGTATGTGGTTGCTTTGCATCATTTTGCATCTCTCTGTAGTTGTTTTTCATCACTTTGTGTCTGTAGTTGTTTTGTGCCTCTTTGTAGTCATGTTGCATCATTTCATTGTTGTTTGGCATCTCTTTTTTTTCTCTTAGTAATTGTTTTGCATCTCTTTGTGTCCGCAGTTGTTTTTCTGATTCTTTGTAGTCGTGTTGCTTCTTTTCGTTGTTGTTTGGCATCTCTTTTTGTCTCTAAGTAGTTGTTGTGCATCGCTCTGTGTCTGCAGTTGTTTTGTGACTCTTTGTAGTTGTGTTGCATCTTTTTGTTGGCATTTTGCATCTTTTTTTGTCTCTTAGTAGTTGTTTTGCATCTCTTTGAGGTCATCTTGCACCTCTTTGTGGTTGCTTTGCATCATTTTGCATCCCTTTGTAGTTGTTTTGCATTTTCTTGCGGTCATTTTCCAACATTTAGTGCCTCTTTGTAGTTGTTGTTGCAGCTTATGTGGCCCCCAGTCGCCCCTCTCTTCATACACACCATCTCAGCATAATCACTTTGTGTTTATCATGAACGATTATCAAAACACAGAATGAGTCTCTGCATACTATGCCAGGTTTTGTTTTGGTCCAAACAGAAGTCTATGACCGTGTTGTGCAGAGTGTTTAAACATTTGTCTGGATTTCTACTCACAGCAGTTTAAGCTCAGGGCAGGGAGCCGCAGCCACAGTGTTTATAATGGATGTGGTTTCATCCACATGCTATAAAGCTGATACTCACTCACTGGTTTATTGCAGCATTTGCTGCCTTCTCGAAGGGTGCATCGAATGAAGGAACACTCTGTGTGAGTTAGATTTGCTCAGTGACCCTCTTTATAACACTAATGTTCATTACTGGCTAATGTGAAACTTTGAAGTTTCCCAGATGGTGTTGGTTGTTATTATTCATGCTCAGTGTTCAGGCTTCATGACCTGTAAATAATACTCTAAACTGTGTTGTTTTCAAAGCTGGAAGTACATATGGGAGCCTTGCTTTTTTTTTTTTTTTGAATTTCCAACTGTCACTTTTACGGGCTCTTTTGAGTAAACAGCCGCGCTGCTGTAGTATATACATGTTTCTCTTTTTTTGAAAATCGTGTTTACAATTTTGCAACTTCATATTTCTCAGAGGCCGCTGACAATAAATGAAATGAGTTTAACGATTCCATGCTGGATCACGGCAGAAATCTGCAGTCACAAAACACCAGCATGCAAACAACAGAGCATTTATACATTAATAAACACAAGTGCACCAGCAAGCCCGCATAGCGTAATAAAGGGAATACATTGCATTAATAAAGAAAGCCAGAATAAGCTGGTAATAATACAACTAAAACAATAACAATTTTTTAAAAATGACAAGAGAGAAATGTTGAAAATTACAATTTGGTGCCAGTAGAAGTTTGTGGCCCCATAATTTCTGTGCACACATATTTTGATACTTAATGTTTGGAATGAGATGCAGCCTGCTGATTCACACACACCCATTAAGCCTTGAACAAACACCTCCGTAGACTCAAAAACATTTAAAGCTGCAGCGCACAAAAGAGCTGCTTAGGAAAAACAAGAAGATATAAATATGAAAGCCTATAATGGCAGCAACTACAGCTTAAGTGTAACCGTATCATAAGTGCATGGTTTCATGGTCATATTTCACATAAAATGAAAACATCTAAGTGGTGATCATCAAAAGATTAAGGAAGGCTTCACTAACAACAAAGGGGAGCAGCACAAAAACTGTGAGCACAGAGAGGTAAAATTAAGCACTCATTATATATTTACATGCATATAAAAAAAGAAGGCGCACCTCTTAAAATAAGTCGAATTCTACTAAATCCAAGAGGGTTTCTTACCATATAATAACATAAGTCCTGGGCTTTGCTTTATTTGCCTAATAGAAATGGGCTCGACTGTAAGAACCTCTATTTAAAATGCCAGCAAAGTTTTAATAGACCAGGTCTGCATATTTGGATTTTTTCCTGAAGAGGATAAAGGTTGAGAGTGAGCACTTATTTCTTATCAGGACTCGTTGGTCATGCTATCCGCTACCTTGGACCTTGTCTGGCCTGTTAAATGGATTACTGATAAATCAGTTATGTTTTGGTTGGCGTATTTAGCTTATCACTCACTGCAAATTTGAGCTGTGTGAGTGATATTTTCTGATTCCTCTGCACAGTAATTTGGGTGAATAAGAGAGTCTCTTTGGTATGCAGGTGTGGTTATGGTGGCTATTAGGGTAGCTCTACACCTCAGGAATCAGAAAGAGAGCTCCTGATCCTGACTGATCCTTTGCTCAGGGCAGGCCTCTGCTGCCAGCGCAATGATTCATCCTTTCATAAGATATATTTATGTTAAGGATAATATTTGGAGATATAAATCCAGTTTCAGTGTCGTTAAAGCTACAGTATATTGTGCAAAGGCCAAACGTCTCTATTCTAGCTTTAACTGACTACAGTTTTATCTTCCTCTTACTGGCTGTTCATGTTGTGTTGTGTGTTATAAACATATTTATACTGCATTGTATAGCACATAGTTATAAGCACTCATACATATCTACAGTGCTTTATAAAAATAATCGCAACACAATATAAAACATTTTACAACGACTTACAAAGTCAAATATAATGCTTCATAGTGGCTGGTCACTCACTGACTTAGGCCCCCAGTCTGTGCAACAAACTGACCCACCACATCACATCTGTCCCCACGACTGAGTCATTTAAAGCACAGCTGAAGGGCCGCCTCTCATCTTTGGCTTTTAAATGTACCTAAATTAATGGTTGTTTACTAGTTTTTGCATTACTCATTGATTTTATCCTGGTCTCTGCCTGTATATGCACAATTTTGTTGTCTGCCCTGTTGACCTGTTGTTATTCTGCATAAAGCAGTCTGGGCAGCTCATGTTGTTTTGAATGTGCTGTGTATATAGATTTAATTTGACTACAATCAGTGTTATGCAGTTTACAGCTAAAGTAGAAACTGGTGTTTTCTATATTGGAGTCAATGAAGTCCTCACTGGAGTCAAAGTAGTTTTTTAGTGAAACATTACATATAGTTGTGTGAAATTTTTCAAACAAGTGCTCAGTTTTTTGTCTGGTATGATTCGTTATACACAGCTACAGGTCAGGTAGATATTGTTGCAGGTGTGTTCTATGATTTGAGTCAATTGAGTCGTTAGCGTGAGTTTATTGGGGAAACATTACATTAGTTAAAAGGTAAATGTCCATCATTCGGTCGTTCATCATCGAAAAGTTGTGTCAAATTGGAGCACTCAATTTCCTTTATGACCCATTAAACCAGGAGTGTCCAAATGTTTTTTAAATAGGGGCCAGATCAGATAATATGAAAATACCTGGGGGCCAGCTCTCCCACCCTATGGGTTATAAAAAAATACCACATACAAATTAGACAAACACAACTGTTTTATCTTCCATCCTTCCACTGAAAAGGATGGCCCTAGCTGTCAACTTTGGATTTTTTTTCTTAATTAGCTTGCTTATTTAGTGTCTGTTTATGAAAACACACAAGCTCTACATGTGTAGTTCCTACTTGGTGTATGTCTACAAACTGGACGATAGTCTTGCCATTGTAAGATGAAGGGGGAAAAAAGCAAAAAAATTTTTGGCTGATGAATCAGTATTTTGTGGTGGGCAACAAATACTGTATTTTGAAAGACAAGCCTGAAGGCCATTTAAAATCTGTCTGCAGGCTACAATTGGCCCCTGGGCCAGACTTTGGATCTACCTGCATTAAACAAATGAATTCATTTCAATTCAATTCAATTCTAATTATAAAGCCCAATATACAAATTACAATTTGCCTCAGAGCGCTTTACATCAAACGACATCCCTCCGTCCTTGGACCCTGACAGCGGATATGGAAATACTCCAAAGAACCCTTTAACAAGGAAGAGAAATGGTAGAAACCTCAGGTAGACCAACTGAGGAGGGATCCGTCTTCCAGGAAGGACAGACGTGCGATAGATGTTGTGTGTACAGAACAGATCAACATAATAATAATTTACATTAATCCATATGATACACTATACATACATGTTGTTGGCTGTTTTTGCATAGATTAAATGGTTTTGTTAACTTTACTTAAAGCAAACAATAACTACTTACATCTGCCTATACTTAAGGAATTGAATTACTCAACTTAAAGAACCCTGTGACCACTCAGAGCAGGTGTGTGAAATACACACTAGCCCGTGAGCTAGAACCAGCCCACCAGAGGGTCCAATTCGGCCGACTGGATGACTCTAATATTTATGCACTTGTGAAGGCTGGTGGTGCCAGGTTTCAGGAGCATGTTAAACAGTCTCCTGTTTAAAATGCTGGTACAATGGCTTTTCACTCTGATCAGAATAAACATCTCTGATAACTAACTGGATACCTGTTGTGGTCATATTTAAAGATATAGAACATTGTGCATTTATAATGCATTACAGACTTTGGCATTATAGAAAGTGTTACGCAACTTCTCTCTGATGAAGATGTCATAAACATCCCTGTGCTCTTTGTGTCCTCTATGCAAACAATAACAAACAAAGGGATGGCCTTAAACATCTAACTGTAGATAATAAAATCTGACTAATATGACAAAAGGAATTTGAATGGAGTAAATAACACTAGCTAGAGTAAATGAAAAATCAACCCTTTATACTGTATGGCATAAATGGCAAACTTGTCAGATATGTAAACATTTCCTCATTATATCACCACAAAACATGAACTAGTAGGCATTACATTTCCTTTGACACATAGTTTCTGTTGTTAATTAGTTGTATGTAATACATACCTGGGATATCTGAAAATGTGCAGGATATAAATGAGTCTGAGGTGCTCAGCGTTCAGGCTGGCTCCTGCTGGATGTAGCCTGATAAATCTCTCGTGTAAATTATGCGACACACAAAACAACACCGAGGTATGTTAGTCAAAACTATGATGCCCGTGAAGACCATGTCTGATGAGCCAAACCAGTGAGATGGTGAGTTGGAATTGTTCAGTCATTTCATTGTAAACCAAATGAATCTGTTTGCTTTCCAGCTCACAGATTCTTCATTCATTATGTCTGACCATCTGCTACATGAAACATGGCTGATTTCAACAGTGGGAGGACACCAACGATTAGTGTCATACCCCCCGTTCATCCATCCATCCATCTATCCACCCCTCCATTGTCTGTACCTGATTTTTCCTTTCTATTCAGGCTCAAAATGTGGGGAGAGGCGAGGGAAACATCCGGGACAGGTCAGCGGTCTATCACAAGCTAACACACTTTCACACTCACATTCACACATGTGGGAAAGTCAGACGCTGCAGTAAGCCTGACCTGCATGTCTTTGGACTGCGGGAGGGAACTGGAGCACCCAGAGGAAAAGCCTTGTGAAGTCAAGTCAAGTTTATTTGTACGGCTCAATATCACATAAAATGTCTCGATGGGCTTTACGGGCTCACTACGGCAAAGGTTTCCCGACCTAGCCCGAGCTCTCTAAAAAGGACGAGGAAAAACTCAGTTAAAAAAAAAAAAAAAGAAAAACTCGAAAGAAGAAGAGGAAAACCTCAGGAGAGACAACTCAATGACAGATTCCCCTTCTTCTGACAGCTGGGGTGCAACATGAGTAATAGGTGAGAGAATGGCAAATAAGTTGTAGCAGTTAAGATGCACAAATTCATTTCAAGTTCACTTTACTTCAGGCACATTGGTCCATATCAGTATAAATATAATAAAACAAATACAAGGACAGAAACACACACAGATATTATCAGTTCACAAGTCAACAGTGACTAAAACACATACATACACATACAGACATCTGTGTGTATGCTATGTAGTCATTACCATGAGGCGACCACCCACATATTTAGGCACCTAGTAGTAAAAATCTGTAATTATAAAGTTAATTGCCCCCCACTGTGGTGATTGAGTATTTAGCTGTGATCATGCCCGTTTGTTAATTTGATTTATGAGGCTTTTCTATTTCAAGAAAATATTAATCAGAAAACCTTTTAATTGCTGAAAAAATCCTAAAAACTGTTGGCATCAGATGTTTCTGCAAACAACAGATATGTTACATTTGCATGTTATTATGTAGCAGATACACTGAACCTTTATGTTTTAACAACGCTTTGACGAATGTGTGATTAGGTTAATGCACAATTACCACTAGGTTACGGCTAGGAAAAGATCGTGTTTTGGCTAAAAAATACCCAGCTGTGGGGACACAATCCCTGTCTGGGAGAAAAACAATCACTTTCGTGGTACCATCCCCACTGACAGGTTGCCACAAAATACCCACATTTGGAGCCTGAAAAGCCAATGGAAACATACTGACAGGTAGCTACTAAAACCCCATGTACAAAGCCTAAAAAGCAGATGGAAACCCACAAAGGGTCATTGCAAAGCACTTATGTTTGGAGCCTAAAAAGCCGTTGGAAACTTACTGTCTGATAGCTACAAAACATCCATGTTTGGAACCTAGAAAGCCGATGCAAAGATGCTGACTGGTGGCGACAAAACACCAATGTTTGGAGCCTAGAAAGCTGATGCAAAGATACTGACTGGTAGCAGCAAAACACCCATGTTTGGAGCCTAAAAAGCTGATTAAATCTGCAAAGGTTCACTACAAAACACCCACGTTTGGAGCCTATAAATCCGATGGTAGCATACTGACTGGTAGCTACAAAAACTCCATGTTTGAAGCCTAAAAAGCAGATGAAAACTCATAAAGGGCCACAACAAAACACCCACGTTTGGAGCCTATAAACCCGATGGTAGCATACTGACTGGTAGCTACAAAAACTCCATGTTTGAAGCCTAAAAAGCAGATGAAAACTCATAAAGGGCCACAACAAAACACCCACGTTTGAAGCCTAAAAAGCTGTTGGAAACTTACTGACTGATAGCTACAAAACACCCATGTTTGGAGCCTGAACAGCCAATTTGTGGGGACACAATCCTGGCAGTGAAGCAGCGATGTTTCAGAACAAAACAATTGGCTTTTGTGGTACTGTTCCCACAGACAGGTTGCTACAAAACACCCAGGGTTGGAGACTAAAAAGCTGACGGAAAAATACTTACTGGTAGCTACAAAAATCCCTCACATGAAGCCTAAACAGCTGATGA
The DNA here is from genome assembly GCA_026686955.1 of Epinephelus cyanopodus. Classification (NCBI taxonomy): domain Eukaryota; kingdom Metazoa; phylum Chordata; class Actinopteri; order Perciformes; family Serranidae; genus Epinephelus; species Epinephelus cyanopodus. The sequence goes on from CM048929.1 coordinate 23,380,740, forward strand.
AAACCCATAAAAGGTCACTGCAAAGCACCCATATTTGAAGCCAAAAAGTCGATGGAAACCTACAAAGGTTTGCTACTAAACACCCACATTTGGAGCCTAAAAAGTTGCTGAAAACACATCAACAGGTAGCTACAAAAACCCCATGTTTGAAGCCTAAGAAGCCAATCACTACAAAATACCCAAGTTTGATGCATAGAAAGCCGATGGAAACATACTGACAGGTAACTACAAAACATCCATGTGTGGAGCCTAAAAAGTCAATGAAAACACAGCCATGACTCACTAAAACACATCCACTTTTGTTGCTGTTTTTTTTTTTTTTATTTGAAAAGTGGTTTGCAGCTTGGCAGCTGTCTTGCTTAGGTGACACACCATCCATCATGTTCTTCACCTCCTGATGGCAAAGTCAGTTTATATATTGCATCACTTTACAAACTTTGATACGGTACGCATGAAAAGTGCAAATGTAACGTAATAATGATTTGCAGAAACGTACAATGCCAATGTCTTCTGGAGACTTGGCTGGGTGCTGAACGTTCAACATAAATGTCATGATCTCAGCAGTTTCAGCAATAACTTTAAAACATGGTGAAATGGTGAAAAATCTTGGTGGAAATATACAGTTAAAGGGAATTGAGATTCCAGCAAGCAGGTACTCATTATGCATAATCCACAATATTTATACATGTTTGGTGATGAGCTGTCATTGCTTTGGCTTTTTTTCAGTCAACGTAAACACACTAGATATGCATAAAATGTGGTTCCTAATATAATATATCCTAGACATAGTTCAGCATGGCTGTAAAGCAGCAGCATTACACTCAAATATTATCTGGATGTTAATGTTCCACTGTATAATCAATGCTGTTATCTCACACAGCTGGAGGTAATATATACAGTAAATGAGAGAAAATGAGAACTCCAGGCAAAGCAGTTGAGAGTATGGAAATGTGGTATTTATTCACTTTGTGTTTAGTATCTTATTGGTGTATCGTGTGCATGTGGATAAAAATAGCCGTGCTAAGCTGCCACACGACTGAAAACAAAACAAAACTTTAACTTGTGTTCTTCGTCATGACAACATAGTGTAAGATATTCGCTCGGACACAAATCTCATTATGAAAAGGTATGGGGAAGAAAACATAATTAAATTAGCCTGCAAAAACATACTTGTTTCCCATTATTTTTTAGCTGCTTGCTTGCTTATTTATTTTCTTATTCTTCCACCACAGTAATAGTTAAGGCACATCGGTACTGTCAGGGCTGTGTCCCCCCAATTCCATGGCAGCTGGAGCACAAATCAGGGCACTCCAATAGATACCTCTGGAATGGGCAGCGGGGGAAGGAAGACTGGGTCAACTAACCCTTCCTCTCAATCCCCAAATGGTGCCCTCCACATTTTTCAAGGGATCAAGTCTGCAAGGGCAAGAGAAATCACCATGCCGACTGGTACATTTCTAGCCAAGATCAGACATTGTCATATTAGTGTGAATAAATAAATGAATAAAGATAATTTAAGTTTAAGAAATAAAAATAAAAATCAAGTAAAATTCTCTGGCATTTCTACTTTTTCACTGTATTGAAAATGTATTGTACTGTGACATTACACTGCACTGTATCGAGGCGAACTTTGAATTTTGGGATACATATATACTGTGCATGCAGAACATATTTGCACTTTTTTTGACCTCTTCTACATGTTATATTGTAATGGACAAAAGAAAATGTATATGAAGATGTGACATTACTGCACAGCAGGCCCGAGACCACATAGATAATTTAGGGCAAAGCTATACATATAGCCCGAAGCAGCAGTGTGCTAATTACATTTAATTATTCTCATCACCTGTTATATTCCCTTTTGATTAAAAAAACATCAGCAGCTGCTGAAAAAAAGGCCTTTCCCGACTTGCCTTTATCAGGACCTGCATGACCCACAGGAGTCCTGCAATTATGCAGGCTGTCAGGTACAATTCAAGGCACGTGGGAATACATGTACAAAATGATTGAGATGGCCTCACACGGAGCCCTACGGATGCCAACTGCTCTGGATGCAGAAGTACAGGCGAAGGTAGCAGTGTTCCAGCTCGTCGAACAGCACCACAGCATGATAACTCACCACAAACCGAAGGTTTAAAAGCCAGAGATTTTGATGCAATTAGAAAATTAAGTGAAATTTGTTCAGGCACCCTATGGATCACTGCGACACACACAGATAAGACAAATATTCCATGATGGGATTATTCGTGCTTGTTTGTTGAAGGAGCAGATTTAGGTGCCACAACTAGCCATTACCTCAAAGAATCACAACCACTTAAGATAAAGGCAGATGTATCACAGTGTAAGCAGGATTGTTTCAGCAGTCGGCTCTGGAAAAGATCTTCAGCCCTCATCTCTCTTGTGAGGAAGACACTCCTCCAACAAAGCATGTCTAATTTGAAAAAGAATGAAGTGGGGAAAAAAGCGATTTCAATGAGCCAGGAAATGTAATGCATCTGGCCCAGCAGCTTTGATGGGAGTCTATCAACTCCAATATTAATGCGAGGATTTGAGTGGCCATTCATGTGTTGTGCTCTCGAGCTGAGAGAGAACACAGTTGTTCTATTACATGGGTTAGCACTTCTGTAGAGATCACCTGAGACCTGCTGGACATTGTCCCTCCACTTCCTTGCCTGCATTTTCGCTGCCGTGCTGAGTGAAGTGAAGTCAAACAAATGACACCTACAGTATGCAGATGAGACAAGCCTGAAAATGGCCAATGTATTGTTTGTTATTTGATTCATTTAAGAGCAACGAGAGGCAAATTATGGAGCTCTTTCATGGGCAGTGAATGGAAGTCTGATTTGTCGACATGGTAACGGCACACAAAATATTTTCTGGCTCATAACTGTACACTAAAATGAAGCAAAGGATTCTGTATAATTCCGCCTCCTTATGATATATTTTTCTTCTATGGACATCAAGGCTGTTCATAATCACTGCATATTGTTTAAAGCAACAATCTAGATTCTGTACAGCCTACACTTTTCTTTAGATTTGATTAAATGAATAGTTAGAGATTTTAGGAAATATGTTTACCTACTATTTTTCTGAGAGTTAGATGTGAAGATTAACATGACTCTCAGGTCTGCACAATAAATATGAAGCTGTCACTAGCAGCTGGCTAGCTAATCTTAGCTTAGCTTAGCATAAAAGGGGGAAACAGGGACAAAGCTAGCTCAGAAAAATGAACCGCCTATCTTTAGGGGTGCTGGAAGGTGGATTTCGGAGACGTCTTCCTCCAAAACACAATCACATATGTCATTTGTCCGAGCAGAAATTAGAAACCACATTTATGTACATTGTAAGGCAGCAACCTCTCGTGACTGTCGTAATTGTGCTGGAAGCAAAGGAGGAAGTCAGGTAAGGTACTATAAAGAGCCAAGGAAGAGGGTGAGGTGCATGGATAGGTCAAACAAACACAGGACTTTGATCCAGGAGGCCGCTGTTCATGTCCTGTGTGAAACCAAGAGTTCGTGTTGAGTTATTTTAGCAGTCTGACATGACACGTCAATGTTTCATGAGATATACATTACGATACTAAAAAAATCACACTGATTTAAACCAAGCCCACAAGAACAGTGCCTGGCTTAGTAGCCAATTTGACAAAGTGGTGAAACTGTGCAATTACAATTTTCTGGTCTGTTATGTAATATCACTGGGCCCCATAGTGTTACATGGATAAAGAGAAGACTGTAAATCAGTGGGTACATTTTGTTAAACATCACAACTTCCGTGAAATGACATGTTTAACTATTGGAATTTGATCCATTCAATCCAATAACATTTGGAAAGTGTAGAAGAGCAGCATGATTAAATAATTGTATCCCCATTTAAGATAGCAGAGAGATTAACGAGACGTTAGCTGCTAGGCCGGCCAAAGTCTCTAGTGCACTTGCTCTATGGGCCAAGTGATGTGGAAGAACTGGGTAATTTTATACACAGGAAGTTTTTCAGTTTCATGCACCACTGAGCAGCTTTCAGGAATGATTAAGACCCTGCCTCCAATGCTGTATCCAGTTCTCTTTATACATCCATGGTTTTATGCATGTAGTCTTGTTGTTTGGTAGCAGGAAATGTTGATTTCCTGATACCAACAGAGCGGCTAATTTAGGAAATGCTCATGTGGGTCTTATTAGAGGTTAGGAGCAAATGACTTCTGGGATTGTATGGGTTGGAGGACTTGTTGGGATTTTGCTACCTTAAGACAGTGTCAGGCCAGCACCAGTTTGGCTCCCTCATGTTTGTGCTAAGCTATGCTAACCGGCTGCTGCATGAAGCTTCACCGTACAAATGTGATAGTGACAGAAATCTTCTCAACCAACTCTCCGTAAAAAGGCGAGGAAGGGTATTTCCCAAAGTGTTGAATTATCCCTTTAAGTTTGAAAGACTTATCAGTAATATATTCATGGTAACACTAGCAATTCAAAGTCACTGCTCAGCTTTAAAAAAGCAACACATGAGGTTAAGCATTACGAAATAAGGCATTTAGAGGCAATTAAACACATGGTGGATTTAAGCTCTGTAGCACCTACTGTACTTTCTTGAAATTATCTTTCAAATCACAGACACGGGAATTGGGATAGGCTAAGCATGCCAGCATGACGGCAGCAGTCTGGCAATTCATGAGTTCAAGTGTCAAAGGGCTTTTAGGTGCAGTGGAGAGCATGCAGAGGTTGGAGCATCTCGAACAGGCGGCAGCACACCTCACCAGCGGTGGGAAATGGAGGACATCTTGCCAGGGATATGACTTCAAACATGTAACAGCCTCAGCAGCTCCAGGCCAAGGGAACAGATTGCTCCAATTACAGCAAGCCTCACGCACCAGAGTCCCCCTGACACATGCAACGGTCTATTGGAGTGGACTTAGGGTAGTGGTATGTTGCTCTGGAGCACTGGGGGCCCTCACATCCCATTGCCAATCTGTATTCTGTTTGAACCCGCAGACATCTCCTTTTACCCCTGCTTTCGTTTCAAATTCTGTTCAGACTGGGTGTTTTTGGCTGCCAACACAGGTGATTGGCACTTTCTCTCTGAATTTATAACAAAATCAATTCTCTAACAGCATCCCTGAGCACATCAATCTAAGAGAGATGCTTTCTACCCCCTCATTTTCAGCTTCACAGGCACAGAGTGGTTATAGATGAATCCCTCAGTATACTTACCCATATCGGCTCTGAGAGCTGTGGCGGAGCACTACTTTAATTGGCAGCGTCAAGTAATGCACAACATGTTAGGAGCTAGCAGCATTGGGAATCACCTTGTTAATTGAGGGCCGCAGTTGAGAGATTGACTAATTGATCAAGGCCTTTACAGGGGTAGATAATTCATGGCGGCAACACCACAGGAGGAGGAGCCTTGTCAGAGATGATTCATGTGTCTCTTGGAGTGGAGTTGGTCTCCGTGGTCTCTTTTGCTCCGTAGGCTCGACGTGAAGGGGATTGTATCATCAGCACCTCCGCCCAACTGCTCGCCTCTCCCTCTAAATCAGAATTAAAAAGGTGAGGCTGGTGTTGATAGGTTGCCATAAATGATACAGTGTTGTATGTCTGTATGCTTCCCCTGATGGCTGCTGCTCTCCCCAAACACCATCAAGATACAGGGAAGATGTATGGTTGTGTTGTAATGAAAGCATGAAGGGACCCCAAGTCATGGAGGAAATGTCTCCATCACACAGGTAGAGAGGTAATCATGCCCCTGTGTACTGTACTCTGGGAAAAAAATGAAATGTGTGGCAACAATGCAAAGCTTATAAATTGAGGGAGAAGCTGAAAAACATGTGATCAGATCTGTGGAATGAGATGGCGCACTATGTTGTGGTGTAAATAATAATCTTATGTGGTATGGCCAGGATGCTGAGCAGCACTGAGGATTGCAGAGTAAATAAAGCTGTGGTTGGAGTGACTGAAGAAAATGTAGTTTTGGGGCAAAATTATGAGGCAAAGGGGATGAATGGATTTTAAAAAATAGGGTATTTTGCAGAAGATGTTATATGAATATAGGTAAAAAAAAAATACGGCTGGTGATATTTTGTATTTTTCATATATACTGTCAGCATATCCCATCACAAGCTGAAAAACAACAGTCCTACTTCTGTTGGCATAAGTTCGAGGACTACAATGCCCAGCTGTTTTAGGAAATCACTTTGCCTTCAATAAAGATTTACGTCTTCAGTAGAAAAGCTTACTCTGACTATAGCGATGCCAGCTCAAAGGATATTAAAAAAATGTTGCAATTGCCAAACCCCACACCCCCACCTCCCAATACATCAATAAAAAATAAAAACCTTTGCAATGCTACAAGAGGCAACCACACAAATGTAATCATAACCATAAATAAACTTAACAAAGTGCCATAACTACAGGTGTACTGCACTTCTGCATGTGGTTTGTGCAAGTGGTGTTGCCGTATCGCAGCAGAGGCTGTTGCTCGACTGCTGCGGGTAAGTACAGGTAAGTAAATGTCAAGCCCTGTACTGTGTTTCTATTTTATTACTTTCAAATGTATTAAAAAGTGCAGACTAGACTTTTATATGAGTGTTGACATCAATGTCAACTGTTGCAGTTTTTGTAATGTGGTAGTATGTCATAAAAAGGTCATAAAACAGTCATAGAGTGTGCTCTTTTCCTGTGAGGCCCTCAGTCATATGCTGGCTTCCTGGAATGACACTCAGTCATCAAAACTTTGAGCCCTGATCTGAGATTTTTGTTCTAAAATGTTGTAAAACGATCAGTTTAGCTGTCAAGTTTCTGAAAATTGGGTCACAGATGATGCTGTTTATGTGTAACACAGCACACTATGTGTATAAACATAAAATTCAATATGCTGCACTGTTTGTCTCTGTTAATAATATTAATCAGTGTTGGGGGTAACATGTTACAAAAGTAACACAGGTAACATGTTACAATACTACAGTATATTACATTTTAGCTGTGACAGTGGCTAATTTACGCTTGTCGTAGTCACTGCCTCGCACGCCAACCCGTTTGTTGTGCTAACCTCAACATTTGTTTATTGTGTTTCATAGTACAGGCCCTCATATATTGATTCATATCTCATAATTGTTAGACTTTGATACTGTGCCCACCTGTCCCTGTGTCGTGGGTAACTAGTAATATGTGATGTATTACATTTTGAGAGTACAGTAACTCGCCCAACACTGAAAAGAACAAGAAGTTCTTGGTAATTTTATGCTCTTTTATTTTCTTTTATGGCCCAATCTCTCTTGCCATGTATAAATGCATGGCTGCATAGCAAAACATTCATGCATTTAATAATTAATGGATTTTGTTGTCCATAAGAAAACATGTTGAATAACACGAGCCTGATCCTTTTGGATGCAGCATGGGGGAAATACAGTATGTTATGTTATGTAGGCTTGTTTCTTCAGATGTGCACCATTGTTGTGTTTGCTCAGCAGCATCGTCTGCTGTTTATGTTTTCTCCCACATCTGAGCTCATCACTTCCAGCTGAAACTAAGCAGAGTTGGAGGGTCTCCAAATTTAATTTTATGAGAGTGACTTCGGGGAATTCAAATAAAATATATTTTTGCACAGTTGTAATTTAGGGCCAATTCTTATATGGTTAGTGCTAAATTAAAGGTGGAACCTGTGTGTATTGTTTTTCTTTTAAAGGGGACCTAATGTGCTCCTTTTGAAATTCATACTTGTACTTTGGGTTTTTACTAGAACGTGTTTACATGCTTTAATTCGCATTGTTTTCCTCACAGTGTCAGTGCTGAGACACCTGCATTCACCCTCTGTCTGAGTTGCTGCATTTTAGCACTTTTTAAGCACCATCCCGAAAATGTCCCAGTCTGCTCTGATTCATCAGCACTCTTTGGTCTCTGCATCGTCATTGCATCTAGTGGATCGACTGTAACAGAGAATAGCAATCCCCATATCCTAGAAATTAAGTTTATATACAATTAATTTGGAACAACAAATTCAATTTTGAGCGAAACATAATGCCAAGCGAGTTACACTTCATGTCAACATGATGAGGAAATGTTGCTACCTGCAACTCCCAAAAATGTTGATACTCATGAATCAGCAAAATCTTTACTGACAACATATTTAATTTGTTTTCTGTCAAAGTAGGCAATCTTGGGAAACAACAAATCCTGCTAACAGTAATTTGTTACACTACTCAATATATTACGTCTCCTTTACACCCCATAAAATTGGTAATCTCCCCAAAATTCAGACGTGTTCCTCTGTGTGGATGTCTAGGTAATCGCTGTTATATGTAGCTAATGTTAGATAGCTTCTATTTGCCTGGGGGCTTTCTGTTGCTTATTTGGGCTTATTTGGGCTTGCTCTCTAAACGTCACCTTCCTCTATATATATATCCGTCCAATAAGTTATTTAAATGCATGATAGTCGCTTCTTTTGGGCTTGTTTCCATAGCCCTGGTTGTTTGTTTCTCTCCCAAGATCTGGCAACACTGACAAACCAGCCAGCAAGCAACAACAACAATGGCGGCGTCCACAGGATCACGGGGGAGTGCGTTGTGTTGATAATAAAGAACATCCATGCCTTTACGATGTGTCGTCTCCAAGTTTGTGACGTCACCGCGTTATCTGGGGCTCTGTCGGCGAGGGCTCGGTGGAGAAATCTTGTGGTGTGCACACACAGGTTGTAACGCCAAGACTCCCGCTGACAGAAACACACGTCGCCAGGTATGAACACTCAAAAGGTCACGATAGTCTCCGCGACGCAAAATCAGGGTGAAAATTGTGTAATATGAACTAGGCTTAACAGGCATGACTTGACATGGCGTCCCAGATTGTCAACAACCAACGCACCCAGGGTACCTTTCACATCGTATCTGAACGTGGAAAGTCCATGACCACACATTGATATGTGTTGAGGCCCGAGTGAGAATGTGTGGACAATATGCAAAAGCATAACAGGTCTCCTTTGAATGTATACTCTGTACAGTGTTAATTTTGCAGGCCCATGTGTATTTATGTACACACTGACCAAGCATAAAAGTATGAGTATGAGTGAGTGCAAATATAAGTCTGCATTCATTTTCTGTTCTTAAGATCCACTGACTGCACTGACAAATGACCTGAGGTGAGCAACTTGAATTATTCCCAGTGATTTTACACAGGTTACCCTCTGCTACAATATTACCATAATGAATCACAATATTTCTATGTTTTACTCGGAATTAGCATCGAGATTAGCAGGGCATATCAGGCGAGAGGCTTGAGTTCGTTACACCAGTGATACCACATAGACTCCGAGTCTATCTGAGCTCAAATACAAAGTTGTGATGCTTGCCAAGTTTGCCTGAAGCGTACTCTTCCACATCCTACAAGTAAAGGATTCATCACAGTGTTTTAACAGTGGAAAATGTGGCAACTGGAAATGTTTTCTGTGGCCAGACAGAGACTCAAAGGGTCTTCCCACTCACATTTCATCTGTTTTTGATGGATTAAGTCCACAAAGTATGTTATTGATTATTGCAGAACTGCTAAATCCTCTTTACTTTGCTGTAAATAAAGGTGTGTTGGGAATTATGTTGATAAAATTATACTTTTGTTGAGGAAAATCATCCTAATCATCTGTGTTTTCATACTCAATAGACTTTTTTCGAAAGCAGTTACAATGTTGAATAAGTTAACGTCTCACATAGGCATTCCAGGTGTCCAAAACCCAATCAAGTTAACATGAAACAAACTGTGAAGCCCACAGACAGTGCAGTAAAAATCTCCCCCAAGGCAAATCTTCTCTGAATTCAACAGAGGAGACTAATGAACTGCTCGGGTTTTGATTTCAAAGGAAATATAAGAAGCTTATGGAGGACAGCAGTCCTTCAGCCAGTTCAGCTGTGAGTCCTTAGAATTATTTCAGACATTTATTGATTCCTCTTTTAACAGAGTTTTCAAAAAAGCACAATATATGCAAGAATGTAGCGTATTAAATCCTGTCTTAAACATTTGATTAAAGGTGTTCCCGCTTTCTCATTTTCACAGAGCCGCCATTGCGTCCTAGCACACCTGACGAGACAAGAGCACGTCCAAAGTTGATTTATGACACACTACATGGAAGCTGTTGATGGTTGAATAATCTCAAATTCTGAAGGACCTGTGCTACAGCCATTTCAAACAAGACTGCAGTTTCCAAGGTTACCAATGATGTAGCTTTGTTTTTTAGGTAGCAGGACTTGGGAATAGATCACAATTTGTTTTTTGATGAGGAGCAAAAAGGAGATGAAAAATCTGTAATAGGAGATCTGTAAAAGTCTGTTGTGTTGGATGGAAACAAATAAGTGGCAAAAAAATAAAGACTGGGAACCTCAATAAGACAAAAAAAACAAAAAAAAAAAACACCTAAAGGGTGACATATACACACTCAACCCCAAACACTATGGACAGCAGATGGAAAGAGAGACATGGAAATTCATCTTTGTATATTCCAGCACACAAACCATGAACATCCAACTCATTCCAACATATTAAAGATTTATTCGGAGAGGTCAAAGTGCCAAAATGCGAACACAGAACTTAGATGATGGATCAGCACCCACTTGACAGCTGGATGTGATAAGAGCCCGTGGGCATGTTCAGGGATGTGTCTGTGTATTTGTTCATCGGAGAGGCAGGTGGTTGAAGGACTGAATTACTTTGCACTGCTTCATTCACGTTTTGGCTCCGGCTCATGCAAAGCGCTCTTGACACAATGCAAGGAAGGTAATGTATATTTGTGCATTTTGAAGGGGGGGGGGGGGGGGGGGGGGGGGGATAATGACTGTCATTACAAACAATGGGAAATATGGTGACTCTCCCTCCCCCATATGAGGCGTCTCTGTCACACGTGCGCTGAGCAGAGAGCCAGTGAAAGCTCATTGTTCACAGTCCAGAGTGGGAATCATCAATCAGCTCCTGAGGATTCCTAAATCAATACCATGCGATGACACTTTGGCAGCGCTCTGCATACATCCGCCCAAAGATTGTTGGGAGTGAAAAAAAAAAAAAAAAAAAGAACTCTGCCACGATACATCTTCCTCTCTCCCTCCTTATTCAGCGAGGCAGTTGTTTGTGACGGAAACAGTGGCAGGTCACAGGTGCCACGAAAATAAACCATCTCCTTCCTTCCACTGCAAACAAGTGCGAACATTTACCCTCCCATCCGCCGACATACAGCTCTGTGGATGCATTCAGCCGGTGCTTTAGATTTCAACTTGCGCACAAATGAAGAATAGACTCCTTTTCACAAGTAGAGGCGACTGCTGACCCAGTTCGAAGCTGGTAACGTGTGCCAAGGTCAGACACCCACAGCTTTTATTTGTTCAGAAAACCGCCAAAAGGCATTCTTGACTCAGGTGTATTCACCAGTGTGTGTGTTTTTCTTGTGCATGTTCATTTTCAATTCTGGATGTCTCTCTGGTCTTCTGTCACCTTTGTGAGCCTGTGCAATACAAAGAAAAGAATAAAGGAGCCTTTTTTGTACCTGTAATAGGTACAAAAAAGGGCTTTACATCTCTTTTTTTGAATGTCTTGTTTTAGTACTTCAGCTTTAAATTCAACAAAAATGATAATAGGATAAAAAAGATTTAAATCTATATCTTCCACACATTTGTTGAGAGGATGTCCATTCTTGCAATAAGGATTTCTCTTTCTATCTGGATCAGAAACACCTAATTTTTTTATTTGCAGCAATCACCCTGCTTTATATTTCAGAAAACACTCAATTCTGTGAGTTAGTCTCTCGTGTACATAGCTAATAATAATAATGTTGTGTCTCTTGACAGGATTTTGAAGTCTTAATCTCTGTTTTACAGCCTCTCTCTGTAATTTTGGGGATGTCATTCACAAATCTGACCCGATGAAAAGCCTTTGGAGTCAAAACACTGTCAACAAAGAAAGCATGAGATGCGCGACTATCTCTGTTTCCTCTTTGCATACTAAATTATTAAGCCACGATGGGGGAGGACTTTGCTGCCACAATACTGCTCTCTGCTGGTAAATGGACCTCTCATGTGAGACTGACCTTTGAACCGCTTGGAGCTGGAGAGAATGAGCATTCAGGCTGGTAAAGGAGAGTCGTTGCCATTTACAAGGCGATCTCTTTTGATTCCACGCGTGAATTCAAATCCCTGGATGAGTGTGCACAGTTATCATATTATTAAAAATGCATCTACTGTATATTTGAATATGTATGAAGGGAGATTAATCATCAAACCGGAGTCATACTTTTTTTTTTTTTTTGGAACCTCAGAAGTGCAGCACGTCAGGCATGCTGTGTGTGGGCAGATTTGTTCTATGTTTATGGCACAGATACTCCACCGTGTGACTTACAGACTGTAGAGGGGGGGAGGGCGGACATGCAGTTTTATTAATGATTCCCAGGATCCCCAGCTGCAGGGGTCTCCCTAACATTTGCAGTAATATGACTTTGTTCAGATCCTACAGTCGTAACTATGAGCTCCACATTCGCACATCGTCTGGAGCTTAGAATTTCCTCACAGAGCCCCTGGAGCTGACCACCCACTTCTTTTTAGCCTTGTTAAAGAACCAAAGGGAAATCATATTTTCAAGATGGATACCCTCTCTCTTCATCTACACCATGCATATTACTGCATCCAAGAAAGATCAAAGCTACCTAAACTACCCTCAGAGCTTGCAGCCCCCTGAAGATTCTTCACAGTACTAGAATAACGAGGTGAAGACTGCCTTCACTTTTATCTTCACCTTGCTAAGCAAGTGAGTCATATTTGTCAGAAGTGAGCCTTTTTTGGCCAGAAGTGCCGTGCTTTTCTTACACATGCTCTGAGGGACAGTTGATTATTCAAGCCAGCAAATACATCCAATGTCATTATTACTTTTTTATTCGCCACTAAAGGGTGAAAACGCACATCACCCCGCTGCCAGGTATTGATTTATGTATCGGCATTACGCAAAACTTGCAGCAATAATCAAATGTGACCAGTATCAAGCGGTGACTGAGGCAGCAGACTAACCCGGGGACCCTCTCCCTCTCTGTCTATCCTGAAACAGCTGTTTGGGCTCTAATTAAAGGGAAGTAGCAGGTGTCACCTGAGCCCCAACTGCAGGGGCACACCTGGTTGCATTAATTTGATCCAAAGTGGTTTTGACGGACTGCCTGCACTCTGGCGTCCCACATTAAGCCACTGGAACTGAGCACCTGCTTGGAGCGAGCAGGCAATAGTGCTCCACTAACACCGCTCTGTGGAGGTACGCCAAGCTGGCGAGCCCGTGTCTTCCCAGCGACCCATGGGACGGCTCCGTCATCCCTAACTCTGACTTACCAGCAACATCTGTAAGCGAGCAGACCTGCGATGCCGACCAGTAGTCGCGCCGTGCTGGGGGCTGGGTGTGCCCAAGATAATTGTCTGTGGAAACCTCCCCGAGGCTGTAAAGGCAGCTTGTTTCAGATCTCCTGATGATTTCACAGGACATTTAACTTTACACCTCTCATTTGTTACCTCTTCAGGGCATTTCCAAATACCCATTACCAGGTTCCCAAGGAATGTAGCAACCCTTAACCTCCACTAGCTTTTATGTATGCATAAATTGCCTTGGGGATAAATGTGACACTGCATTTGGAGGTGCAGACATGTGTTCGTGCACAAGCTTAAGCAAACAGATGACCTTGAAAACTGAGCGGTGACAAAAAAAAAGGCCCAAGCGGCGGAATTACAGATCACTGGTGGACCCCTTGGTTCCCTCATGTCTGAAAAAATGCAGCAGAAGTGACCTCTTGGATGCTCCTGTGGTAGATAAAACATGATAAAGTGCCCTCCAGGGTGCCCTTCTAGTAGAGAAAACGTATAGTGCCCTCTCGGGTGGCCTTACAATTGAGAAAATGCGATTCAGTGCCATATAGGCTGCCCTGCATGCTAGAAAACTGTCCCATGTCCCACAGCATGCAGCTGGTGCCCTTTTTAATTTCCCCGCCCCTGCCCTTCATACAACCCGAATCCGCCACTGTTATATATGCAGTGTCGTGTTGTCTCTCTGACACTTCAATTGCCTAATGAAATTTACATCAGCCAAGAATGAAGCTACAGCGGTTTGAATGGGTCGTGCCTCGGGTCATGCTGCAGTCTCTGTTGCAACAGTTTCTTTGTGCCACGACAATACATTAATTTCATGAGTCAACAGGCTACGACTGGCAGTTTGTGTCGAGCTAAACAGTGTTTAATTGGATTCTGATCCATGGCAACACCACCGGAGGCTTGTTTCCATCTTTTATTTCTGCAGCACCTGGAGCGTAATGGTGGTGATTACATCCCTCCTGTGGTGTCCCGGCGGTTCAGGCTTCGCAGGCCCCTGGGAATACGCTGCTAACAGTCACGGTCCATGCTGCCCTGCTGCCCTGTTTGGCTGCTGGCAAACCCTGAGCTGCTGCTCAGAGGCTCTGTTACAGCACCGCTGAGACCGTCCGAGGTTCAAAGGGAATCATGATAATACAAACCAAATGAATTGTTTGCTGCACAAACTCAGGCACAGTCGAGATTCCAAACAACGGATCAAGACAGATTCGTATTTGTAGAGGCATAAAATTAAAACTGTTCACTTCAAAGTAAATTAAATTTACTTTGAGAGGACTTTTAGGGAGCACAATCAATTCATTTTGATCAAAAACAAACACATAGCACTCGTGGTTATAGTGAAGATTAACATAGGAACTGATTCAGGGGGATTTAAGTATTAAAACATCAGGGAGAAAAGAGCCGGCCCAATTAGGAATAAACAAAAATGCTGATTGTCTCAGCGGGTCAGAGTGGGCTGGATGGTGAGATTTAAAGTTCATTCTTGTACAGCAGTCGACAAAACAATCTCACCACACACTCCATTCAGTAGCTTTCCTGGAGCTTCCGATCAATCGCACAATCCTTCTCACCAACTCAGGCAACTCTATCTGCTGAGGAAGACTGTGTCACAGAGTTTTTAATTTCCTATTGGCTTACAAAATAAATTGATTTACAAACAATGCCACTGATGAAGATGCAGTCATCAGAGTTTTAAATTGTTGAGAAATTTAATTGGCAGCCAGCAGGCAGCCAGTCCGGAAACAGAGGAAAACAGCTATCCTGGCCATTTTCAAAGATAAAAAAAATTCTAAGTTGAAGAGTTTAAACTTGAACAATACATTTGCATGATGCTGTGGCATGAAAGCCTGTCAGCGCTGAAATTCTCCTAACGTCACCAAGAATAAAAAAAGTGGAGGACTAACTCACTGTCACTGTCTGTGGGCACCCAGACCTAGACTCACAAGTCAGTCTTTAGACGCTTTGCTTAACTAAAAACTGATGTCTTTCTCCCTGATTTTGTGTTTAGATGGGCAGATACAATTTCAGAGTTTTAAAAAACGCCCTACGTTGCAGAACCAATCGTAAATCCGCAGGGCGGTCCTGTGGTGGCTCGCTGAACTCTTGTGCTCGTAAACATAGTCCGACTGCGTAAAAAGCTTTAAACTAAGTCGCTGTAAGTCCTTCATTTCCATTATCTTGTGGACTGAGCACACGTTTAATAAAACAGAGTTTAATTCTCTCTGCATCCATTTTCAAGCTCTCTGTGTGTTTGTTTCCTTGCAGACGAGAAAAGGGGGAGCGCACATTTGTGGGAGGGCGTGTCCTTTTCAAAAATGCAAGAGGTGTTGCTTTGTTGCCGGCCGTTTTCTCCGGTGTGTTAAACACACTTTAGAAAGGAGTGTCCCCAGACTATCAGAAGGCGGAGATCTCTGATTGACTGGTGGCAAGACTACCCAGACCTATAGGACTCAATGTCAGTAGGCTACTCTACAGAGACAGAGCAAATAAGGAGAGGAAGAAAGTGAGCAAAGCCATAGTACAGTTCTGAAAATATGTAATTGTTATTTAATTCTAGTAGTTTGTATTTTCTTGGCAAGGTACAACTTCCTCGTTGCCTGACAACAAGACTCCAGAGCCTTGTTTTGTTTATTTTTACTGAGCTTTAAATGTGTTTTGATCAAATGTGTTAGTGAGTGAGACCAGGTGTATTTTGTTACCTTTGGACAAAGCCAGGCTGCTTCCAGTATTTTATGCTAACCTGATCTGAGAGTGGTATCAAACTTCTCATCTAGGCCTTACTCTCAGCAAGAAAGGAAATAAGCATATTTCCCAAAATGCCAAACTATTTTTTTAAGAACATAAAGCCTGAAAATGAATATCACCAAAACAACAAAACAGAGGACCAAAAATTGGTCAAAGGTGTTTAGAAAAACTCCTCTTAACTTCTTAACTCACCAAAATCCTTTGATTTACAAAATAGTGTCATTGGCAAGGCTAGAATAAGGGTGCAGAAATGAGCCCTAAAATCCAGAAATGAGTTATCATTTTAGCACTCCTGGTTCCCTCATCTCGAAGTCAGTGGGTTTTTGGTCTGATGTCTGAAATAAGGTCTTTGATTAACACAGCTTGAGAGACTTTCACGTTTTGTTCTATGACATAAAATACGTCAGAAAAGTTGAAGTAATTTATAGCCCAACGTTAGCGTTTTACTTCTTGGCAATGGCATTTATGCCTCAAAAATCCTAAAAGTGGTGTTAATTTGTAAAGATTATCTTGCTGCACAAAACTTATAAGTATCAGAAACCTTTGTACGCCAGAGTTTATTTTCTGCAATAATCCAAAAAATGTAAAAATCCCAAAGGCTTTTTTGTTGCAGAAACTAGGGCGATGCTAACTTCCTTGTTGGCCTCCAAATAAATGTCCTCCCTGCATCACTCTATTTTTTCCCCCCACATAAAAATTACAGCTAAAAAAATGGGAAAAAGTAGCACACAGCAATTTTAAATGAAATCTTTCTGTATCTTCAGAGCGACACCAGCTAACAAGGCCCTGGGAGGATCAGATAGAGCAATCGCCCTCCCCTTCCACGTAAACCTGGGAAAGGTCACTGACCCCTGCCGATGGAGATTTGGGAGAACGGCCTGCACATGAAGTCAGAGCTGACAGCACAGGGAGGAATAACATCGCTGGGCCTCTGACCTTCAGTGTAGCCCCACACCGTCTTACAACCACAGAGTCAGACACATCTGAATAATACATCAGTCTCTCCTGCTGGGACCACCCCCACCGCTCACACAAGCAGAGGTACACAACACGGCTTTCACATCATGGTGTGAGGTTTGTCTCCCACAGCATCCCGTACAATAATGAACACAATGTGTTTGACCAGCTAAGGCCAGGTCCCCTTACCTTACAATATGTTTATAAAGGGACTTTTTTTAGCTGCGATGTGGGTTGAGACAGACAGGTTTTTTTGCCCTGCAGTGTAATTGATTGTTATTAGTGTTTTTTGATGTTACAATTATTTATCCTAATTTCAGTTTCCTGTGCAGATCAAACCCTCAGCTAATTAAACTCTCTGGACGTTTTGTTTGCTCTCAATCCTTTCCTTTATTTTTAAACATTCAACTTGTAATTAACTTTTTTCTTACAGTCCCTTTATTCATAGAGCAAAGGCTTTAAAGAGAGGGAAAAGCAGCACACAGCAGTTTTAGACTCCACAGTAATTTCCCACCTCCATGCAAGTAAGTGAACAATAGATCGAGCCACGAGAATTCTGCTGTTTACACAGTGAGAATGAACAGAAATGCATGAAACATTTTAAAATCCCCTGTGATTCCTAGAAAGGCGGGCTGTCTCTCTCTTGTCTCCATCTGCTTTACATACAGGAACGGCTCGGCGGTTTGCACTGAGATTATTTGAATTTCATAGAGTGTTTGACATTTGATAATAGTGCCGTGTGTTTAGATTCTAGACTTTCCTGCCCCTGCTGAAGGTTTCCTATCATGTTTGTTCAGGTTTCTCCTCCCCACCCACAAAAAAAGCAATTGAATATACAAAAAACTCAAATATCTCTGTGTGACATCAAAAAGACAAACCCAATTATTGTTTTAGCTCTGCATGAGGAGATACATATCAATCAGCCTTCTAGGAATATCTGTATTTACATAAAACATTCTGAGTAGCAGGGGCGATGAAAAAACAGGGGGAAATAAATGTTTGTGTAACAACTGCACCGTCATTTATTACGATGTAAGAGTCGTTGCCACATAACGACTGGAGTCTGTTTTTCACCTGTTGAGACGGATTTCTAATTTACTTAATGTGTCTACGTGTGTATGTAAATCACGCCGCGCTGTCACAGGAGCACTGTTTTATTTTAACTGACTGAGCTTTACTACAGTTGGTTTATAATCTGAGAAAGAAAGACAGATGTTGGTGCAGCTACAAGGCTGAGAGGTTTGGGACAGATGTACAGTATACAAGCAGAGTGTAGGGTGTGTGCATAGAATGATACAGGCAGCATGTGACAAATGAATGTGTGTGTGTGTGTGTGTGTGTGTGTGTGTGTGTGTGTGTGTTAGTTCAGTCATGTCTGCCAGTGTTTAGAGCATGTGCAGAGGTTACTACCCTCTACTGGAGTACAGAGTGAATGCAGATCAAACACAGTGCTACAAAAATATATAGACAATAAAACGTCCACAGTTTTTTAAATCACTTAAATTATAATACCGCTGATCTCACGTATTTTTGTAGCATTTTAAGAAGCTTTTTAATTCTTGTTTTGGACACCTTGACCGTAGGGCGGAACCAATGTTCGCTGCTGCCGGCGTTCTCGTCCGGTATGTTTTTATTGTCCCACAGGCAGCTAAAGTTGGTGGCGTGAAGCAGCTTCTGTCCAGATTAATCTGCTATTTAACAAATAATGATGGATTAACGGTGTTAATGTCTTGCTAACAGGTAAATGTAGCATTTAGCGTATTTGATTTAGTTTTATCTAGCGCTGTTTAAAAGTGTTTCGGTCTCCTAGATACACCAAATGTCTTAGTGTTTCCCTCACGATACGAATTAACTTCAAACGCTCGTCCACCTGTTACTTTTAACGTTAGCGTGTTTTACTCCGTTTCTAGCTGCTTTCTCTGGATATAATGTTTAACATAATCCTCATATTATACATTAGAGGTGTGGTTAATGTCACGTCCGAATACTTTTGAGACTGTGCTTTACCAGGAGTCTGTCAATAAGTCGTCAGAAAAAGAAAAAGTGAAGAGAAATTTAATTGTTTTGTATAAATATACAGTAATAGATGGTGTTAAATGACAGTTACACTTTTATTATTATTTTTATATTTGCAGAAAGCTTCATAATCAAACTCAATATAGTGATGTGGAAAAAGTCTGAGACCACAAGTTAGGATACTTTTATTTTGCATTTGTTGCCAATGTAACTTTTCTTTTCATAACATTTGATAACATCGTGTCAGCCATTTGTGTGAAAATTAATTTTAGAATATGTTAGTGTGTGGTGTGTCTCCCTTTTGCTTTAATGACAGCATGCACTCGAGCTGGCAGGGACTCCACAAGTTTGTGTGTTGACCCATAATATCCAAGCACGATTTGACAATCTTTCAGTCTCAAGTCTTGGCTTTCTCAGTCTTCAAGAGTCCCCCAAAATGCTAGATGGGGTTGAAGTCAGGTGACTGTGGAGGAAAGTCAATGCCAGTCCTGACTAGGGTTGCAGCAGCTTACAGATTTCAAGGTGTACCGTGGTATGAAAATTGACAGCTGTCATACTGTGCACACTTCCTTATCTACAATGTTGGGAAAAAAATGCAACTGGACAGAGTCATTTTCAAGAAAGTGTTAATTATAGCAACAAAATGCAAAAAATTTCATTCCTTTAGGGGTCAGTCTGATTGCTAATAATTCTGTAAAACCATGACATTGTACTGTAACTACACCGGTCCAAGGAAATGATGGCCACGCATCATACAGGTGTCTTAAGTTTCATTTCCATCCTGCAGTCAGCGCAAACACTGTGAAACTACAAAAAAACCTTAAAATACAAATCTCTTAATTACTTTTAGAGTCTCTCAACAAATGTCCAGCATTTAGATGTACCCAATAATAGTCTCTTGTGAATGTTTTCGTAATAGACAGGTCCCAGAAAGTTAGCGCAGCAACAGAAAATATATTGAATTGTCCCTACTTACACAAATATTATAATCAGACACAAAACCAAATAAAGGTGCAAAATGACAGTTACCGTGTGCACCTCTTGGACAATGTGAATATTATTATTTTGGGGCCTTATGTACTTCCTTTGCCACCATGTTGGCTCTGTGCTCTGTAACCATGTTGACGCTCTCTCAGTCCATAATGCAACAGATGTGACCCCTGAACTCTATTCTTCTGACCTATTACTCTAGATCAAAATAAACCAACATAAAGAACAAAACATTTTACTTTAACTGAACAGTATTTTTAAAGGTATATTTTAAATCATTTTTAAATCAAAGTCACCTTTTTAACTACCTATTTCTTAGATTTTTAATAAGTTTTAATGACAATTAAATTTTAACGTTAATATAATTATGACAGAAAATATTAAAAGCATTTCAATTAAAGTTACATGTTCCATGAAAATACCGTTGCAACCCTAGTCAGGACTCCTTCATCTTCTATGGTCTTCATGGGGAATAGAGTGGACTTGCATTAGTAGTCTTCTGACTACTACACTACATGTCACACTGGACAATACACACACACACACACACACACACACACGTTATACACAGGTGGCTGAGACTACAACACTAGGTACCACCCAGGGTAATTTGGCTCAGTATCTTGCCCAGGATACTTGGACACTGGAGGAGATCATGGACGAGCCGCTTTACCTCTTGAGCCACTGGCAGTCAAAAAGTGCTTGTTAAGCATTTCTGAGGTTCCATGCACTGCACCATTAGAAACGTTCAGCCTGGCTATGATTTAATGCTGAGAAAGCCCCACTTTGCTTGGAAAAACAATTTGACTTATCACACTTGAACTTAATTCTGATGCAGTGTTTCCCACCATCACAGTGTCAGCAATGATCTGCTGGAAACTTGAGGCACAGTTATATTTATAACAGGTGCAATGAGCCTCAGATAACTAAATCAAATCAAATCCGGTGTCATCTGAACGCATGATTCAGTGGGAGAGATACAACTCAAGAAAATCTGATCTTTTCACAAATGAGTTAAGTTGGTCAATGCCACAAATTTGCTCAAATTTGATTGCTGGTCTAGAAATGTTGCAGGATCTTCAATATTTCTTCTTCATTTTACATGTTGAAGCTTCTTATGTTTTTTTCTAAATCTTCACATTTTCTGATTATCCAGGTTTAGGTGAAAATACTGGAGATTTTTAATGAGGCCACCGACTTCTGGACCCTATTTAGCCTAATCTTCATATTTTCAGGTCTCATTTAACTTGAGTGTTTTCATCTATGTATTAGTAGTATAAGTTGTTATGATTCAGCCTTGGAGCAGCAATACTGACTCACATCCTCCTTTTCTTTGTTTTTGCTTTTGTGAGATTGAGGAGTGAACATGAGTGGATAGAGCGGGTACACGGTTATCTAAAAATGGCACTAGAGTCTGAGGTTTTTAAGAAAAATATCCTTATCTTCTTCCTGCTACTGAATTTGAAGTGCACTTTCTCTGAAGGTTCACTCTGTCCATTCTCTTTAATAGCTGCCATAATATTTGACAGTTGGACCATAATTCCCCCCAAACATCCTCAATAACTGGAGTTTCTGCTTGTTTTGTTTTTGCAAAATGTGCATGACGTCTAAGGTTGCTTAAATGCTTTAGCTGATGTGACTGTGCAGAACACCTGACTGGTATGACTCCTGTCGGAGGGCACTGCAGGGTCATAATAACCGCCCTGACACTAGTGATTACCTCAGGCATGTGGCATGTTAAATGTAACCATTTAGTTGGGTTCTGCCTCAGAGTTCACAAGGCTGTGTTTCTGTGCTCAAATGAATCAGGTGCTCAAAGTTGGCTGCCTTGCACTTTGGCATCATCTCCAGTTTCACAGAGCATCCAAACATGGATGGAGTCACATGGAGCCAGAGTTGGCGGTTACAGATACCATGTGACAGGGTGTCGTCACTGTGCATGTGTCACACTCACAGTTCTGGCTCACGATGTCCTCACCTGTGTTTTGCGGTTGCCAATTTGGAAATTAGGAGTATACATCTGTTTTACTGCAGTGAGGAGGCTGTCAGCTTCAGAGAAAGCAAGTGTCCCGTGTATGTGTGTAACCATAGTCGGCATTTTAGGTAATTGTGGAGCCATGACCAGCTGAGCACAGAGCAAGTGATTAAATGACAACCTTTGCCTCCCGTGAATTTTTAAAGTAATCTCCAAACAGTGTACTGTACATGTAAATTCAGCTGTACACCACCATTATGGATTCAGTCTGAACAACTGCTGTCCTTACTAACCTTCACTGTCTGTCCACACAGCATAAATAAAGACCCTCTCATCAATGGCCACGCTGTGGTCAAAGATCTCTGCTGTCCTGCCTCATAATGAGGAGCAGTTTCCACTGCAGTTCAGCGACAAAGTGGAGTCAAGTGTGTTGGAAATGCTGAAACGGTCCAGGCAGCAGCTGTACAGGACACTACGAGCTCCAGCCGAATGCTTAATGCTCAGATCATTTTGGACTATTCATGGGAGAAACTCAACACGGGAACATGGCGCCATGTGGACAAAGAATGGAGACGCGTTTATTCATACGGCTGCCTGTTTAAAGTGGCTGCTCTGTGTCGTGAAGTTCCGACAGCAGACGAGGTCTTGCAGGCTGTGAGGACTTGTGACATGGGTTTACTCATGGGTGCAGCTATCATGGATGATGTACTTCAGGTTATTGTTCGGATTCTGCAGGGTGAAGTCAGGAAATCTATCAAAGAAGAAGAAGAGAGTGAACATACTGAGGTCAAGGTCAGTGGTCTTTATATTGAAAACACAGTGTTCTATGTGAGGCTGTCACTTTAGCTTTTTAAGATATTGCATACATCTATAATGTCGTCAAAAGACTTGAAATGGGGACAGTAATGTGATGCTTTGGTACGATTTTAGTTTAATGCCACTTTTTTTAACATCGTTTTCGTAGAATTCAAAAGGCTTAACATTTGCTGAAAGCTAAAGCACATTTATTATCCAGTTTACAATATTAAAAGGAAGGAAATCACCAGGCATTATCCTAAAATAAGATGTGTACTGCTGGTTTAATTTAGATGACTACCGAGTGCGCCTTTGTCATCAAAAGTATGCTCACGTATTTAAGGAAACCACTCAGAAAAGTAGTTTTCCTGTAATTTTAGCAGAGCTGTTTCATGTGGTGCAGCCACAGCCTAAATTGTCAAAGCTTCAAAGTTTGTAAAAACAGTAACCGACGGTGACATGTGAGAATGAACCTCTCGGAAGTTTTAAGGAAGTATATACTGTGTCGCCCTTTATTTTGTGGCACTGTATCAGATGTCACAGAGGATAAAGTGCGACAGACGCTCAAATGTCAAATAATTTTGTTTAGATGCCATCAAAATGGAGACGGGGAGTTTAGAGTACAGGTAGCAGGATTTACTCGATTACATGTGTGTTTTTCTTTTGCCTTTAAAAAAATCAAACAAATAGCTAAACTATCTACATTTATCTGGTACTAACCATAACTAACTATTTTCATCACTCTTAATCCTCCAGATGTTTTCTTGACTAATGAATTAATTTGTCCATCGTAATTTCCTAAAGCCCATGACAGCATCTTCATAATGCTTATCGTGCTCCACTGACAGTCCAAAACCTCATGATATTGAATTTACTATTACTTTAGACAGAAAGCTCACACATCCTCATGACCGAGAGGCTACAACGTAATAATTTGTCGCATTATAGCTCTCAAAATGACTGCAATAATTTGCTTTTCTGATGATTGACTCATTTGTTAATCAAGTAATATCAGCTCTGCTGTAGTGAGTCACTGATTCATTTATTTCCCCATTAAAGCTCTTAATTTTTAAATTGAATGAGAGCGACAATGTGATAGCTTTATTACAGCTACTGCCTCTTAAAGCATTTGTTAGAATCAAGCGCGGCCCAGCAGAAACAACCAATCGGAGCTGAGAACTGTCAACTCAATCAAACTGTCTAAGTGAAAATGTTGTAGTGCACTGTTTAGCTGTAACATACGTATCAAGTACCAAGCACAGCCCACCGCCTGGATGAACTTTCTCATGTTACAGCTAAACAGTACAGTAAAATAGGTGTCTGAAAACTAGGGATGTGCGCAATTAGACAGTTAAATGATAAACGTCCGCCCTCTCACTAGTCGGCACCAGGCCTCAAAGGGCTCTTAATGCACACAATATTTTTTGTGTGTGCGTTGAGTGTTTTCGCTGTTTTAGGCTAGTCGACTAGTCTTGATTAAAATTTTCGTTTAGTCAACAGGGAAATTAGTCACCAGGAACATCACTACTGAAAACATTTGAGGCTAGAAATATGCAGTATTGGGAACTTGATTCACAGGTCTTGAGCAGAGATTGACATGATTGACAGCTGAGACTCCTCAGCTCTGATTGGTTGTTTTCGTTCATGTGTGGATCGTGTACAATAGATTAGACAGAGGAACATGATTTTTTTTACATGACAGTTTCAGCAAATATGAGAAAAATCCCTTGAAAAACTTGACAAACTTGTTGTTTTGGCATCATTAACAGAGAATAAAGATTGAGGGCCCACATGTTCCTGCAATCAAAGAAGAGTTGGCAGTTCCCAGGGTTAAGTGTCCTTCACTGGAGAGCTTCAACACAAACTACCTGCTCCCCCTCAAACCGGTGATTTTAGAGGGGATCATTGACCACTGGCCCGCCCTCAACCAACATCCCTGGAGGTTTGTTTTGTTTTATAGTGTGCTCTTGTTCAATTAAAGAGTGTGATTTGTTGTCTCTAGATTACATCACCATGTAAGTTATGAACCCCTTTATCGTTATGTTAAACTCATTTCGTCAAACTCTACCAAAGGTCTGCCAGAAAGTTATAGATTTTTCATTTAGAAAACAACCCACATTATAAGGAATTGCATTTGTATCAGTAGTCCTTCATCATGGTTAAATGCTACGACCATATTTATGTTCAGTCAAGACTGATTTACTCTTGTGATGCAGTGAGTGCTCTTATCTTGCTGAGAGGACAGAAAACCAGCAGGACTTTGGTGCTGAAGCAACACTGACATGTAACATACAATCAGTTGGTTACCTGGTGTGATGATGTTTAGTGTCAGTCTTAATTGCCCTAAAATGTGGGAAGAACACAGACTGAATTTAGGTTTCTTTACCTGTCACAACAGCCCCGCTTCCTGACTCTAATGTCTGTCACCAGAGTCTGATAGAACTGCCTCTCCGTTTTAAGATTATCCTTCACTGTCCTCCCTCTCGCTGCCGACTCCTGACAGCTGACTATTCACCCTGACATCTGACATACGGCTCCTGGCGTCTGACTCTCAGCTCTGGCGGTGGAGGAGGACATCCGGAAGTGCACACAAGACATGTTTTTGAGCAGGGCTAGAATCCTGAATGACCAGATTTTGTGCTGTTGTATTACCGCGATGTTTAATTCATTCCTTCTCCTCCCTCCCGCAAAGCATAGAGTACTTGAGGTCTGTAGCCGGCTGTCGGACTGTTCCTGTTGAGGTGGGGTCCAGGTACACAGACGAGAAATGGTCACAGACGCTGATCACGGTCAATGAATTCATTGATCAGTACATTTTAAATAAAGTAAGTGCATCCTAATCAAGTCTTGCTGCAGTACTGCATTGTTAATATGAACAAATAAAGATCTCCATGTGATTCTAACACTGTATTTTGATTTTAATTTGCTCACCCAGGACGAAGTGAAAGGTTTGGGTTACCTCGCTCAACACCAGCTTTTTGATCAGGTATGGTATCATCTCTTCTGACTACATGATTATAGATATAATTATTCATATTGTCAGTTTTCTAATTGATTATTCAGCTTATATTTTTGGCACCATGAAGAATTGAATACTGCTCATTTCCAGCTGTCATCCTCACACCACATTGCTTCGAACGCTATTGACTTCTGAGTCCTAATTTTACCGTACAAGTCAATAAATTGTCTGGATTGAACTTTACGAAAAGGTCACCTTGTCAGACTAGGAGCTGGGTATTTTGGGCTGTTTGATAGATCAGAGAGAGGCCGAACTCTGATGTTTCACACCACATCCTCATCCTCCAGGAATCACTTCAGCAATCAGCTAATCAGATGTTAATTTTATGTATCTAGCAACTGACTTTAAAATGTCTTGTGTATCACCCTAAAAAGAAGACAAATTTGATGTTTTCCTTCAGATAAATAACACGTCTTAATACAATACGTGATGTTTTGTTATAAATGATCATTTAATTTCTTGCTATTAATAAGAATAATGAAGTTAAACTGAAGCTGATGGGAATCTCATTAGTTTGCATTTGTTTATAAGTAGTGGTATTAGTACCACTAAAAACCAAAGTATTTAAGTGTATATGTATATAAGGATTTATACAAAAGTAACCGTATTTGATGTTTTATTTTATTGTTGTTTTATTCTGTTATAATTTAAAATGTGCACATGCTGTATGTTCTGTGTGTTTGTAACATGAAGGGGCTACAACTTAACTTTCATTGTGCAACCTGAGGCTGTACCCAGAAGTTCAAAGCTTCATTCATAGGGTCGAAATTCACATTCTAAATCAACATTTGAATACTGCACAGCTTTTTTGTTTGTTTGTTGTTGCTTGTCTGTTTATTCTGCCTAAACCTGAGGCCTGTACTTAGAAGCCAGTTCAGCTTACCTAGGATGTCTTTTCACTATCCGGTTTGACTAACCCTAACATACCAGTAATACATACAATACAGTACATACAAGGCTGGTTATCAACTAATTCAGTCAACTCTGAGTTTTCCTATCCAGCCCTGAGCATGTTCGTGTGCAAGAGGCGGGGTTGTTAATTGCGAGTGACATCATCAGAGCCATGAATGAACTAGGCTGCATCATGTGATATGATATGAAAGTGTACTAAAAGTGTCTGCGACTGCGAGATAGTAAAATGTCAGTGGCATGGGATGTAACAGTACAGTAATCTTATGATGGAAAATGCAGAAATGTTGAAAAATACTATCCAAAAAGTTACTGTTGGCAGAGACTTAAATTTCATGTAGGTATCAGTAGGCTATAAGTGACATTAATATCAAGTATCTTTTGCTGTTTAGTTGGATGGTGATGATGGATATGTCACATAAAACGCTGTAAAGTGATGCCAGACTGTTTTACTATCAAAGTAAAGGGTGGAAAAGTAGCCGTTAATAACTGATGAGGTTTATCTCACCCAAATGTAGCATTAATAATTACAGGAGCAGATTAACAGTGTGTGGGTTATTTTTCTAAGGATTTTTCTTCCCAGATCTCATCACGCGGGTGTCTCATGTTATTTTGAGCTGCAGTGATGGAATCAGAGTGTAAAATATCAACACTATCACTGCAGACTAAAATATACTTTGCATAATTTCAAATGCTGCTAAAACCATGTGTTCAGTGTGGAAATGATTTCTGTGTTTGCTAGAAGCTCTGATTTGTCAGAGGTCGGGGTGTTGACAGGCTGTGATCCAATACCCTGAAGTTAACCTGCTCTGGATCTATATTGATTTTATTAATATCATACTATTTGTATAATCAGAGTACAGCGGTGTCTGTGTAGGATTATTACCAACTCATGTAACTCTGGAGGCTTACTAAAAAAAAAAAAAGATGTAATCATTTCTGAATTTCACAACATTTTTTTTCACAAAATATTCTGCTTCTATCCATATTTGTTGATGTTTAGCCACTGCGGTTAAAAGCTGTTTGCTCTCCTGCTCTCTGCACACAGAGCGGCACGCACCCTGTATTAATGAGGCGGTCAAGCAGCAATCTAACAGCACTATAAATTACTTTTGTTCATTAAAGAAAGTTGATTTAACTTATTTAATCTAATTAATCACTTTGTAAAATATAAAATATGATGACAGACATTTTGAAGCTTCATTTGAGTTCCTGTGTTATAAAATTTCAAAAATAAATGGATCTTGTATAAATAAAAGTATATAAAAGTATTGCAAAGATTAAAAAAAAAGTTGGACCTGATGATGATGACACTTTAGTGACACTTTAAATATTTTACCAAAGTTATTACTATTTATCCTAGCAGGGCTGTGAGCGTCTGTACCCCATTTCATTACAATCCATCCAGCAGTTAAGATAATTCAGTCTGGACCAAAGCAGCAGACAGTCAGACAGTCTAACATTGCTGTTTCTGGAGCCAAGTACTTTTTAGCAAGACCAAAAGTACTTAACATACCATGAGCAAATGCAGAGTCAAATAAAACTGTATATTTAATGTTAAATGCTGGCAAATATTTTCATTCGAATCCAAAAAACAAAAAAAAAATTAACAACAGCAAAACTATACAAACATCTGGGGACAAATTCTCACAGCTTGTGCAGTATCGTCAAAGTCTTGTTTGTCCAGGTGTTTGCTCAGCACAGCCTCAGGCACAGATGCATAGCCTGCCTGAGGCTGTTAATGCAGAAGTGTTATAAATATCAATGTTTTAACTACAATGCATGTGTTTGGGACGTACTGACTGAACAACTGAGTACATGAGACTTTAATTATGCTGCATGAGTCATGTGAGAGTGTGTTACTGATATAGTTTTGCTGTTGGTAACCGCAACCACATGACTACTGCAAGAATTTCTTCTCAATTTTTTGGCTGTGAGGAAAACAAAGTTTTCTTCCTGAACTCAGGGTCACATGGGGTGAGTACTTACAATACAAAGGACTGTCTGGGGGATGAAATGGTTTTGTTTGTCTGATGTTGCCTTAGGTACCAGAGCTGAAGGAAGACATCCGCCCTCCTGATTATTGCTGCCTTGGTGAAGGAGACGAAGACGACATTACTGTAAACGCGTGGTTTGGGCCCGGAGGTACAGTGTCTCCTCTTCACCAGGACCCTCAGCAGAACTTCCTGGCTCAGGTGACGATAACAAGGTTATTTTATGAATCCAGTTAGTGTCAAAGATCTCTCACGTGATCGCAGTATGTTTACCTCATGGGATTTTCCCCCGCTGTATATACTGTACATCAGGTTGTGGGAAGCAAATACATTCGCCTATATTCCCCAGAGGACACAGACAAGCTGTACCCTCATCAATCACAACTCCTTCACAATACCAGTCAGGTAGGATTGACAGTCCTCAGAGATAGCACACGCCGAGCCTGCAAATGTATGCAGCATTTCCAATTTCTGACTCCTTCCATGCAGGTGGAGGTGGAGAATCCAGACACCGAGCGCTTCCCGGAGTTTGCCAAGGCTCCGTATCTGGAATGTGTGTTACAGCCTGGAGACGTGCTGTTCATCCCCGTCCGACACTGGCATTATATCCGATCCTTAGAGCTCAGCTTCTCTGTCAGCTTCTGGTGGTCATGACTGCAGATTTGTAATAAAGAGTTATTTTTATAGAGCAAAATTTGAGTTTAGCTCGTGTTCTGCTTCTGTGGAGGGAAATCAATTTGGAGTTTTTAACTAACGGAAGGCTAATTCTCATAAATCTTAGGACAACTGCTGATCACACAAACCTTTGATCCATGAACAATGAACACACACTGCCGAATGATTAGTTTAATTGTGCTGCTGATTATTGCAACAACATCTATTGTGTAGAAAGCTAGCGGCGGCGGGAAAAAACCCCCAACAAAAACAAATGAGCAGTTAAAACTGTTTGTGCTCATTTCATCCTGCATATAATTATGGAGGGTTGTTAGTCATCTAATTTGATAGGATATGTTTCTCTTTTCAAATTGGCATATTTAATTGTGTTCTCAACCTTATTCCTACAACTATCCTCAGATGTGCGATTTCCATAATTCATGGAAATGAGGCAAGTCTTCAAATTTAATAACCGAGTGAGCTACAGGTACAACGATGTGGTAATAAACACGGCTCTCTGGTTAAACTGACAGTCGGAGGCAATCAAGCAGGTCACACATGAAAATTAATAAATTAAATGAATTAATCCCCTGAGAACAGACAGACTTTGAAATTAAAACTGTCTCACTGGTTAAGTACCCTGACAGTACAACTCTTGTCGAGCTCCGAAAACACAACACCTGACTACAAAGACAGCAGCACTTCATTTCACTTTTCAGACCTCTGACAAGCCCCAGCCATGTATCCCGTAGGTCCAGTTCAATCAAGCTCTCTAATTAGAACCATGAAGTATGTGAGGATGTGACAAAATTAACTAGATCAGCACTGATGTACACATTTGATCTGCTTTTCAACCAAATTCACATCTCAAGTGGTGTTCTGGGAAATCAAGGCTATGCCAGGCAGAATATTTGTAAAGAGAATGTGAGGAGATGTGTGAGATTTCATCACGTTCACGTCTTAACTCCACTCTGTGAGTGGACATACACGTCAGAATATGACGCACTAGATACTAGTGATGGGGAATTACCATCCACGATTCGATACGATATTATTATGATAATGATTCTTCTTCATCTGTTTTATCTAATATGATAAAGTTTTTAGTATGTTCATTTCACTTCAGCCACTCACTTTTTGCAGCAGCAGGTAAATGTATCTAGTGGACAGAAAATAACAATTGATTATATTATTTTAGTAGGCTACCTAAAGTTTAGTATGTATTTGTAATGTTAATAATGTATATAATAAAAAATGATCCTTGGCACTGTGTGACAATTCAATATTGCCACACAAAAATATGGTGATACTATGCTGTATCGATTTTCTCCCCCACCCCTTCTTGGTACCCTTCTGTGTCAGTTTTGGACGTTCTGGGATTGCGTGTCAGTTTCTGCTTGTTACATTTATTGTGTCTTTTCAAAATACACCTCAGTTTTCACAGGAAATATACAATTTCTGCTCATTACATGCATGACAAACTTTTTAGATTTATTTCCTCAGGCTCAGGCAACAAAAGTCCCGGTTAGGTCTAGAAAAAAAACAAAACATCATGGTTTGGCTTAAAGTTCACAGTGGGAACTGAGCAGTGGGCTCCTGGGTTAAAGTCCAGCGTTTGTTTGACCCATTCCTCTGCCCTCCCACCTGCCTTATATGGACTTTGTCACTCTTTACATTACAGTAGTTGCCAGTGGTATCACAAACTGGCGTCAACCAGGAAGTATCATACCACCACATCTCTCTGCATTTGTGGCACAAACGTCCATTGACAAAGTGGTACTTTTTGACGAATCGGGAGTGAGAACAGGCCATGGAGTTTTTTAAGCTAATGTAACAACCCAAGAAAATGGAATTGAATTACATTTTTTTTTTCGGATTTTGAAAAAATAGTCATGTGTGTAAACAAAGAAAGTACAGTCTGGCGATGTGGCTAAAGCAAACATCCAGTTTACTACAAATGTAAAATATAAATTGGGTTTAAAGGAACACTTAACCACCCACGTGATCATTTGTATATCAGTATATCAGTTTGGGAATCAAACCTGTTTTTTCTTGCATGTCTCTGTGGTGAGCCAAGAATCCAGGGGAAAAAAAGGCAGTTATTCTTGATCAGCTGAATTAAATGGGGGCTACGTTTAACAACAGCAAAATTATATCAAAACATCTGTTGACAAACTCTCATCCAACTCATACTGTATAATCCAAGTTTCATTTCAGTTGCTTACATTTCAGTTTTCACGCAGCCATATGCTCAGTACTTCCCAAACACATGCACTTTTGCCAAAACCTTAATATTTCAAACACTTTAACAAAAACAGCAGTGCAGCTGTGCTGCTTGTCTGTTTATGCAGAAGTCATAAAAATATTTTGCTTTAAAAAAATGAATGTGTTTGGGAAGTACTGAGCATTCAACTAGATAAATGAGACTAAGATTATACTGCACGAGTTAGTTGTATTGAGTTTTCTTGGTCCCCTCTGACTTCAGTTCATCAAGTATTTTCTGTTTTTGGATTCTTCGTTCACCATGGAGGCATGCAAGAAAAATGCCTTCTTCTTGAATTTTATGTTACACGGGGTGAGTAATTGATATGCAGATGATCATTTGGGGGGTAGCTGAGGTATTCTTTTAAATAGTCTAACTTAACGACTAGCTGTTTTGTGAATGAAATTGGGATCAGTGTTTTCTCTAAGTGCTTGTAAATGTGATAGATGTACTCGCATGCATTTTAATTATAGATTTACTTATCACAACAGCTTCAATGACAGAGCTTGTTATGATTTTTAATTGAGAAACACTGCGGAATAACAAATAGCTGATGTACCAGACGTGCTCGTGTTCAGGTACCAGACTCGTCCAAACCTCGTTACTTTCCTTTCGAGGCCATCTCCCTAAACCAATAATATGAACCCTGCCAGGCTGTAATTCTGTGAGTAAACGCTGTATACTTCACTTAGCCCATCAGAGCTTTGTTGTTGTCAAGTTTGTGGCACAATTGACTTAAGATCACACAAAACTGCTTACTCTCATTGTAATGTAATCAATACTCAATTACCAGTGAAGTAATGTGGGACCTCTGGGCCTATAACCCTTCCTCTTCCACCTCTCCTCCTGCTCCTCCTTTGATTAATGGCCTTGTGGATTTTCAAATAAGTCTGGAAAATCAGGATTTAAACTAGTAGATTTATCTTGTTTTATGGCACAATAAACTGGGTGTACATTAGCTGTGTTACGGTGAGTAACCCCCCCCCCCATCCACTTAGATCTGAACCACAGGCTGATGTAGAAAGAACAGTTCCAGGTGTTTCCCCTCTGAAGGGAACATTTAAGCTGGTCTGCAACTTGGTTCATTCAAGAAACGTAAAATTCAAGAGTTGGCCTGCATGTTTATTACAAAATACACCATTAACAGACTAAAATGACTAAAAATCCAAAAAGCATAAAACTTTATTCATCAAAGATTCTCCAAATTGGTGAAAAAACACTGACAACATGCAAAATATACAAAAACAAGTTAAGAACAATGATTGTCAGGCATTTATTAGTTAACATTTTCTGAAACATGACAGGAACAATATTGCATTATTTCCTCTCATCTATTTTTATCAAGTTGTCAATCATTCAGACAAACTATCAACAGCATTAAAAGAAACAGTTTTAGATACATGAAATATTTCGGACGACATGGCGCTGCCTTTAATGACAAACCTGAGCTGGAAGCAATGCAAACAAGTGTGAGATAAGGTGAGTGGTTATTTTTAACGTCCTACAGTAAGACTAACAGTGCAGCGTGCAGTAGAAATAATGTTAATGATTAACCATGACACTGCGTAGTGTCGGATTATTGCAACAAAAAGTGTGCAAGGTACAATCCAGGCTGACTGATAACCATGTTAATGGTCTAATCGAAATGTTTTCTTAAGGCAACTTGTGGCAACAATTCAAATTATTTGAGTGTGATGTTATCGAAATGCATGTGACTTTCAGTGCATTGTTAAAAAAATAGATTTCAAAATAACCCCTCATGAAATAAAATACATAGGATTGTCCCATAAGATGATCAACGCTGATACAGAGACATCTTCTTTCTAATAATCCTGTGCATCCACAGAGGAGTTCTGCATCCTTTCCACCAGGAAGAAGCAGAGCGTTCCAAAGAAGCCCAGGATGACCATCAGCAGGAGCTGCCACTTCAGCAGGAGGTAACCGCTGTAGAAAAACGCCACTGCTGCAAACACAGACTGATAGAGGAAAAGAGGTTTTAGATCTTTAATACATTAAATCTGCTAGGGACAGTTTAGTCGATAAAATCCTCAGTACTTGGGTAGAAAGTTCACGTTATTGCAGAAGTTTCATAATTTGACTTTGAGTTAAATTAATATTTGTTCTTATATACTGTATCT
Source organism: Epinephelus cyanopodus (assembly GCA_026686955.1). NCBI lineage: Eukaryota > Metazoa > Chordata > Actinopteri > Perciformes > Serranidae > Epinephelus > Epinephelus cyanopodus. The sequence goes on from CM048929.1 coordinate 23,414,543, forward strand.
AAATTACTGTCATGTTCAAGTGCGGCTGAAACCAGTTTTAGTAGTTGCTTTGTATAGTCAGAAATAATGTCAACATGTTTGTTTTTTAAATGTGTTAACAGTTTTTTGTCTTACTGAAAGAAAGAACTTTCTGATTTATGCAAGATTTGATTGGCTGTATTGAAATAAGGTTCCAGGTCTGTTGAATTAATGTAAAACTACAGGGCACCATCATGAAACCAAATATATAAATTTCTCTCTTTTGGTGTCTGATTTTTTATCTCAAGGAACAAAGGGCGAGTTACTCAGGGAGCAGATGTGTCTGCTGTAACAGACAAAAGACTGCAATTTAATTTCAGTTGAACTTAAAATACAACAATACCTAGGGTTTATTTCTTGTTAGAGACCAATTTTGCAGCAAAGACAAAGGGAAGATTAAGAGGCGCGTGTGGGTCTTGTTCTTTTCCTTTTTAATGGGCCTGCAGGTGAATTCATTTCATACTTGACAAGACAACATTTTAACCCGGCTTTGCTCAGCTCTGCTAACAATGCCTGAGAATTGGCAACTCGGGATTACCTGGATGAATTTGAAGATGGCAAACGCAGGCGTGCTTTGTTCAGCATAAACACAGCCTAATATGCTGTAGAGCTGTGTGTTGAAACAACTGTCCCCGAGTCCGAGCAAGAAGCTGCACAGCAGGGCAATGGATACACTGAGAGAGAAAATACAGTTCTTATAAAAACAAAGTAGGACTGTGACCGGCCTTCCCCATGTGCACTCATCCTTACTGTCTGATTGTTAAGAGAAATTGCCTACCTTGGAGTTAGATATGGTTTACTTTGGGTGGTGGTATTAAAAACGACAGGGGCGTCGTCAGGGATACTGAGGAAAATCAAATAGATAGCGACGAAATGGACGACCATCCCCAGAAACACCACAGAAGTTCGTCTGAAGCGATTGTTCTTGAACAACAACCCAAACAAGCCTCCACCTGATGAGAAAGGGCCTGTTCGTGAACCCAGTGGCCTCCGGTGACTTTAAACCACCAGAACAAGCTCTGACAGAGGAATGTTAACTCACCTACGATTTCTCCAATGCCTACCACAATCCCAGAGATCCCAATCAAGCCTTTAGCTGCTTCTCCAAAGTGTGTGGTTGCTCCGATACACGTCCCATACACTCCGCTGTAGAAAGATAGCTCCAGGCCTGCAGAACAAGGAGGGCACATTGTAGCTGTGAGCCTTCACTGGAGGTTTAGATACTCCCTGCATTAATGCATTCTCCATTCGACTTACCGCTGTACGCCATGCAGGGACTCAGGAGCAGTATAGTTTTAGTCTTCACAAGTTGCAGGATGGTTTCTGAACAGGAGGACACACAATGTACAGATTTGAATTGCTAATAAATACATATATTCCTAACACTTATATAGCTTTTTTACATGAGGATTGAGCTCAGATAAAAAATGCAGACATTGAGGCCCCATTACCCTCTGACAATTTAAATAAAATGCAGATAAAAGATAGGGAAATATTCCCTCTCAACAAGTCAAAAAGCCACATCTAAATATAAATGCAGGTGGAGGAACACCCAAGAGAGAATTTCACCCCGGCGTTTAGGGAAATTCACATTTTAAAGGAAGAAGTCCCACTAGGTTTGTTTATATATGCCTGGATGCCCTCTCTTGACATGAATCAGCGCTCATCTTCGATAAACCCGATACCTTTGAGGCAGGTGTACACTAGTCTACACGCACACAAGATACACGCAAGACAAAGAGCAATCTGATCATCCAAACAACTTGAGGGCTGCACTGAAGGCAGGTGCAAGTGCAGCACAGGTTCCTGTTGACAAAAAGAGATAAAATCTGGAGCAGGCAGTTTCTGCGTACTCACTTGTAATGCTAGGAGATTTTTATCCACATGAAAGAAATTTTCACTTGAAGAAGAAGAACACAGCCTGCCTGTGACTCTGCCTGCTACTTTCAGATTAAGAGCATTGCAGTGTGGGGGACTAGAGGTCACCGGCTGAATGCCTGGTAACATTTCTGTTAAGTCTTACACAGGCCTTTTTCTGTAATTTTTATATTCTCTCAGATGAGAAAGGTTTACACAGCAAAGTAAACACATTATCACCCCTATGGTTAACAGCTAAATACTGAATTTTAAAAAATATTTTTAAACAGACATTCTTGCCTGGGTCCAGACCTTTGGATGTGCTCACCCCAGAAAAACGGCCAACGAGTGATGCGGGGGACTCAATTAGCCAATCAACACCACATGAAGCTGTTTTCAAGCAGTGCCAGACTCAATGATAAGCACTGACAACAATGGCGAGTGCTATAGACGAGACAGACGCTCTTATTGAGGATGTCTAAAATTGACTTCCCATTATTGCCAGACATTGTAGTTTGTTTTTCTTCGCTCAGCTCCACACTTATCACCCCGGCAAAAGTGTATGTTGGCATGGTGATGCATAGGTGTGAACTTAAAAGTACATTTATTCAGATGGAAAAGTTGTTCTCTCGTGATTGGTCAGGGAAAATCGAATCCCCTGCCCACACAGAAATCTAAAGACTAAAGAGTAACATGACATTTCTGTCTATTATCAGGCAACAGACATTCATGGTCGCCCGAGGAAGAACCCTACTGACTTAAGTGATCCCCTGATTTTTGTTTAGTGCCACCTGCAGGTTAAAGTTTTCACTTATCCAGTGACATACACTCAACGGGAACTTTATTAGGTACACCTGTTCAACTGCCCCTTAGCCCAAATAGCTAATCAGCCAATCATTTGCCAGCAACTCAATGCATGCAAACATGCATGTTGCCTGTAGACATGGTTAAGACGACCTGCTGAAGTTCAAACCAAGCATCAGAATGGGGAAGAAAGGTGATTTAAGTGACTTTGAATGTGGCACGTTTGTTGGTGCCAGACGGGCTGGTCTGAGTATTTCCGAGAAATACTGGGATTTTCACACACAACCATCTCTAGAGTTTACAGAGGATGGTCTGAAAAGGGTCAGAGTAGAAAGGCAAGACTGGTTCAAGATGATAGAAAGGCAACAGTAACTCAAATAACCACTCGTTACAACCAAGGTCTGCAGAAGACCATCTCTGAACGTACACGTTGAACCTTGAAGCAGCAAAATGCCACACCAGGTGCCACTCCTGTCAGGAAACTGAGGCTACAGTTCACACAGGCTCACCAAAACTGGACAATAGAAGATGGAAAAATGTTGCCTGGTCTGATGAGTCTCGATTTCTGCTGCAACATTCAGATGGTAGGGTCAGAATTTGGTGTAAACAACATGAAAGCCTGGATCCATCCTGCCTTGTATCAACAGTTCAGGCTGCTGCTGGTGGTGTAATGGTGTGGGGGATATTTTCTTGACACACTTTGGGCCCCTTAGTACCAACTGAGCATTGTTTAAACACCACAGCCTACCTGAGTATTGTTGCTGACCTTGTCCGTCCCTTTATGACCACAGCGTACCATCTTCTGATGGCTACTTCCAGCAGGATAACACACCATGTCACAAAGCTCACATCATCTCAAACTGGTTTCTTGAACATGACAATGAGTTCACTGGCCTCCACAGGCACCAGGTCTCAATCCAATAGAGCACCTTTGGGATGTGGACAAATCTGCAGCAACTGTGTGATGCTATCATGTCAATATGGACCAAAGTCTGTGAGTACTGTTTCCAGCACCTTGTTGAATCTATGCCACGAAGAATTCAGGCAGTTCTGAAGGAAAAGCGGGTCCAACCTGGTACTAGCAAGATGTACGTAATAAAGTGGCCGGTGAGTGTATGTTTACATCTATTGGATGTTCATAGTTCCTGGATAATGAGTCCTTAAGTCTTTGGTGCTCTCCTGACTTTTCCTCTAGCACCACCATGAGGTTCACATTTGTGGTTTTGAGTGAAATGTCTCTACAGCTGTTGAGTGGACTTGGTGTAATATTTCGTGCACACAAATTTTGGCATGGACATTAGATGCAGTGAAATAGTTTTTCATCCAGGACCATCATCAGATCAACATTTTAATTTGGCCAATCACTGGTTCATCACAAAATCCTCCAGAAACTTGTGACGTTCGTAACAGTAAGCGCTACATACTCATCATCATAGTACATAGCTGGGAGTAACCCTAACATACTTTAAATTTTACACTAAAAGGAGAGAATATAATAAAAACTCACACTACTTCACAAATAGACATATAGATCTTTTCTATGATTTTAAAAATATTTTTAGTTGTCCGAGATATTTCTGCTGTTGTCTCCTGAGTCCACAATACCCACAGTTTCTCACAATGCACATTTTGTCCAGCTGTTAGCAGCTACTCGGTGTCCTTTGTGTATTGCATCATGGGAGAATAGTGTGCATCAGCACAGTGAAAAATCAATCAGGTTTTGTATGAGTACTGTTTTTTTTGGAGTATACTTCAATTTGTCATTCTTCCAGCACGATACATACTACCTGCTTAGAATGAGTGTGGATTAGGGACACACCAGCAGTCCTATTATTACATAAAGTTTGTTGTGTATCCATATCTACATCCACTATGTATATATAAATAATAAAACTTACTGAACTCCAACTTGGCATCCTGCACGGCGGTGTTTGCTCTGTGCTTATACCTAAACAGCAGAAAATAAATGAATTTTAACTTTGACAGCGCTGACATCAATTAATAGAAGTAAACTGCTCACACAAACAATGCCAAATAATAATATAGCTTCCTCTGAGTGACAAACAGGTGAAGTCATTTACAAATCAAAGACGCTGTAGCTGCATAAACATCACAAGGATTCCTGAAAATCCCAACACACTGCACAAAAAAAGTGCTTTTCACAATAAATGACGGCTCCCTATAGGCTTCTTTGTTATGCTGATGGATTCATGCACACATTCAAACTCAGCCAATAAGCAAGGATCAAACACCTGCATCTCGGAGATACTTGAAACAGCTTTTAAACACAGACTGCTGCCACAAGACAGACACAAACAGCTTTAGAGAATAAGCTTTCTCCAAAATTAGCACACTAATAAGATTTCTAGTAATTTCAGCCTCATGGCGCTTTTCACAAAACTGATTTTCTAAGTGTTAAAACACACATTTCACACAAACCATTGCACCTGGGCTTTTTTTGGCCCTCTACTTTTTCCTGTGACTTTCAGTGGTCTTTAAAGCCAGCTATATTTTTCATGATTTGAGTCAAACTTTGACCAAGCCATAAAAAGTGAAATAATGTTGGGGGGCCGTGCTCGGAGAATTTAGGGCTTTTAAACGCTGTCACTCTCAAAGAGAAACTCTCCGTCCAAGCTGCCCCAAATCTGCCTGATTGCAACCCTCCTGTATAAAGTGCGATGATTAGGCTTGACATCAAAATTGCAACGATCTGCAGAAAAATGGTCAGTCATTTATGTGAAGGACAAGAGTGATTTAAAAAGAACTGTAGTGGTAAGTCATTTTGAAAACCCCTTAAAAATTCAAGGTGGGTTATTCGAGAAAATTGTTTTTGGACATTTGTTTATAATGAAGTTTATAGCTTATAATTTTTTGAAAGGTAAATTAACAACTATTTTCATCACATTTAATCTACTATATTTGTACAATGTTGCATAAAACACAGTCAACTATTTCACTTTTTACTCATCACTTGAGTTTTGTCTCCTCTTTGTCCTTTTGCACAAGTGATTTTTGACTACAGTGAAAAAGGTGTAATTATCTAAAGGATATTCATTTACATCATAGGAGTTGAGAGCAACGACTGGCCTTCCTCTTCAGAGAGCATCTCCTCTTCATGATGGCCCTTTCTCAACACCAGGAAGCTGAGTGTGCCGAGTACGGAGACGACCAGCAGGGATAGAAAAATGTTTTTCCTGCTGCTGTCTGAGAGAGGAAGATTACAATAACCCGCTTCATTAAAGCACACATGATATATTAACAACATTAAGCTAGGAGCATATTCAGAATAACCAATCACTTGTATAATCCTTTTGGCATTTTGCTTTCATTGTCATGATAGTACATATACAGGTTTAACCCTACCTGGTATCTCCGTTCTTCCGTTCCAGTCAAGATAAATGTAAAGATTGCCAAACAACATGCTGTAAATAAGATAAAATGGGAAAACAAGTGAGAAAATTACAAAAGAAGTCAAAGAAGGTTTAATTGAATTGCATGATCATGCTCAGCAGACAGTTCTCAAAGTGTCATGAAATTATAGATGTTATGATTTAAAATTTTTTCAAGCACTTTAAAGAAGCATTTCACTACTTGAAAGATGGTCTTTTCATAAAACTGGGCTGTCTATACCATAGGAGGACACAAATATTTTTTTGACACTGGTGCTGTATGACCAGAGGAAACAGAGGAAAAGGGCTGTGGCATTTGCTTTTGATCAAGAGGTAGAAAACCTACAACTACCAGAATGCAAAGCACCACACCAGACCTGTACACGTTCCCACCGGTAGGTCACATTATGCGAGCTTGGCATTTTAACACAGGAAACTAAACAATATGGTGGCCTGCTGGTCACAAATGATCTCGACTGACAGTCTAACAGTAAGGTAAAATTTTTCTGAAAACAGTTTAGGTGAGATACAGACAACACATGGACGCAATAACAGAATCTTGGCGAATGTGTTTTGTTTCATCTCCATGGTGGCAGATATATGAGTAAGAGGGTCGTACTCTTTAGGGCAGCTGCAGTACCTACTTGAAAGTTAAAAGAAGAAGTATGCGATTCGGAACGCACCCTCTGTTTTACAGTACAGGAAACAGTATGGCGCGCATTTCCGGTTCACAAATTCTCATATTACAGCCAAACAGTGCACTAAAATATGTCTTTGAAGACAATTTACGTAAGATTTAGGCAACGCAGTAACAGAATCTTGGTTTATATTTCATCAGCACTGCTTGGTTTTACAGTTTGATTGAGTTTGGCCTGAGTTTGATCGCTTCGATCCTCTAATATATTTTTTGTGTCCGTGAAATCGCAGAAGTACAATGTATAGTTTGAGCAACAGCTCAAGAGCCAGTGAAAATCTGCCAGCGGGAAGAAAGGGGAGGTTTACCATAGTTCATTTCCACATACTGCCCAGACAGTTATTATACAGAGCTGGTTGTAAATCAGCAAAGTATCCCTTTAAGGATGAAGACCTTGTGATGTTATTGAAAGTTCAGATCAGCTACTACAATAAAACAACAGGAAACAGTTACATTTTGTTCCCTACAAATGATGCACTCACCACTTGGAAGAATCAGGGACCAGAGAAATCTTTTCTCACAGGTTTGTCATTATCACAGCAATTTGTACAGCAAGTTTTATGTCAGTCAAACCTCTGGTGTCGGACTCTGCTGCTTTAACAGCTTAAAATGTTGACCTTTTAATTAAAGTGCGCCTATTAGGACAATCAGTGTGATAATAATAACAAAAAACCCCTTTGACTATACAGTGCTATCTGAAATTTTTTTTTTTTTTTTAGTATGTTTATTTCGGTCTCATAAAAACAAATACAATAGACAAATATAAAGGTATAAATACAAAACAAAACAAATCAGAACAGAAACACAACAAGCAAAACAATTTACTTTGACCGAAAAGGTGTAGGCTGAAGCATCAGCTTATTTTGCCTACCCTTCTTAAATTAACATTTTCCGTTCACTCAATTTAAATTATTATTATTATTTTTTTTTTTATTTTTTTTTTTTTACAGAGCAACAACAAAAAGAAAAAGAAAAAAACCCTGCATATTCTACATAGAGCAGTTTATAAGCACACTGGTATTTATAAATCAGTTTTATATTTATTAATAATATTATTTTTAAATAACTTTTTGAATCTATTAAGTGTGTTGCACAGTTTGATTTCTAATTCTAGATTATTCCATTGATTGACTCCTGTAATTGATATACATCTTTGTTTCACATTTGTTCGTACTTTTGCTTTTGTATACACATGAGTCCCTCTTAGTTCATATCTACTGGTTCGGGTCTGAAACATCCTCTGGACACCATCTGGAAGCAGATTATTATTTACTTTATACATAATTTGAGCAATTTTATAGTCCACAAGATCATTAAATTTCAAGATCTGTAGGTTTATGAAAATGTGTTTGTTGAGTCTCGATAATCGGCCCTGTTGATTATCCTTATTGCTCTCTTTTGTAATATGAAAATTGGTTTTGTAATTGTTTTATACGCATGCCCCCAGACCTCTATGCAATAAGTTATGTATGGCTCAACAAATGTTCGATACAACAAATGTAATGAGTATTTGTTGAGGATGTATTTTGTTTTATTTAATATTGCAATAGATTTTGATATTTTGTTCTTTATATGATTTATATGTGGTTTCCAACTTAGTTTGTCATCCAAAATAACTCCTAAAAATGTATTTATATTAACTCTTTCTATTTCAGTATTATTTATCTTAATTTGTGTTTGATCTGAAATTCTTCGGTATCCAAATACTATATATTTAGTTTTATTTAAATTTAGTGAGAGTTTATTAATGTCAAACCATCTTTTAATCGTTCCTAGTTCTCTCTCCACTGTGTCCAGAAGGTGCCTCAGATCTTTACCAGAGCAAAGTAAATTGGTGTCATCAGCGAACAAAACAAAATGTAATAACTTGGACACATTACAAATATCATTAATGTACATAATGAATAGTTTTGGACCCAGCACAGAACCTTGTGGGACCCCACATGTGATCCTCAACAAGTCAGATTTTTCATTATTTAATTGCACATATTGTTTTCTATTGTCTAAATAATTTTTTAACCATGTATGTGCTATGCCCCTGATCCCATATCTTTCCAGCTTCCTCATTAACAAATTATGATCAATGGTGTCAAATGCTTTTCGTAAGTCCATGAACACACCTACTGTGTATTCCTTATTGTCTATTGCTGATGATATTTTTTCTGTAAGTTCCATTACAGCCATTGAGGTGGATCGATTGGATCTGAACCCATATTGATGTTCACTTAGTAAGTTTTGTGTTTCTATGAAATGATCGAGTCTATGGCTGAATAATTTTTCTAAGATTTTTGAAAACTGTGGAAGTAGAGAAATTGGTCTGTAATTTTCAAATTGATGTTTATTTCCATTTTTGTATATTGGAATGACTTTTGCTATTTTCATTTGGTTGGGAAATATACCGGTTTGGAATGACTGGTTGCAGATATGGGTCAGAAGTCTAGCTATACTATCTATAATATCTTTTACTAATGCCATATCAACATCAATACAGTCAGTAGATTTTTTATTCTTAAATGTTTTTACCACATCAATTAGTTCCCTCTCAGTTATCTTTTTAAGAAAGATGGTATTTGGGTTTATGTTAATAGTGCTTTCGTCTACATCATTTTTTACTACTGGGTTCACAATTTCCTTAGCTAAATTATAACCAACATTCACAAAATACTTGTTGAAATCATTTACAATCTCCCTTGTTTTGGTTGTAATTGATTGATTTTTTTAAATAAAATAATTTGGGTAATTTGATTTTCCAGTACTTTTATTAACTATACTGTTAAGCACTTTCCATATACCCTGTGTATTATTTTTATGCTCTTCTAGCTGTTTGTGGTAGTAATCCTTTTTATTAAATCTCATTATACTTGTTAATTTATTTTTATTTTTTATATTTATTTCAGCTTCCTTTGTTCTCAATTTTAGAAACTTTTTGTAAAGTAAATTTTTCTTTTTACAAGCATTTTCTAATCCCCTCGTAATCCAGGGCTTGGCATCATATTTCTTCTTTTTTGTTCTTTATGGGACAGTGTTTATCATATAAGGTGGTAAAAACAGACAGAAATTCTTCATATGCTTTGTTTGGATCTTTATTTAAAAAAATGTCTGTCCATCTTTGCTCCATTAAGTCCCCTTTAAGAGCTTCAATGGCTTTGGGTGTTCTATACCGAATCTTCTTGTGAGAATCAGGATTTGTCTGGGTTTGAGTCTCATATGAATACTGCACCGTTGTAAAAAAAACAGGAAGATGGTCACTTATATCATTAAGAAGCAGTCCACTTACTATTCTTTGCTCAATTGTATTGGTAAAGATGTTATCTATTAACGTTGCACTGTCAGTTGTTATTCTAGTTGGTTTTAAAATAGTAGGGAATAAGTTTACACAGTACAATGTGTCAATAAAATCCTTTGTCTTACTGTGGTCCTGTGAGTTTAACAGGTCTATGTTAAAGTCCCCACAAACAAAAATCGTTTTCTTATCATTCATCTTATACATATCAATAATTTTTTCTTTAAATAACTCAATACAGGATCCAGGTGTTCTATAGATGCAACTTATTATTATATTCTTGGTTTTATCCATGTCTACTTCTACTGTGACACACTCCATAATATTTTCTATTTGTACTGACTACTCTCTATTTTTTTACATTTTAAATCACAATTTACAAATAGTGCCACTCCTCCTCCTTTCTTATTGACTCTGTTGGTGGTGAATAGTTCATAGCCCTCCAGGTTAATATCAACTTCCTTCTCATTGTCCAGCCAAGTTTCTGAAATTGCAATCACATTAAAGGTGGGGAATTTTTTTACATAGTCCTTGATTTTAGAAAATTTCTATTCAAACTTCTGCTGTTGAAATGTATTACTGAAAATTTTTTGTCCATTATTTCTTTCTTATAAATTGTTCATCTGTATAGTACTCACAGTTGCAGTTGATGTTGTTGTAGTGGTGATTTTCTGGGTCAATACCATTCTCCATTTCATACATTTTATGTTCCGTGTATTCAAAGGTTTGTAAGTTCAATTGTTCAAAGTTCTGATGATCACTACTCATACAGCCTATTGGTGGTACTTCAACTGATTCATCATCACTTGTGTCGCTAAATGGAAAGGTATCGTCACTGTCAAGCACTGTTGTTGTGGTTATATTGTGTGTCATTGAGATATAGACATCCCTCACTCACTTGAGTAGTACTGAGATGTGAACATCCCTCACTCACTCAAACCTGTCCAGATCTGCGAGCTCTCTTACTATGCTGACTTTTGCATCCTCTGGTGTTCCATTTGTTTTAATCCACACTTTGCAATTCCTCGTCCAGGTTGCTTGAATTTCATTCGTTTCTTGAGAACCCTGGCTTGCCTTGCAATGTCAGCATTTTTCTTAGTTAGATGTTCGTTAAGATATACGTCAGTTCCTCTCAGTTTTTTGGCCTGTTGCAACAAGTTGATCTTAACTTTCCTATTCACGAACCGGATAACAATAGCTGGTTTAGCCTTGTCTTTTCTTGGAAGTGCATGGCAGGCTGAAATATTATTACTATCAATATCAATGTCTTTGGATGCGAAGAACTTAAGTACCTGTTGCTCCAAGGAGTGTATTTCCCCCTGTGTGTCATCCTCGCCGCTGTGGCCACTGGCTCCAGCTGTAACTCTGGCAAATGAGCGGTGTCTGGTGTTGAGCCCGCTCACAATCACATCATCCATCCTCGTGTATTGTTCCAGATCATCCACTCGTCTTTCTAAGTAGCTTATTTTCTCGTCTTTTTCCCTGATCATTTTCTTTAATTCACACACTTCCTTCATTAATCCAAGCAGTTGTGTTTGCTGTTTTGCCACTTTTAGAAATTTCATCTGACATGAAATTTAGAGATTGCTTGATCTCTTCCATTTCCTCACTAAACCCTGATGGCTTTCTTGGAGACATTCTGGGCCAGGTGGTGGTAGCTGCTGCCTGGACCAGGTGGTGGTGGCTGCTCCTGGCCTGATGGTGGTGGCTGCTCCTGGCCTGGTGGTGGTAGCTGCTGCCGGGGCCTGGTGGTGGTGGCTGCTGCCTTGGCCTGGGCCTGGCTGCTGCTGCTGCTGCCGGTGGTGGTTGAGCCTGGGCCTGGGCCTGGCTGCTGCAGCTGCTGGTGGTGGTTGAGCCTGGGCCTGGGCCTGGCTGCTGCAGCTGCTGGTGGTGGTTGAGCCTGGGCCTGGCTGCTGCTGCTGGTGGTGGTGGTTGAGCCTGGGCCTGGGCCTGGCTGCTGCAGCTGCTGGTGGTGGTGTTTGAGCCTGGGCCTGGCTGCTGCTGCTGCCGGTGGTGGTTGAGCCTGGGCCTGGGCCTGGCTGCTGCAGCTGCTGGTGGTGGTTGAGCCTGGGCCTGGCTGCTGCTGCTGTTGGTGGTGGTTGAGCCTGGGCCTGGCTGCTGCTGCTGGTGGTGGTGGTTGAGCCTGGGCCTGGGCCTGGCTGCTGCAGCTGCTGGTGGTGGTTGAGCCTGGGCCTGGGCCTGGCTGCTGCAGCTGCTGGTGGTGGTTGAGCCTGGGCCTGGCTGCTGCTGCTGGTGGTGGTGGTTGAGCCTGGGCCTGGGCCTGGCTGCTGCAGCTGCTGGTGGTGGTTGAGCCTGGGCCTGGCTGCTGCTGCTGCTGGTGGTGGTTGAGCCTGGGCCTGGGCCTGGGCCTGGCTCTTGGTTGAGCCTAGTCGTAGCCCAGTGGTTGTTGGCTTCTTAGTTCACAATCTCCACTTTTTGCCAGGAATCTACCCGGTTGTAGTATAAGCGTACATTTATCAACCGTAGGGTGAAGTTTTGTGTGTTAAACTTCTCAGGATTGCGAGGATTCCTGGTAGATTGACTGGGTTAGATGTACATCATCTTGGTTTACCGACTTGTTATGATGGAACGTGGTCAACTCAGGTGTAAACTGATAAATCATGAAAGACAGAAGAAGCGAACAAGGAGGACTGGACTTTTTTTTTTGGGTTGGATCAAACGCTGACTTTCTAAAAACAATAATCTGCATTTCTGCCTTTGAGGATGCTCCTTTCATTTTTATTTTAAGCTGTTTATTTGCCTTTCATGGCGAACAGGGCAGTTCTATAAAATGCTGTGATCTATTTCTGTCTTTAATTACATATCACCTAAACTGAAAAATGTAGATGAGCAATTAGTCCGCCCCAAAGCCTCAGCGAGGAATAACAGGGGTTATTCATAAAAGATAACAGCTACCGCATTCTGTGTATGTGTATGTGTGTGTCTGCAGGCTGTGAAGAACTGATTCATAAGTTTACTGTGGCAGGGATCACCACTGCAGAGTCAGATTAGCATTGCCCTATTGTGAGCTTTGGAGCAGGTGACAGCCAATGTAATTATTATACTAATTCAATTTGCATATTTTAACAAATACAAATTAGTTGTCCAAGCCAGCGTGCAGGAGCAGTGGGCTGAATACAAGAGATGAAAAGGCCAAAACTCTCACCTGCAGAAATCTGATTTAAGAGGCTGTTTTTATATTTTGCAGAGAAAAAAAACAAACGAATGACTCTGACAGATATGACAAATTGTAACATGATTTATTAAATATATTCTAAAATAAAGCATACAGTAATATCCTGTCAGGCTAAAAATACAGACCTGACAGTATTTTGGCTGCTGCAGTGTAGCTATATCTTTGATCAACTGGAAGAGTTGCATCAAACAAAAAGACATGGTGATGCGTTTTATGCACTGAATGTAATTTGGGGAAGAAATAATACAATACAGGCCACTGTAATAGCAACTTTGGGTTGGTTTAGGAAGCAAATTAGCAGGATTTTTAGATTCTCAAAAAATATATATATTTAATTCACTCAAGGCCATAGTTAAATCATTTTCAGAGAATCATACTGTGTAATCCAAGTATTAAAATGCAATACAGTTTTAGGGAGCAGTGTGTGTGATTTAGGAGGAGTTAGTTGCATCTAGTGGTGAGGATTGGAAATTGCAACCAGCTGAAACTTCTCCTGGTTAGAATTCCTTCAGTATCTATTGTTCAAGAGGTTTTTTACCATGAGCCAAATTATCTGCAGAGGTCTCTTCCTCTCCAAAACATACGGACCATGCGATTTAAACTGATAAAAAACACTGAATAAAGCAGTTTCACGCTACAAATTAGTTTCTCCAAAGCTGTTTGGCGAGCCAAGCTCCTGCTAACGCGTGTGCTTATCTTTTTTCTCTGATTAGTTAAAATTCAGATGTTCAGGAGATTTTTACAGGGAGCTGAATTATCCAAAGAGGTCTCTTCCTCCTCAAAAGAAACAGACCAGGGGCCATATTCACAAAGCTTCCTTGTACTAAACGTTGCTCCTAGTGACGAAATTCTAAGAAAGTTCTTAGAAATTTGACGTTTTCTTAGAATTTCCCCTTAGAGTTAAGACTAGGTCCTTTAAAGACAAAAGTTATTCACAGAGCATCTTAGACCTTAAAAGAGCTCCCACGGTGAAAAACTGTTAGGAGCAGGGAGGACTTCTAAGAGTTTCTTATGCAGAAGAGGAAATGGTGGAAACACAAAGAGGTCAGAAATATTCTTCAAGTGCTGACTGACAGTGAGTAAATGAAATGCTACAGATTAGATCGTGCGGGAATAATATGTGTGGTTGATGTGATTAGGGATATGCACACACTCTCATCTAGGGCTAGAACGCCAGAAATAAAATGATCACAACACTTTCACAGTTCATCTTATTTCCACTGGGTGTCCACACCTTGCAGGCTCACAAAAAGGCATGTGTCTCTGACAACCAATCACATCTGTTAAAAGAGAGCATCATACCTAGCAATGTGGTTAACAACACCTCCTCGCTAAGGTAATAGTTTCTGTCTTTCCTTGCTCAGAGCTGTTCTGAACTGAACTTTCCTAAATCACTCCTAAGCTTGAACTGCTTAGTGAATTTCTTAGGCTAAGTTAGGAGCTCTCTGAGAGTATTCTCAATGTCTCAGTGCTCGTGAATACGGTCCTAGGTGATTAAAACCTTTAAGAACACTGAATTATACAGTTTCATGTTAAAAAAAAAACCACTTATCACAGAGGGGCTGCTAACCATGGCGGCTGATGCAATAACATGAAAATGTCATCGGCCCTATCAAGAGCCACTGTTTGGTTTGTCGGTTTTGTGCAACTGTAGAAACATGGTGGACTCGGCGGACAAGGACACACTCCCTGTATGGAAATGGACAGCTCATTCAAAAACACAGTGAGTCTCATTTTCAGGTGATTATACGCTAAAGAAGACATATTTATTGTATTCCTTTTCTGTCAATATACCCCCCTAAATCCTACACACTGAACCTTTAAATGAAGTACTACTCAGAGGTAACTGTATTTACACTTGCATCTGTTTACCACTGACAGACTGGAGCGTAATATCTCAGTAGCTGCATACCTGCACTGCAGGAGACCCCAGAACACCCCTGTGTTCCTGTTGATGGTGGAAGCCTCTGAGTTCTCCACCAGAAAGTGTCCTTGAGCGGTCCAGAGCACTGTAGGAAAAATGAATAAGAGCGGTCATTTGAGGGGAAAAAAAAATTAACCAGTCAATTACTTGCCCACACAAAGTGAAAAATTATCTTTCTGTGTTGGTAAGTAATGCATGTAACCACACAGTAGCCCCGGGACATGATGAAAATTCATCACACTGCAATGATTTGAGACCACATTAAAAACAGCCCAATCATTTTTCTTCATTTTTTTCAGTAGCTGCTCTCTCAGTGTTTTCTCTAACATCTGTGAACAAGCTCAAAGTGCGCACTATTTACAGAAACAGCTCCTAACCCATTTAAGGTCTAATTTGGGATCTACTGTTTATACGCATCAACACATCCCAGTCATGATAATCCCTGTATGCATGATTAAACACTATTTGGATTTTAACAGAGAAACTGAGCTTCAATAGGCTGCAGGAACCAAGTTCAACTATTTACGTGTATTTTTTGTAGTACCTAGTATGTGCCAAACCAAAAAAAAGAGTAAACATGCCTATTCTAAAATAATTACAGCCTAAGATAGAGCTGAGATGATAAATTGAATTATACTTTAATTGTTTCTGTAATGCTGCCGTTTCACCCTCTCAGATGTGAGGTTTGGACGCTTTTCTTTGTCATGCCTGGTTGTCTTTGGGATTTGGAGATAAAACAAAACATTTGAAGATGTCACCTTCAGCTCTGGGGAAATCATAATTGGCATTTTTCACAATTTTCTGACATTTAATAAACTAAATTATTAGTCAAGAAAATAGCTGTCAGATTAACCGATGATGAAAATAATCGCTAACCCTACTGTTAGCAAAAATACGCAAAACAAAAACCCAGATATCCTGTTAAATTAGAGTAAATGGGACTTATATTAACTTAAATAAGATATCTTAATTTAAATGTACAACGGAGAGTTATCTCAGATGACTGTAATTTTTTGCTTTATTTTTTCCTTAAAGTTTAATAATTACTGCATCAACTATATAATCCACATGCTGTTGCACACATGCATTTAAAAAAAATATAGTAACTTTAACATCATTGTAATTAGAACTCAGCATCAAGTAATTGACATGTTTGCATCTATTTTTTTAAATTATTCATTAGTGACCAGTATTCCAATGTTATACTTCTATTTATATTCATATTTATATTTATTTAATGGGTCATTCACACCACTATGCACTTTAAATACCAGACGCCTCTTTGTCCAGGGCTCTGCTGGAACTGTCCTCTCTTATATTATACATCTCTTATATTCTACATTCTGCATGTGTGCTTTTATTTATCATGTATGTGTATGCATATGTGTGATGTTTATATATTTTTTCTATCTTTTTATCTTTATATTTTTATACTTGTACATGCCTGATGGCACCTTGGGGTTGTGAAAAAGCACGACTTCTTTTCCATGCACTCTGCATGTAGAAATGACAATAAAGTTGAACTTGACTTAAGTGATTAACTGATTGTCAACAATTAAATTAATCGTCAACAAATCTGATAATCGATTAATAGGTTTGAGTCATTTTTTAAGTAAAAAAAAGGTCAAATTCTCTGATTAAAGCTTCTTAAATGTAAATATTTTCTGGTTTCTTTACACCTCTATG
Source organism: Epinephelus cyanopodus (assembly GCA_026686955.1). NCBI lineage: Eukaryota > Metazoa > Chordata > Actinopteri > Perciformes > Serranidae > Epinephelus > Epinephelus cyanopodus. Next base: position 23,431,394 of record CM048929.1, read on the forward strand.
ACATTAAACTGACTGCATTTGGGTTGTGGACAGTTTGACATTTGAGATTTCAGGACGTCATCTTGTGCTTTGTGAAACACTGGTCAGACATTTTTCACTATTTTCTCACATTTGACAGACCGAACGACTATTCGATTCATCATGAAAATAACTGACAGATTAATCCATAATGAAAACAATCATTAGTTGCAATCCCTAGTTGTAACCAGTGTTGTATAAAAACATTTTCATATCTAGTGGAGGAACTTACTTGCTGCTCCTACGCCGATCAGCACAGAGGTGAAGTAAAAGGACCATGTTGAGGGGTTGATGAACACAGCAATGTACCCACTAGACAGACATCAAGCAGAACAGCAATGACCAACAAGTTTTAGCATCTTTTTGAACAGCCCTTTGTATGATTACCATGACAGTGTTTACCTGTAGAGTATGCCACTCAAAAACATAGTAATCTTTGGTCCAATTACTGCAACGACTGTCGGTGCAAGTAAATTGGAGAATGAAAAGACCCCATAGATGATTCCAAGACTGTAAAGGAGACAACGAGGATTATTATTCCACTTTATAATGCACTTGTTTATTAAAATGAGTGTGTCTTTCTTCAACCTGAGCTGATGATGTGCATGAACCTGCACCTACCTGTGGTACCCACTCCCAGTGAAAGTGTCATTGCGCAGGCTTTTCACCACAGTTTGCTGAGAGTAAGATGAAAGCAGACGGTTAGACTGGACAAAGTGGGTCCTAATGTCCTCAAGTCATTCATCCGGTTTGATAATTTCACTGACCATTGAGGAAAATTAGAAACACGAGATACAGCTCTGACTGGCCTGTTTCCCACTGCCTATTAGACATCTGCAGATGGATTCTTTTGGGTCCTCTTAAAACAAACTCCCATCATGCAAGAGGGTAGTTTTATAAATTGAACAAATGTACAAACATAGAAATGTACAAACAGTTTTAAGAGCAGATTATGTTGGGAGTTCGGAGTAAGTTTTACAGAGCTGGGGACAGGAAATCTGCTCCATCCATTCACAAAATCTCAGCAGTGTCTGCAGACTGTCAGAAAATGCACTTTAACATGCAGCAGAGGAAACAAATGCAACTACAGTAAGTTGGAATAAAAGGTTTGGATGTGTATAAGCCCAGTAATAAAGTTTTACTTACTTCAACATTCCCTAAAGTGGTGAATGCAGTGAAAATAAACAAAAACCCAATTCCCAAAATCACAACGTTGAAAGTCCTCCTGTCTGCCATGCTGTTTTTTTTTTTTTTACTTCTTACTCGCCCTACAAATACATTATAAACTTATAGCCGCTGGTGATGTCCTCCTGTCGACTCATGAGAACTCCAACTCTAAGAAAGACTTCCATACGGATTCATTATCGACTCGCACAAATCCATTTGAACAAAGTCGCGCCACCAAAGCTGACCGTGTAACTGTTTAGTTACACTTTAATGCGCAAACAACAGGAGTGAGAGGGCAGAGCAGCAGCGGAGAGTGTTGGGACACAGGCAGCAACAGGGCAACACTGTTATCTGGGCACTTCCCTTCTATCATGCTAAGTACGCATGACAACTTGTGACTGTAATTACAAGCCAGTTTTTGCGGTCTTCCTTGTTCTTGGGCTCCTCCGTCATGGTTTTCCCTCAGACGCTCCAGCTTCCTCCTCTTCTTCTTGTGCAGCCTCATTTGCGGCCGTTTAGTCTCATTTAGCTTTTGCTGCCTTCCAGAGGTAACCGGGAGGAACATGCTCCCATAGAGAGCAAAGCAGGCTGTGATAATGAAGACTGTGGAGCTTTGTTTGGCCAGGGGCCACTTCTGCAAACTGACAGGAACCCTTGAGCCAGTTAACAAACATTAATAAAATTTGTGATATAATGAATAAATGAGGCAAACTCAGTCGCAGCATTATTTTATTTTATTTTGTCTTATCTTATCTTATTTATTCAGTTGTACTCTGGCACCTTATTTACACTCAAAGTAGGAAAAAATGGCCAGTGTAAATCCATTTATTTCCATTGGGAACTAGAAAACAGTTGATGGGCCACGTGGCGCCTCATGGACTTTAAGTTGAGTATCACTGTATTAGCATTACTGTCAGTGGTGGAAACTAATAAGTAAAGTAAGTAAGTAAATTTACTCAAGCACTGTACTTGAATACAATTTTGAGGTATAGGCTACTTTTCTTCTGCTTCTTTCCACTTCTACTCTACATTTCAGGAGGAAATTGTACTTTTTAATCCACTTGGCCTACTGCTATCCCTCTTATTTGATATATTTAGTTGCTGCTAGATAAAATGAATAAACGAGGCAAATCCAGGCGCAGCAGCCCAAAACAGGTCAGGTATATGCAGGGGCGTTTCTGGGATTTGAGGACATTTTGGGCTCAGGCCAGACTCTACCCTGGCTTTTTTTTTTTTTTAATAAACTCTATTTTGAAAAACTAATCCTTCAGTGAAATCAACACAGAGATATAGAGTATGGTGGTGATGTGTGGTAGGCTACTGTAAGATTGTTGTTTTAAAAGTTATTTTAGGGAATTTCCACCATGTCCATCAAAGACTTTCTGTCTGGATGGGAGTTTCTGTCAAGGCTTGAGAAGGCGAGGGGGTTTCAGTTTTAATTTACCATAGTTGGAAATGTTTCACAGAATCCAATAGTTGGCGATAATGCATAGTTTAAAATCCCAAACGTCATACAATAAGGAGAAAGAAGAAAAAGTCATCCAATAGCCACTGAGTAAAGTGCCACCTCTCGGTGTCTGTAAACTCTATTTTGATATATATTTTTTCTCACTCTGGCACCTTATTTACATTAAAGTAGAAAAATAATGGCCAGTGTGAATTCATTTATTTTCGTTGCAAATTCGAAAGTGGTTGATGGGTAGGCCCATCAGGCTTGTAGGCTGTAAGCTGAGTATCACTGTGTGGTACTATCAGTGGTGGAACGTAACTAAGTCTATTTACTTGAGTACTGTGCGTAAATATAATTTTGGGTGTAGCATACCTACTACTGCTACTTTCTTTGCTTCTTTCTACTTTCCCTCTATGGTTCAATGGAAAATTGTACTTTTTCTACTATCCCACTTATTTGATATATTTAGATGCTGCTGGCAGATTCTGATTCATAATACAATACAAATAATCAACAATACATTATGATGGTTTATTAAACATGAATATATAGGATAAGAGTATTGATCCCTTGGTGAAATTCACAAGCTATTCTACAGTATAACCTTTATAGCCTGGCCTCGCTGCAACATAATGATGTAGCCTACCGAGTAGGCTATTATATTCAGTAATATAATATACATTACTCTGGAATGAGCCATCCTGAATAAAGAGTACTTTATACCTTAAAAATATATTGATGCTTTGCACTCTTACTTAAGACTATTTCTACACTGTGGTATTGCTAATTTTACTCAAGTAAAAGATCTGAGTACTTCTTCCATCACTAATGACTGTTTTTATTGCACCGGGTAGACAATATTAAGAAACTTAATTTACTTGCACTGTTTCACAAAGAGCTTCACAACCACATCTTAGCCACTGATGTAACTTTCAGCAAGTTTTTATTACAATATTAAAACAATGTGATTCCCATGAACTGACTGATAATTAGAGGGAATTTCATGACAAAGCTCAGAACTGTTATTATAATCACTAGCCTGAAATTCTCACTTAATGAAGAGAACCATAAAACAATGGCGAATAAAATGCAATTATCCTGAAAGTTCACGTAGGAAATGCATGTAACATTAACAGTCAAATGAGTTGTATTTTAAAGCAGTAGGCAAAAGAGAGTTTTAAAAAATCATTATTTGTTCTCAAACGTTAGAAAGGATGTGAGGTTTAGGTCATATGAACCCATAACAAATCTGAAATTGTTCAACCTGCATATTAGATCATTCTTTTTGGTCTTTTTGTCAACATTTGTGGCACAATTTTTAGATTTATAGCCTACAATTAAGTAGCCTTTATACCAAAAATAGTTAGCCAGTTTGATATCCAATTATCATGCATACATGAATCAAATTATTGTAATGTCAATAAAAACTAATCATTCAGTGAAATCAACACAGAGATATAGAGTATGGTGGTGATGTGTGGTAGGCTACTGTAAGATTGTCGTTTTAAAAGTTATTTTAGGGAATTTCCACCATGTCCATCAAAGACTTTCTGTCTGGATGGGAGTTTCTGTCAAGGCTTGAGAAGGCGGGGGGGGTTTCAGCTTTAATTTACCATAGTTGGAAATGTTTCACAGAATCCAATAGTTGGCGATAATGCATAGTTTAAAATCCCAAACGTCATACAATAAGGAGAAAGAAGAAAAAGTCATCCAATAGCCAGTGAGTAAAGTGCCACCTCTCGGTGTCTGCTCCTGCTGCCACAACAACAGAGAACCTTAGCATAGCGAGAAGGTTCTGTACCACTCATTTCCGCGTTTGCCGAAAATTCCCGGATGTAGCTACACGACATTAGTTCGTGTTTTCAGCTATTGCGATTAAAATATTTGTTTTTCCGCTGGATGGATTTATTTGACTACATTATTGCGACACAGTATTTGCTTAATGATAACTACGACTGCTTTTGTACAGAAAACTTTAGTTGCAGACATTTTCGAGTGCGCATGCGTATTTCCATTGCGTCTTCCTGTCCACTGGTTAACTGAAACTAGAAACGTTTTAACGTCGTAACGGTGAGTAAAACTGTGTTTTCTGCGCCATTTTGACAAATTATTGCTTTTCTTCTGTTTAGTTTGTTGTCACGCGTAAATGCGCGTTTGAACGCGACTTTCATTGTGGTCTACGGCTTCTTAGTGAATATCCGATATCATCCCGCTGTCTGTACTCTCTTTGCCTCAACCTACAACAGATTGTACACAATCATCATGGCGACCCAGGATGGTGGGTATTGAGAAAACACAGCAATATTTCTTTACATTGAGCCTGAATACTGTCAGTCATGTAACACGTGTTTGTAACTGGCATGTTAATCTAAAACGCCATTAATGCCTTGTTATGTAGATACGCGTTTCATGTAGCGGTTATCTTTAAATGTTGCCCAGTGTTGCAGCTAACGTTAGCTAAGTTAACGTCAACGATTGCTAACAGCAGTCAAATTTAGCTAAATTCAATGAGGGCTGAAGTTAATTTAAGAATATTTAACCAGTGTTGGGTTTGAATCGGTTAACTGTTGCTGTCAAATAGTCAATTAAACGTGGATATTTTATTAATGCTAACGACGGAGTATCAAGAAACAGTTTGGCACGTTAACGATACCAGTTTTGTAACCAGTGAGGCCAACCGTATCACAAGATGCAGTGTTTTTGCGAGTACGTATTTAATATCAGAAGCCATGTCTGTTTCTGTTCAGGCGTCGTTTGCTTTTATTTATCCCCACACACAACATACAAGTAAGAGTCGCTGCCTCTATGAAAAATATAAGCGATGGAAAGAGCTAGAAAAACCACGAGAGAGAGAGAGATAGATGGATAGATAGATAGAGAGGGGGGTGAGCAGAAAAACGAAAGTGATGTTAGACTACATAAACTGTCGACTCATAGTTACACTAAAACTCATGCAACTTATTGTGTGGTAGTAACATCATGGGCAAATGCACATGTAAGAAATATAATCTGCTTTGTACTTCAAAAGAGAACCCCAAGAATTGGAAATAAAATAAATAAAATCTAACTAACCCCCTATTTATTAAATTAAAGCCTCTAACTCGATTTAGCAGATATTAAAGTTGTACAAGTGATGTTTACAGTCAGAAATAAAATTAGTAATTGTCAATATGACTGAAGGGGAGTGTGTGATGTGTAAAGAACAAAACAGGTAAGCTGGTTCTCCCCCTTTCAGGTCCACACACATTTTGTCCCCCAGTATATATATATATAAATTATTGTGCTGCTCTATTGTTGTATTTCGTAAAGGAGTGGTAATGTTTCATGTCTTAGTGGAGATGGTTATTAATTCAGGCCGGTATAAAACACTGCAGGAAACACTTTAATATATTAAGTCATTGCATTTCAGTTAAAGGGGTGAATTGATGGAAAGCGAGGGACTGAAAAGTTAAAGCACACTTTTAAAAAAATGTAGTTTAATTTACATGATCAATTAGCATGATAGGAATACAGTAGCCTGTGGTTGTGTGCTGTTTGTGTTTACACCAATCAGGTCGTGTATTGCTAGAGGGGAAGGCGTAATGTGTTCAGTGTCAGTCTACACCTTTCAGGCTGATAGAAAATATTTTTTGTCGTGTTATTATTTTCTTCTGGGCTGTTTTGTCGGAATTAATCAATCCGTTGTTTTCACCTCTTTGTTTGTAGCATTACTCACAGGCTGGAATACATTTCAATTTCAGTTTCACAAACCAAGTGAAACTTTGCTTCACGTGGCCGTATTTCATTGTGGTTACTTAACACAAAGACGAATAGATATCGCTCTTGTGTGGACGGCATGTACTGTACACTGTTGAAAGGTGATTATCACAAGGCCTAAGACATGCCGCATGTGTATCTCTGAATATTTCCATTTATGTGGAACATACTGTTCTGAGAACCAACAGCTTCGCGCTAAGCAGCTACATAGAATTTCACTGAATGGATTCAAATCAGTATTTTCTTGCTCTTCCAGGAAGTGAGGAGGTCATAATGGAAACCGAGGCAAAGCCAAAAGAAGCTGAAGCACTGGGTGAGGATGCTGAAAAAGGTGACACAGAAAGCACGGCTCAGACAGCTGCAGGAGACACCACAACTCAGGACTCTAGTATTAGCAATGGCGACGATGTAGACGGCGACCAGGAGACGGTGGACTTGAAGATTATCTGGAACAAGAATAAGTATGATCTGAAAATTCCTGTTGATAACACCGGAGCCAAACTAAAAGAGAGGATTCACTCACTCACTGGTAAGAACGCTCAGTAGTTTACCTTCAACTTAATTGTATAGAGTGATCTGAGAAGAGTAAGAATTTGAGATTCTTTGTCTTCCTAGGTCTTCCACCTGCAATGCAAAAAGTGATGTACAAAGGGTTGCTTCCAGAGGACAAGACGCTACGTGAAATAAAGATTACAAATGGTGCAAAAATAATGGTGGTAGGATCTACAATAAATGACGTATTAGCTGTGAATACACCCAAAGAGGTCATTCAGCAGGAAGTTAAAGCTGAAGAGAACAAGAAGGAACCTTTATGCAGGCAAAAGGTGAGATATAAAACATTCTGCAGAGTAGAGTAAAATATTTATGGAATTTTGTGATATTAAAAATTCACTGTTATTTCAGCAACACAGGAAAGTTTTGGACAAAGGTAAACCAGATGACATAATGCCATCTATTAAAGGAACAAAGGTGAGAGAAGATTAAGGGAGGTCTGTCCCTGTTTCTGTTTGACTTGTGTTGATTGCCTCAGCTGCCCAAAGCTGTTTTTGCAGATGTATCTTAACTATATGATTTTAACAAGAGACACAAAGACTTAACTGCTTTTTCCTGCCAACAGGAACGATTACCAACAGTGCCTTTATCCGGAATGTTTAACAAGTCCGGAGGAAAAGTTAGACTTACATTCAAACTGGAGCAGGATCAGTTGTGGATTGGAACAAAGGGTGAGATCACAGCTGGCCTCATTTTTTGCTAAATTCACCGCAGCACAAACATGCTGATGATTAAATTCTCTTTATGTTTGTGTGTGTTTATCTCTGCAGAGAGAACGGAGAAAGTCCCAATGGGCTCCATTAAAAACGTAGTGTCTGAACCCATCGAAGGCCACGAGGACTATCACATGATGGTAAGTGCTGTTGCTGCTTCCTGCATGTCCGACGTACTGTTTTATAAACAGTCATGATGCCAATTGCTGCGAGGCTGACACAAATCATGCACATCGGTCACAGAACAAAGTCAAAATTAAGAAGGACTGGTTTAGGATATTTGCATAGATCAAATCACATTGTTTGTTTACAATAACTTGTGTGTAGAAACCTCCCACATCCTGTGAGCAAACACTGCTTCAGTTGGTTAGTTTTTAGCCCCCTAAAATAAGGCCTGCCTTAAAAACATCTATATCAGTTTAAGCATACTCTTTATATAGAATATATTCATGCTTTACCTTGCTGTCAGACAGCCTTTTCTGACAGGGAACTAAAGCCGCTGTCTCAAAGCCGCCAGACTCCATCGACAAAAACAGTCATTTTTAGAGCATTGGGGTTATTGGTCATTGATTGGTTACTGTGTAAGGTAATGTAAAGGAAATATTCTAAATAAGGTGTACACTAAGGGCCGTTACATAGTCGACGCACACAACACGAGCAAGCAACGCACTTCCTTTCATAGACAACACATTGAACGTAAGCGACACGGGCGACACTTGAAATGCAATACATCGCTCGCGAAATAGGGTGTTGCAGAGTCACCAGCTAGTACTGCCATTTTATTAGAGTGCTGTCATATAAATGGAGTGTACCCGTACGAGTTTGCAAAGTTTTTCCTCCTCACCCGCCATATTTCATACCTGCTTCTTCTGTGAATAACAAAAAGTGGTTAATTTCAAGTACGTTGCTTGCAATATCACCCTTGCTGGCATGCATTGTATTACACGCATCGCTGCGTCGCATATTAATTTTTTTTTTAACATTTTGAGATGCAAGCACACATCATGGCAGCCAATGTGTTCGCGTCTGCGTGCCTTTTTGTCCACTATGAAACGGCCCTAACACTGATATTGATTATCTTAAGTAGCTAAATTACGTCCACAGCAGTACGCTACTTAGCTTCTGTGCTGGCAGATTTGGTTTATCAGAGACAGTAGCAAAGCAACACAGTGCAGAAAATTAGCACAGCAGAAACACCGGATAGGTCGGACTTCTGTGTTTAACCATTTATGTCAGAACATAACAATTGCAGAAAATGACAACAGATATTAGCATGTTTGCTAATTTTACTAAACATCACAATTGAAACAATTGGCAGTTGTTGACCTGGAAGTAATTATTGTTAGCATGACTTCACAATGATCTGGTGTATAGGGACCAGCTAAAGGACAGAGCAGATTTATTTTTTTTTGTAGTATGATATATTTAGACTGGTTAAGCTTTGTCTATAAAGGATCTTTTGTGTTAGTGAACAGTGCAGGTTGAGCTGCTCACTGAAGTCACTGTAATATGTGTGCATCAGAGTGATGGGGGTCATCGTTTGCTGTTTTGGGCTCTGCAATGGAGTGGGAAATGTCAGTGCTTTCTCTAGATTGACCTTTTTGTCTGAAGGCACTTGTGTTCTTCTTTGTCAGTGAGATGAAAACTCCAGCACAAGTACCTTAATTGAATCGGGTGGTCTCACGGAGCTCGGTATGATGAGTTGATGACTCTTTCAGCCGAATAACTGATGTGGATTTGACCTTGATAGTTTGAGTGTGAAGTAAACAGGACCAGATATGTAATCTGATACATTTAAATTTAGTACAGACTTGCTGTATAATGCTGTAAGTGTCACAGCAGTGGGCCACAAGTGCGTTTAAGCGAAAATGACTATCAGTATTTAAAATCTAAGCTACTGTGTGAGTGGAAATTTGAGGGAATTTCCATATTTTCTTGCTTCCTTTTTGCTGCGGTTTACTTCCACCTCCCACTGTCTGAACACGTAGATTGGCGAGATCGTACTGTGTCGCCAATAAAAATGTGTGGGAGTTTATTCCTGTACAATTCAGCTGTCTTGATACAGCCAAAGTGGCAGCTACTCGCTCAAAGCATGTTCCTGCATCACTGAGGAGGAGATGTAAGAGGAGATGAGAATTTAAATGTCAGTGGGCAGCAAGCTTTTTTTTCTTACAAAATAGTAAGCCCATCATTGATAGTGATCCACCCTATTTACTTTAAATTTTGAGGTTAAAAATAGGGAGGTATGGAGTAATTCAGTTGTTATGTTTGCATTTCAGAATGGCTTTCGGAGTAATTAATAAGGTTGTAATGGAAAGGTCTCATAAAGGCAGCATTTTGATTCATTTAAAAGCATTGTTATATCATCATTCCAGTTGACCTTATTTGACATTGTTAAATCTCATTTAATACCTACACATGTCATGTGGATTTGCATCTATCACTAAATTTGCTTACCTTTCTCCCCCCTCTCATAGGCTTTTCAGTTGGGTCCAACAGAAGCGTCTCAATATTGGGTCTACTGGGTGCCTGCACAGTTTGTCGATGCAATCAAAGACACAGTCCTTGGAAAATGGCAGTATTTCTAATGTGCCTCTTTTTTTTCGGAACTGGGTTTGAGTGTTGGAGCCAATGAAAAAAAAAATGAAACTGGAGTCAGCAGCGAGGCTTAAGGAACTTCTTGGAATACATTCAGAGGAAAACGGACGGATTGCCTGTGGACTAATCATATTGTTTTTAGGTTTAAAGTGCACTATGTGGCAGCATAACATTTCTCAGCCCTGTTGATCATTCAAAGTTTTCAGCAAATCCAAGGGAAAAATGATGAAACAATTGTACAGAAATTGCTAACACTTTTCTTCAGTTATTCTTAAAGAAATAAAACTTATTTAATGAAATGAATGCGCTGGGGGAGTGTTGTTTGTCTTTTCTGGGTTCAGTTTTGCATCCTCACAAATGTAACATTACTACATTTAGTTTGTTATTTAATTACTTTGTGTTAGGAACCAAAGTTTTACATGTTTGAACAATGCAGGTCTTGCCAGTCTCTACAAAACTCTCATCTAGTGAACAGCAGACAGGTCCTGCCCTAAATTGTGGATTAGATTACAGTCTGGGCCTGGCCATCCCAGAACTTTATTATTGGCCTTTTAAAGGGTTGTTGTCATGCTGGAAAATAAATCTCCCAAGTAGCAGCTCCTTGCACACTGCAGCATGTTTTCCTGCAGGGTTTCTCTGTGTTTACAGGGCCCTCCAGCCCGCTGTGATATGTGGTGTTTGGCTTATATTAAACATAGCTGTAAGTATGATGGCCAGCACTGTGTTTCAATGTATCCCACAAAGTGCTTTATTCAGCAGAACACCTCTTAACTGAGGAAATAACACTGGCTGTAAAAAAAAAAAATCCATATTAGGCCACTATTTCAAACTTTTATTTCCTTGGTTATCACTGATGTAAGTAAAACTAATGTGATAAAGCCCTGTATCACAATTATTTCATGACTTGCAGGGTTAATTGGGGTATTATTATGAGACAGCATGACAGGTAGATAAACAACCCTGTGTTTTAATACATGAAGGCATGCTTAAAAGCAACTCAGTGTTTTTTAATGAGTGGCACAACTTGCCTGTGCAGTTATTTTTAGAGCAGTATTTATCTCAGCAGTGTTCATCAAAGTGAAAGGATGTTTGAGCTCCCTACTGGTGTTTCAGCAGTAGTCATTTATCCTTTTAATCTGCAGTTCGCTATTGAGAGTTTTTAATAAATAAATAGATTTTAATAAATAGAAATGCACTGAAGTCCAAATCTAATAAAAGACAAAATAAGTTAATGTGAAACCACGGGTTGCAGGTCTTGTGATCGTTTAAATTAAGTGTTATACTTGGAAAGAGTTTAAAAGGGGAAAAAAACACTAAAACGGTTTAATAATAATAAGATTTCAAAAACAACTCCTGACTTGACTTATCTCAAAAAGGTGTGGTAATGCTTTTACTCTGAAGGATTCCACACCGGAACTGAGGTTGTTGCTTCCGGGAAGATACAGCCACAAGTTCCGGTAAATGGCTTGGCGGGACGCGGTTTATACAAACATTTCGCCCCTTCAACCAGCGGTGAAGGGCAGCAGCAGGCGGTGATGAACAAAACAGGCAGCACAGCCGGAGGCAGGCAGCGCCCGCCGCCGGTTAAAGTGCTGTCCGGTCAGCTGAGGACAGCAGAGAGCCGCGGGACAGCCGACAGCGGGGATGGGTTCGCGGTCAAACTGGGCAGGGGTCGCACTCTGCTGGTGTCGCTGGTGTGGATGCAGGGGACTGTAATGGATGTCCAGCTGGACAGAAACACCGCGCTGCTGATGGATGAGACAGGGACGTTTGCTGTTCACGGTGTCAACAACATCCCGAAAGGAAAACCATGTTTGTCCCAAGGTAAATTTGTTTTGTGAATCGTCAGTAAACCCTACAAGGACTGCACTGATTTTATGTTTATAAGTTACATGTTCTACCTTTCTTCAGAAATACACCAAACCACAGGTCATTACATTATTTAAAACTGCTGTTCTTTTAGGCAAAGAGGAGCAACTGCCCCGAGGGCCCAGGCCAATACTCTGGCTGTTTTATGTTTTATACTATGACTTTTTCCCCGCATACTATACTATGACATTTCTTTATCATACTACACTATGACATTTTTATCACATACTATACTATGACGTTTTTATTTCATACTACACTATGACATTTTTATCACATACTATACGATGACATTTTCTTTCATACTACACTATGACGTTTTTATTTCATACTACACTTTGACATTTTTATTTTATACTACTGTGACATTTTTATGGCATACTATACAATGATATTTTCATTACACACTATACTATGTCTTTTTTGACGTGCTATACTATGACATTTTTATTTCATAATACACTTTGACATTTTTTTTCCATACTATACTATACTATGACATTTTCAACATACTATATTATGACATTTTTATCACATACTATATTATGACATTTTTTATATACTATACTATGACATTTTCTGACATACTATACTATGACATTTTTTGACATACTGTACTGTGACATTTTATCACATACTATACTATGACATTTTTTATCACATACTTATACTATGACATTTTTTACATACTATAATATGACATTTTTATCACATACTATGCTATGACATTTTTACATACTGTAATGTGACATTTTCTGACATACTATACTATGACATTTTTTGACATACTATACTGTGACATTTTATTATATACTATACTATGACATTTTATCACATACTATACTATGACATTTTTTACATACTATAATATGACATTTTTATCACATACTATACTATGACATTTTTTATATACTGTAATGTGACATTTTCTGACATACTATACTATGACATTTTTTGACATACTATACTGTGACATTTTATTATATACTATACTATGACATTTTATCACATACTATACTATGACATTTTTTACATACTATAATATGACATTTTTATCACATACTATACTATGACATTTTTTATATACTGTAATGTGACATTTTCTGACATACTATACTATGACATTTTTTGACATACTATACTGTGACATTTTATTATATACTATACTATGACATTTTATCACATACTATACTATGACATTTTTTACATACTATAATATGACATTTTTATCACATACCATACTATGACATGTTTTACATATTATAATATGACTTTTTTTTTCATACTACAGTTTGACATTTTTATTTCATACTATACTATGACATCACATACTATACTATACTATGACTTTTTTTTCATACTACACTTGGACATTTTATCACATGCTATATACTATGACATTTTTTTTGACATACTATACTATGACCTTTTTACATACTGTAATGTGACATTTTTATTTTATACTACACTATGACATTTTTATCACATACTATAACATGACATTTTATTACATACTATACTATGTCTTTTTTGACATGCTATACTGTGACATTTTTTACATACTGTAATGTGACATTTTTTGACATACTATACTGTGACATTTTATTATATACTATACTATGATATTTTATTATATACTATACTATGACATTTTTTGACATGCTATACTATGACATTTTATTACATACTATACTATGACATTTTTTGACATACTATACTATAACATTTTATTATATACTATACTGTGACATTTTATTACATACTATACTAACATTTTTATCACATACTGTAACATGACAATTTTTCACATACTATAATATGACATTTTATCACATACTATAACATGACACTTTTATTTTATCCTATACTATGGTATTTTTATCACATACTATACTGTGACATTTTTATTATATTCTATACTATGACTTTTTTTTGACATACACTGAGATTTTACAGGACATACAAAACTGTTCATTTTTATGACGTACAGTAAATATTATGACATTTTTTATGACATACTGTACAATGAATTTTACGTTACCTTGAACCTTGCACTGGGTTAATCACTCAGTTCATTCTCTTGTGCTTTGCTCCCACTGCATCTATTTGAATAATGTTGCACTGATATACTAGTCCAAGGAGTTATCACAGACTAAGACTGTTTAGCTGTGCTGTTGCTTACAATCAGTGTGTAGTAAACGTAAATTGAAGTGTGTTGCTGATGTAACCTGTTAGAATTCTAAGCAGCGATGAGGTTTTAAAATGTATGTAAAGGGTCTTAAAAATTATTTAATCTAATTTCAGTATTCCTGCATATGAAGCATTACTGTCTGTCAAATAAAGGCAAGGTTTTTGTTTTAATGAATTGTTTTTTACCTTTCACCACTGCTGATCCTGTATGGTTTTTATGTTACTATTTAGTATTGAGGCCACTGAGCAGTCTGTCGTCTAACCATTCATTTAATGTATAAGTCTTCCACAGCCAGCCCTGTCAATTGCAGATTGTGTGCTTAAAGCAGGAACATTAAGCTCTTAAAAAATGACTGTATGAGTCAGCCACATTTCCCCATATCACCTCCTTGTTTCCTTGAATCTATTGTCACTGAACAATTGGCCACCTGCTGCTGTTTCTACAGGCAAATATGTCATGGTGATGGGTGTCATCCAGGCCGTCTCCCCGGAGCCAGTCATCCGAGCCGTGAAGATGGCAGACCTCTCCGAGCTTGCCGCACTTCACAGACGGATGTGGAAGCTGGAGGTGGAGGACCTGCAGCAGATGCTGACCTGAATGCAGAGCTGTTTGTGGAGACGCCGCCTTGCTGGTGGCACAACGACCTGCTCTTGTCTTGTGTGTGCAGCTGAGTATGCAGCATTGAAGTGATTCTGGACAAATAGAAAAACGGCTTCACAGGACACAACAGCGGATTCTGCTTGATGTCAGGCTTCTGACTGGGAGGTGTGATGCAAGAGTGCCAAAGACTTCGACATGAGAAAACAGGCTTGTATTTGTGCACACACTATTTATGCTGTGAAGTGTGATGCTTAAGTCAGAGACACTTTTCCACTTGGATCCTTCTGCAAGGAGGTCTGAGTTTTATAGAAGAGAAGTGGAGGTGTAGGCCTCTTATAATGTCTGAAGACAATCTGCTAACACGTGGGGAGATTTAGGAGCATCATGTATCACTAGAGGGAAAGGGCATTTTTCAACCTGGACCATATTTTTCCTCTTTTTTTTTCACGTCTAAGTGACTAATGGGAACAACAACTTCTGAACTTAGTCCAGTATGGGTCCTTCAGAGATACTGTCACACTTACAACCATCTGAGCCTGTCAATGGTAAAAACAAGCACGATGTACACTTCAGTGCAGTATTGCTGTATTATTGATGACATTTCAGCCCATTTGGCAGCTGCAGCCTCTTGTTAATATACTGGACCAATTTCAAATTTTTTTAGTTCCCATTAGTCAGTAGACACAAAAACGTGGAAAAATTGCATCCAGGTTAAAAAAAATACACAAGTTTCCATCATTATAGTAAATGTTTTGTCCAAATACCACTAGTTTCATCTCTGTAATAATTTGGCACTCAGAGTAGATATAAGATGGCAGATGGTTATATAAATATTAAATAAAGGTGAGTCAGATCTTAAGTACTTTGCCTACTTTTCTGTACAGAAAACTGAGTTTAGATGCTGTGCAATCGCAATTACACAACATAGTAGGCCATAAAAAATGTCAAGGCATACAAGGTATTTCATGAAAACATCACTAAAAAAAAAAAAAAAAAAAAAGATTGTACATAACAAAGAATGTTATACTATTGTATATTTTTTATGTACAATCATGATTTTCTATACTAAAAATGTTATACTACAGTATAACATTTTTTATATGTACCATCATAAAAAATGTAATTTTATAGTATGTTACAAAAATGTATAGTTATAGTGTAGTATGCCATCAAACAAGTTTTGGATAAAAATATCCAAGATCAGTATACTATTGAAAGGTCATATAAAGTCATGGAATAGTGTGCCCTAAAAAAAAAAAAGACACAATGTATCATTAAAAATGTTATAACATGTCACAAAAAAAGAAATTGCATTTTAATTTAAAAAATATAATATATATGCTGTCTTTATTTCTGTAGGCAACTAATCACCTGAAAATGCAAAAATATTAAGTTGAATACAGATAATATGGAGTTAGTAGATGTGAAGTCGTATAGTATGCAATAAAAAAGCCATAAAGTCATATAATAGTATGCCATAAAAATATCTTAAAAAAAATGTTATACTTTAGTTTGTCACTTAAGTCTTGAAAAATTACATAATACAGTATGCCTTAAATGTCATGTCATACATACTATGCTATTAGTTATTAAAAAGTAGTTATATTTAAAAAAATTGATAGTACATAGTAAAAAATGTTTGTGTAACCGCCGTTAAAAAAATATCACATATTTTGCTAAAAAAAAGTTTAAAAAAAAATCAGTTTTTTCATTTAAAAAAAAAGAATAGTACATAATGAAAAATGTTATAGTCACAATGTTGTAGTATAGTTGTCATTACAAATGTTTAAAAAAATGTAGGAGAAAAAAAATTATGATATAGTATGTCATTAAAAAGTTATAAAAATGGAATAGTATGCAATTTAAGAAAATTCACGACATTAAAAAAGTTATACTGTAACATGTCAGGAAAAAAAGACATTAGAAAGACTGATATAGTATGCCATAAAAATGTATTTTAAAAAAGTTGGAGTATTATTTTATTAAAAGAAATTGTGATATGTTATAAAAATGTTGTGGCATAGTATGCGGTAAAAATGTCACATTCCATAAATAAGCTACACAGAATCCCACTACTCATCTAAGCAATTAAACAGGCTCTTTGGACAAATACACATATTGCAAACAAACTACGAGGTTTAATATTTTGGAAAAATTGCGTTAAATTGATCAACTTTTAATAGTTAAGACCCTGCAGACAACGTGTAATGTATCAGTAAAATATAAACATACAATTTTACAGATGCGTAATTGATGAATCACACAGCAGTGAAAACACTGATTTAAAAAAGAAGCTTTATTTTGTATGGTGCCCATTACACTGGTAACACTATTAGATAAATGGAAAGTGAAAATGACCTATGCTGACAGATTAAAATAAGAGAATGTCAACTCAATTTATTTTAGACTCAACATATTGAAGGGTAAAGGTCATTAACATATACAAACTGCTTATGAAAAGAAATTACTTTAAGGTCAACTGATCTGAACACGTCTCTGATCAAGGGTTACACATGCCATTCTCAGCACCACTCTCTGATATTCTAGTGAACGGGTGCATAGCAAAGCGTCAAGTGACTTCCACTCAGAATTTGCTGTTAACAATAACACTCCTGGAGTTCAGATCAGAGTAAACCAGCCATCAATCAGAGAGCCGGTCCTGAACGCCCTCTTTAAAATTATGCTGTGATCAGGCTGTTTCCTGCGCACCTCAGAGGCTCTCAAGGATCACCTGACTCAAGACTGTTTGAATACTGCATTCATTGCAACAGAGCGTGAATATTGTCACCACATCATTATATAATGTCTTTAAGCAGAAAACTGTATTTTCCAAAGTCATTGTCATTTGGTGCTATAAGATGGTCTTTTCTGGCTTTGGCAAGTTTCATCAAAAGGAATTCCCTGCGCTCCATCCACTCTTTTAGTTCCTGCTCCCCGTGTGCCAGCTTACACAAGTCATCCTCTGTGCACGTGCCTTTGAGGTACCTGCCAGAACACAAGATCAAATGTCAACCATCAAAAACGACTGGAATCACGCTGGTAACCAAAGACACGCGCTGCTCCGTGGCTGATAATCTTACCTCTCACAAACTTTGAAAGTGCCCGTGGGAAACCGATACTGCCAGCAGTTCTGATCGTCCTCAGAGTTGAAAACTCTGTCTTTGTGTTTTTCTGAAGTGATATGCTGCTGCCACTGCTTCTCACTGTTGCAGTTTTTCCCACACAGCCAACAGTGATTGCCAGCCTGCAAAAACACACGGAGCAATCTCATTTACACAAACGACTCATTACGGCCTGTTTCATTCAAACATATTGCTGTTTACTTTAGGCACTTAGCAAATAACGACAATTAAAACAAGATGTTAGCAAAATGTTTACACAATTCAACCATTAGGCACCAACAGTTTTTACTGCATCAACAGATTCTGACAACTGAATGATTATCTACAACACTGGAAAGAAAAACAGGACAAGTGATCTGCAAATCTTTTTCGACCTATGTTGACGATTGTAACATGTTCTATAAATGTTGGGACATGAGCATGTTTACTAATGTGTTACATCACCTTTACTATAACAGCACTCAGTATGTGTTTGGGAGCTGAGGACACTAATTGTTAAAGTTTTAAAAGTGAAATTCGTTCCCACTCCTGCTTTATATATGAATTAATTTGCTTGACAGTTTGGGCCTCCATTGTCATATTTTGCACTTCATAATGCACCACACATGTTCAATGGGAGACAATTTGTCTGAATGGGACGTCCCCGAAAAAGATGTCGTCTGGATGGCAGCACATGTTGCTCCAAAACCTGCATGTACCTTTCAGCGTTCATAGTGCCTTCAGAGATGTGAGTTACCCATGATGCCATGGGCACGAACACACCCCCATAAAATCACAGATGCTAGTAACAATCTGGATGGTCCTTTTCCTCTTTAGCCTGGAGGACATCACGTCCATGATTTCCATAAACAAATTGACATGTGGACCGCAGCACACTTTTCCACTTTGTGTCAGTCCATCTCTGATGAGCTCGGGCCCAGAGAGGTTGGTGGTGTTTCTGGGTGATAAATGGCTTTCACTTTGCATGGTAGTCTTGACTTGCACTTGCAGATGCATCGACTAAATTGTTTTCCAACAATGATTTGCCCCAGTGTTCATGAGCCCATGTAATAATATCCTTTATAGCATCTTGACAGTTTTAAATCTAGTGCAGCCTGTGGGATCAAACATCATGGGCATTCAACGTTGGTTGTCAGCTTCGCCCTTACATGCAGAGATTTCTCTACATTCTCTGAATTTTTTGATGATATAATGGACTGTAGATGGTGCAACTGTGTGTTGAGAAATGCAGTTGCACTATAAACCCATGCAATTTTTCACAAAGCGGTGACCTTTTGCCATCCTTACTTATGAACAACTAACCCGTGCAGGATGCCCCTCTACTCACAGTCATGTTACTATAATCTGTTACCAATTAACCTGTTCACCTGTGGAATGTCGAAGGTGTTTTTAACAGGCCAAAACTCTCCCAGTCTTGTGTTGCCCCCCTCCCACAGTTTTTGTCATCAAATTCAGAATAAGTGGATTATTACAAAAACAGTTTATCAGTGTGAACATTTAATATATTGTGTTTCTACAGTATTCAAGTTAATATAGATCAACAAGGATTTGCAAATCATTGCATTGTTATATGTACATTTTACACAGAGTTCCAGCTGTTTTGGCAGTGGGGTTGTATCAAAAGAAACCAATACAGCTCAAGATAATCCGCAGACCTTGTTGTGAGCAGTTTCATGGAGGACATATTTTCCTTCTACCTACGACATCTGCAAACCGTATCACTGCACAGAAGGAAGCTGCATCCACTGTAGGGCTGGGCAAGCATATCAGTTTCTCTGTATTTGACAGTATTTTGCTCGGGTTCGGCCCACTTGACATGCTGTTGTGTTGTGCTATGGCCTATTCAGGTGCTGGAATTTGTTATTTACGTGACAACGCCTGAACGCAACACAGGCTCCGCTCCATTAGTGCCGTGCTAATGTGTACAGTTGCTTCGCTTTCAGGACTCTCTCTGGCAGCCATTCTCGCCCCTGAACTTTTCTCTATGCTCTCACTCTCGCCGGCTCTAGCACGCCTGTGGTGTGCAGCGGTGAAAGACTTTCCCGCCGTGCACGTTCCAGATGTTGTTTGGAGTTTTTCACCGATATTGCAGTACGTGAAAAATTCATATCATAACGAAAATAAACACCGTTTTTCAGTACAAACCAGTATACCGCCCAGCCCTAATCCACTGCTAGCTCACCTGGCACCACTGAACTAGCGAGCACAGTTTCAGTCGAGAACACCGTTGAGGTTTACGTCTCCCACTGTCACAAGCACAAGCCTCCATTAGCAGATGCAGTAGAGGAAAAGTCTGCTCGCTGCTAGGCTAATTTATACAATGTAAAATGCCATATGCTTGTGCTAAAAACATTAGCATGTTGTGTCTGTGGGGAAAATGTGTCCAGATAAAGACAAGTGCTTTGTCTGTGAATGTTGCGAGTTATAGTGAAGCTGATTTGTGTACTTGCAATTGTCGCTATTACGCCATGTTTAATGTGTGTTCTGAATGAACGAAACTTTACAGCACTTCACAAACCCTGTCGCAACCTAGTGTTTTGGAGGTGTAACTGCAGAGTGACACAGACACACCACCGCACAAGGATAAATGTTCACAACAGTGTAGGCCACGTGCGTAAGCTACTGCATAGAGCTGACGCACAAGTATAAATCTTGCTTAACCAGGTGATGATTTCTGAAAAGAGACTTTGCTGTTGAGTATTTCAAATGTATTATTCTGGCATTTTGAGCACCACAAGAGAGTGGCAGACATCTCTACAGCTGATACTCCAACATTTAGCAACTCACACTTAAGATTTATAAATAGCAATACAGGTAAGAGAAGAAGTATATATTTTTGATTTTGGGGTGAACTGTCCCTTTAGGATTCTAATTAACAAACTGGGAAAGAAATTTGGAAGTTTTCACTTAAACTTGTTTTTTAGAGATTACTTTTAACCAAATACCACTGGCCAGTTTATCCACAAACTTTGTCACCAGACAAATCACTGCATCATATTTGCTGCTCATTAAACTCACCACTTCTTCAGCGTAGTCTGTTGGCATGTGGATCTGTTTGCCATTCTCCCTGACAGAGTTACTGGAGGTCTCGTCACCCCAGCCAGGCTTCTGAGACTGCAGCCACTGCTCATAAAGCTGATCCATATCTGGAACTAAATGAGGGGATAAAATTGGTGATTACTTTTGGTGCATCACATGCTAATTAAATTCTACTGATTAAAATTCTCCAAAGTGAGAGAGCACATCTCCTTGACATAACTCACTGTTGTTTTCCTTCATGTAGGTCCAAAGGTCTCTTTCTTCCACACTGTGAGCAAACGTGCAATTCCCAATGTACTGACACTTCTTGCCAGCTGTCACATGCATGCAAATCTAAGTAAGGAAAAATAGCATTTGGTGACCATTGCAGCAGATTTGATTTAATCAGAAACACAAAGAGCTAACAACGTTGGGATAGAAAAATGTTTGGCACGTACCTCGAATTGAGATGGGATGGGTTTTTTGGTTGGAAGTGGTCTTACTGTTGTCCACTTTTTCCTTTCATGGGAACTTACAAGCACCACCCGCCTGTCTTTCGCCCACCTGAAAAAGAGACAGAAACTGAGTTTGTGGTGACGGCACTGGATTACACTGTTTCAGTCATCAATCAATCAATCAACCTCCTGTTCACAAGTCACGTGTTACTTCTTATACTCACGTGTGTCTCGCCTTGGCTGTGCAATACTTCTTGTTTTTGTCAGCTTCGCTTAGTTGGCCATTTCTCCAGCACTGGCCACAAACAAACATCATCTTCAGATTTGGAGGCCCGAATCTTCTCTGTGCGTTGGAAAGCTGCTGGTGACATTTTGAGAACTGGTTAGAATCTTAATGACTAACACAGAGACCCCTCAGTCAACTTATCATTTATTTATTCATATTTTGATAGCCAGTGTCCTGTGCAGTGTACTTCTGAGGACATTTTGGTCCCCAAATTTTGCTGCGGACTAAGCGCTCTTGCCTTTCATGCTACTGTTTGGTGCAGTCAGCTGCAGGTGCGATGCAGCCACAAAGAGGAGGAGAAACCTTTTACCTCAAGATCCAGAAATAACCTCATCTTTTCTGCTTGGACATTGTGACTTCACAGCTCACAGATACTTAATATAAAACAGTCTCTGGCTTTTGTTTGATATCCAGTGTCAGCAAAAACTGGCAAATCCACTGAGCCCTGTTCAAACTTTAAAACTTTACATGGAGAAAAACGTATCAGCAAATATTCGTACTGAATGGCTAAATCTGATTCAAGTGACAGGATTCTGAGTCGGGTACAGCCCTATAATCATCAATAAATGGTGAAATAACTGCAAAGTCACTGGAAAAAATAAAGGCACTAAACACAATAAATCAGTCAACAGAGTCCTCATGTTGGGTTTACCTGGGCTCCCTGCAACGAAGCAGTTGCATTCCAAAACTTCTTTGCCTCTTGGACAATACTATCATGACTGATACCTATAAGATGCAAAATAAAAGTAAAAATAAACAACAGTTAAGAAATACAATTACATCAAATTTAGCAGTGGGAAATAAAAGGAACATTTTCGAACAAATGTATTCCAGGTACAACAACATCCAGCCCTCGGTTAGGCCTGTCATGATAACTAGTTTCGTTGGACGACATATTGTGCCAGCAATAATTGCAATAAACGATATTAGTCATTTTGAGATCATTTTATGCCACTGACAGAATGATAATAAGAGAGCATGATTGATTTAGGATGTGGAGGATGAAGTTGTTGGAGGGTAAAACTACAAACAACAGACTTTTTGGCTTGCCAGGCATTGGAAAGCTAACGACTACCAGGACCATGCCTCTCTACTTCAAATGCGTGGCTACCCGTAAACTACGCTATGTTGTCTTTTGAGTGTTTCGTTTTTTTTTTGTTTTTTTCCCGCTCATGCAAGAGAAAAATGGGAGAATTGCTGCGTCTTACAGTGGTCAGGAAAACCCTGCTGGTTATTCTGGCATCGTGTTGGCTAAAGTGTTGGTGGCATTCTTATGTAAACAAACACAACACGCAAAATCAAAGTCAGCAAAATTCTCAAGGTCACGTCCATATCGCATACGCTATGTCAATAAGTAATCATGGTAACAGGCCTATCCTTGGACGAGTGTTTGAAAAAGCCGTCTTACCGAGCTCATGCTGCATCATCCAGACCTTCAGCTCGATGAGGCTGTGAGCGTAGAAGCAGTCGTCCTCTCTCACGCAGCCGTAGCGGACTTCGTGGCGACAAAGATCCAGCTGGCACTGATGACTCAAGGGTCTGATTTTGGAATAGCGGACCGTATTCTCTTTCAAAATGTGGACCAGGCACCTAAAAGACAAAAAAAGGATGTCCATGAGTTTATCCTGCTCTCGTTCCCTCACATATTTGGACAAGGTCTTGTGTGCTTTGGTAGATTACTTGAGCTGTAAATCCATAAGCTAAGTGATGTTTTTTAAAGCTGTGAGATGTGAAGGGACTCACTTATGATCCTCAAAGTCGTGCTTTGTCACCGGATGAGAGCAAAGCGAGGGGTCATCTTTGTTGGTTTTGCTGATTATTCTGGGTTTATGATCAAAGCACACCTGCAAATTAAACGACATGCATTTGGAAAAGCTTAATATTCTATAAAAACACAGCAGACTCATTACAGCAGTGACTTCAGCTTCTAATGAGCATGAGACGAATGTTACACAGAAGCAACAACCAGGCTCGAACGAAGTACAGCATAACATCCATCACAAACATTTTTGTATTTAATGGCCTTATATTTTCAATTTGTTCTGGATAAAGCAAAGCCGGTGCTTATAAATGTAAATGTGTACATGTACAAAATATCTTTGTGGAGACAAGCTTATTTTGGGAATGAAAATCAAAGCTGGGATTGGATGTCATTAACAGTATCAACTTCCAGCAGCACTGTACACCTGCAGCTATTAAATACACTCCACCACAACACCCTGTGGTCACACTAGATTTCTCTAAGAAATTAAATTAATACTCACTCCACAGAGAAACATGAATATCCCATGATGCTCCTGTAAGATCTTGGGGACCGTCAACCTGACGTTGGAGTTGGGCCCGTAAGGATCGAAGAGGAGCTCTCTGGAGATAAACCCTTTCCGCTCCAGAGTCCAAACATCAATCTCTTCCTGGCAGTATGCAAATGTGCAGTGGCCAGGGTACAGGCACTCTTTTCCAACAGCCACCTCTGAAACAGCACAGGCAACATTTTGGTATTTGCTGTTAGATATTATATTTATTCCACCAGTCTACAAAGCAGCATTTGTTTTTCCTAGTGTAGCATTCAGGGACCACAAGTTGTATTTCTCTGCGCAGTTGTGTTTTGTATAATGGCAATAAATGGACCTTGACATGACTCGTGTGTGTGTAAGAGTGACAGCAACACAAAGCTCCTTGAATATTGTAAATATTTATGTGTAATATAGTGTAGGCATCAATGAATGACCACTGTCTGGACCTGGACGGAGTGACAGTTCTATCCAGACCTGTGACCAATTTCTGATAAATCAATTAAAGAAATAATCACCTTCACGGAACACTTTTTCCCCCAGCAGTCACGGCTATAAACCATGGGCGCAGCTAATCCACCTAACACGGCAATACCGTCACTCAATTGAGCCAATTAAATCGATTGTTTAGCGTGCGTAGTCAGTCAGTTACAGAGACCAGCAGCGTAAGAGAGATGTGAGAGAGCCGACAGCATGAAGAGCAACTGAAATGCTACTTTCTAGCTACACACTGTGTGAGAGTGTTTCCCCTGCTCTAGCCAAAGTAGCACTTCACACCTTGACCATGTCTGGATCGACCTTACAGCGGTGAGTCAGCTTTAAGTGCTATGAACATTAACAAAAACCAAGTAACAGTCCAGGCTCATCAATGAGCAGCTACACGTGTGCATGAGAACGGCACTAAATCCATTCGAATCAAGATTTTAACTACTGTCAGTGCATACACCAATTTTACTAGTAAACAGAGTAAATAAAGAGAAAAGGGGCAGCTCAAAGCTCTGTTCACACTTTTTCTTAAAGCGACACTGTTTTCAGAAAATTCTGTCTCGTGATCTTTCACTGGTAAGCCTTAAGTTCAACGTGCTAGGGCTATAAATACAGGTAGCCTGAATTTTGATTGACTACCCCTGCTAAAAATGTAATTAAAAATTTCTACATTTTCCACTTTTTTATTTTTTAAACCAATAATGGTAATAAGAAGGCAAATGCATCAATTTTTTGAGCAAGGAAATAAATGTTACCTTTGCATATGTAATACGGTCCAACATATTGTGTTTTTGTCGGTCTGGGCCGTATGAGCTTCCACGTTTTGTCTGGCGAATGTTTGATTCTGCCGAGTAAAGCATCCTTTTTGCATTTATGCTCTTCTGTATGAAGTGTGTAATCCAACACACCGGGCCCTGTGGATGTCAACGTTTATAGAAACACGTTAGACCAAACAGTACTTCCTTTTTCTTACAAATAACTGACTACATACACACACACACACAGACTAAACAGAAACAGTTCCTCACCAGTTTTGACGTAGCAGACTGAGCATGCTTGTTTGAATTCATGTGTTTCAGCTAAGGGGTTCTTTGCTAAATCCACAGCAGCAGGAAGACCCTTCACTTCAGGCATACCCACAGCCATTCCCATTGGTGTGTCGTTATTGTTCAGCTAGTAAAAAAAAATAAAGATGAAAAATAAGTTTTGACAAAATATACGACTCTGACTACATCAAGGCTGGCAATAAATAATAAGTAAATAATTACCTGTGGAATGAATGGACTCGGAGCATAATCTGAACAGGAGAGAAAAAGAATATTGTATTAGTCAGCTGATATTTTTTGCTACTGAAGTAAAACCCTATGACTAAGCAGTCCAGGTATCAAGGCAGCATACCTGTTTTATAGTCTGTTATGCTCAGACTATCCAGAGAGTCCAGTGGTGGGGGCAGGGCGTCAAAAGTGTCCATACCAAAATACGCACTTGACCCCGACTTGTGATACAGTGGAGGCAGAGTAACAGTGCACTGCTGGGCACCGCTGAAGGGAAATGGGTTGATGTGAGATGGCATCAGGAATGGACTCGGCAAGGAACTGCCCGAGGCAATACTGGTTGGCAAAGGAAGAGGACCCTTCACTGTGGGTATAACCTGAAGGAAGAGACAAACAAGAGTCACACTTCTGCTCAAAAATCGACACTTAGTCGCATTTTCTTCGCCAGCGAGACCCTGCGGTCGTATCCGCTCACTAACCATGGCTGATTCAGGGCCAGCTTGGTCCAGTAGATCATCTAGGTCGTCTCCAATGATGTCCGCGTCAAAATCTCGACTGGTTTCGAGAATCGTGCAAGGCTTACTGGTTCTGCATCCATTTACAAATGAGGGCACAGGAAGAGGGACCGACGTGGGGACAGACACAGGCATGGGGACAGACACTGGCAGGGAAACGGACTCGAAGCCTGGCGGTTCCGACAGGGTTACTGATGAGATACTGTTGGTAGGAGGAAGTTCATCCACTACTGTTTCATTCAGAGGCGGGTGCACTGCTGCTGGAGCTTGGATTGGAGCTGGGACTGGAGCCAAAATGCTGCTATCCTGGGTTAGCTGAGGCACTTCTAGAACACACCAGGGAAAAACAGGGTAAGTGACCTTTGTCCCGTCCCACTTAAAATTAACTGGATAAAGCTGTATTAAGTATTAAACTCACCAATTTCTATATCTTCAACTGAAGACGAGCCATGGGAAAACTGAAGAGAGGCGGAAGAAATTCACTGAATATGTATTTCTTTGGAGAGTGTAGGTGTGCATTTAGATAGTTATGTTGCTTACCTTTTCACCTTGTGAATCTTGATAACTTGATCCTCGCAAAACATTCAAGGCAGGCTGTTAGAAAAAAGCAATTAGCTCAATTAAATTATGACTGTTCATTACACAAGGACAGCCCTCAATGGATGTGTTAGAACAGTCTCAATTGTTGTTAGCCATGAAGCTGAAAGTCAGATTCAAATTTGTTACATTAACTAGAAAATGAAGTGCCGTGAAATAGTTCCTGATGCACGTACCTTACTCCTTACATAAGCTTTACGGATTTTCAATCCCAAAATTTTGGCAAGGTCCTGAGTCAGCTGTGTGACACTGGTATCCTGGGGAGGAAAATACAAATTAACAGTGTGTATTCAAACACACTCTGGACAGACACTACTTTGATCTTTGTTCATTTTCTTCAACCAATTATTTTTTGACACATTTTCCTTAATATATAGTAATAAATGTTTGGATTTTTTGGGGGAAAGTTAATTTTAAAAGTCAAGAATGATTTTGCCAACTTTTGAAGGAGTGACACGCTGTTACTGGATGAAATTTGCCTTTAAACTTCAGTGATTTATCATCCTGGAGATTAAGAGAGGTCTAACTCTTACTGATTGTCAATCGTGTTCCTGTCACGACTTAAGACAGCACACTAACAGGCACACAACAAGGAACTACACAGGGCTTTTTTTGATTAATGGATAAGTTGTTTGGTCTATAAAATAATGAAAATGACGATCAGTGTTTCCCAAAGCCCAAGATAATGCCCTAAAATGCCTTGTTTTCTCCACAGCTTTAAGATATTCAGTTTACTGTCAGAGGAATAAAGAAATCACTTAATTATCAAATTAGTTGCCAATTAATTTAATAGTTGACACTTAATCGATTAAATGTTGCAGCACTTAAACGGAAGCTGTCAAATCTAGCCTAAAAACATTTGATTATTCCCGTTTTAAAGATAAAAATAAAAAAAGGTTCAAATGTCCGTTTTTGCACATTATGTCCATTTGGCAGTAAACCAATACAACACAACAAGAGATGTAACAACTTAAAAAGGCAGGAGTTAAATTGGGCTTGAGCTGTCTGGAGCTCAGCCTCGGCACATAGGCTGACGCTGTTTTTTGTTTTCATGGGGTTTCCTCTTTTCTGTCAATGGCTTTACGAAAAGCTATCTAGCAGATCAGCGGCCTCAGTCTAGGTGGCAGTAATGCACCTTTATGCTTGTTACCACCCATCAAACAGAAGCAATCTCAGTGCGCTCGCCAGTCAGGTTCTCATCAGAGCATGCTCATGACCTGTGGCAGCGCTGAGTCTGAACTGTGTAACAGCAGCAACAGAAAGTTTTTTTGGTGGTCCGAGATCAGACCCCCCACACTGGGGGTTGCGCTGGGCAAATATGAGATGGTACAAACACTTCTTCAACATAGGCATGTCTTTTAAAATATTTACATACCTATACAATACAAAATGAACAGATAAAATAATGTCCTATACCACAGAACTTAATTTAAAGACCATCATTTGATCTCAAAATCAGATGTGAGGGTGGGTGAGATCAAAATGGCAGATTAGTAATTCATGTTACTCAGCCTAATTTTCATACAGGTTCTGGTAATATTCATACTAGTTTAAATAAACAGTTTCCCTGCTTTGCAACAGCCGTGGTAGTGCTGCTTTTTTAATTCACAATCAAATATTAATTTTCACAATCTAATGCCTTTTTTGTTAAAATTCAATATTTAATTTAGAATATTCATTGATGGCCCTACAGTGATCTGAGTGTCAGGCAACATGCCAGAAACATGATGACTCCACTGGGTGTGCTGTTCCCGCAGGCAGCTTGGATGGCATTTCAATCTGCTCAATTTTTGTCAAATTTGCTGAGAGCAAAAAAGCGAGTGGATCTCCTGCACATTTGGATAAATCAACATAAAACACACAGACGTTACACCTTACCTGAGGCACTGCTAAAGAGCATTTGGCAACAGCCTCATAGGCCTCTTGATGTCTCCCCATCTCCTTCAAGGATTTTGCTTTTCTGTACAGAGCTTTGTGGTTCCCCTCGTTCAACTGGAGAGCCTTTTCACAGTCTTCTAATGCTTGGTCGTACAGTCCCTGAGAAAAAACACAGACAGACATGTCCCAGAATGAGAAGAGCTATACTTAAACATTGTGCTTGTGTAAACAAAGAAACCGCTGTTTGATCATAAATTGACTTTACATGTTCAGTAAGTTGAGTCAGGTATGGGTGTGGCTTCCCTGAAGACAGTTGAGTGTTTTTTGCTGCCGTGTAACCTGATTCAATACAGACGGACACTGACAGGGAAGAGGAACTGAATGTTCCTCTAAAAGCATCACTTTTTCTCGACCAATGTTTTCTTAATGGTCCTGAGTTTCTATGCCAACAGTGACTTTGTCACAGGACCCAAAAAGACTTTATTTATCACTATACTTTAACATGACACTTGGAGTGTCATATATTACCTATTCCATCTAGAAAAGAAGTCCAGCAGAGCTTGTATGCTGTCACTGTGCGTAGTGTATGTAGTACATTGTATAAGTCACTTCACTGTGTATGCACCGCACACCTTTGAGATGGATTATTTGATGTATTTATAATAATAATAATTAATAATAATAATCACTCATCAGCTTCCTACCTTATAAATGCATTTCATTAGTTTAATGTTTGCATGATTACCAAAATGGACATTTTATGGAGCCTTAAAGCAACTCATTATGTTGTCAAACTACGTTTATTGCAACTGATCCCAGATTACATCATTACAATTCCGTGTAATAAGAGTCTAGTAAATGAACTGGTGAATAAAGGCACCAGTTTTTTTGCCTCAAAGGAAATACTTTGACATTAGGGAAACATGCTTATTTGCTTTCTTGCCTGGAGTTAGGAAAGAAGGCAGAGCACATCTTTGCCTCTGACTAGGGATGTCAGCTTTGGTTCATTTTGCTTTTGAAAGCCCAACATCCATTAAATGGTAACTCACCAATTAAATGAAGAGGAAAAACACAAAATGACATGAACTACAAGAGACGCTTTTCTTTTAGTCCTGCACTCCATTGAATTTAGCACCACATTTCGAAGTGCTATCCATTTGGAGGTGGTGAAATTGTAATGTTTTGTATTATAAATGTCTCGCTTTGTTATTTCATTTTCTTTTGGCTTTGCTGACAGAGGGCTAGCTGCGTTAACATGCAGAAACATGGTGCTCACTGTTGAGTCAGAGCTAGCTTGCGGTGCCGCTTTTTTGGTATTTACTGCTGGCAACGCCATCCTGACCCATGGCAGCGGGACATCGTTGCTGCGGAAACATAACGGCCACCTTCTGGCCTACCCAAGGTAGCCCCGGTGAGTGAGCTGCTTAATTTTGAGCTGAAAACCCCCTTTAGCATTGTTAACTAACATATGTTAGCACCACCAGCAGAGCAGCCATGGCGAGCTAGTCAGTGCAGCATACATGGCCTATTCTTTATTTTTGTTCTTGATGTGGTGCAGCACAGTGCTGGTATTGCTACTAAACTGAAGACTAGCAAAATTAACCAAAGACCAACATGTATAATAGAGGTTGACCAATAGTGAATTTTTAATGACCGATATAATAACGATAGCTGTGGGCAGGAAAAAGCCAAGAGCTGATTACTCAACCGTTAAAGCAGCTGTGCGGAACTTTTTACCATTTATAAAACTGTCCCTGGTTGTTTCACTTCAATATATGATGACATGGAAGTTATAAGCAAGCTAAATGTAACGTTAGCTGATGTGAACCGCTTTTGTCTGGTAACGTTACAACAAACGCCACAAAATTATCTGTGACTGTGACCATGAACACAAATATACAGCAGGCAGTTGTCCTCAGTTTATAAGAAATTCAGAGCTACACCAGAACATTTGTGATTTTCCTCTCGCTCTCCAAAGCAAATGCATGCTGTAATTGCCGGTTGCAGTCGGAATTTTACGACACCAGGCTATGGGTGTCATACCGCTTCAACCAAAAGGGGCGCTATAATCAACGAAAACAGGAAGTTCCGCACAGCTGCTTTAACTTCCAGTACTCTGTGCAAAAATGTTACAGCCATAAGCACGTGACAGGTGGAGGTTACTGGTATGGGCCGCTATCTGAGCCCCATTCCGCTATTAACGCTACTTTATATAAAGCCTTATCAGCGCCAATTAATCGACCAAACCGATTAATCGGTTGACCTCTAATGTGTAACCTGTCAAAAATATTCTTGGTGGTTAAAAAACCCACCGACTTTGAGACGAGGGAACCATGAGTGGTAAAATGCTCACTCAGTTGTGGCTTGTAAAACTCATTCCTGGTGCACTCTACTACAGTAGAGATCAGGAAATTACCCAGTACTCAGCCTGAAAGGATATAATGTCTCCAGCACTCCCTTTACTATAATTACATTCCACGATGTACGTTAAAGTAAAAAAGGACAAATTTTGTCACAAAAGTGACAACATTAAATAGGTCAGCCCCACCCCACTAAGTCAAATTAACTTGCCTTGTCCTCAGGCTAAGACTGTCAAACTATGCACAGTGTGTCAATGTTAGGAGTTCAAGTTCAAGTCTCAAAAACACTTCACGCACCTTCTTTGCTCCTTTCGCAACAACCTCTGTAGTTTTATCTTGTGCTTTCACAGAAAGCGTTGGCAAACTCTGAATGTAATGCTGGTATAAAAGTCCTTTTTTTGGTCTTTTATGATGCTAAGTGCTTTAAAATAAAGTAAAACAAATACACAATCAAAACAGTCCATGTGATAAATGATGTAATGTGAGACTGTAGCATTAATGGTTAAAATCCTACCAAGACAGCTACACGTGAGTTTGACAGGTCAGGTATGCCGCAAGAAAAGTCTAGTCTCAGTATTTTTGATTAAATACTGGCATTGACACTTCAAGTAGCCAATCAGATATTCAAATAACCAAAGCTTTTTCCAAACTACAACTGAAATGGGGGCAGAAACCTGTATATGATTTGGTATGATTAGTTGGGTTTCCATCCAAATGTAGCACAAATTTTAACCAAATCTTCAGAACATCAGTAAAAGAAAATGTGAATTTATGTGCTTTTCCATCCACTTATAATACTGGGAGTTGGTCCGTTGAGATAAGCAGCAGGTGTCACTAATTATCGAGTCAGGAGCCACTGCCGAGGAGGGCACAACACAATGATATGAATAGGAGAGTGTCAGTCAAACGTCAAACGAGGGAAAGAATGGATGTATAATAATGGAGAACACGCTGGACAATGGAAATAGAGTTTTGAACTAATTATACAGCTCTGTGCTCTTGGAGGAATTTTGGCAACAGCCCTGTGTGCACAGATGAGTTTCTTAAAGTCATTTGGAGACAGTGAAGAGAGCTTGGAGTGGTCTATACAATAGCAGTATGTCAGTTTTAGCCCATAAATCATAAAGACAGGTGGATGGAAATGCACCTGTTGATGATTCAGAATGCAGACAGACAAGGTCAATCAACAGTATAATTTCAGTTGACTGCTGAACTGTGCAATGTACATGAACGGCAAAATATGTTGGGGACATGTTCAAACAAAACCAGGTGATGGTTAACATTGCCTAATGAGCCAGAGGCAGAGGACCATTCTTAAGTCTTAGAAATGCTTTCAAAACTGAGGACATTAAGGTGTTTCAAAACAGAGCTCTTTAATGAACCGGCACTGACATTTAAGAACCTACTTCCTTTTGTTTTCTGACATTTTGTGAATTGTGTTTTGGTATAGTGTTATGTAGAGGTTTGTATGGAGAAAATAATCTCTAAACCTGTGAGAAACCCCAGGGCCTCCAAATATAATATGTAACCAAGAACCTAAGACAGGTGCAGGTCCTATTAATCTACAATACACTACTTTATGATACCAAAAACTGTTTGCTGTATTTTAGACTTTTCCAACACTGTTTAACCTCTGTTTGGTAGAGTCAAAGCAAGAGGGAATTCAAAGCGACTGGGACTGAAACTGAGAACACTCGAGTGTGACAGTCACCATCTACTTACCGGCACAATATTTAGGTACGAGGCAGCTCGATTTGCATACAGCTTTTCCAGTAAACCTGTTGGAACACAGATGTCTTCTGAGTCGGCATACTCTGCTATACTCAAGGCTTCGGTGTACATCTCGATGGATTTTGTCCAGTCTCCCTCTTTAAATACATCGTTTCCTTCTCCAAAAAGATTCCACACGAGATCCTTAATGAACACCTGAAAGATTAAAGAACCAAACCGGCAGAAAATAAACACACTGCACCTGATTTGTCCTTTCATTTGGACACCTTTATTTTGGAAAAAGACAATAACAGGTTGCCTTTCATGTGACCCTGTAATCATCCCCTTTGAATCGGTTTAACTCAATACAAGTGTTGATACAAGATGAAAGCTCACCTCATACTGATCTTGACTTCCAGGAAATGGAAGGGTTGATCTAAAAGAAAAAAAAAGTTCATGTTACACTTTGAAGTTTCAGAAAAACAAAACATAGATAACAGAGTGTCTACAGGTAAAGCCAAGTTAAATTCTGTGAGGGAAATACAAGTTGTATGTATGTATGTATGTATGTATGTATGTATGTGTGTATGTGTGAGACACGTGTGTAAGTACTCTTTCTAAGTAAACACAGTGATGCAAATTCAAAGTGAGGTCAATGTAAGTTTAAGTTCCATGTGTTAAATGTAAAAAGAAAACAAAATCTCATCACTGACACAAATGCTATTTATTATTGCAATTCTACGGTCTATCCAATGATTGTATACAGTCATTGGGTCTGTCAGGCTAGATATTTAAGACCCGTCGAATCTGAATTTAGAACATTTTAAGACTTTTTAAGGACCTGCAGACATCCTGAATAAGAAGGAATTGTTCTGATTAGGGGTTCAGTAGCATTAAGAGCTTATGAAGTTTATTTCAGCACAAAGTACAGCTGCAACTTATTTTACTTGATCATTTGCGCTCCTGCACATCGTACGCTTCATATTTATCAAAATCAAATGAATGAAGCAGCTTAATTATCAATTTAAATGAACTGGCACAGTAACAAATTGTATTATACTCCTGTGATTAATCTGTTAATATCTATAGTATATTCAGTTCTGCTTTGTCACGAAACGAAACACATCTGAACTTGAGACAGCAGGGCAAAAAGAACGGAAGGTGCGTGTTTGTTTGTGTGTCAGTGGTTTGACAGGTTGCTGTGTTTGCAGGTGCTGACAGCATTGACTGCTGAATGGAAACAAGTCAGCAAAAGCAACAACATTCTGTAAACAAACCTTCACTCTCAAAAAAATAAATATGTATTTCTCACATTGCAGCTATTGTTTATATGACTCTGTGTCCACTTATACTAAAACATCTTTAAAACTAGGTAAATAAGGCTGTTAAGATGTCTAAACATGGTTCAAATGAGGAAAAAACAGGCAAAGACATAAATAGAGATCAGTGATGATTTTGGTTAAACGGTATAATAACACACATCCGCACGATAAGACGTAACTTAAGTTACTGTCAAGATTTACATCTACAACGGTTAATGATCATGACGCACGTTGCGAAATTGCGCAGATTATTCATTTTATCTGAAACTGGCTACATAATCAAAGGCTGTGTCATGACATGTCATGATGGAAAATTGCGCAATAATAAATGTGACATTATTTTGTTATGCTGGTTTCTAGTTCAGCTGCTGTCAGGCATTTTAAGTTTCCTTTCTTCCTTTGCGCACTGAACCATGGAGAGTAAGTATGTTTTGGTGAAGATCATCATCACACTTCCACTGGGGTACACAGAGCTCACTATCAGATGCAAACTAATGAGGGAAACAGCTGCAACACATAAGTCTTAAAACTGCTGCTCCTCTTTCCAAAACATTTCTAGCATCAGTTATCACTCTTCAGACTTTAGATTGGTGTATTGTAAATGACACCAAATACTTTCTAAAATAATATGGCTCTTTAAAGTGCCATTACATTTTGTGTATCAGTCTTAAGAAAGTAACTTAAGTGCTGTTTTTGAGGTACTTTTAATTTAGTTGAGTTCCATTTTATGCTGCTTTCTACTTGTACTGAGCTAGATTTTATATTTCTACTCTCATCTAAAAGCTTTAGTTAGTTACTTTGCAGATTTAGATTTCTACTTCAGCAAAATGTGAATCGACTGATATGATGTATTAAGCTACCCAGCAGCATCCCAAGTTATCAAAATTAGCCTACCAGCTGTAACATTACATCAATTGACACATTAGTGCATCACTAGTTATAATTCAGTAATATAATATACATTAAATGGGGTATTTTGTATAATGAGTACTTTTGCTTTTGGTACTTAAAGTATATTTTGATGCTGATATTTTGTGCTTTTACTTTAGTAAAGGCTTGAACACAGGACTTGTAATTGAGTATTCCCACATTACAGTATAGGATAACTCTTCCAGCACTGCTCTGTGACAACCTAACTCATCATGACATCAGCGAAGTTTCATTTTGACTCCACAGCAATGACGTACAGAGTAGTGATTTAACTATCACTTTTGTTTAACAAAGAATAGGAGCTCGTCAGATTAATCGAAATATAGCATTGCGCTGCCTGGCATAGCTCTGAAAGCAATACGTGGTCATGCTGCGAGTGCGCCTGATGCATGAAAACAAAGCTCAGATCAGATCAGATCGAGAGAACACCCCACAATAAAAACAAAACTAATTTAAAGCCACTAATCAGCTGTCTCACTGCCATCCAGCTGATCTGAACAATACATGATGCAATGCTGACAAATCAGTCTTGCATCATGCTGTTCTATGGAGGACTAACGCCTTTTCATTTAATAAAAGCCCGGAAACACAGGCAGACAAGTATTTGTAGCTGGTCAAGAGTCTTCATCTAGCTGTCATCTACAGTATTTCTAAGACAGAGGGTGACAAGAAAGAGTAGTGACAGTGGCAGCATTAGGAAGTGGCAAACACAGGATCAGAACACTTCACCCACTGGCTTACTTATCAGGGTTTTGGGTATTATATTAGTAAAATTCAGTTACTTTAACAACCAGGGATCAAAAGCACGACACTTACTGGATGAACTGCAGGCCTTTTTGAATCTCCTGCCAGCGACTCCTTCTGTCCTGACACGCTCCGGACATGTTTGTGTTAGTATCCACTCCTCTGTCAGCACCTGAAATGACAATACATATTACATTAACTGGTAACAGTCACTAGCAAGAAAAAAAATAACATTGACAATGACAACAAAAAAAAAACCACTCCTTGCTCAGCATAAATCACCATCAGCAGGTTGTCCAACTGGTTTACTGGCAGCTACAACGCACAGTCACAGTCATTACATTACTGAAAGTCCTATTGCCTTCAGTGTTATCGCTTCCGCATTTAGCAATGACGACACACGTGTAGTTCCGGAAATTGAGGCGCAACATTTTTGTTAGCCTACAAGCCAACCACGTTAGAAAACAGTGTACTGTCATCAAAATTAAACTGAAAATGACATTAACTAAAGCTGTGGACGATAATAGGTGCACTTTGTAGGCCCGGAAACACGGTTTACATAGCATCTGAAAGCCGGAGGTCTATTATCGGACATGATTTCGATGGCAGTGACTAACATGTCAGCTTTTAAAGTCTTTTTTTCAAGTGTTTCGCAAGATACGAATAGCAAAATATGTCTTTGTTGTCCCGATGAGTTTGACACGTACATGAGCTTCTAACGTAGCGCCAAGTGTGTTATTATTAACATGTAGATATGAAGGATTCTGTCGTTGTCCATAAAACAACCAACTCAAACTGTGAGCTATGCCTCGTCATAGCTAACGCCTCATACCCATTGTTGTTTTCCACTTTAAATTTCTTAAAACTACTTTCTTAGCAAAGGAGGATCTGGGTTACATGGAGAGACAGGAAGATGGTGACACTGTTAGCTTCAGAGGGGTGCGCCTGTCCTGTCAAAACCAACTTCACTCTGGGAACATTTGTGAGTACAGAAGCTTTCACCGCTTAACAATCGTGTCCGTGTCAAAGATAAGGGCTGACGGCGGAGAAAGACACAGCAGGGGTAAAGTTATACGAGTCCAGGAAGCACCTTGTACAAGGGGGTGTCCGATAATGGACGCATTGCCTTTAGCGCACGTGCGCTACCCGCGGCCGGGAGAACCGCCGAGAGTAACGTTAGACTTCGGGTTAGCAATCATCATCTGCTAGCAAAGGTTAGCAACTGTTAGCTCACATAGTTTCACCGCTGCCAACACGCAACAAACCTTAACGACACAACGGTGTCTCCCAGTGCTGGAAACACACTGGCCTAACCAGCTACATGACGTTACCCGACTAAGTTTCTAGGAAGTACACTGAACCTAACAAAGCATAGGCATGCCCAAGTTAAACTAGTTCCCCAACGCAAACAATAGCGAACAGTAGATGTTTAGCTCCCGCCTGAGAGCGGCGAAATAACCGCATAAAACACCCAACAGTGCCTGCCGTACATACTTACATGAATGGATCTTTATTCCAAACAACCCTTACGTCGGTTATCTAAAAGGAGGGAAAGTGATTTTTCGTTTTTGCTAAAATAACTGCTGTATCGCTGAAGGCCGCCTTCGCTTCTTCTTCGTCTGCTCTGATTGCAGGCACACAAACGCCGACTCCGGCGCAGTGCTGCCCTCTGCAGAGAGTGGAAGGACACGACAAGCGTTCACATGCAAAATGACGATGCAACTTCAACAGACAGTGATCAATAAACCAATAAGTCTGCAATAAATTCAGCCCTCTTGAACAGCCAGTAAACCCATTAGAGTCTCTTTCAAAGGGGGTCTTACCCACGATGAACTATCATTATTTATATGTTGTATATATATTTTATTACTACTATTATCATTATTTTATTATCAGCTTTTTAATAGATAGGTAAATATAGATAAAAAATAGATAGACACTTAATTAACCCTGAGGGAAATAAAAGCACCCAGTAGCTTATTACACAATGCATACAAAAACACAGCTATACACAGGGATATATATATATATATATATATGTAAGTTTAACAATTAAAATGTAAGAATAAAAACATGCAGCAGTAAAATGATAGTCTAGTCCCAGGATGAATACAGAGAGCTATTACTACAGTATATATGTTTATGATGCTAGTGCAAATTTAGGTGGTTGACAGTAAATGCATTGCAATGTAAGGTGATAAATTAAAATATGCGAGCAGTAGTATTATTATTATAATCACTGCTACTTGTAGTAGTAGTAACAGTAGTAGTAATAGTATATGACACATACTATTTATGAACACTTTACCTGTATAAAACATTTTATTATTATTTTTATTTTATTGTTGTTCAGTGGTGCTTTTTATATGTATTTATATAATATCTATATGATCACTGCAACATTTTTGTACTTGTGCAGGCCACATAACAAGTGATCTTGTTCTTAGCTGTTGTAAGTACATTTAGAGCAATGCAAAAAAAAAAAACAAACAGAGTCAAATTCTTGGTATGTGTACTCATTATTGTCCAATAAGGTGATTCTGAAAGCACATGTGAAATTTTGGATGTTGAGATCAACAAAACTATGAACAAAACTATGTGCGTTACTGTTTTGTTATTTGCAAAACCAAACTAGCTCCATATTTGTATTAATTCACTCATTTGCACATAAGATTGATTTCTCCCTCTTCTTTGTACATTTGCCTACATGTTTATATGGCAAAACCTTGAAAATCCAAACAGAGTACCCCATCTTAGGCCCAACACTGTTAATCCTTCAGGTCCTTTGCTATGATATGGACTGCCAAGACTCCCCACATCCTCCATCTCTTCAACCAAATCTACAAAGCTTGTGTCAGTTCAGACTGGTAAGCCTGAGGCAATGAAAACTTCTCTCACCCTCAACTCTCCAGGCTGTAAATCTTCTTCTGACAGTGAGTTTCCTGGTTGTTTCATCTTTGAGTTAATCAACGCATTAAGCCTCTCAGATCCTGTGCTCATGTAAATGTGCCACTGTGATTCACAAAGTAGAGGCTGAGGACAGACAAGATGAGCTTCATTTCATTTGCACATTTGGGAAACGTAAAAACAAGGACAAACAGTTATGGCATGCAGTAATATTAATACTAATACTATACTACTATTAGTATTGGGAACAGGATATGCAAGTGTCCTTTCTTACTTTTGGAATCAGTTCAACCATTTTCTCTTTTCTTTTCTTTCTCTCTCCATAATTTATTTGTTTATGTTTCACTTTGTCACGTACAAATTAGATGTGAATGTTGCTCAGTGAGACTCATCAAAACAAGTCTAACTTTGTGGCAGCAGCAGATGTATATCCATAGATCTGTGTGAGGAGGCAGACAGCCAACTACTTGCCTTCTTTTTACCTTTCATCATTCCCCGGCTTCGCTTCATTTCCCCAAATTAGGTTGGAGCTAATGTCTGATTCTCAATGAGGAAGAATTCATGCACAGACTCCCAGCTGGACTGATGACTAACACTTTTTTCCCCCCTCATGTACATTCAGTTTGTTCTTACATCAACATCATAATCCTCTGGATGTTTCTCAGGTTGAAACTTTGCTTTCTCATTTAATCTGAAAAATGTATTTTTGTATCATTTGTTCATGTGTTTATCTCACTCTCACTCACATATTATCTCACCCTCAGCCCTCTGGGAGGCAATGTCAAGAAAACAAGTATTGAGCACCATAAATTGTCTGGGGTTTTTGCTCTCCGCACAGTTCACTGCACATTTGTATCTTATTCAGGCGTTTCCTGTCAGGTGAGTTCGGCTCGATATGATCTAACAGTTGACCGGGTGTTTTGTGGCGATGGATAGTTTGAGCTGAAAATAATCAGATATACAGGGATCGAGGGATGTGTCTCCTCTCATGAAGCGCAGTCATCCTGACAGCTACAATAACTGCCAGGAGGAGGCGCTTATCTCACATTGTGCAGAAGCATCACTGAGGAACTGAATCACAAAACACCATGAATATGTCCCCTGTTATCAAAACCCCAAAGCGTGTGTCTTTTATGATTTAGCTGCCCTGCTGTCCTGACATTAGCACATTATGAATGACAATAGAGCCCAGCGCGACAGAGCTGAAAATATACTTTCAGAAAACACAATAAAAAGATGAAACCCAAAGATATGACACAATTCATGCCATTTCCAGATCAGGTCTGCAATTTGTCAAATAAACAATCTCAGCTGTTAAACTTAGACATTTGGAGTGCTGCTCGGTTAATCATACTGACAATAATGATAGCGACAGTTTGTTTTATGGAGGGAAGGTCTGTTGTGTTCATCCCACTGACATGTTTATTTACAAGGGGAAGAAGATGGATGATCTCAATGATTACGGAGGGGAAGGTATATTATTAGAGTGTAATTACCATCATCTGCAAGTCTAGGTGTATGTGTTATGAGTGAGTGGGGCCACAAATTATGTTTCATAAAGGGATTAAAAATGTGCTGCACGAGCAAAGCGTAAAACTCACTGAAATCTTCTGTACCTAAATTCAGCATTTTATATAGGCTACTCAAACCTTTCTGTAATTGTTCAATTAAAGAGATACCAATTTTCAACCAGCTTTGTATCATAATAACGTGGGTCGTATGTGTACATGAACATCTGACTGTTGCTGGAACTCTAATCTAACTGTCATCTAAGCAATGCTGATCACATAAAATGCTGTTACTGTATTGCCTATATCTCAGCTAAAAACATAACCTATTTTAGTGCACTGTTTAGCTGTAATACAAGAATTTTGTAAGGTGGAGGTGGGTGCTATACTGTTTCCTGTATTGTATTAAGATTCTGTTACTGTGTCGCCTGTTCTTGCTTCACATATTTTCACAAACACGTTTTAGTTTATCAAATAACTTTAATTTGAGATGGTTTGTTACCAGCTGACCACCATGTTGTTCCTGTGTCAAAACCAGGGGTGTAAATGTAGACAGTGCAGGCAGTGCAGTGGCACTGGTGCCTGTGGAGCCGGGGGCCCTTGCAAATGATCCAGATTGCCATCTCCGAACTACACCTGTCTTTAAATAAGAACTCACATTAAATTCAAAATGGTGCCATTTGCTGTGGGCGATATGCCCTCAAAAATCCTCACCCATCTCCATCAGGATTTCCTTCTCTTCTCCTCTCTCTCTTTTTTTAGTCAGTAGCAATCTATAACAAAATTATGTGCTTATATAGGTTTCCAGGCGGAGTGAAGCTCTCCGGTGTTCATGAGGTGTGAGATGTGAGTAAGTGTAAAGTCAGTCCTATGAGTCCTATTCACCATTATACTGGGGCCCAGGGCAGAGACACAGGCTTGTGAAGAAGTAGACTGAAAATTTCCATGTGGGCTACTTAACAAGATTCCTTAAATTATGTAGCCATTTAAAAGTGGAACTTTATAGATGTGCTCACTTAATTAGAAACACCAAGTTAAAACTTCTCTGCTACAAATCCTCTTCATAGGTTCATGTTTTGTTAGCGAGGTTATTGGACCTTCCCTCATTGATATGAATGGTGTCAGTATGTATAATGTGACACATTAACAGCACCAAACTTCGGGCTCCAAAAAAATGTCACAGCCAGGTGTACTATTGAATAAAGTAATTTATTAACCACCAAATAATTGAAACAAATCAAACAATTCAATGGGAGGGATTTGTTAAGTCAATAATGTAAGGAATAGATAAGGGAAAGTGTGCTGCATGGGCGTTGTGCTGGAAAAACGAGATTAAGGAGCTGATAGCCACAATGCAAACGTGAGGTGTGAGGCAACACAGAAGAGATTGCTACTCTGGTTTTATGTTTTTATGTAGGTTTAATGTATATAGGCACGTAATATATTTAATGTACACACACACACACACACACACACACACACATATATACGTAAAGGACATTCCTTTGGCTTTTTTTGTAAACAGTTGCCAGCTGTGTGTCTAGTAACTAGTGAGCTTTAGGCTTGTGGGCCCATGGTGATTACCTGTAGCCACTGGTCAAAACCATTGATTTATACCAGAGAACTGGTTATAGTGTTGCACCCTGTTCATTCCTATAAATTGCCCTATTTCACATTAAGTCATAAACGTCCATGTGCCTTGAATAAAATTACTTGGATGAGCGGCACTGCTTCGGCATCACTGGGCCCAAAGAGCTCGTGCACAAGATGGCTATTTTCGTCTTAATGCTCCACTGACTTAAACAGGATGGAAATGATCTAATCGGGCAGCTCTTCTAGCTTCTTTAGGGTCCTGTAAAATTCACCTAAAATGCCTATCCAAGGTAAACCCAAAATAAACTGAAAGCTGTTCTTGTTCCATTTTTTGTATATGTACATGCATGGTCTCATTTGAAAGGTAAAATTCTGAAGTTTTTTCCCCAAC
Organism: Epinephelus cyanopodus; assembly: GCA_026686955.1. Classification (NCBI taxonomy): domain Eukaryota; kingdom Metazoa; phylum Chordata; class Actinopteri; order Perciformes; family Serranidae; genus Epinephelus; species Epinephelus cyanopodus. The sequence continues at coordinate 23,473,695 of CM048929.1, forward strand.
AGTCAGAATCACTCTTCTGTCATTGAGTTATACGTTTTAACACACTGAAATAAAAGTTTTTGCCTGAACATTGTCTTGAAAATAGATGCCGGACATGACCAGGAGTGACTCACTAACAGTCTAGACTTTCAAAATGTTATCAGACTCCATCCATCCGTTTTTGTCCGCTTATCCGGAGCCGGGTTGCGGGGGCAGTAGGTCAAGCAAAGCACCCCAGACGTCCTTCTCCCCAGCAATACTTTCCAGCTCCTCCCGAGGAACCTCAAGGTGTTCCCAGGCTGGATGAAATACGTAATCCCTTCAGCGTGTTCTGGGTCTGCCCCCCTACTATACCCAGAACACCTGTAACGGTGTGCGCCCGGGGGCATACTAATCAGATACCCAAACCACCTCAACTGACCCCTTATGACGCGAAGGAGCAGTAGCTCTAATTTGAGCTCCCCCGGATGTCCGAGCTCCTCACCCTATCTCTACGGCTGAGTCCAACCACCCCAGGGAGGAAACTCATTTCGGCGCCTGTATCCGTGATCTCATTCTTCTGTTATCGTACTGAATAGAGCAAATTCCAACATGAGTCATTTCACGGGGGTTGTGATGCACAGAAAAAGTATCCACTGATTTACGCCTCTTTAATAATGTATGTCTATGGGGAAAAGTTTTTTCTACTGATGTCATGTGATGAACTTGGAAGTTGTAATTCCAATGGTTGGCTGATGCACTTACATGGTCCTGGTTAAAATGGCCAGGCTAGCATTATGTCACTCACTAGCAGGAGTGTTTAGTGCAGTCGTTGGTCGTTGTAGAAAAATGAATGCCACAGCCCTTGCTGTCTGTTTTCTCTGGTCATATAGCACCGATTTCGAAAGTGTCTCTCTGCTGCATAGACAGCCTAGGTTTATAAAAAGACCATCTTCCCAGCAGCGATGTGCTTCTTTAATCTCCCATATTTGTGCCTAATGTGCGCTGTATGAATATAGCTCATTTGGAAAGCTGAAAATGACTTGAGTTTTCTGTGTAAACTATAAATCTCTATTTAAAATTATCACCCAGAGTGACACCGGTCTGTAAATTCTTTTGACTTGTGCTCTGTCTATCTGCCTGTTATGTAACATGTGGTTCAGTGAGAGAATCAGAAACGTTATTCTTGAATCTTGTGGCGCAGAATCGGTCCCAGATTTGGACAGTCTGTGATTTTTAGAGGAAAAGACAAACAGAATATTTAGACAAGACACAATGATGTTAGTGCATAAATCAAACATTGCTACCTATTGTGTGTATTTGATTTCCATAAAGCTCCCAAAAGTAGAAAATCATAAGGTACGCACATGGTACACATTACTGCAGCATGAATCCTGGAGGCACACAAACACTGGTCCTTTAGAGCTGAGATGAAGCAGTAAAAACCTTCAGGCTGTTTCCTCTAGAGGGCGTACAGTTTGACAAACACTGGATTAGCCTCTGGCCAATGGTGATGCTCAGAGGATTATTCAAACAGCATCTAAAAAAAGCTTCCCACTCCATGCTTCACTCACAGGGTGTAAGTGAGCGACACTTGGTGTGGAGTTCAGCCTCCTGTTGCATGCCATGACTGCGTTTTACCGGATACTTCTCCTGTTATCTGGTAAGGTAATTATTTACTTTGTAATGGAGCTCCAACTGCTAATGAAGTGCAGTAAACTTAGAAAAGTTATTTTAAGGACACAGAGGGAGCACAGGTAACTGCCTTGAGGGGAGACCACTTGTGTTTACATATGCAGAGTGATTCAGTGAAAGTGTTATTCTCGGGCAGAGAGTGCAGACAGACTAAATTGATTTTGCTCTACAACATTTTTCTACTTTTCCATCATTACAAGGCTGAACCCGGCTGAAGCTCTCCAGTGTTCATGAGGTGTGAGATGTGAGTAAGTGTAAAGTCAGTCCTATGAGTCCTATTTACCATTATACTGGGGCCCAGGGCAGAGACAGAGCTTGTGAAGAAGTAGACTGAAAATGTTCATGTGGGCTACTTAACCAGATTCCCTCAATTATATAGCCATTTAGAAGTGGAACTTTATAGATGTGCTCACTTTATTGGAAACACCAAGTTAAAACTTTCCTGTAATAAATCCTCTTCATAGGTTCATGTTTTGTTAGTGAGGTTATTGAGCCTGCCCTCACTGATATGAATGGTGTCAGTATGTATAATGTGACACAGTTAAACAACACCAAACTGCAACCTCCAAAGTAATGTCACAGCACACAGAGTAATCGAAGCAAATCAAACAATTCAGTGGGAGGAAGCTGTAAAGTCAATCATGTAAGGCACAGGTGAGAAAAAATGTGTTGCGTGCATTGTGCTGGAGAAACATGATTAAGGAACCGATAGCCACGACGCAAACATGTGGTATGGGGCCAACAAAGGAGAGGTTGCTGCTCTGCACAGGGCACACCGGGCATAGGTGTGTCCCATGCCGCTGATTAACCGAACCTAACCTTAACAGGTCTGCAGCCCTGGAGAGAGAAAGCATGGCAACGGCTAAGTGCATCAAACAGAGGGGCCGTCATAATGATCATGTCGTTGATTCAACACCTCTCTTAAACAGATTCAATTAAAACTGAACTGTTATAACCTGCCTGAAGGAGGAATTTATAGCAGGAATGTTGTGTCAAACTGCATTAATTTCAGTGTTCATGATAAACTGGCAGCTGAGTGTACAGAGGGCAGAGGTGAAGACTCGAGTCACATGACTTTGACTTGACAAAATCATAAAAGACTTGCAACTCAACTTAGACTTCCACAGCAATGACTCACGACTTTACTTGGATACGAGCCTTTTGACTTGAAAATACTTGATACCCTCCCCAAAACCCAAAGATTAAAAACTATGTTAAGTCTGCTGTGTCCTCATATGAGGACATAACATTTTGAGTTTACGTGACCTCTAGATACTTCATCCTATTTGATTAAGACCTGTTGTCCTCATTCGTGGACACTTTTATATGCCATCTAGTGGTAGTAAGAGCACAATACACCAACCGATCCCAACACAAAATTGGACAAGGTCCAAAACCTGATCAAATTTTATGGTTGAGACTTGTTTATTTATGATTGATAATGTTTGTAGTTTGATATGGAAACAAAATGGACCAATTGTAGCAACACACACAAGCTAAGGCACTGTTAATTGGGAAGTACTTGTTTGAAGACAGTGGGACGTTATTATTGTCTCATTTGTGGACAGTGGGACTTAATTATCATTGACAATGTTTAATTTTTATACTTATCAGTTCCTACTGACACCAAATTGCAAGGAGAAATTAAAAATGCATAAAAAAAACAAAGGTTTTCAGCAAGTCGACATTCAGTTCCCCGGGTCTACTTTATCTGAATCAATGCGGCGGCGTCCAGTTGAATTGCAGAAGAGAACCATGAAGAACTACATGTGGTCAACAAAAAACGAAATGCTGTATGCAAAGAGATGCAAAAACGCCAAAATTTAAAGTTACACTAAGAACAGTGAGCCAAGGCTAATATTAACATATTTATCGAGCTAATGCTTAGCTAACATTAGCTTAACAGTTAAGTAACTTTTTTAACAAACTTGTTTAAACAAATAAATACAAATTTTCAAAAGTATCAACAGTTTTTTGTAAATCTAATTATTACTGTGCTGTTGTTAATGGCATTTCATGCCTTGAGTGATAGGCTGTCTGCCGATCGGCTTCTCTGTCAGATCCACCACTTGCTCCTCCACAGTGTCATCCTCTTGCCCGCATATGGTCCCTTTAGGCTAAAAAACAACAACAAGATGGCGACAGCTGAATTGATGAACTCAAGGTGTCAAAATGACAATCCACAAACTAATGTCACGTCACGGTAGCTACGTCCTTTAATTTTATAGTCTATGATTGTGACTTGTTTAGGACTTGAAATGCAAAGTTGAAGACGTGGGACATGACTTGGGACTTGTAAGTCTTGACATGGAACTTGACTTGGTCCCACCTCTGATCGAGGGTGGACAAATGCAAAGGAACAGACTAACACACAGACCATAATACAGCAAAGAAAACTTTTAAATGTTCGACTGTGTCAGAGAGACAGCAGCGTTGACATTACTGTGTCCACCCCTGAGTATCGTACCATAAATCAAAGCAACAAAAAGGACACAATTATACTACACAATGGGTGTAAAGAAACTGAGACGTGTTTACAAGTGGAGAGATGAGTGTGTTCTCTCTCTTCAGTTCTTTATTTCTCTTTGCAGTGGCTGTGGCGTCTGCGGCGACACGCAGGTCCCTGCGGACAAGAAGAGGGTTACTGGAGCTGGCGGGAGCCATTAAATGCAGCACGGGACGATCTCCCTTGTCGTACGTGATGTACGGATGCTACTGTGGACTGGGTGGTCAAGGCTGGCCCAGAGACAGGACAGACTGGTGAGGCAGCAGCTTAAATCACACTCCTCTCAAGAAAATATGACACTGCCAAGTCTGTTTTTATTTTCATGAGGATATGGACACCTGATGATAGTGTGTGCTGAAATGTAAACATTCAGCTGACACTATATATGTCCCACCTATACATTATGTGATGCAAAAGATATAATCTGGCACGCAATGGTGATGTTTAGCCCCCCTCTCCACGGGTCAAGTGTACGCATTATTTCCTCCTCCTTTTGGTTCCTCTTGGTCCCCCTCCATCCTGCTCATGTACACACAGTTCCCGTTTCCGAATGAGTCGACTGAACCACAAATGCTGTGCGACGGGATGGAAGGAGGGGATGAGGATGTCCACATTCAGCAGACTCACATGCTCCGATGGGTGCTTTAAAATAGGTCCAAAAATTCCACACCCAAATCCTAATTGCCGTCTCCTTCTTTTCCTTCTTTGCCGCAAGACACCGAACCCCCTCAAACCAGTTAACTGCTAAATATCTGTTGTGAAAACTCGTGCGGCGATCCTGGCCTGCCTTTAAAATAGCCGTGGTGTGATTGAAACCACAGTGCTGGGACTATACCCACCTACTGCTTTCTTTCATGACCTGCCTTGTCTAGAGTTCAGCCTTCAGAATAAAACATTTATCGTGCTGTTAATCTCTCTGTACGTAGGTGTTGCCACAGACATGATTGCTGTTATGGAACTGCAGAACAACTTGGCTGCTACACCAAAACAGACCAGTATCACTGGACGTGCGAGGACAAGAAAGCTGAGTGTGGTACTGCATTTTTTATGCTTATGCCTGAATAATATTTTGCTATTTGGAAGTAACACAGCTGCTCCTTTCTTCGTTGATGCTTCGTGTACCATGAAACACACCAAAATGTGTAAATGAAAGTGAGACACAGATCAGGCTGTGTGTGAACCGCAAATATCCATGAGCACAGCAAGCAGACAGCTAATTGGAAGGGAAGGGCAGGATGTTTAGAACATATATTTAGTGGTATTTTAAGCCCTCATAAACCACAGTAATTTCTGTTCATAAATAGCAACAGACTTAATGATGTTTACACATTAAGGAACCAAAAATAGTGGCTTGTTTATGATATTTCTGTGAATAAATCAATGTAAAAATGAATTCATAATATCCACAATTAATGTTCAGTAGCCTCTGGTTTTCAGAGAAGCTGCACCAAATTAACCACGAGGAGGCAAAATGATTTTGCAAGCATTAGAAAAAGTAATCAACCAATTTCAAATTTCTCTTTTCAGCTTGACACTAACAGAGGATGTTTGTGTTCTTCTTTGCAGATGATTTGGAGGATGTGTGTAAAAAGCTGCTGTGCAAGTGTGACAGAGACGCTGCCAAATGTTTGAGGAAAGCACCTTTCATTCGGAAATATGCCGTATATCCAGATTTCCTCTGCGGTTACAAACAGCCAATGTGTAGTATTTACTCACAATAAATGCATGTTCTGTGAGCCTTCTGTAAATATAGCATGTTCCAATCCAGCAGTAATGATGATGACATTGGTGTAAACTAATTGAATACACTTATTCTGTATTTTCTTTCTTTCTTTTCTTTATTTTTACAGTTTTTATTAATGAGGCATGTGAAGCCAAACCTTCTCTTTTTGCAGATACCTTTGTACCAAATATGTTGTTTTAATAAAAGGCAAAATGAACACCAACAGTTTGACACACATGATGGCTTCCAGGAAAGTAATAAGGATTAAAGCTAAAGTCCATTCACACAGCGAAAAGGAAACTCAAGCGTTTCCTCTTTCGAAACTGAATCAAGGCTCAGCCGGAAGGTCAAATGTGAGTCAGTGAGGGAAATATCAGGTGGCCAGTCCTCACAAAAGTACTTCTTTTTTTTTTAATTCTGTGCAGGGCATTTATAGCTCTGAAGTTGACTCTCTGTGCTCCGGGTTTGTTTCTGACTATTCATTGGGGGTTTAAAAAAAGGTTTCGGGAGTTTAGTGAGCTAATAGGGAAACTGAGGTTTTCTTCCTTTTCTATTTTAACATCTGCCGTGACATTTTCTTTCCTTTCCCCAACCCCAAAACCCATGTATGAAATATGTAATTGGCTGTTTCAGGGGCATGCCAGCCAAAAACCTAAAGAACAATGTGTGCAAACTCGTATATGTTAATTTCCTTTAAGGCTCTGATAGTATCACAACATGGTTACAGACTGTTTTTAACTTTTCCATGAGGTCCCCACAATAAGTTAGTCACTAAATTGCTATTAAGTGATGTCATACACCCTTAATATTATGACCATGTGTGATCTCAGCGGCTGTTTTGCAGTCCTTCCATCACAGTAGTAAAATAAGAGAAGCATTTCACACAACCTTTGCAGAGTGTGTTGCTGCTACGGAAAAAATAAGCAGCAGGGCATCACCTAGTTTGTTTTGTGTGGAGTCTGGGTTTTGTCCTGCAGATGGTGCCATAATCACAATACAGAAGACAAACTGACAGCACAGGAGCTGAGCATTAATGGGTACACACCTGACAATGGAAGAGTTTGCATTTAATTTTGATACCTGATGTTATTGTTTGGATCTTTTTTTTGTTTTGTTTTTTTCAAAACTGATTTTATGCACAGAAGTTCCTCGCATCCTGTTATTGACTGTGGTTTTGAATGTTTTACATGCAGTAAATGACTCTATTTTGGGTCCACCGCAGTTGGTTTCAGGTTTGGCTTGGGAACGTCCTTCCGATCCGATTGATGAAAGTCCCACTGTCAAGTCAAAGCCTTCATTTCCTCTCTGACACCCAGTAAACGGTATCACCACCACCACCACGGCTGTAATCACAGTAAACACAGCCCTCCCAGATGTTAACTGCTCAAGTGAGCTTTTACACTGCTCAGCAGCGTTCGCACAGGAAACACAGCTTCTTTGTTGAGCGGGTGCACCGCTCGTGAGTGTGGACTGAAATGGGAGATGATGCCGTGGTGATGGTGCAGTGTCCAAAGTCCAGGACTGGAAATAAGTATCTGGGTCATGGCCCACAAACACTTGCCCGATTGTGTGCAACCTTCAGCGGGTATGAGCTCCGAAGTCAAATGCTTCCATCCGAGAGGCAGGCTCAAGGTTCCACTTTCCTGTTTCCGTATGGTGGTGTACCCCTACTCTCCTCAAACTGAAAGACCTTCACTATGTATTTACATGTAAACATCCTGCATTATATGCATACAGATAAAAAAGCGCACGTCTTGTTTTTGTGGTGCTAAAGTTGAAATTCACTCTTTAATTTTACATGCTGCAGTACAGGATGAGTCAGTGCAGCAGCTGTTTGAGTTCATGAGATCAGAAACTAAAAAAAATTGCTTCACAGAGGCAGTACCCACATCTATTTAGCATTCCCTATGGTGTGCGTTCTCAAGCAAAACTATTTTGACCTTTAAAAGGGAACAACACCGAAATTAAGAATTCCAATATGTTATTTCCATGGCCCAGGAAAGTTTAGTAAGTAAGTCTCAAACTTGTGATGTCATCAAGTATAAAAGTCTGGAGCTGCTCCATAAACGATGAATGAGAGCCTGACTTTGTGGACCCAAAAATACCCTATTGTAGTGTTCTCAGCTCTGAAATAGTGTGACAGCATAGCTCACAGAATCAAGACGATCATTCAGTTTCTGATAAAAGCACCAAATTTGGCACGTATCTTAATATGTAGAAGACGTCTGGATATCGGGGCATTGCAGACTGGATTTCTGATGACCACGGCGGCCATATGGCTGCGCCTTGAAAGCAATGTCGGCTATAACCTTTGCAAGCTTGGTGTCTATTTGATGTCTTCTTACCATGACAAACACATTAGACTGCTTGTTTTTATAATTGGACGCATCTAGACCCCTAATTTGCATATTTCCAAAATGACAACTACCTAATAAGTTGTTTGTTCAACCCTTTTCGAAAACTTGGTGTCTATGTCGTATCTTTTTAAACATTAGAAACAGACTGGAATATCCAGATTTATGCTTTAACTTTAAATCATATTATATTTCATTTATGCTGTCTAATTTGCATGTGACCAATATGGCAGCTATTTACACGTTCACCCAGACTGAGTTGTAGGGATGAGTGTCCATGATGATGAGGTCGTCAAGGTAAAAGAAGACTCGTGCCATAGTCTCGCAGCACCATAAGTGCCACGTCCGCACATTTGCTGACGGCGTCGGGTGCCAGGGAATCGCCAAATGGTAGTCTGTCGGACTCATTGGCGATTCCCTGGAGGGCAAAACGCAAGAATTTCTGGAGCCACCTCATGAAAGTATGTGTCCTTCAAGTTGACGGTGGTGAACCAATCGCCTGGCTGAATCAGTTCCAGTAACTGCCCGATGGTTAGCATACGGAATGTCGTGTGGGTAAGGCATTGATTTAGGATGCGGAGATCCAAAAGTGGCATGAACACTCCCGTCTTCCTGGGAACCAGGAAGTACATGGAGTAAAACTCCTTCTGTCTGTCGTGAGTGGGAACAACAGACAAAGCCTGGCTCTGAAACAAGTCCTGGATCTCTGTCGATAGCTAAGACGTATTCATGAATTGATTTAAATGCTTCACTGTTGCATTTTCTTTCATTCATTCATTCATTCATTCATTCATTATTTTATGTTTAAAAAAACACTTAATTTAAGTGGTTGATTGGTGGTCCAGTCAGAACATTAAGCATTCCAATGTATTTCTTATGATCAGAAAACATTAAAAAGACACCAAGCTTGCATTTGTAATTTGTCTGGCTCAAAAGTTACAAGGTGTTAATAAACTTTAAACTAAACAAACTGGTGTATGTATTTTAAGTGACTGCAAATTAAAGGTAACTGAACATGTGGTAATGGTGTGGGTGAGTCACTCAACCTTTTGTGTGGCTTTGGGCACGGCCATCAGAGCATTTTAAACAATCTCTTTTAGCGACACCAAAACATAGAGGAAAATGTCCATTTTCATAAATATCTGTGTACGTGTGGACCCTGCACATTGTCTATGGAGCAGTTTAAGACTTTATACTTGATGACATCACAAATTTAAGTTTCAACGCTCTAGTTTTTGCATTTTGGAGAGACGTTCATGTTTCCTAATATTTTTTTGGGTAACACTTTACAATAAGGTACACAAAATTAGAGTAGTTACTGAGGAACTAATGAGGAACTAATGAGGAACTAATGAGGGACTAATGAGGAACTAATGAGGAGCTAACTATTAGTTAATGGTCCATTCATCAGTAAACCATGATCAAATTTTTGAGGAGTAGTTACTGAGGAACTAATGAATAGTTACTGAGGAACGAATAGTAACTAATGAGGAACTAAGGTACACAAAATTAGAGTAGTTACTGAGGAACTAATGAGTAACTAATGAGGAACAAACTATTAGTTAATGGTCAGTTCCTCAGTAACCACTGATCAAATTTCAGAGGAGTAGTTACTGAGGAACTAATGAGGAACTAACTATTAGTTAATGGTCAGTTCCTCAGTAGCTCATGATCAAATTTCTGAGGAGCAGTTACTGAGGAACTAATGAGAAGTTACTGAGGAACGAATAATAACTAATGAGTAACTAATGAGGAACTAAGGTACACAAAATTAGAGTAGTTACTGAGGAACTAATGAGTAACTAATGAGGAACTAACTATTAGTTAATGGTCAGTTCCTCAGTAACCACTGATCAAATTTCAGAGGAGTAGTTACTGAGGAACTAATGAGGAACTAACTATTAGTTAATGGTCATTTCTTCAGTAACTCGTGATCAAATTTCAGAGGAGTAGTTACTGAGAAACTAATGAGGAACTAACTATTAGTTAATGGTCAGTTCTTCAGTAACCCATGATCCAATTTCAGAGGAGTAGTTACTGAGAAACTAATGAGGAACTAACTATTAGTAAATGGTCAGTTCTTCAGTAACTCATGATCAAATTTCAGAGGAGTACTTACTGAGGAACTAATGAGGAACTAACTATTAGTTAATGTTCAGTTCTTCTTTAACTCATAATCAAATTTCATGGGAAAAGTTACTGAGGAACTAATGAGGGACTAATGATGAACTAACTATTAGTTAATGGTCAGTTCTTCAGTAACTCATGATCAAATTTCATAGAGGGGTTAATCACGACTTGATAATTAGTCAACTATTTACTTCATCAGTACAGAATCATTACTGTGTAACCCGTCCATTAGTGAACCTTTTTATGTCCTAAAGTGACACACAATTGTCTAATTGTAAAGATGATGATGAAGTAATGAAAGACTACTCATTATGTGTCACTTTAGAACATAAAAAGGTTCACTAATGGACGGGTTACACAGTAATGGTTCTGTACTGATGAAGTAACTAGTTGACTAATTATTAAGTCGTGATTAGCCCCTCTATGAAATTTTATCATGAGTTACTGAAGAACTGACCATTAACTAATAGTTAGTTCCTCAGTAACTACTCCTCTGAAATTTGATCATGAGTTACTCAAGAACTGACCATTAACTAATAGTTAGTTCATCATTAGTTACTCATTAGTTCCTCAGTAACTACTCTAATTTTGTGTACCTTAGTTCCTCATTAGTTACTTATTCGTTCCTCAGTAACTTCTCATTAGTTCCTCAGTAACTACTCCTCAGAAATTTGATCATGAGTTACTGAGGAACTGACCATTAACTAATTGTTAGTTCCTCATTAGTTCCTCATTAGTTCCTCAGTAACTACTCTAATTTTGCGTACCTTAGTTCCTCAGTAACTACTCATTAGTTCCTCATTAGTCCCTCATTAGTTACTCATTAGTTCCTCAGTAACTACTCTAATTTTGTGTACCTTATTGTAAAGTGTTACCGAGTTAACCACAAATCAATGGGGATGAAAGAGAGTGACACAGATGGAATAAGAAAGTAGAGGAAGGACAGCTGGAACAGAGACAAAGTGAAAAAACAGAGAAGAAGAAGAGAAATGTTGAGAGAGGATGTGATGAGGATGAAGAAGCAGGGCAGGGGGTGTGAGTGGTGGGGGTGGGAGAGGACTTACGGGTCTGAGCGAAGCCACTGAAGAATAATGCCTGTTGTACAGTACAGGACCGAACCTTGTCTCCGTGGTAACCGGCTGAGAAATAAGAGGAGAAAAAAAAAAGACTTTACATTTCCCAAATGACACAAATTAAGACGAGTCTCTATTTCCATATGAGACTGTAAAAGACCCTCCTGTCATTCCTATATTTCCTGCCTCCTTTTCCATTTTAGGTTTCCAGACACACTGCACTTTGCACAAGCATTAGTGAAGAAAACTTTCTCCGTTAAACAGAAATCACAAAACAGTGTCATTTATTTTAATCCAAAACCAGGCAGAAACTGCCTCTCATCTGACACATCTGAAAAACACATTTCACTGACAACTGAACCACATTAGAGGCTGATGCAAGTTTCAGATTTCCAAAAGAGCTTGGCCTCATTTCAAGATAAACAACACTAATAAAATAAAAATTAAAATCATTTGAAGCACTTTTTGAAAGGGGGTTGCAAAATATTTCACAACATCGACACAATTTAAACCATAGAAAATAAACAGTCGGCCTAATTAAACCTCACTGGCAATAGCAATAACAGAACAGCATATAGAAAATAAATAACAGCTGAGGAGAAGTTTGCCATGGGCCAGGTGCAATGGCAGGGTACAAACTGCTGAGGGGCCTCAGGGCAAATAAGAGCTGCTGGGCCTCCATTAAAGCTCATTCCTCACACGCTCTGTGGAGTTCATACAGTTTTTCAACACTGCAATACTACCTGGTGGCAGGTTTGCTGTGTGGTTATTCTATTAATCACAAATTAATTTAGTAATATGCCGCATGCAAGCACAAACTTGCAACTATATTTTATCACAGGGACCCTTTTCCAGACACTGGCTTCAGGTCAGGGAGCTTTGGGATTTTGCAACCTGGACCCAATTTTCCCATGTTAAGTAAGTGATGGAGACAACACGTTTTGAAATATGTCTAGTACTGAGAGACACTGCAGCGCAAAACAGGCTGCAATGTAATCCCTACTGGCAACTGCGCACTGTCAATTAACGTCCATTAAAGAGCTTATTTTTGCCACTGACAGGCTCTGATTGTTGTTTGAAGCTTCGGAAATGACCCTACAGAGAAATGAAATGTGTATCATTATCTTTCACTGGTCTGTTTGTTATTGTGATAACGCCTTGCTCAAGGAGTCCGCTTGTTCTGGCGATGGAAACGTTACTGAGAGTTGGAGAGAGTGCCAAGAAGATTTTGTTGTCTTTGAGTGTTATGCGGGCACACATGACTAAGGCACACGGGGGCCATATAAACACTACTGAGTAATATCAGAAGGTGCCGTGATAAAATTAAAGCAAGTTATATCAGCCTGTGACTTCAGTTTTTACCTTTGAATCCAGCCCTCACTGGGCTGATAACTTTGGTTTCCATTGCGTGTTATGTCATTTTCTTCTCAACAAAGTAGGCTACACAACGTAACGTTACATCAGTAACAGTTACAGACTTTCAACCTGAAAAATCACAATCTGATGTGTGATTTAAGTATTCCCTACATATTTTTCAGCAGTGTGTTAATGTAACAGGGTCAATTATGTAACGTTAAGGGATAATGTATAATGAGCCGGTGAATACTGGGAAAATAACTCCCTTCTGAAGATTATACATTATCAGTTATAAATAATGTTGTCTGCCTCCGCGAAGTGCATTAATAAAACCGACCGGATCCGACAACTTTTGGTGAATGTTTTATACTCACCCAGGCGGAGTGGACTGAACCGAGGCATAAAACTCGCGTAAAATGTCATTACTGCCGAGTGTGTATTCAAATCTGTGTTCTTTTGTTTTTGGCAGAGAAAGTCCAGTACAGTACAGTACGGTATAGTACAGTAGCCCATTTTGTGGTCTTTCTTGTATTGATCTCATCTTTCTCATCCTCTGTCACTTAAAGCTATTCACGTGTCAGTTCCGTGTGCCGTTTTTCGCTTGATTTTTTTTATTTCCTTCTCCATTTCTTTTTCTTCAGCGGCATCCCATTCCTCAAAATCCTTGCAGCTATTCTCCAATAAGTTAGAAGACATGTTAAAATCAGCCATTTCTGTTCATTTTTTCCCAGGAAGTTGTTTGACAGCTGCACTGTTGCAGGGCAGCGTCCCCAGCAACGCTGGGTTACACAGCAACTGTGTAATGAAGGGGCGTGGCTTTGTGACGGCACGTTCGACTCGATCCATTTTACCTTTGTGACGTCACATTTCACTAAAACGAAATTACTAAGTACAGGAGCTCAGCAGCTCAGCCAGCACGATACTCCCTTTTCTTTTACAGCTTGCAGTTTGGCTTAATCAGGAGGAAAGCAGGACACGCGAGAGGACTCGTCAGAATCTCCATAAGGTAAGAACAACAACTATTTATATAAGTTATAATATAAGTTTTTGATTATAGTTTTTGATTAAGTAAGTGACGTGCACCTTGGTCGCCTCTGGTGGACACCGGCCGACCGGATTAGCTCCGGGCTTCAGAGCCGTCCAAGGTGGACGCCTCTGGTGTCACAGAGATGAGCGGCCATATGGTGCAACTTTGTTCATCAAAATAATCAAGTATATATGCCTCTGATCCTGTGGAGGAGAGTGGCAGAACAGCTTGGTTCTGGGGACTTAAGCTGTCCAAGCTGCATGTCTCTGAACCCAGATGAGCGGCCAAACAGTGAAAATTTGCTCACCACTCGGCCACTCTGTGGCCCAGAGCTGAGCCGGTCGGTCGCCCGCTGTCTTCAGTGCGGTCAGAGACATGCAGCTTGCACGGCTTAAAAACCCGGAGCCAAGCGACTCTGCTCTCCTCCACAGGATCAGAGGCATATATACTTGATTATTTTGGTGAACAAAGTTGCACCGTATGGCCACTAATCTCTGTGACACCAGAGGCGTCCACCTTGGACGGCTCTGAGGCTTGGAGCCAAGCCGGTTGGCCGCTGCCTCTCTCCTCCATAGGACCAGAGGCATACTTGATTATTTTGGTGAACAAAGTTTCACTGTATGGCCACTCATCTCCCTGACACCAGAGGCGTCCACCTTGAAGGCTCTGAAGCCCGGAGCTAATCCGGTCGGCCGGCGTCCACCAGAGGCGACCAAGGTGCACGTCCAAGGTGGACGCCTCTGGTGTCACGGAGATGAGCGGCCATACAGTGCAACTTTGTTCACCAAAATAATCGAGTATATATGCCTCTGGTCGTATGGAGGAGAGTGGCAGAACAGCTTGGTTCCGGGGTTTTAAGCCGTCCAAGCTGCACGCCTCTGACCCCACTGAAGACAGCGGCCGACCGGCTTAACTCCAGGCGTCAGAGCCAGACCCCTAGAGCTCAGGCGGAGGGCTCTGAGGCCCAGAGCTGAGCCGGTCGCCCGTCCAAGGTGGACGCCTCTGGTGTCACGGAGATGAGCGGCCATACAGTGAAACTGTTCACCAACCAGCTCAGCTCGAGGCCTCAGAGCCGTCCAAGGTGGACGCCTCTGGTGTCACAGAGATGAGCGGCCATATGGTGCAACTTTGTTCACCAAATAATCAAGTATATATGCCTCTGATCCTGTGGAGGAGAGTGGCAGAACAGCTTGGTTCTGGGGACTTAAGCTGTCCAAGCTGCACGCCTCTGAACCCAGATGAGCGGCCAAAGAGTGAAAATTTGCTCACCACTCGGCCACTCTGTGGCCCAGAGCTGAGCCGGTCGCCCGCTGTCTTCAGCGGTCAGAGACATGCAGCTTGGACGGCTTAAAAACCCGGAGCCAAGCAACTCTGCTCTCCTCCACAGGATCAGAGGCATATATACTTGATTATTTTGGTGAACAAAGTTGCACCGTATGGCCACTAATCTCTGTGACACCAGAGGCGTCCACCTTGGATGGCTCTGAGACCCTCGAGCTGAGCTGGTTGGTGAACAGTTTCACTGTATGGCCGCTCATCTCCCTGACACCAGAGGCGTCCACCTTGAAGGCTCTGAAGCCCGGAGCTAATCCGGTCGGCCGGCGTCCACCAGAGGCGACCAAGGTGCACGTCCAAGGTGGACGCCTCTGGTGTCACGGAGATGAGCGGCCATACAGTGCAACTTTGTTCACCAAAATAATCAAGTATATATGCCTCTGGTCGTGTGGAGGAGAGTGGCAGAACAGCTTGGTTCCGGGGTTTTAAGCCATCCAAGCTGCACGCCTCTGACCCCACTGAAGACAGCGGCCGACCGGCTTAACTCCAGGCGTCAGAGCCAGACCCTAGAGCTCAGGCGGAGGGCTCTGAGGCCCAGAGCTGAGCCGGTCGCCCGTCCAAGGTGGACGCCTCTGGTGTCACGGAGATGAGCGGCCATACAGTGAAACTGTTCACCAACCGGCTCAGCTCGAGGCCTCAGAGCCGTCCAAGGTGGACGCCTCTGGTGTCACAGAGATGAGCGGCCATATGGTGCAACTTTGTTCACCAAAATAATCAAGTATATATGCCTCTGATCCTGTGGAGGAGAGTGGCAGAACAGCTTGGTTCTGGGGACTTAAGCTGTCCAAGCTGCACGCCTCTGAACCCAGATGAGCGGCCAAACAGTGAAAATTTGCTCACCACTCGGCCACTCTGTGGCCCAGAGCTGAGCCGGTCGGTCGCCCGCTGTCTTCAGTGCGGTCAGAGACATGCAGCTTGCACGGCTTAAAAACCCAGAGCCAAGCTACTCTGCTCTCCTCCACAGGACCAGAGGCATATATACTTGATTATTTTGGTGAACAAAGTTTCACTGTATGGCCACTCATCTCTGTGATACCAGAGGCGTCCACCTTTGACGTGCACCTTGGTCGCCTCTGGTGGACGCCGGCCGACCGGATTAGCTCCGGGCTTCAGAGCCTTAAAGGTGGACGCCTCTGGTGTCACAGAGATGAGCGGCCATACAGTGCATCTTTGTTCACCAAAATAATCAAGTATTATGCCTCTGATCCTGTGGAGGAGAGTGGCAGAACAGCTTGGTTCTGGGGACTTAAGCTGTCCAAGCTGCACGCCTCTGAACCCAGATGAGCGGCCAAAGAGTGAAAATTTGCTCACCACTCGGCCACTCTGTGGCCCAGAGCTGAGCCGGTCGCCCGCTGTCTTCAGTGGGGTCAGAGACATGCAGCTTGGACGGCTTAAAAACCCGGAGCCAAGCGACTCTGCTCTCCTCCACAGGATCAGAGGCATATATACTTGATTATTTTGGTGAACAAAGTTGCACCATATGGCCACTAATCTCTGTGACACCAGAGGCGTCCACCTTTGACGTGCACCTTGGTCGCCTCTGGTGGACGCCGGCCGACCGGATTAGCTCCGGGCTTCAGAGCCTTAAAGGTGGACGCCTCTGGTGTCACAGAGATGAGCGGCCATACAGTGCATCTTTGTTCACCAAAATAATCAAGTATATTATGCCTCTGGTCGTGTGGAGGAGAGTGGCAGAACAGCTTGGTTCTGGGGACTTAAGCTGTCCAAGCTGCACGCCTCTGAACCCAGATGAGCGGCCAAAGAGTGAAAATTTGCTCACCACTCGGCCACTCTGTGGCCCAGAGCTGAGCCGGTCGCCCGCTGTCTTCAGTGGGGTCAGAGACATGCAGCTTGGACGGCTTAAAAACCCGGAGCCAAGCGACTCTGCTCTCCTCCACAGGATCAGAGGCATATATACTTGATTATTTTGGTGAACAAAGTTGCACCGTATGGCCACTAATCTCTGTGACACCAGAGGCGTCCACCTTGGATGGCTCTGAGACCTCGAGCTGAGCTGGTTGGTGAACAGTTTCACTGTATGGCCGCTCATCTCCCTGACACCAGAGGCGTCCACCTTGAAGGCTCTGAAGCCCGGAGCTAATCCGGTCGGCCGGCGTCCACCAGAGGCGACCAAGGTGCACGTCCAAGGTGGACGCCTCTGGTGTCACGGAGATGAGCGGCCATACAGTGCAACTTTGTTCACCAAAATAATCAAGTATATATGCCTCTGGTCGTATGGAGGAGAGTGGCAGAACAGCTTGGTTCCGGGGTTTTAAGCCGTCCAAGCTGCACGCCTCTGACCCCACTGAAGACAGCGGCCGACCGGCTTAACTCCAGGCGTCAGAGCCAGACCCCTAGAGCTCAGGCGGAGGGCTCTGAGGCCCAGAGCTGAGCCGGTCGCCCGTCCAAGGTGGACGCCTCTGGTGTCACGGAGATGAGCGGCCATACAGTGAAACTGTTCACCAACCAGCTCAGCTCGAGGCCTCAGAGCCGTCCAAGGTGGATGCCTCTGGTGTCACAGAGATGAGCGGCCATATGGTGCAACTTTGTTCACCAAAATAATCAAGTATATATGCCTCTGATCCTGTGGAGGAGAGTGGCAGAACAGCTTGGTTCTGGGGACTTAAGCTGTCCAAGCTGCACGCCTCTGAACCCAGATGAGCGGCCAAAGAGTGAAAATTTGCTCACCACTCGGCCACTCTGTGGCCCAGAGCTGAGCCGGTCGCCCGCTGTCTTCAGTGGGGTCAGAGACATGCAGCTTTGACGGCTTAAAAACCCGGAGCCAAGCGACTCTGCTCTCCTCCACAGGATCAGAGGCATATATACTTGATTATTTTGGTGAACAAAGTTGCACCGTATGGCCACTAATCTCTGTGACACCAGAGGCGTCCACCTTGGATGGCTCTGAGACCTTGAGCTGAGCTGGTTGTTGAACAGTTTCACTGTATGGCCGCTCATCTCCCTGACACCAGAGGCGTCCACCTTGAAGGCTCTGAAGCCCGGAGCTAATCCGGTCGGCCGGCGTCCACCAGAGGCGACCAAGGTGCACGTCAAAGGTGGACGCCTCTGGTATCACAGAGATTAGTGGCCATATGGTGCAACTTTGTTCACCAAAATAATCAAGTATATATGCCTCTGATCCTGTGGAGGAGAGTGGCAGAACAGCTTGGTTCTGGGGACTTAAGCTGTCCAAGCTGCATGCCTCTGAACCCAGATGAGCGGCCAAACAGTGAAAATTTGCTCACCACTCGGCCACTCTGTGGCCCAGAGCTGAGCCGGTCGGTCGCCCGCTGTCTTCAGTGCGGTCAGAGACATGCAGCTTGCACGGCTTAAAAACCCGGAGCCAAGCGACTCTGCTCTCCTCCACAGGACCAGAGGCATATATACTTGATTATTTTGGTGAACAAAGTTGCACCATATGGCCACTAATCTCTGTGATACCAGAGGCGTCCACCTTTGACGTGCACCTTGGTCGCCTCTGGTGGACGCCGGCCGACCGGATTAGCTCCGGGCTTCAGAGCCTTAAAGGTGGACGCCTCTGGTGTCACAGAGATGAGCGGCCATACAGTGCATCTTTGTTCACCAAAATAATCAAGTATATTATGCCTCTGGTCGTGTGGAGGAGAGTGGCAGAACAGCTTGGTTCTGGGGACTTAAGCTGTCCAAGCTGCACGCCTCTGAACCCAGATGAGCGGCCAAAGAGTGAAAATTTGCTCACCACTCGGCCACTCTGTGGCCCAGAGCTGAGCCGGTCGCCCGCTGTCTTCAGTGGGGTCAGAGACATGCAGCTTGGACGGCTTAAAAACCCGGAGCCAAGCGACTCTGCTCTCCTCCACAGGATCAGAGGCATATATACTTGATTATTTTGGTGAACAAAGTTGCACCGTATGGCCACTAATCTCTGTGACACCAGAGGCGTCCACCTTGGATGGCTCTGAGACCTCGAGCTGAGCTGGTTGGTGAACAGTTTCACTGTATGGCCGCTCATCTCCCTGACACCAGAGGCGTCCACCTTGAAGGCTCTGAAGCCCGGAGCTAATCCGGTCGGCCGGCGTCCACCAGAGGCGACCAAGGTGCACGTCCAAGGTGGACGCCTCTGGTGTCACGGAGATGAGCGGCCATACAGTGCAACTTTGTTCACCAAAATAATCAAGTATATATGCCTCTGGTCGTATGGAGGAGAGTGGCAGAACAGCTTGGTTCCGGGGTTTTAAGCCGTCCAAGCTGCACGCCTCTGACCCCACTGAAGACAGCGGCCGACCGGCTTAACTCCAGGCGTCAGAGCCAGACCCCTAGAGCTCAGGCGGAGGGCTCTGAGGCCCAGAGCTGAGCCGGTCGCCCGTCCAAGGTGGACGCCTCTGGTGTCACGGAGATGAGCGGCCATACAGTGAAACTGTTCACCAACCAGCTCAGCTCGAGGCCTCAGAGCCGTCCAAGGTGGATGCCTCTGGTGTCACAGAGATGAGCGGCCATATGGTGCAACTTTGTTCACCAAAATAATCAAGTATATGACTCTGATCCTGTGGAGGAGAGTGGCAGAACAGCTTGGTTCTGGGGACTTAAGCTGTCCAAGCTGCACGCCTCTGAACCCAGATGAGCGGCCAAAGAGTGAAAATTTGCTCACCACTCGGCCACTCTGTGGCCCAGAGCTGAGCCGGTCGCCCGCTGTCTTCAGTGGGGTCAGAGACATGCAGCTTGGACGGCTTAAAAACCCGGAGCCAAGCGACTCTGCTCTCCTCCACAGGATCAGAGGCATATATACTTGATTATTTTGGTGAACAAAGTTGCACCGTATGGCCACTAATCTCTGTGACACCAGAGGCGTCCACCTTGGATGGCTCTGAGACCTCGAGCTGAGCTGGTTGGTGAACAGTTTCACTGTATGGCCGCTCATCTCCCTGACACCAGAGGCGTCCACCTTGAAGGCTCTGAAGCCCGGAGCTAATCCGGTCGGCCGGCGTCCACCAGAGGCGACCAAGGTGCACGTCCAAGGTGGACGCCTCTGGTGTCACGGAGATGAGCGGCCATACAGTGCAACTTTGTTCACCAAAATAATCAAGTATATATGCCTCTGGTCGTGTGGAGGAGAGTGGCAGAACAGCTTGGTTCCGGGGTTTTAAGCCATCCAAGCTGCACGCCTCTGACCCCACTGAAGACAGCGGCCGACCGGCTTAACTCCAGGCGTCAGAGCCAGACCCCTAGAGCTCAGGCGGAGGGCTCTGAGGCCCAGAGCTGAGCCGGTCGCCCGTCCAAGGTGGACGCCTCTGGTGTCACGGAGATGAGCGGCCATACAGTGAAACTGTTCACCAACCAGCTCAGCTCGAGGCCTCAGAGCCGTCCAAGGTGGACGCCTCTGGTGTCACAGAGATGAGCGGCCATATGGTGCAACTTTGTTCACCAAAATAATCAAGTATATATGCCTCTGATCCTGTGGAGGAGAGTGGCAGAACAGCTTGGTTCTGGGGACTTAAGCTGTCCAAGCTGCACGCCTCTGAACCCAGATGAGCGGCCAAAGAGTGAAAATTTGCTCACCACTCGGCCACTCTGTGGCCCAGAGCTGAGCCGGTCGGTCGCCCGCTGTCTTCAGTGCGGTCAGAGACATGCAGCTTGCACGGCTTAAAAACCCGGAGCCAAGCGACTCTGCTCTCCTCCACAGGACCAGAGGCATATATACTTGATTATTTTGGTGAACAAAGTTTCACTGTATGGCCACTCATCTCTGTGATACCAGAGGCGTCCACCTTTGACGTGCACCTTGGTCGCCTCTGGTGGACGCCGGCCGACCGGATTAGCTCCGGGCTTCAGAGCCTTAAAGGTGGACGCCTCTGGTGTCACAGAGATGAGCGGCCATACAGTGCATCTTTGTTCACCAAAATAATCAAGTATATTATGCCTCTGGTCGTGTGGAGGAGAGTGGCAGAACAGCTTGGTTCTGGGGACTTAAGCTGTCCAAGCTGCACGCCTCTGAACCCAGATGAGCGGCCAAAGAGTGAAAATTTGCTCACCACTCGGCCACTCTGTGGCCCAGAGCTGAGCCGGTCGCCCGCTGTCTTCAGTGGGGTCAGAGACATGCAGCTTGGACGGCTTAAAAACCCGGAGCCAAGCGACTCTGCTCTCCTCCACAGGATCAGAGGCATATATACTTGATTATTTTGGTGAACAAAGTTGCACCGTATGGCCACTAATCTCTGTGACACCAGAGGCGTCCACCTTGGACGGCTCTGAGGCTTGGAGCCAAGCCGGTTGGCCGCTGCCTCTCTCCTCCACAGGACCAGAGGCATACTTGATTATTTTGGTGAACAAAGTTTCACTGTATGGCCACTCATCTCTTTGACATCAGAGGCGTCCACCTTAGATGGCTCTGAGACCTCGAGCTGAGCTGGTTGGTGAACAGTTTCACTGTATGGCCGCTCATCTCCCTGACACCAGAGGCGTCCACCTTGAAGGCTCTGAAGCCCGGAGCTAATCCGGTCGGCCGGCGTCCACCAGAGGCGACCAAGGTGCACGTCCAAGGTGGACGCCTCTGGTGTCACGGAGATGAGCGGCCATACAGTGCAACTTTGTTCACCAAAATAATCAAGTATATATGCCTCTGGTCGTATGGAGGAGAGTGGCAGAACAGCTTGGTTCCGGGTTTTTAAGCCGTCCAAGCTGCACGCCTCTGACCCCACTGAAGACAGCGGCCGACCGGCTTAACTCCAGGCGTCAGAGCCAGACCCCTAGAGCTCAGCCGGAGGGCTCTGAGGCCCAGAGCTGAGCCGGTCGCCCGTCCAAGGTGGACGCCTCTGGTGTCACGGAGATGAGCGGCCATACAGTGAAACTGTTCACCAACCAGCTCAGCTCGAGGCCTCAGAGCCGTCCAAGGTGGGCGCCTCTGGTGTCACAGAGATGAGCGGCCATATGGTGCAACTTTGTTCACCAAAATAATCAAGTATATATGCCTCTGATCCTGTGGAGGAGAGTGGCAGAACAGCTTGGTTCTGGGGACTTAAGCTGTCCAAGCTGCACGCCTCTGAACCCAGATGAGCGGCCAAACAGTGAAAATTTGCTCACCACACAGCCACTCTGAGGCCCAGAGCTGAGCCGGTCGCCCGCTGTCTTCAGTGGGGTCAGAGACATGCAGCTTGGACGGCTTAAAAACCCGGAGCCAAGCTACTCTGCTCTCCTCCATAAGATCAGAGGCATATATACTTGATTATTTTGGTGAACAAAGTTGCACCGTATGGCCACTAATCTCTGTGACACCAGAGCCGTCCAAGGTGGACGATGAGATGAGCGGCCATACAGTGCATCTTTGTTCACCAAAATAATCAAGTATATTATGCCTCTGGTCGCTTGGAGCCAAGCCGGTTGGCCGCTGCCTTCAGTGGGGTCAAAGGCATGCAGATTGGACGGCTTAAAAACCCGGAACCAAGCTGGTCTGCCACTCTCCTCCATACTCATTTTGATGCCTCACTTTACTTTAGCGTACATAAAAAGAGTAACTAATGAGTAGGTAATGATTCAGTAATTATTACCTACTCATTAGTTACCCTTTTTGTGTACCCTAAAGTAAAGTGAGGCATCAAAATGAGTAACTAATGATTACTGAATCATTACCTACTCATTAGTTACCCTTTTTGTGTACCCTAAAGTAAAGTGAGGCATCAAAATGAGTAGCTAATGATTACTGAATCATTACCTACTCATTAGTTACCCTTTTTGTGTACCCTAAAGTAAAGTGAGACATCAAAATGAGTAACTAATGATTACTGAATCATTACCTACTCATTAGTTACTCTTTTTGTGTACGCTAAAGTAAAGTGAGACATCAAAATGAGTAACTAATGATTACTGAATCATTACCTACTCATTAGTTACTCTTTTTGTGTACCCTAAAGTAAAGTGAGACATCAAAATGAGTAGCTAATGATTACTGAATCATTACCTACTCATTAGTTACTCTTTTTGTGTACGCTAAAGTAAAGTGAGACATCAAAATGAGTAACTAATGATTACTGAATCATTACCTACTCATTAGTTACTCTTTTTGTGTACCCTAAAGTAAAGTGAGACATCAAAATGAGTAGCTAATGATTACTGAATCATTAACTACGCTAAAGTAAAGTGAGACATCAAAATGAGTAACTAATGATTACTGAATCATTAACTACTCATTAGTTACTCTTTTTGTGTACCCTAAAGTAAAGTGAGACATCAAAATGAGTAGCTAATGATTACTGAATCATTAACTAATCATTAGTTACCCTTTTTGTGTACGCTAAAGTAAAGTGAGACATCAAAATGAGTAGCTAATAATTACTGAATCTGAAAGTAAAGTGAGGCATCAAAATGAGTAACTAATGATTCAGTAATCATTAGTTACTCATTTTGATGCCTCACTTTACTTTAGCGTACACAAAAAGAGTAACTAATGAGTAGGTAATGATTCAGTAATCATTAGTTACTCATTTTGATGCCTCACTTTACTTTAGGGTACACAAAAAGAGTAACTAATGAGTAGGTAATGATTCAGTAATCATTAGTTACTCATTTTGATGCCTCACTTTACTTTAGCGTACACAAAAAGGGTAACTAATGAGTAGGTAATGATTCAGTAATCATTAGCTACTCATTTTGATGCCTCACTTTACTTTAGCGTACACAAAAAGGGTAACTAATGAGTAGGTAATGATTCAGTAATCATTAGTTACTCATTTTGATGCCTCACTTTACTTTAGCGTACACAAAAAGGGTAACTAATGAGTAGGTAATGATTCAGTAATCATTAGCTACTCATTTTGATGCCTCACTTTACTTTAGCGTACACAAAAAGGGTAACTAATGAGTAGGTAATGATTCAGTAATCATTAGCTACTCATTTTGATGCCTCACTTTACTTTAGCGTACACAAAAAGGGTAACTAATGAGTAGGTAATGATTCAGTAATCATTAGTTACTCATTTTGATGCCTCACTTTACTTTAGCGTACACAAAAAGAGTAACTAATGAGTAGGTAATGATTCAGTAATCATTAGTTACTCATTTTGATGCCTCACTTTACTTTAGGGTACACAAAAAGAGTAACTGATGAGTAGGTAATGATTCAGTAATCATTAGCTACTCATTTTGATGCCTCACTTTACTTTAGCGTACACAAAAAGAGTAACTGATGAGTAGGTAATGATTCAGTCATCATTAGCTACTCATTTTGATTCATTAGTTCCTCAGTAACTACTCTAATTTTGTG
This sequence comes from Epinephelus cyanopodus, assembly GCA_026686955.1. NCBI lineage: Eukaryota > Metazoa > Chordata > Actinopteri > Perciformes > Serranidae > Epinephelus > Epinephelus cyanopodus. Next base: position 23,498,081 of record CM048929.1, read on the forward strand.
TACCTTAGTTCCTCATTAGTTCCTCATTAGTTACTTATTCGTTCCTCAGTAACTTCTCATTAGTTCCTCAGTAACTACTCCTCAGAAATTTGATCATGAGTTACTGAGGAACTGACCATTAACTAATAGTTAGTTACTCATTAGTTACTCATTAGTTCCTCAGTAACTACTCATTAGTTCCGCATTAGTCGCTCATTAGTTCCTCATTAGTCACTCATTAGTTCCTCATTAGTCACTCATTAGTTCCTCATTAGTTCCTCATTAGTCACTCATTAGTTCCTCAGTAACTACTCTAATTTTGTGTACCTTATTGTAAAGTGTTACCTTTTTTTGGACTGTCTTAGACCACAGGAACAATATGTATGAATTTTTAAAATGGGCGTAGTTCCCCTTTAACATCATTAGAGTAACATCGCAGGTTTGCAGAGGGGAGGCAGTTTGGTTCATCATGGCTGCTAAGATTCACCAGCATAATTAGTGAAACTGATGAAGATGGTAAATCTCTTAAAGTGTCTTTGCATCACACGAGGTTTCCATTTAATTTCCGCCCATGAAGCTGCCTCGTGAACCCACGAGACTCTTCTGAAAGCAGCCTGATTTCTAGTCTAGTCTTTCTTCTCCCCGCCGCCTGTGAAGGTTGATGAGGATTTTCCTCAGAGTGGCTCTCTGGCAGCGCACTCCTCTCTGCTACCTGGCCTTTCAAGTATTTCAGCTCTTGACTTTTTTGTTGAGGATCTCACACTCATCTTATGTAGTTTCGCCAATTGCTGTCATCACACAGTCTGCGTTTCTGCTACTGAAACATCTTGTCAGCACCTTCATGGGATTGGACCCTCTGTCTGTCAGTGCTGACTGAGAAGTTGTAGGAGTTCACACTGGCTGCAGCTGACAAACAAAGCCTGGTTAGAAACTGACCTCATGTTAACATTTCTGGAGCAGTGTGGCGCTCTTGAGGAAATCCTGTGATTGAAGGAACGTCGGTCCCACGTATGCATGACAGCGTTGTTGTCACAATGAATGAGTGCATTCTTTAATCCCTGCCGGGTGAGCTGACAGAGGCTCTTCCACGCTAATTGCGTTCTTTAATCAACTGTTTGGCTCCCCAGCCGAGAGCCAGATGGCACACAATCAAGTCTTGGCTTAAACAGCTCAAAACATAAACAATAACAACCATGTGCACGACAAAGTATGACTTCTCATCAGCAGATGATCTGTGTTGGACTGTTGTGTTTCACATTTCACATTCATAACTGACAACTTGAATGCTGTTGAATGCATGATGTTGATTCACTACAATACCTTGCATTACTGTGCAAAAATCCATGTGGAGTTCAGAGTACTACTGCCCACACAAACAAGGAAATCAATGTGTGTGTAGTCAACAGCAGACGTGGACCTGCTGCCAGTAAACACTGCATGTTACAGATTCTTTTGTCCTCCTCCTCCCATTTTAGTCTCCTTTGTGTGGCTGTAGACTCTTGTTATTTGCAGGTGGCAGAGGAGGCATAACAAAAGAAACAAGAATGCAAGTCAATCCCAAAGGTGGAAATACTTGTATCAGTGCTTAGGACTGAAGGTCCTTTTATTTAAATGTACACATAGTCTTGACGCTATTGGTCAAATGATTGTTTAGAAAGGGTATGCTTCACAAAATCTGTACACACTGCTCTGTACATACAACATCTATTGCACGTCCGTCCGTCCTGGAAGAGGGATCCCACCTCAGTCGCTCTCTCTGAGGTTTCTACCATTTTCTTTCCCCTGTTAAAGGGTTTTTCCTTATCTGCTGTGAGGGTCCAAAGGACAGAGGGATGTTGTATGCTATAAAGCCCCCTGAGGCAAACTGTGATTTGTGATATTGGGCTTTATAAATAAAATTGAATTGAATTGTACTCAGCAGCTCATTTAAATGGCAAGATAAATGTCTATATGGAGGCCCATTTCTACCAGTGTGATGGAAAACAACCCCATAAGTCATAGAGAAACTCTTTGGAAATAATTACTTAGTATCTCAAAATAATGAAAAACTTTCTTAAAATAATGAGAAGGTTTTACAAAATAACAAGAAACCTTCACAAATTATGAGTTTGTATCTCAAAATAATGAGAAACTTTCTCAAAATAATGACAAATCTTCTTAAAATGATGAAAATTCTTGACTCTAGAAAGGTTCTCATTATTTTTTAAGATAGCCCACTAACTCATTATTTTGATATAATACTGTAAGTCATTACTTTTTAGAAATCTCCTAAATATTTTGAGATACAAACTCATTATTTCAAGAAAGTTTCTCATTACAGTGGCTTACAAGATTTATTTACATCACACAGGTAGAAATGGTCTTCCGTATATTTTGGCCTGTACTCAGTGCTGATATACAAAATTGTTGTTTTTTTAATACATAATGATATGAGCATCATCTATCATACGGATTCCACCAGGGGGCTGAATTTACAGTGTTGTGTGTTGTGCAAAAGTGGAAGCAGCCAGAAATATTGGAACTGTGGTCCAACTGTGTCAAATATTTAGAGAATGATGACGAAGGTGAGGAAGTTAAAACTTTTGCTTGTAGTGACACCATCTGGCCAATTAGCTCCAGTTTTATATTTTGTTTTGCTTAGACTGCATATTCCCTGCATTGTGTTTGTTTCTTAATTGAGAGGGCAGCTCTTAGTCTGCTCTTTTTTTTTTTAACCAGCCTGGAGATGTAAGAGAGACGATGCACCACACAGCCCCCAACTGTGTCGCAAAAACACAGGGAAAAGGCAGTAAAAGTTTGATCATTAAAACACGAGGAATGCAGACACTTCTGTTGTTATACGTGGAGTTTAAATAGCAGCTGTGAAGGGGAAAACTATTTAGAAGGCTCCCGATAATTGCTTTCCTGATCTTGAGGGAGGAAATGGAATGAGACACACTCATTTCCACTAATGTGTCACATGCTTATGTAGGTATACCTACACTTTTATGGTACACATTCTTCTGAGATGACTTTCTTCTCCAGTTTAAACTGCCTCTACATCTGTTTGACCAGCTACAACTGAATATAATATCAGCTAAGGTTGACAGGTTTTTAAAATATTTTACTTTATTTTTTCCCCTCAACATCTGTCATCTATGAAAAGCTTAATGGCAAATCCTTCTGGGAAATTAAAAAAAATCAATAACAAAAATACAGCACTTAGATTTTCTCATATTACTTTCATGGATCATAAGATCAGTATGTTTCATTATTATTGACACGATTCACAAGAAATCACAGGTTACCATGGCAATGAGCCTCTGCCGCTGCAGCATGAGCTTACTAATACATGTCAATCATCGTGGCCTTGACTGCACGACGCATGCGAGTCATTTTTCAGTGCTCTTTCTGTTTGTTTACATGGTTAGAGCTGCTCATAGTGTCATAAAGGACAATATTCTTTTACACCATCACAATGAGTGCACTTCAGAACCAGCAATTTTGCCATCTGGATCTTATTTTCAATGACCAAGGTACTGATTTGTGCGCTAAATGCAGCATTTCATCTCACAGTAATAGCAGCTGGAGGTTATCCACCAGCGATGTGCTGTGGATGCTGCTGACTAAGGCTTTTGCAAACCACCGCAGCAGCTTCCAGTTGTTTCCTTCCCCATCATCACGTGTGAGTTTACAAAAGGTGACTTCAACAGATGGAACATGATGATACGCTGCAGAGTAAACCAGATATGAATCATTGATGCTGCAACACAGAGCGTTACCTGGGAAACTGTAGCAGTCTGTTGGATGAGGGTCAACTGAGAATGTATAATTATAGTGATCATTATTACTATGTGATGTGGAAATGCATTTTCAGAGAAGAAATATTGTGACAAACATCAATGAAGTATATGATAATCTGAAAAATCCATCCACTACAGATACAGTGTTTTTCTTATAGGCTACACATATTTTTATACAAACCTCTTAAAACAACATTTTGAAGCAGTAGACTTATGTCTCATTTTGGATTAAGTGACTGCACTGGACCTTTCTGTACATCAGGATCATCCTGATTAGGTGAGGCCCACAGTGCCTCCTGTGGTGCAACTGTTCAATCACCACTGACTTCTTTTTACTCACCACACTGTACATCTATTTGATGTAGATATGCATGGTTGGATTACTCCACAACCAACAAACCCTGTCGTCAAGTTAATTAAAATAAAGTGTCCCTGTTAAATAAACTGGGAAACTACATCTACCAGGAAGAACATGCAGGTAATGCTTCTCTTTTTGATGTGCACCTCCCCAGAAATGTAGTGATGCAGACTTCCTGTCTATTTTTGTAAGCTGAAACCATTTCCCCAACTTTTATTTACTTTTATTTCACAGATCATAAACAATAAATTGTGAAGACAATAAAGCCTCCACAAAAAAAGCATTTATGTGATTTATCCTGGCTTCATATGAGCAGAGAAAATCTCCGCTAGTGGCTAGGCTAATTTATACAATGTAAAATGCCATAGGCTTGTGCTAATAACGTTAGCATGTTACATTTGTGTGGAAAACGTGTTTAGTGTAAGACAGTTGTTTTGTTGGTGAACCTTGTGAGCTGCAATTTAGTAGAATTTTGTAATGTTACTTTTGTTAAATGCTGCTGTTGTTCATATGAGTAAATATGGAGTAAAAGTTGGCTAATCTATACAATGTAAAATGCCATAAGCTTGTGCTAAATACATTAGCATGTTGTATTTGTGGGGGAAATGTGTCAAGATAAAGACAAGCGCTTTGACTGTGAATGCTGCGAGTTATAGTGAAGCTGATTTGTAAATTTGTGTTTGAAATTGTCTTATGCCATGTTTAAGTTATGTTTTTATTATTATTTTATTTACAATGAATCCCGATCAGACTTTAAAATCTAGTCCACACATGTCAAAGGAGGTTATAATCAATATTTCAGAATAATTCAGACGCAGATATTGGTGGTATATCTAATTTTGTATTATTTTGTTCCAGATCTCACCCCATCATACCTCCCAGTGATTATTTCCAAGATAAAATGAGTTACCACCAGGCTTCTTAAAACTTAATAAATATAAAAATCAGCCAAATGAGCCAGTTTTTGAACAGCTCTTTGAAAGAAACAGCTCAACAAGATCCGGCTCCCCTCAAAGAGCCATAAATCCCATCTCTACTTAATGGGGTAGGACACACACATGTATAAATCCCACTTGATCCTGAAAGTAGGCATCACCTCAATATGATAGAGCCACAGATGAGGGAAACTCAGGCAGAGGAAATCGCCTCAAAAGGCACGGACGGGGTTCGAACCCGCGATCTTCGGTTTACGAGACCGACGCCTTACCACTTGGCCACCGCGCCTGCGCTGACTCCGTCGTCTTGATCGATTTCATAGACAATCTACCAGCCGTGTCTATGGTAAAATGTTATAAGTACACCAGTAGGGAGTCCGGTAGGTGAACAGTTGTCCTTTACCTACTGCCGGATCTCGCCTTCCTCCCTCAAACACACACGAACCACATAATCTGCTGAGTTACACTCGTCACTACTCGTATACATGTACTGCTGTGATTCAGACACAAGGGGGAGCTGTTATCTTCCATGTGTGGACAGCATGTGTTGCAGATTTCAGCAAGCAGAGGTCTCTGCTCTCCAACCTCCTGTGCCAACAACAAAGAGGCACAAAGAAGGTGAGAGCTCGCCCTTACAATCTTTACTCTTTGTCCTTTTGTTAAATATAGGTACTGGAAAAAAAACTGCTCATGCTGCTGCAACGCATGTGCTCGACCTACACTGAACTAACTGAGAAACAAGAGTCATTCGGTAATGGCTGTAATGATAATACCCACAATGCAAAAGTGTAGGATGGGATGGATTTGAGTTCATCTACCCATCAGAGTCAACATCTCCTGTCCACAAGGCTGATAGAAGATTTAGAGGATTTAGGATTGTTTTTGAGATACCTCCATAATGTATGATAATCCCAACAGCAACATTTGTTCAAGGGGATATTGTGGCCGAACAGTGGTGCTAGGGAAAAGGTCAAGAGGTCACCATAATCGCAGGAATGTTCTGGGAATATCCAGATTAAATTTAATGGCAGTCTGCTCAGTACCTTCCAGATATTTTGTTCTGAATCAGTATCGAACAGGCTGAGATTGATCTTGCATAGCTAATAACTATGAGAACCACCAGACCCGCTGCTTGTAATTCGTCTCTGAGCAATACAATATGCATGAAGCACAGACTGCAGCTTTTCACTGTCTTTCTTTTCAAAACATCAAAGATGAATGCTCGCCTGAGGGGCTTTTTTTTCCTCCCCTTTTCTTTTGGATCTGATATCCTAGAGGCTGTTTGAAAAATGAATAAGACTTATTTCCATTGGGAATGAGTTAGCAGTGAAAATCACAGATGTGGAGTGCTCACCTTGACCTGCTTACAGCAAGACGTCAGCAAAAGGCTTCTCTTGAATAAGCCACACAGGTAGATTTAATTCAGCGCGCCTCGAAATGTGACAGTTTCTCTGATAGTTATCTAGTTTATCTAAAACAATATTTCTTAGATAGCATTTTTGTTTATAATTTGCAGATACACCCAACAAACAAAGTCCCATGCTAGGTTTTTTGGGGAAGCATGAATGCTGAATCCTACTTGGGATTTTTCCCCCTGTTATTTAGGATTTATGCTCCTCACGCCTTTAGGATGGAGCTTTACCGAGCAAAGTGTAGCCGTCTTAAAACCAACTTACTGCACCATCAGTTATAAAACCGTATAAGCATCCTTGAGTGAATCTGAGTGATTTTAAATTGCTGCAGGTGCTTATAGTTTATTTCATAATGGCACATGGAATTGATTATTTTTAGCAGCTCTGCTTATTTATCATAAACCCCTGCAACATCACAACCTGAGAGATACAATATGTTCCAGTCAGAGATCACATGGGGGATTTTTTTGTTCATGTGGAGAACACCAGGCAGCTCACTCCCTGAGAGAATAAGAAGTATTACTGCAGCGATCTATTTAATTATTTATCGCTCTATTGCTTTGAAAAATCATCTTATTTTGCCGTGCTTGTGCAGGAATACCCCAGTGTCCTGAATGTGTGATAATATTTATAAGAATATAACTCTTTGTTTCTGTACAGTTTGCTCTTTCCTTCTGTAAACAGGAGTGAGACTCAAATACATTTTCAATAACTGAATTCTGATAACTGACCAGCAAATTGATACACACTGCACTAATCTGGCAAACCTCCTCTGACTGCTTCATATTTCTCTGAGCACGTCAGCATCGTCACCTTCGCTTGGAGTTAATGTGATCATTGAGTATTAAATATGCTAAAACACTATGGAAGTCACAAATATTCAGTGGCAGCTAATGAGGCTATGGCTTCAACTGATCCATCACGACATCATCAACTAGCAAACTAGATCCATAGAGTCTACTGTCAATTAAAGCCACAGCAATAACTGTCTTTGTTTAGTTAGATTTTACAATTTTAATTTCGATTTTCAAATAAATTTAGCTAAGGGACCAGTGGTTGTTACCGCTTGTTGCCTGCCAACTGTTTTTGATTCAAAAAATTCAGCCCGTAGCCCCAGTAAAATCACATTTTTCTATGTGGTAAATAGAAAAAATACAACATTTTAATTTGGGTGCTTTAGATGTGCAGATGAACAGATTTTGTTCCCCTTTGACCGAGCCCTCTATCTGTTTCTCTCTGTTTCCTGTCCAGCACTATGCTAACCTAACGTTATGTGCTGGCAGTAGCTTCACATTTAACGTTATGCACAGACATGAAAATTTTATCCAGCCTGTGGCCCTTTGCTGCATGTCACTCGCTCTCTCTCTCCCCCCCCTTCACGCTTGCCTGTCCTATACATTAAAGGCTAAAAAGCCACAAAATTAAAAAAAAAAAAAAAAAAGAAAGAAAGAAAGAAAGAAAGAAAATCGCGGACTCAGTAAAACAAATATAGGGGGGCAAAATACCAAAAAGGCAAAGCTGGGATGATGTTTTTCTCAGTTTTTACAGCAGCCCTGCCTAGCATACCTTTAATGTTAGTGAGGCTACTTATAGCTAGTCCTGTATTAAGCAACGTTATAATTAACCAGTCTGATCTCACTCCTAGGGCATCAAAATACACTGCTTGGGCCAGATGTGTCCAATAAACATCTGACTTTGACTTTGCAGACTGGTGTTTGAGACCAAACAACAACACTGGTTGCGGCGTTTGTGCTACTGAAAGACGGGTGTGTTTTAGTGACATCTGCAACCTTTTCCTGACTATAGCCTAACCCCTGACCCCTTTCGTGAGTCGCTACGTGTGATTGATGTCAACCATGATCTTTCCCGAACCATCACCAATTAGTTTTGTTGCCTAAACATAACCGCTGAGTCCTTCTCACTGCCGACCCAGTCTGCATTAAGACGGGCAAAAGACTGTGCCAGGCGTCATTTTAGCAATGCAGGGCTTCTGCCCAACCGGCAAAATCTGACAAGGAGGGATGAGATCACTTTATTAAACATTCTTAATCCACACAAGCATACAAACGACTAGCAAATGCAGAACTTGTGTTGGTAGACTATTTTACAAAGTTAAGAGACTGTACAACTTTAAAAAAAAAAAAAAAAAAGGAGGTGCTAAGTAGTTGATGGGAAAGATAATGCCAATGGTAACAAAATGCTCACAGTAGGATTTATCTTGAGATTTTGTTTGTCAATAATTTTAGTGTTGAAACAAGCTGAACCATGTTTTGGACCATTCACCCTGTAGCACAAGAGCAACTCCATTGTATTCCTACTGATGCGTCATTATTTATTTAAATAGACTGGAAAGTTTTGCTGCCATGCTGCAGAACTTTGTAGCCAAATTTCTGTCCACAGGATTAGCCCAAGAGCTTAGCTAAAGTCAAGGATTTAACTGAAAGAAAAAAGGGGGATAAACACTTATATAATAGTTAAAAGCATTTGCTCCGATAACCTAGCCTACAACATGCAATGCTCAGGCATCCTTGGGTTTTTCAGCTCATTGAAGTTATAAGAAGTTTTGAAGAGTTCATCCTTTGGCATCTCGCTGTGTCCTTATCCTACAATCTAACTCCTGCTAATCTTTTTTGCAGCTTGTTTTGTCCCAAATATTATTTTTGACATTACCCTGCATGTTTGTACAGAGCGTTGACAAGCTAAAATCTGAAAATAAAATGTGTTTAAATGCATCATAATCCACACAATTACAAGTGGCAGCCGACACAGCGGCTCTTTGCCGGTGCAGTGTGAGGAGAAAATTGGTCATTGTGGGAAGGCTGTGCTGGATCTGACCCTGGCTACACGCAGACGCGCAAGTGTGAAATCCAGTTGAAAGGTAAGCAGCTGATGAAGCTACATAACAAAGGCAATATCATCTCTCCCCCTCTCTCTAAAATGTCTTTTCATCCATCTTTCTCCCGCTTTCTTTGCATTCGTCTCCTCATTCGCTGGGCTGTTTCACAACTTCATACAGCAGATAGATGTAAGTTTTAATAAAATATGACGCTGTGATGCAGTACGTTGAAAAGCCTTTGGGGCTGAAATCTGTAATGTCTAAGAAACTGATGTGATTTGACACAACACTGCTAATTTATGTTCCTCTGTTTTTGCTGCTGCTTAATGTGTACGGAGCAATTAGGTGCACATCACTCATGCCTGTTGGGTCTGTTACCATAGCTACAATACGATTGTGCAGACAATCATCTGGTCCTTGTTTCCTCCAATAGGGTCGCACGGCTGAAGCTGCAATATAAAGTAAAGATGCTCATCTTTCAGCAACACACTAGTAAGAATCAGAAACAGGTTCATGAGTACGAGAAAGTATTGCAGAGTGGCAGGCAGGGGACTGCGCCCAGTCATGGCGGACCACAGAAACAAGATCCGACGAGCCACACAGCAGGAGAGGAAGGTGAGAGCATCTACCATTTTGAAATTCAACTCCTCTTATTGTTCATTGAAAGAGTTTGGCGGAACAAAACAGTGACAGTAAACAAGATACGCCTTTGCATCCAGGCTTTGAATGCAAAAAGGGACCAGGAGGAACAAAAAGGAAGTGTCACTTTAAATGAAATGCATCAGTTGGATGACTGCAGACAGACAGTCTGCTTACACTTATAAATGTAGTCTGAGGCTGCTCAGGTCACATTTAGTTTCAGTTGGTGAGATCAAAGAATTCCAGCCGAGCTTTGCTTTTAAAGGGTGCTCTCATTTTTACGTTACATGTGATGGATAAGGTGGAAATGGAAAAAAAAAAAAAGTCAAAACCCTTAGACTGTGTCGTAAATGAATACACAAATTTGAAAGTAGTTATACAGATGTGGCCTCAATCAAAGAGAGCTCCAAATCCCATCAATCAGAACATCTGAGGAAAAGATGCGTTCAGGGACAATCATGGAGGAGCTTTGAGGCCAGGCTTGTTGAAATCAAAGGCCTGAGAGCTGAAATAATTTTTTGCAGGCTATCTGTATCCTTCTGAGAAAAAAATAAATGTGGTCAGTTAATCTGCGGCTTGGAAAAGGACAACAGCCAATGCAGCATGTTCATGCTGCCCCCCTACTGGGCGGCCCATGAGCCTGTCGATATGGTGGTTTGATGTTGGATGGAAAATAAGAACCCCCCACAACAAACAGAGAGGGCTGGAACAGAGAGACTGGAACAGAGAAAGAGAGGGTAGAAAGGGAAGAACCATCGACAGATGGACTCTGTTGTGATTAAAGATGGCGGCAGCCTTTACTGCAGACTACGAAGGACTATACTCGATCCATAGAAAAGCGGTGGGAGTAGTCTGCGATTCAACACAACAAAACCAGGAACCACACAGTAAGGTAAACCAGCAGGTATGATGTCTGCTTTTGAATCTCTGAGGATGAAAACTACGTTTAGCAGTAACTTTCCATTGTGTTGTTTGTCGTTCTATTATGTCTGTTATCGTTTCTCATGTCAGTGCCATACTGGTTTTGTTCTGTCCTCCCTCTCATCAAAACCGAAGCACATCATTTGATTTGACCAGTGAATGTGCATCCCATGACCACACTACTGAAGACCCCGATAGACTGAACGCTTAGATTAATTTGAATTTTTTTTCAAGCCAGCAGATGTCTGACAGTGTACTTTCGCCATTTGGTACATGGTTACGGATGTATGTCTTTGGTATTATATCACCATAGGAAATATGGGCCTTTTAATAAGATTGTTCCCTTCTTGTGGGAATGTGCTGCTGTGTGAGCTGTAATATCCAGCAAAATAAACTCAAGTCTGAAAATTGCTCAATCCTCTGTGCCTAATCCACTCCAAGGCTTGTTAGTCATGATATATTCAGCCAGGACAAAGGACATCAGCAGGACTCCAGAATACATTTTCTGACAGTCTTTTGATATTACTCTCTCATTTCAGAACTTGAAACAGACGCTGAATAACTTTAATATGCCGGGTACATTTTTATTGAAGTTATCTGCAATAACTTGGTTAATCATATCAACGGTTTCAAGTGTCTTTATTTAGTCTGTGTGTGTTGTATAGGTTTTGTTTAGAGGGCTTTGAAAGACATCATGTCTTGTTTGTTGTTCCTTTTGTCCCCCTTAACTTTTATTGAATTCTTTGAAGAATTTGGAAAATAGAAATCTTTATTGTGTGCACACAGAATGGGAGCATTCATTTACACGTCTTAATGGGCTTTTGTTCATCAGAGGGTCTTCAGCAGAGATAAGCCTATTTCAGCCAAGGCCTACTAGGGAGTCTAAATCCACACTGACAGGTGGAACAAAAGACGAGTGAAAGGACTGAATTGGGAAACATGAAGTTGTCCTCTAGTAACACTTAACTGCAGCAAGATGTTGGAGAACTCAAAAAATATTTTAAAACATCAGTTTAATCCCTAAAAAGAAACTGAAATTATTCACTCATCTGTGTAGGAGCTGTGACTATTGTAACTTTTTGGATAAACTACAGAATTAGCATTTTTGTGTAATCAGAAATAAATATCACAGATCAGTAAACACAAACAATTGGCAAGTAAATAACTCAATAACTCACACACAAAATGCTACTTTTACATAAGCTGAGCCTGATTGCATAAATCAGTGGGTCTGGTTCATGCAGTCACACCTCAGAGCTGAACGCAGAGACGTCTTCTATTGTTCTTGTGTCTGCCGAGCAGCTCCACTGGGCCACTTGCTTAAGGGCTTCTTGTTTGTAGTTGCTGAGGAAGAGAAGAGTATTTTTCATTCACCCTCAACACCCGGCCGTTTCTGGCTGTTCGAGGGATTCAATTTACAGACCTTCTGGTCACGTGACCTCTGTGTTGCTGAAATCTTTCATTACTGTAGTTTACTGTAAAAATGTTTGTGAAGGTAGTTTTAGAATAGGATGCCAATAGATATCAGAATGCATTATCATTCGATATGGTGATGTGTAAAATTATGAAAACTGTGAGAGGTTGGATCCATTCTGTTTTTCTGTAGTTTTTGTAGAGCAAATAAAGCTTTAAAGAATAGATGATCAGCCCAGTTGCCAGAATTTGACGATAGCATTGTACGTTTCTGCTAAGGCTGACACTAACGATTATTTTCATCGTCGACTAATCTGTCGATTATTTCTTCGATTAGTCGACTAATCATTTCATTGAAAAATGTGTTACAATGTTGAAAAATGTTTGTCTGTCTCGCCCAAACCCCAAAATTACGTCATCTAATGTCTTGTTTCTTACTCACTCCAAAGGGTTTTAGTTCACTGTCACGGGAGAGTGTGTAAAGCTGCCAATATCTGAACGTAAGAAGCTGCAGTAAGAGTATTTTGGGGCACTTTTATAGTACTTTTCTATGAAAAATGACTCAAACCGATTAGTCGACTACTAAAATAGTCACAGATTATCTTAATAGTCAATTAGTCATGGCAGGACTAGTTTCTGCAAACCATGGATGTGCTACATTCGTATCATAGCAACATTTCTAAACTGAACTGACATGAATTAAATTACATACTGTATATGACCTGAGATTATTTTTTTTTTGTAGAGGAAGTAGGGGATGGTTGATGGCGTTACACCTAAGCCAGACAGCAGCCAAGCCAAGCAGCAGAGAGTAACAGACCACTGTTCATATATATATGATGCTAACATGTATTCTGGCGACTGCGTTGGGATTATTACACTGTCAAAGCTGTTATTGTTTGTGTAAGTCTGTGTACTTGCAGCTGTCTCTTTTCTGAAAAGGTTATAATCCTTAAAGATTGGTGATGTAAAATGGATGCCTTGTACAGGATCCAAAATATAATTGGTTTCACATGGCCAGGGACTGGTATGAGCAGCATTTCCTCCATGGTTAATGATGAAAAAAGCCCAAATGCCCAGAAAGTTATTTGTAGAAATAGACCAAAAAAAAGTAAACTGTTGGTCAGTTTGATTCAGTTTTGATACAAAACAAAGTAGTGGCTGCAGTTTGTAAATAGAAGTCCATGAAATGCCCAGGAGGCCACAGAAAAAAAGCATTATAATAGATAAAAGATGACATATGAGAGGGTATGGAGTACTTTGAAATGGACATTACACACAACCCCATGCATATAGATATTTTCCTCCTTTACATGAGTATATCATTAGTGATCTAACCTTGAATCTTTGAGTGTGAGAAGTCAGTCAGCATCAGACGCTGCTTTTAACTGGTCATCACAGCTTCATCCGTTTTAAGGCTGTGTTTGCGTTTTCATGTCCCTCCTCTTTTGATTAACTGAGAAACTGTAGCCACTGGTGAGGGGCCGGTGTGAAGGCGCTTTGTGGCTCACACCAGCCGCCTGCTCATTCATGTGTTCCTTCCTCTTATTCCTCCTCATCAGAACTGCCGTCCAATTGATCATGCCAGGTTCTGACCACCATTTTGATGTTTAAAAAAACAAGAGGGTGCTGTGTAAACATGAACTTCCTCCTGCTCTTTAATAAGCTATATCACATTAAAGGCTCTATGTATCAGATTTTGTACATTAATAGCATCAAACAACTATTTGCTATGTAAAGATATAGTAGAGAAATGATGTCCTGAGAAGAGAGTGAAGTCACGCTCCCTCTGTACTGTGTGTGTTGTAATCTGAGCTTTTCTGTTCTATGTTTTGGTAGCTGGGCCCCAGTGTTAGTTCATGTACGTCTCTTTCTTCATGTCCCACTGACTAGCTCATCACCAACACTCTACACTGCCGTTCGACAGTGGCGTGACGGCAGCATTGTGAAAGCATTAACTCCCACCCTAAGTTAACACTGTAAGCTCTGTCGGCACTGTTACCACTGTTAGCACCGTCAGCGGCTTATCCACCGTCAGAGCCGACATGTGAGTCTCTTCCTTCATGTCCCACTGGCAAGCTGATCACCAACACTCTGCACTGCCGTCCCAAGGTGGCTGGACAGCCGTATTGTGAAAGCATTAACTCCAACCCCATGTTAACACTGTAAGCTCTGTCAGCAGCGTTACCATCGTTAGCGCTATTAGCACCATTAGCGGCTTATCCACCGTCTGAGCCGACATGTGAGTCTATTCCTTCATGTCCCACTCGCAAGATAATCACCAACACCGTTAGCGGCTCAGCCACGAATGCGGTCAATGCAACCCTAGACTGTGAGTGTCATAGCACCTTTAAGTTTGGCGAAGGCATGACCCCCCCTACTTTCTCTCTCAGATAGGCTAGTACTTGTTGTCTTCATTGGTTGCGTTGATGAGGTCTAGGCAAGAGCAGTGGCATTGGTAAGAATTAGGGTAAGACTCTCAGGGTAAGCCAATCAGAGGCAGAGTAAGGCAAAGTAGGGTGGGTCAAAAATATTCATGATGCATCCAGACACCTGTAAATATTGGCTGAATCTCAAAGCTCTAAACTGTAAACGATGGGACGTCATGTATTATTTGTCCCCAGATGTTACATTCGGAGCAGTGGTATTAGGCAGTATATTTTATCTCCATCGGTATGCCCTCTTTGTTGTTAAACAGAAAATTTACTCTCATGCAATTAAATAGTCCTGGATGTTGTTCCAAGTTTGATTCCATCTAGATTTGTGTGGGGTTTTTTTTATCAGCAACGGTGTCACATGCTATCGCAAAAGAGTAAATCATTATTTTCAGAAAGCTCCTGTTGGGAAAACTCTGTCTCAGTAGAGTTCAGTCAGTTTATGGCATCAAAGGTAAACTATAAAGCAGACTTAGTAGGAAATTAGAGTATACTGTGTAAATCAATATTGGTAAGAATTGTCTTTAACATTGCAGAAATAAAATCATACAATAGTTCCTCCATATTCTTTCATTTTCCTGTGTATATAGTTGGCTTAACAAATATTCTTCTTCTTCTTCTTCTTCTTCTTCTTCTTCTTCTTCTTCTTCAGAAACAAATGGATGGCAAAGACAAACTACTATGGCGTCATTTTGCTTTGGCCGGGCCTTCTTGTGTCATGGTGATGAGAGAGATGTTCCCATTACTGCAGCCCGATGTGTTTAACAATGTTGCAATGGAATCCTCAGTAAATGGATGCACTGCTGGAGGATGTGTGAAGAAGACGATCGAACTCAAGGTAAAACATGTTGATTTGCATGTAAATCAGCATTTTCTCTTTAGTCTTCGTGTCATATGTTTGCGAGGGGCCAGCACGTCTTCAATCTGACTTACTGAAATATTGTCGCGGTCTTTGAATGGAAGCAATCCTTTGACATGGACACATTGAATTGACAGTAATCACTGAAATACAGAGGATGGTTGGAGAAAATAATTGATCCTATAAAATGTGGGAGTATCAGGATGTTTGAATGTCTGCTATCCAAAATCAATTTTGCCTCTAGAAAGCTGCAGTGTGTTGGGTCTTATTCATGGTTTATCTTGCTGGCAGACATATTGTACACACTGTGTACACTGCACACTTTAACAGGTTTCTAGGTATGAGCAGGCAATTCAGGTGATACGATGAGACAGGCGGTGAAATATACAGTCCTGCTCTTTCTTGTGCTCCCAAATGGTTTGATGTAATTACATAATCAAATGTGTTTATGTTTTTATGGTGTGTCCCATCTGCCTTTCATCTTAGACTCAGTAAAACCGTGTGACTGCAAAATGATCGCCTTGAATGAGAGCTCTGAAACTGTCAACAGCCTTTATTGCTGCGATTAGTCTGTCCTTTTAGTCTTTGTACTGTGAAGTCATAAAGTAATGACATGATCAAGTGTTTCTAACGGTGCTGCTAAAGTGCAGTCAGAGAGCATTGGATGTCTGTTTCAAAGCTTCAGCACCACGTATAAAGACGTCCTGTATAAAGGCCCATATTTGTAGTTCTGTTCACCAGCTGTGTGACATGCTCTCAGCCAGAACAGTCAAAATAAAGATTTAAATTTTGTCTAATGGTGCAAAGTGGGTGTTTATAACACTGCAGTGTTTATACAGAAGTTGTACATCATTGCTTAGTTTGGTTTTCACTATAGATGTATTGGTTTTATTCATAAACACACTAAGAAATGAATAAATATCTCCAATGATGCTGCAAAACTTTGGGCAACATAAGGAGCTAGGAACATATCATTCAAACAGAGGAAGGTTGCAAGCTATTAAAAACGATTGTTATATTAATTTCTTCCCAACTGTTTGTGTTGAGTGGTCACATCACTGCAATTTTTATATATTGGACAGCAGACTTGAATTTCCCTGTTTGCATATTGTTGAAAGTACGGAAATGTTGTAAATCACGTGGTGACAGAGACAGGGAGTTACATTTGTGGCTAGTTGTCCATTATGTGCTGAAGTAAAATATAACTCATAAACACAGCTATCATGGTGTTTCAATAAGTTTACGGCTGGTATTTATGACTTGGTCAGCTCTTCTGGGACTTCCTGGTTGTAAAATTCATGACAAAGGCCGCTTGAATGCACCACCAACAACAGGAAAGGTAAAACAGGTGCCATAGTAAGCTGAGTCAACTGACCAAAGCACCTTCACCACCACCTGTTGTGCCATTTGTCAATCTAAATTATCTAAATTGTTTTGGTGTGAGTTGCTGAGTGTTGGAGATAAGATGATCCACAGACCTTGTTGTGAGCAGTTTCAAGTAACAGTTACCTTCTTTACCAACCGTATCACTGTGCAGAAGGAAGAATCTACTCTTGGAAGAGAGGCTTTTGCTTGTGAGATATAAACATTAAAAGCATCCTATTTGGCTGAGCTGCATCGTTAGTTAGCACAGGTGAGCCAGCAGTATCCAACCCGATCTCACTCTAAAGTCGTCGAAATCCGGTGCTTGGGCAGTAACTTGGACACCAACAAAGCTGTGTTTTAACTTTGGCATGGTACGCAGCTGGTTGCTGTAGTTTGACAGCGCTCTGCAGCATCAGGGGGACACGTGGCAGGACAAGAACAAAAGTTAAGGTGGCATAAGTCCAAGTGGGGCAGGTGGGAGATGTGGTGGATGGGTCACCGACTTTCATCCGGAAAGAGGTGTTCACATCCCGTAAGATTATAAAGCCAAACCCTGTTCTTTTTCCCTAACCCTAACCACAGGTTTTAACTGACTAAACCTAACCATGTGAGTTAGTTGCTGAATGAAAAAAAAACCCATCAATCCGCTGTGTTGTACTGATGTAGTGCATTTCCTTTGAAAGAGACTGTATTTAAATGGTAAATTTCCTGTGAAAATGGAAGTGTATTTTGAAAGAAGACAATGCATATAACAGGCAGAACTTGACGCGGCCTCCCAGAACACCAACAACCAACAAACCCAGGGTACCTCGCACGTCGTATCTAGATGTGGAAAATCCATGATCAACGTCAATATGTGACCAGGTCAGTGTAAGATGTGGTGGAGTATCAAACTATTAGAATATAATTGTTGTCACATGCACAAGCCTCTTGTCCATTAGTAGATGCAAACTTCCTTCAGCGCAGTGACACAGATAGCGGGTGTAGTTCAGTAGAAAGAAAATAGTCCCTACATGAAACTGCTCAGAACAAGGTCTGTGGATTACCTTAAGTAACAAAGTCATTATTTCTGGAAAGAGACATTTCTGTTGAGTTTTTCAAATGTGTTTTTTTGGGGGGCTTTAAGCACCACATGCTGAGTGGCATCTAGTTCCATTATACTGGAGAGAAGGCAGACATCTCTACAGCCGATATCTCTAACACTCAGCAGCTCACACCAAAACAATCTAGAATCTAGATTAATAAATAACACCACAGGTAAGAGGGAAAATATGTATTTTTGACCTGGGGTGAACTGTCCCTTTACGTGTAAACCTGTCACAAGGAGTGCTACCTAGCCTGTTGCTTTTTCAGTGTGTCCTGTGGCTGTGCAGTCAGCCACTCATGATATCACGTGTTTATCTAAAGAAAGGAGCAATTGAGTTGCATCATGGGAAAAGTGGGACCCAGCATTTTTGGAGCTTGACCCATACTAGGGATTTAAAAATCAGGACAACTCTGCCTCTGCTGCATCAGTGTTGTCCTGCAAGTCCACCAAGTGAATGCAAATGAAATTCTAAATCACTACAGTAGGCTACACCTTTATTGTTATGCAGCCTGTAGGTCTGACATGATCAATATTGTAATTTGCATTAGCACAAACATCTTTATTTAAATACAGCATATAAATCAGGGATGTCAAACATACAGCTTGATACATACTGTATCAGACTTCAATTATAAAACAATATGGGTGCAACCCTGTTGCTAAGGCACTGACAGAATTTCAGGTTGTAAATGGTTTGTAAGGCAGGGGATTACTTCACCTGCTGCTTCAATAGCGTTAGAGGAAAATTATGAAAAAAAAAATGCATATGTAATTAAAGTGAGTGGTCGACTGACTAAATTTGGAAAACCGGAGACATGCTGATGAATTTGGGCATATTTTTCGTAGGATATGATGGGCTGTTTATCATTTCTTTTGTAAGTAGATGAACGTTTTCAGAATAAACTCCTTTACACTAAAAAAAAGGGAAAAATCTGAAGGGGTCGTTATTTATAGGTTATTATGCAATGGTTTCACTGGAGATCAAAGTGTATGTGGCCCCTGAACTAAAATAAGTTTGACACCCATGATATAAATATAGGCGCAAGAATGCCTGTACTTATACTTCCTTGTGATCCATATTTAATGCTTACTATGGTGCTGAGATTAATATGATGAATGCATTGATTTCCTCCCTTAGTAGAGGGTTGAATTAGGTCAGCTAGTATGCCATAGTCTTTTATATTTTTGATTCAAATGTTGAAGGAAACATGGCTATTTGTGTGTGTGTGTGTGTGTGTGTGTGGGTGTGTGTGTACAGGGAATGCTACAATATATTTATTTTAATTCTTGAGGGATCATACTCCATTACACTTTTAAAAAAAGGAAAAATCTTAAGGGGTTGTTATTTATAGGTTATCATGTAATGGTTTTACTGGTCCGGCCCACTGGAGATCAAACTGTCTGTGGCCCCTGGACTAAAATAAGTTTGACACCCCTGATATAAACAATATACTTATACTTTCTTGTGATCCATATTTAAAGCTTACTCTAGCGTTGATTTCCTCCCTCAGTAGAGGTTTGAATCAGGTTAATACAAAAAGATCAGCTAGTATGCCATAGTCTTTTATATTTTTGAGTCAAATGTTTTTTCATGTTGAGCCATATTTCAGTGGATTTTGAGCCAAAATGCAATAAAGGTAATGCTACAACCTCATTTTTTAATATATTTGTTTTAATTCTTGAGGGAATATACTTCTTTACATTAAAAAAAAGGGAAAAATCGAAGAGGTTGTTATTTGTAGGTTATTGTGTAATGGTTTTACTGGTGCGGCCCACTGGATGTGGCCCCTGGACTGAAATGAGTTTGACACCCCTGATGTAAACAATATACTTATATGTAATGTTTACTATGGTATTGGGATTTACATGTTGAAAGCATTGATTTCCTCCCTCAGTAGAGGTTTGAATTAGGTTAATACAAAAAGATCCACAGTCTTTTGTATTTTTGATTCAAATGTTTTTTCATGTGGAGCCACATTTCAGTGGATTTTGAGCCAAAATGCAACACAACCTTATTTTTAATATATTTATTTCAATCCTTGAGAGAGAGGGAGACAAAAAAAAAATGAGTGTACCACATGTAGCCAAACTAAACACTGGTAATGTGTGTAGTGAACGGGCGAGGCGCTGTGCATCATCTGCCGTGCAGCCTGAGCTCCGCGCAGACAGTGAGAGACAGTCATGGAGAGGTGGAGAGCGGACTGTTTTCTTTGTTATTTTTAAAGTCTTGCAATTCGCAACTATGACACTGTTGGCGGTGACTGGTGCCGGCCCAAACGCCCGATGCACTCGAAAGCAGCAAGAAGATTTTCACCGGTTAAGTATATGTCACTTTTTTCTCCCCACACAGCTCAGAGATTGGGATTGCGGTAGTCGGGGAGAGATATGTGCCATCGCTTTGCTGCTTGTAAATCTATTCGGAAATTGGTGTGGGATTCCCTCTGTGTCCTCTGACGGTAGGGGAAATGTTTGCGGTCGGCCTGTTGTTCGTTTAGTTTAGCAGCTGTTAGCGGAGACAGGGCGGATATTAATAGGTGAATAGTGTGACAAAGTTGTGCACTTGTCGGTCGGCTGCTGAAAGGCCTGGCTATGTGTGTGTGTGTGTGTGTGTGTGTGTGTACGGAGTTTGTTTCTGGCTCCCCTCCCCCACTCGCCGCTGCTGTTCTGCTCATTCTGGAGAGGCCAAGACATGAATGTGATGAGAGGCTCACTTCAAAAGGAACAAGCGGGGACAGTTTGAGAGGAGAAGCCGGGGACGTTTCCTGAACGCGGCTGAAATCACGCCTTTTTATACATCCCCGTGCGGCCGCACACCTGTGACCGCAGAACCGCTAATTTCAATATCAATGCGCTGAGCGAACATCTCTCGTGCCGATGCATCAGCGCGCACAGGTAGCAACATGACTGCTAGTTTAACACATCACCTCCTCAGCATTGATGCACCATCAATGAAATGTGCTTGCATTGAAATATCTTTCCTCTGGTTACCATTTGAGTCCAGCACACCTGGCCTTGTGCACAGTGCACGTGCTGCTCACACTTCAGGGTTGTGCAGGGAGAAAAGCACTGTTGCCAGTTTTGTCTTTGCTGTCTTTGTTCAATCAGGCAAAATGATTTGTATCTGTATTGGAAAAGACAGAGAGTGGGTGTGCCCTAAAGGGAACATGATGGCAACCATTACAAAAAAAAAATATATTTCTTTTGAAATCACAGCCCAGCTGTCAGCCGCTTCTGAAAATTCTAAATCTACTTTTCTTCAAGATAAATATTTAATCCCAAAACCATTAACAACTGCACGGGGCTGTGAAGAGCATTTTGATTGGTCAGAGACATTAGCGGTCACCACAATTTCATCCTGGCCTCATCTGTCAGGAGATATCGGCTGCTGCATGGATGTGTGCATTTAAACAGTCAGAGGAAATTGGATATTTTTTCCTGCGCTGTGGCTGCACTGGGGAATCGGCACTAAAATGGTTTCTGGAACTGTATCTGGGAAGCTTAACCATGAGCTGTATGTTCTCTACTACTGTGTCTTTGCTTAGCAAGAAAGCTCAGGGACAATGCTTTAGGAGCAGGACATGTCCTTGAACGAGACATTCAATCCCTAGAATCATTCTCTCTGCAGCTGATCCTGCATTATGATAGCAGGGGCATGAAATGAGAGAATATGATACATGGATCAATAAAGTATCATAGTAGAGAGACTGCTTCACTACCGAGTTCATACTGTAAGCCTCTAGTGAATATATCATTGTGGTGATACACTCAAACTAATTTGGATGTAACTGGAGTAGCAGTGTAAAGTAATGATATGCTTATGCATATAAATCAGAGGATATTATTACTGCAAACTACATTAACACTACACCATATTCATACCAGTGCCTCCAGGGCCAGACAGCTCTGAAGCCATGACTCTTGGCTTGGATTACCACAACACTCCCACATAACTCCGACTGTGACTCAGTAGGCACAATTATAGACTATCAAAACCACATTATAGACTATCAAAACCACATGATAAGCCAATGACTCCAGCTCGCAGATTCTGCTTAGGTTTGCAGATGTTATGCAGAATATGCGGTCACAGATCAGGAGCGTGAAATTCTTTTTCAGTCTGTACATGTGTTATTGCTTTTAAGTTGATTTCATCACCGATTTCTATTGTTATTCTGTTGCTTGCCTCACGTTTGAGATCCTCTGGATTTCTGCAGAATTTGCATTAATTTAAATGTTTATGTGGAAACTGGCAACATGATGAGTTTGTCATGAAAATCTGATAAAAATGCAAACTGTGCAAACGTCCCTAAGGAGGTACTAGTCCTCTTCTCATCAGGCGTATGGCGATTATGGCACATATCAACCTTTTCTCAGCACTGATACTGTAAATCAGTTCTTGTAATTAATGCATTTCTTCAGTTTGATTTTAGCTTTTAATCTGAGTGTAAGTATTAAACTATCTTCCTATAGTAGTGCCCTGTCAAGGTAGCGCTACTCCACCTTTCAATGATGTGATAAAGCTGCGTCTCATTCTATATTTTTCCTCCTTGCAGGAGTTTTTTTGCAGTGGCATAAGTAGAGGTCTGGATCTAATAGTTGTGCAGTGTGGGCTCTACGGGGACGTGGTTTATGGATGCTGGGACTATGAGCATAAGCGACAAAAGGGACTACTTAGCAGACCTGGGCGGCAGCTTCACTGAGGATGCTCCTAGACCTCCAGTTCCAGGGGAAGAGGGCGAGCTGGTTTGCAGCGATGGACGCCAGTACGGCAGCCTCGGCTTCTCCGAAGAACGAGAGCCTCAAATGCGAGGCGTCCGTGGCGACGCCCAGGCGACCTGACTTGGACCTGGGCTACGAGCCGGAGGGAAGCGCTTCCCCTACGCCGCCTTACTTAAAGTGGGCCGAATCTCTTCACTCTCTCTTGGATGACCAAGATGGCATCCATCTGTTTAGGACGTTCCTCAAGCAGGAGGAGTGTGCGGATGTGTTGGACTTCTGGTTTGCATGCAGTGGCTTCCGCAAACTCGAAGCTAATGAGGGTAACGAGGAGAAAAAGGTCAAACTGGCGAAAGCCATCTATAAGAAATACATCCTGGACAACAACGGGATTGTTTCCCGACAGATTAAACCAGCCACTAAGTCCTTCATCAAAGACTGCGTCATGAAGCTTCACATTGATCCTGCAATGTTCGACCAGGCTCAGACTGAGATACAGACGATGATGGAGGAAAACACATATCCCTTATTTCTTAAGTCTGACATATATTTGGAATATACGCGGACAGGAGGAGAGAGTCCCAAGCTGTACAGCGATCAGAGCTCCGTTTCTGGGAATGGAAAAGGGCTATCAGGTTATTTACCAACTCTAAACGAAGATGAGGAGTGGAGATGTGACCAGGAGCCAGAGGAGCAGCCCGAGTGTGACCCCGCGCCGAGCAACCGGCTCACTCAGAAGCTCCTAATGGAGACGGCACCACAGCGTGTTGCCAACAGCGCGAGATTCCAGGACAGTCACGAGTACAGGTAAATCCTCCCAGCCATCTAGAAAGCTTCACTTCAGCTCTAACTACACAGCCTTTTCTCTGCAAACTGCTGAATTAGAAATAAACCTGAAACCCCACAATACCATGAACACTGCTTGAAGTGTGAGATGAAAACAGAGTCTGAGTGTAGCACAG
Source organism: Epinephelus cyanopodus (assembly GCA_026686955.1). Taxonomy (NCBI): domain Eukaryota; kingdom Metazoa; phylum Chordata; class Actinopteri; order Perciformes; family Serranidae; genus Epinephelus; species Epinephelus cyanopodus. The sequence goes on from CM048929.1 coordinate 23,521,780, forward strand.
GAGACAGCTGAGATGAGAGGAAGATGGTGTATTTACACCTGTGGTGTTTGAGAAAATGTCAAAAGGCTGCAGAAGTTAACTTGTTGTTAGAAGGTTGAAGTAGTGTTCTCGGCTTTTCTTGTGCAGGTACTGGGGGGGAATCGTGTTTTCCCATTGGACAGGGAAAGAGTTCAATATGATTTTGTTTGAGGAGCTTTCTGAAATCACTCACTCTGGAAACTGATATCATTGCCTCCCTCTTCCTCTTCTTCCTCAGAATTTTAAGACTGTGTTTATATTTTTTCCCCCCATAACAAAATGTATTATGTTTGACTGTTCAATCTAGAGATTCCAAACTTGTTTTATAATGTCGACGAGTCCCAGCCATGGATAGTGATTTGATTTGGTAGCTGCTGTGCTGATTCTTCATCCATGAAAATGATATAAACTCAGATGACAATCTTGTCAAACATGCTTTAAATAAAAAAGAAAAGCACTGCAGCAATGAGACAGTGTAGCTGAAAATTGAGTACACCCTCTTCTTGATATTGAACGTTTACATTATTTTGCACTATTACACTACTTAAACTCAAACTCGTGTGGTCCCTCTCTTATTCAAAAAGATTTTCAGCTCAACAGGCCCTGGTTGGGCCAGTCACAACTGTTACTCCAATGTTGGGGCGGGTTTGATACTGTGACCAACAGCTTACAGAGCCTTCACACAGGGCTGGGCAATATATCGATATTCTATCAATATCGTGATATGATTTTCGATATTATCGTAATTGGGTTTTTTTCTGGTTTTAAATGCTACATTACAGTAAAGTGATGTAATCGTCTGAGCGTACGCCACTGTTTTTAGGCACTATATCCACATAACTGATTATTATTAATCAAAAATCGCACTGTGTGAATATTTTGTGAAAGCAACACAACAGTGATACTGAGTCATTCGGTCAAGAATAACTTGACGTTTGATTTTCTCCACGTCGTCCAGCTCTACTTTGTGCTTAATGTAAAATATGTGATGACATCAACAACCAAGATGGTCACAGCTGATGTGGAACTTTTGTTAAAGTACTATTTTTAAATTCTGAGGGTCAAACCGGCAGCACTTGTTCATAGACACTTTGATGTCACACTGTCACAGCTCAGTTCTGCACGTTGCAGTCTGTTTACATTTTTCTGTCGCTCAGCGCAACGTCATATATTGCTCTGCTTGTACCAGGCTACCAGGCTATTATGTTATGCGTTTTGTATGCGAGTCAATACAAAAGCAATGTTTAATTATTCCTGAATTGAAGTAGAACATTCAACTTGGTACCCATGTTCACGTTAACACATAGATCAACCTGTCAATTAAAACAAGTGGTAGTGTAGAAAATTTCTCGAGAGTGAAGAGATTCGGCCCACCTGTCTGTGTGTGTGTGTGTGTGTGTGTGTGTGTGTGTGTGTGTGCGCGCAACAGCAGTATTAAAGTAATGGCCATCAGCTTTGAAATGCTTTTCATTCTCAAAGTGAGTGTTCAAAGGCGATTCAAGGTGTCATAATCATTGCAGTGCCAAATCTGCTGACTGATGCTCAGAAACACAAGCTTTTAGTCAGTGTGATACATGTAGACGCACGATCAGAGGGTTGTCCTCACGTTGAAATTCATTGTGCAGTTGTGGTTTGATGCAGTAGCATAAATGCTGATGTTGCAGATGCTGAACAGAATGACCAGCTTGTGTCCCACTCCTTTTCTCTTTCTTCTCTTCTGGTGCATTTTGTGGATATTTGTGATTCTTGCAGATCCAGTTCGTTTTCTTTTTAACCTAATGTTGGTGCTTTGCATATTGTTTTTGCTGACTGTTGCCATGACCTGAACATACCTTTTTTCTTACTCAGCACCTTGTAGACATAAAGCAGATGTGAATGTCTCTGCCAGTTATTGCATGGGGCACTTTATTTATCTATTTTCATTTGAATATAGAAAAATGTTTGCTTTTTCGTGGAAAACACTTTGACGTGTCACAGTAGACAAAGCACAGGTGTAAATAAATGATCAAATTAACAATGGTAGAATACATTTAGCTGCTTCAGTTTCAGGGTCTTTGTTGTGCGTGCAGACTCATTGTCATGACACTGGAATATATAATGGAGCCATCATTAATGTTAGTAACACCTGTATAAGTGAAGCAGCTTATTACACAGGTTGCTTTAGACTTTGTAGTAATGTTATAGCATCTCCAAATGTATTATTATGAAAATTATCTATAGCTTGACTCTTGTAAAGAAGGTCGATTGTAAGAGACTGCATGAGGGAAAGCAATACTTGTTTAAGGCATTGATGTAGGGCTTGACAATGTCAATATCATAAGGGAATGGATATGGTTTTGATTTTGAATGTCATAATATTGGAGGTGTTGTCTTTTCCTGGTTTCAAAGGCTGCATCACAGTAAAGTGATGTTATCATCTGAACTTACCAGACTATCCCAGCTGTACTATTTATTTTCACTTAGTGATTATATCCACATTACTAATGACGATTCATCAAAAATCTCATTGTGCTGATATTTTGTGAAAGCACCAATAGTCAACCCTACAATTGTGATATTTGGTTTTCTCCATCCGCCTTACTGTAGTTTTAGGCATTGCTGGTTGTACTGGGTAGTTGTTTGGACTGTTTCGGTCATTTGCATTGAATCTGTCTAAAGCTGAGCAGACACTCTTCATGTTGCACACATTTTGATCTGTCAGAAGCTGCAACTTCTCTGCTCACAATGCTCGGATCAATTGACAGGCCATGATGTGGCTGCGGCCCCTAAACATAATCACGAAACACCCGTGACATTTTCAATAAAGTTTATGGTTGAGCACTCTGTGTTTACTATAAAGCGAGAAAGGCAGCATTACTTTGTGCATTTTTACTATGAGCGTGAAGTAAGAAGAAAAATATTGAGCTGCAGATGCAGAGTCTGTGAGCAGTCTCAAGACAGTTTATCCACAACATGTAGAATTCCACTCCGATAACATTAAAACAAGCTCCCTGCAGTTTGTAACAGATCTTCTGACAAATCCGACAGCCGACTAAGATTTCCGACAGGCCAGAAATCCATCCGATCAGAGAAGTTAATCAGGTGTCCCCTCAAACGACACCTGATCCGGCAGAAATTCGGCCCCGATTCTAAAATTAGTTTGAGGGGCTAAATTCGAGGCTAAATTGGACTTAATCCGCGCGGTGTCTGCCCGGCTTAATACGCAGCAGCCGGTAGAATGACAGAGAGAACACACACTGACTTACTCTAAAAGGCTCTGAGTAATCAGACTGTGGATGCTCGTTCACTCGACATACTTGTGATCCTGCAGCATGAGAAATTGTAATCATGTTAAACAAATGAAAGTGGCTTAGCATTAGTTACATGCTTATGGTTTAAGTGTCTTTGCAGATGAAAGCGTAACAATGAAAGATCAAATGAAAACATTAGTAATTGCTTGCTACCACAACTTGACTAATATTGCTGCTGATTTAAATTGGTAAAGCTTATTATGTAATACGGTTACATCTTCCACTGAGGATTAAGGCCACTAGCAGTACAAAAAAAGTCCACTAACAACATATTGAAAGGAACATAATGTAGGCCGCTGTCATTGCTGCAAATGAAACCTAAAAGAGGGATTTAAGATCCTAATGTGTGAGCTTCTGTGGTTTACATCAAGCTGCAACAATTAATGGATTAATTGATTAAATTGATCGTCAACTAATGTGGTAATTGATTAATTGGTTTAAGTAATTTTTTAAGAAGGAAAAAAAAGCTTCTTAAATGTGAATTTTTCCTGGTTTCTTTTAGGTCGATACAGCATCGTATCGTGATATTTTTGTGTGGCAATATCGTATCGTCACACAATACTAGTATTGATTTTTATTATATAAATTATTAATATGACAAAAACAAATTAAACGTGAAGTAGAATACTAGAATCATATAATCAATTGCTTTTTCAGTCCACTAGGCACATTTTGCTGACATTAGATGAACAGACTGAAACCCTATTAGATCAAACAAATATTGATAATTGTATTGTATTAAATTGCTATGTATCACAATATATGTTGTTGCAATACTCCGCACATCGCAATAATATTGCATCGTGACTTAAGTATCGTGATAACATCGTATCGTGAGGCCCACCCCTAGTTTCTTCACTCCTCTATGACCATGAACTGAATATCTTTGCATTGTGGACAAAACAAGACATTCGAGGATTTTGCAAAACTCTTACTGACATTTTATGGACCAAACTGAATAATTGAGAGAGTAATCAACTGATTAATAGAAAATGAAAACAGTACTACTGCTGTTGCTACTGCTGCTACTGTTGCTACTGTTTGAACTATGAATGTCAAATACAGACATCATTGGAGCAACTTTAAAATGCATGTAAACATTATATATCAGCATCTATTATCAACTACTACAGTCTTGTAGTTATTAGGGCTGCAACAATTATTTTCAATGTCAACTAATCTGTCGATTATTTAATCGATTAGTCGACTAATCATTTTATCGAAAAACGTGTTAAAATGTCAGTCTGTTTCTCCCAAACCCTAAAATTATATCATCTAATGTCTTGTTTCTTACTCACGCCAAAGGGTTTTAGTTTACTGTTATAGGAGAGTGTGTAAAGCTGCCAATATTTGAACGTAAGAAGCTGCAATAAGAGTATTTTGGGGTACTTTTATTGTACTTTTCGATGACGAATGACTGAAACCGATTAGTCGACTACTAAAATAGTCACCGATTATTTAAATAGTTGATTAGTCGACTAATCATTGCAGCCCTAGTAGTAATACTACTACTACTGCTGCTACTGTTTGGCCTATTGATGTTAAATACAGACATGAGAGAAGCCATACAGACGTAGAGGGCAGTACCTGTACTACAAGTAGTATGTAATACCATTAGAACATGTATGTAGCACCTTTACAGCACATGTACCTGTAGTTTGTATTACCTGCAGTATGTTGTACCTGAAGTATACAGTACCTGTAGTACCTGCTGTATGTAGTACCTCAGTACTCGGTGGCAGTAGCAGGCGCCCGTCAACATTTCAAATTCTCTTGTTTGCAATAATGCTTTTCCTCAATTGAATGATTGTCAATGTCACACACTCCAGAAACCTTCCCATATTTGACCTCTGCTGCTGCAGCACCAGTGTTAGGAGGACGTAGAGGAATTCACATCAGCTGACAGTCAGACAATACCTTACAGATAAGATCCTCTCTCTGACTAAAACACTGGACACAGCTCAGGACAGGCAGTGGAGACAGAACAAATCCTGATTACACCATACCAGATAAAACTGAACTCCAATCAAACCTGCCATAGCTTTGGCAGCTGCAGATTTCTGCTACTGTCTTGTGTTTCGTTGCATTCTTCAGTGTTGGCATGCAGATTTTCTGGTTGATATCTGCAGGGCGCAAGATGAACTGAATGTTTGTTTGTGTTTGATTTTTTTCTCTTTGGGAAACATCACCAAAGGCAATTTTCTTGGAGATCAATGTTTGCTTGAAATCTCCTCAAAAATATAAGTGCAGTTTTAATTAGAGAGTGAAACAGTTTTGGGCGTATTTTCACATCATTATTTCAGCAGTCAAGCATTTGGCTAGAATTACAGAAAGACACGCTTCATTTTTAAAAAGCCTTTTAGCAGCACCCGTTGGGTTTTTTCTGAAACTAAATTTTACATCAGTTGTGTCTGATCTCTTCAGAGACAGGCAACAAAAGACATTAAATAGTCCTTCAGATCAGCTTTTAGAAATCAGATGACTTGAAAGGGAATGACCTACACGTTCATTAATGTTTTGGGAGATTTTTGAAATGTGAACAGCTCAGTTTTGTCCTCGTTCAAGTAAGTCGTGTACTTCAAAGGCGAGGCTTCATGGTCGTTGTAATTTTAATGAAAGTTGTTTCCTTTGAGTGATCTTTTTGAGGCTTCTATCAATCTGTACGCTGCGATGGAGTTGAGACAAACATAGAATAATAATATGGATGAACAACTGTGTCACTGCTAATAAAGCCGAGGAACAATGTTGAGTTTGGAGTCTGAGCTTTTCAGAGAAATGGAAACGATACATTTTCTTTTGTATAGGATTTCTTTGGCCTTTGCATGTATTTGCCAGTTGACGTGAGAGGGAGACAGGCAGGATGAAGGGAGGGAGAAGGGAATGGCATGTGGAGGTTTGATTACACATGGAGGGCAACTGAGGACACCCTGGCCAGCAGGCTATCTTTCAAAAATGCTTATAAAACATGTCTCACAAAACAAAAGTTTTTATTAAACAGTTAAAATAAAGGATGTCAGCCCTGGGTAATTTTAAGGAAACAAAAAAGAAAAATGACACGGATAGGCTTTCCTTTCAGTCTGGCACTTCATTGCCTCAGTGAGCTTTAGGGCCGCTTTTGAAAGTGCTATTTATTTAGAGGTGGTGAGATTGAAATGTTTTGTGATGTAAATGTCGTCCGAAATCAGAAAAGGCCAGGTAGGGTTTCACTTACAAGGAATTTGCTTTGGTTTTTGGTGCATACATCAAGCTCCCACCAGACCTGAGCGGTAGCCTACGCCAGTGGTCCTCAAATGGTGTGCTGGGATGCAGATTAGAGATGCACCGATTCAGCTTTTTCAGTTTTGATAGCGATCTCGATGCTGTGGCTTTGAGTATCAGCCGATACCCAATACCATGGTTGACCTAAAAAGCTATATACCTTTACATGTAGTACAGAAAAGACTAGAGGCATCAGGCATCAATGACTACACAGTTCTCCCCTAAGATAAAATGTAACAAGATGAAACAGCCGTTGAGATAGTGTAAAATACCTCCACACAGCAGATTCTCTCCTTTGCTCCACGACGTATGACGTAGCGCGCGTCACAATAGATTTGAAGGGAAAGGATCGTCTCAGGTATAGGTTGCATTTTTCAATACCCGATCGGAAATAGTATAGTAATAGTTGGTTGTCAATTGTTATTTGATATTAGTAAATAAAAACAAACATTTATGTCATGATAAGAGTGATAACACAAAAAGTTTGAAAACCACTGGCCTATGCAGTACAGTCAACTGAAGAGTAGCAAAATTAATCTATATACCAACAGGCGTAATGGTAACCGCTCAAAAATACTCTCTGCATTTAAATGACAGTTAACCAATAATTTCCCAAGTTGTAATTCTTTTTATTGCAAGTTAATTCAATGGAAATTTGTTCAGGCTCTCTTCATAACAGGAAACATGGTATTTTTACTCTGTCTTCTGTTGCACTAAATTGTTTTTTCATGTTTCCATGTGTGTTGTTATGCAAAAATTCATCACTGAACCAGTTTTCAAGTTGACTGTCCAGTGACTTTATATGCTAAAGGAGAGTTGACTGCACCATTGTAATCATTTATTTGTGGTTATAAAACATTAATGTTTCCAAAATGGCACCAGGACTGTGGGCCATTGTTGCAGAACATTCCCGCTCAAGGAACCATCTCATCTGTCTTTCATCAAATGACAGATTGAATTCATGTTTGCTTCCTTCCCTTGTCATTTCCTTTCATTTCTCATTATCAGAAATGTTTCCGCATACAATCACGACTTCAAACTCATTTTCTGTAGACTGCACTTTTTATTTCTTTTTTTTTTTTCGTCCCAGCTCTTCACCAACCTGACACTGTAATTATTCGCTGTTGTTGAATGTAGATGCTAATGAAAATCAGTCGGTCACAAAGGTTTCATTTTGAACTCTGGGTGCTTCTGCATTCCAAACAGGGAGAAAGCTTCAGGGAATTCCAATTTGAATAAAAAGAGATGATGCCTAACATCTTTAATTCATGTGTACGAAGTCCTGCAAGAAGCGTCTTCAGCAGAGCCAGTGACTGAGGAAATGGAGAAGGTTGTCACGTGAAGCTTTTTCATGTATCTGTAGACGCTGCTGAAGGTTGTGCATCCGAATAAGACCTGCCGTTCAATATTTTTGTGTTCACAAAGGCTGCTGAAATGCTATCAATTATAGGGTTGCTAGGCAGTTTATGATCTGTGGCTGTAGGTTTGCTTGGATTACAACAAACAGAAGCAAGAGGAGATGCAGGAAGTAGCAGAGCCTGAAAGCCTGACAAATAAAACAAGTATCAGGCTCTGGGTAATAAGCTTGTGTGCACATTTAACATTGTTAGCCGGCCTGGCTCCTATAGCCTGACCCATACTGGAAGCCTGAGGGCTAACACACAGTCTTGATATGGATCCTTTATAGAACAGCGGTTGCTAATCGTCCACATCAAGTAATACAAGCAGTGACTGCACACAGACATACAAACATAGACGGACTCCATCAGTGTAGCCCAAAATTATGTTAATAGCACCAATGCAATCAAATATCAATCCCACAAACAATGAATGCACAATTTTTTAAACAAACTGGTTGCCATCTGAAAAAAACAACAGCATCATAGTGGCATTTTTCATATTGTTTGGTCCCTCTTGTTAGTTTCAGTTAGGGCTGTGACGGTATGTATTTTTTCTCACAGCGGTGACAGAGTGACGTATCAGTCGCAGGTATGTATTGGCTCCAGCTCCAATCGGCAATGATGGAAATTTGATACTTGATTGGACACACGTGCTAATTTTTGCTCCAGATTGTGAGTAACTTCTGTGACTGCGCTTTGTCATCTCAGCCAAAAGTCTTTGCCCAAGTACTGCTCGAACATCATTCCAAATTAGTTGGCACCACCACCGAGTTCTAACCTTGACCTTGTTTTCTGGCGCATTTGTGGCATTGAACGTGACATACAAAGGCATACTTGTCTGCTGGCGATGGAAAAGGAGACCTACGTGTACATTAGGGGTTTAACGGTTCACAAAATTCGTAGACCAGTTTAATTCGATAGTGTGGTGTCAAGGTTCGGTACATTTTTGATACAGCAAGCAAGTATGAATGCAGGAGAAATGTCCCTGATTTTTAACTTTAAAATTTATTAAAACCAACATGATAAAGTATGATCTTTCTTGACTTTGAACAATGATGGAGATGCACCTGAGTGACCTGTCCTCTGAGGTGTCTTTGTAGCAGTGTATAAAACAAAAATAAAAACATCTTTTTTTTAATTTATAGATGTTTTACACTCCAGCTGAAAACAGCTCATGACTGAATATTGTAACGAGGCTCAGTTACATCAAGCATATTCATAGAGCCTGCATTTTTCCACCACAGAGTAGAGTTTGGTATTCATGGCTATAAAACAAACCACATTGTATGTTCTTCGGATAATAACAAAGAGCTGTGTACTGCCTTTGTTTATAAATGCATTTTTACGAGCATGTCTATCAGGTCATGATCTATTCCAGTAAACCCCTCTCAGCATTTCCTGTATGTCTTTATCTTTCCAGGCATGCACCATGTCGGGAGCCCATCAACCCGTACTATGTCAACACTGGTTATGCTCTGGCTCCTGCCACCAGCGCCAACGATAGTGAGCAGCAGAGTATGTCCAGCGACGCAGAAACAATTTCCCTCACTGACAGCAGTGTGTATGTATCTTCTTATCACACACACACACACGCATACACAGATTTCATGTTTAAAGGTGTTATGTCAGGTCATAACGGTTACGCCAGGCTGCATTTTTAGCTTGAACTCAAGATTTCTATCATCAGAATGAACGACACAACCAGTAATTATTTAACAACCAATTATTATTTAAAAAGAAGGGCATGTCATATAAATTAGCATTGCTCAGAGACAGAAATGAGAGTTAAATTGGTTTCAGAATTGCACTTGTCTGTTTTTTACTCATGCTTGAACTTAACGGGAGCAGCAGCTAAAGTCCCATCTGCTCGTTAGCCAGTCCAGTAAAAGCTCTTAGAATTGATCTCTAATGCTAATTAGGAATCCTAAAACCTCACTCTTAGCAGACATAACATCGTGTTTGATAGAAGGTGCAGAAATTAGAATACTACCCTACTGACCTGTTTTGCAAATGTGACACACAAATGGGTTTTAAGTGCTTCCAAGGCGATTTCTTTATAGTCGCAGTTCTAAATTTGGGGGGAACAAAGCAGAATTTGTCTCCTTTCACGAGTAACTTTGTTTGGGCACAAACATGAGACCAAAGGCAATGTTTTGTACCATCTGGGATCACTTGTGAATGGGACTTGTATTTCAGTCGAGTGTGCAGTCCAGGCATGTGCTGGCGAGGGAGGATTTTCGAAATAGTATTTTCTAGGTGCAGAGATTGCACTGGGGACTTATGCCAAAGAAACTTCAAAGCTTGCACAACTGGACAAAAATGTGTTTGAAGCTGAATGGATTAGAGGCAGTTATCGGCTAATTGGTCCAGAGCTTCCAGCACGGGAGAGTGTGAAACCCAGCATGACCAATACCACATGGAATTACAGACTGATGGATGCGTTAACATGTAACTGTAATCTGCCAGACCACTTGTGGTGCAGGACGGACACAATAAGCCTGTGAGAATGCCCGTCCTGCTGCACTGATTAATCAAGACTTACAAGGTATTCATTTTAGGCGGAAAAAAATGCGATGAAAAGCTTTCAACTTCAAAGCTGCCTGTGTTGTTTATTCATGAGGATGTTTTATGAAAATGTCTTTGTTGTTAATTCCAGAGATGGGGTTCCACCCTACAGATACCGCAAACAGCATCGCCGGGAGATGCACGAAAGTGCCAAAGCGAATGGGCGAGTGCCACTACCTCATATTCCAGTGAGTTATTCATGGGTTTCTCTCGCTTCCCTCTCAGTTTCTGCCTCACACCTCTCTTTAACTGTCTGTCTCTACCTTATTTTTCCTCCGCTGCACCATCGGAGATGTGCATATTTAAGCTCGGCTGTGTCGCAGGGCCTGTGATGGAGTGTAAGAATAGCTGATGGTGAAAGAGAAGGCTGTCTAAATGTAGCTTGATGCTTTCCTAAGCTGTGAGCACTGAAGCCTAGCAGACATGAATCCTCCCCTGTGACAGCCTGATGCCTCCCTCTGCAGCTTACGCTGTCTCTCGGTAGGAAAACCCCGGCCCTAATTAGGCCTCGGAGTAAAGAGTCAAATTAAAACTTCACACGTAGCATCCTATTAGGATGCATGAATTGACTGTATAGTAGAGCACAAATCCCCAAAGCGTAACTCTCACGTTTCCCTGCCCCAACAAATTAATCATGACTTCACTTCATCGGCAATGAGAAAATTAACAGGGCTTGTAGGTCGTCTTTTAAATGTCACTTTGTTTTCCAGCCTTTTTCCTTCTGATTTTTATTTTTTATACGCTGGTTCCAAATCAGAGTGAACAGCTTTGAATTGTCATGATTGAAGTGCAGCAGCTCCTGCTATTAGGCAAGGAAATAAACATCACTTATGTCTTCAATAAGGCGATTATGTGTGTTATTTAAAATCACAGTGCTCTTGTTATCCTCTATATGTTCTTGTTGCTGAGACACGCTTATCAAAAGGATATAGCTTTTATTAAAGCTTGCAACAGATGCATTTTTTATGGGAAGTGTAGCTCCATCCTATTTCAGAAGCACACAGGAGGGATGGAAATGTCACTGAGCCCTGATATAATTTATAACAATAATTAATAATACATCCTCCACTTCATTCAATTCAATAGTATTCAGTCTATTTTGGTCCATTTTGTTCCATTCAAATTTAAATGTGTAATCCCTTTGGATGTTTCACTGTCTACTTGATTGTTTCCTGCTGATGTTTTAGTCCATTCATACGGTCACTGGCAGGATGTAGTAAAAGGTCAGGATAGTAAAACTGCCCATATGGTGCTGACAGTATTACAGCAGAGACAAAAACTCACAGAGAGCGCTTTACAGTTTGACATTTCTTCCCCCAGCGCACAAACCGGATTCCAAAGGATATCCATGTGGAGCCGGAAAGGTTTGCTGCAGAGCTGATCAGCAGGCTGGAGGGAGTGCTGAGGGAGAGGGAGGCTCAGGAGAAGCTAGAGGAACGGCTGAAGAGAGTACGATTGGTAGGTTCGCTTTATTTTCTGAACCCCTGTCCTCTGTTTAAAGCAGAAGCAGATCCACTGTTTTGTTAAAGCCCCCTTCCACTCAAAAATGTGTTTTTCTGGTGTTTACCTACAATGTCTGACCTTGACTATTCTGATTTGTATCTGTGAAACATTTGTCACTACAGATGTGTTTTCACACTCCTCTGCTGAAAGGGATGATGAGATTGAGCCGTAAACCAGGCAAGCTAGATTAGGTACATCACTAATTCGAAAGCCAATTGCTGTCTAATACAGGAAACGCATAACAATGCCAGCAAAGAAACCTGAACCCTCAGGCTCAGAGCAGACTTGTCAGCACAGAAAGCAGAGTTTGCATTAACATAGTGACACTTTTGACAGCAAACATCGCAGAGTGTTCAGTTTTTGGATATAAACCGGAACCTGGAGCTTCTTTTCACCATCTACTGAAAACCCCATTGTAGCATATATTATAGTACGCTTTACAAACATTAACGCTGTGTCAGCCACTGCTAGTTTACCCACAAGCTAACAAGTTGAAAAAATAAATAAATAAAATAAGTATACTATACTTACCGTTCTGATACGTCTGCTAGTTGCTGAATTTGGTGCACGACAGACTCATCGGCTGAATCTCTCCGATATTTCCTGTAGCACTAACGCTAGCCATCTTGTTGCACACTGCTCTATCATTGGTCAAACAGGCGATGTGTCAGCACTGGAGAGAGCAGAAAGCAAAACCTAGCAGCGGTAGTGGGTGAAGCTGAGGCTACATCTAGAATTTCTCAGTGAAGGAGAAAGAGGAGATCTGCCTCTGGACCAGGCCTCCAGAAAAGCCGCTCAGCCTTACATCCCGTTTTCCCCCGGTGGCCACTTGCAGTATTGCCGTCCTCTGCGGCCCAATAAGCATTTTCCCAATCAGCCACCATTGTAAAATAGAGGTCTGTAAAGCTGTTGACACGACACCTTAAACTGCAAACAAGGTCAATTATGACTCTTTCTACTGTGGATTTTTGAGCAATTGTGGTTTTATATTTATAAAACTTAGCTCAAGCTGAGAAAAGCGATTTCGAAAATTTGTGATGTCATCACAATGTAAAGTCTTTCAGCCAAGCGGGAACTCGTGGGTGCTGCCAGTGGGAGGAACACTATTGAGCATAGTCAGTAGGCTGCACACCGCGGAAATAAACCCACTAGATAGAAACTTCTTTGGCATATGCGTTAAGCTAGCAACTCCATTCAAATGAGTAGTCGCCATCTTGGTATCCAGTATTTAGTTATTATTATACATCTATCTTCTGGACCCTTTTCAAAGTTGTTGTTGTTTGTTTTTTGTTTTTTTTTTGTTGTTGTTTTTTGTGGGAAAACCATTTTAAACAAAATAGATATAATAGCAGTGTATCTGTACATACTTAAAATCCCCCACCAGACACATTTTAAATTTGGTTTAACACGTGTGAATGAGCAGCATCTTTCAGGAGTTGTTGCAAAGCTTCTCACAGAATACCGTCTGTAAACTAAATGACCTCTGATATACTACAACTGAGGCAGTGCAGGGAAACAAAAGAAACCCGTATGTACAGTATTGACTCCCAAGAGGGATTCTGATCTGCTTTCCCTCAGTTCAGTTGCATCCTCAAGTCATATGAGGTCATGCCAGCTTCTGGTGATACTGACAAGATAACATTATTGGGCAGATGGAAAAGTCTGACAATTATCTTCTAGATTATATCTTGAATAACATGTCAGAACATAGTAAAAATGCCTTTTCCTATTACCCAGACCCCATGCTATCTTCACATTCCTAATTTCATATTAGCAACAGTACAAAAACCTTAAGATATTCAGTTTATTATCATATATAACTGCAAACATGTGATAAACTTGATTCAGAGGATGTTTGGCATTTTAATCAAAAAATGGCTGAAACGGTTCATCAGTTATCAGAATAGCTGCACGATACATTTTCTGTCAACTAGCTATTCAGTTAGTTAAGTAATAAACCTCGCTCTGGAGCAGTTTGTGTTATATAGTCAGCATTTATATTAAATGTTATATTTAAATCCTGCTGTAGTTTTTGTGATCTCGGACTCCTGGAACATCTTCTGGTTATTTCAAATCTTTTTTTAACCAGAAAAATTTTGATAAAAGAATAAATTATGGCCATTGAAATTGTATTATAAAGCAGACCAGTAGTATCACTATCAGTAATGTGTGAGAGATACCACCCAAAGCCCATTTCTGAGCCAAAAAGCAAGATGTGTGTCTGGCCGTTGGGCTTAAAGTTTCCCGTAACAAAGGAGACTTAAATCCGTCTGGCCTTAATGAAATTAATGAGGCCAGCCTTTTGAATGGGGAATAAAAAAACATTATGAATCACTTGGAGATTTCCATCCTTGGCCTGTCAGCGATCTGGCTTTGTCGATGAATCAGATGGAGCACCTGCACACTCGGCCACTTGTAAGCCTGGAACAGCGTGCGGCCTGTTTGATGTCACTTGAACGGTGATGAAATGGTTGCCGCTACCACAAATGAAATCCCCCTCAGTAGACAGACCCAAGTACTTAGTCTCAAGGCAGACAATTTGTGTGGTTTGGCCCTGAAAGGAGAGGAGCTGCCATCACACAGCTCGAGGTTTGCTTTATTAAACCTGGAGGCAAGCATGAAATGACTGCCTTCATCAAGTGAGTATCTAGAAAAGGAAATGTGAGCTTGGCTTTTAGCTTTTTAACCATAATATCACAGGTATTAAAAATGATACGTTTTTTATAATGCAGGAAGGATTTGTGGTTAAAAAAATGATGTTATCATTTTATTGCTGCGAGGAGAAGGTTCACATGATTTCATGAGGATGTGAGTAACGTATTGCCACAGCTCTGTCACACAGCCTGCTCAGAATGAAATAATGGCTTCACTTAATGTAATTTTTTGGAACAATGGACCATGTGGCTCAGCTTTGCGCAGGATAATTCACATGCTCGAGCAGCAGCATGCTGTTCATGGAAGTAAATCAATGGCACAAACACTCGTGAGCAGGCTGGTCACTGCTTGTCTGAATTGGATTTTTATTTGGTGTTAACAAGATAACAGAGCGTGCCACTGTGTACACTATTAGTCCTCGCAAGGAGAGGCACCATGTTGTATAAATGAGCCACTGTAGACTGTTATCAGTAAATCCCCATCCGCCACCGAAGCTAACTTGTAGAATCTGCTGTTGTTTGCCAAAGATTTTCATTTTCAAATGGAAAAGAGAGAGCTGGTGGAAGAAATGTGCTCAAATGAAGATGCCCATGAATAACTTCCTGTGGGCTCAGCTAACACAGATATCTGGATCTGGTGCAGAGATGGGAAGATGCATGAATTATTTAAAAACATGCCAAAAAATATTTGGCTGTTTGCGGCATCTTTCGCCATGTTGCTATATTGAAGAAAGCAGTGGGCACAGGGAAGTTATGTTTATGTAGGAGCTTGATTTTAAAAAAGTACAATGATAGCAAATGGAGGATGAGCACAGGGCCAGTTGGTTTGGCACATTCACAAGTAAAGTTTATTTAATGATTAACATAACTGACATAAAAGGTTTGGCCATGAGCTGGCTAAAAAATTAAAAGTGAAACCCCTACCTACTGCTGTCACTACTAGGAGTGTGACAATTATCCAAATCCACGATTTGATTTGAATTATCCACAGAGGTCTGTTGGTCTCCAAAACAAACAGACCTGGTGGTTTAAAGCGGTAAAAATGTTGAATAAAGCAGTTTCACGTAACAAATTAGCTTACTTTCCAGTGTATGTAAAATTCATTCATTGTGCAAATTGAGAAAAAGCATGTTGGGCAATTCTGATAGTTCATTTTAACGCATACGATGACGTGCCGATGTTATAGTGCATCCCTACAACTGCCATATGTTTTTTGCGGGACTGTACCACACTAAGGCCATATGTAATGTAATTACATTAACATATTTCACCAGACAATTGGTGCTAAACTGTTCAACACAAAACGAAGAGCAACTAGATGCCACATCAGTACTTTACATCAGCAGCTCAGGTTTCCTCAAAAAGCCACCAGGTCTTTGCTTTACTTTCTCTGTCAGCGGTGCGTTTGTTGTTTACATAGCCCACAGGAAAGGCAAAATGTTGCCACACCACTGACTGCAGTGACGCAGGAGGATTTTCTGGTTGTGTTGTTTTCACATCATCCATGACTCCGATAGTTGCCATGGGTATTGGAAAGTACAACTTCAGGTTACCATTAACTGTGTCGTCTTTGAAGTGCTGTTTTTTTTTCCTTTGGATGCACGCTAATAGGCGGGGATTGGGGGGAAAAAAACTGGGGGAATCGCTGTACTTTGTTATTGTATCAGTAATGGAAATCAAAAGCTCATATTGGTCGATTTTGATCTGTTTCCGATTTAGAATCTAAATCACGACCCCCCTACTTACCACTATATCTCTTTGTTCCCTCCCATCTCTCCTCTCTCTGCTAAAAACATTTCTGATGGTTTGAGTCTTGATGGAAAACCCTGCTAAATATAATTTTTACTTCCAGTATTTGTTATTCATGCCCTTTGTTATGTGACCTTTTTTTTAAAAAAATATTGAGAACAAAATATTTAGTGAAACAACAAACTGTGGCAAATGTGCAGCTCCAGTGGGAAAGTATTTGATTTAGGAATAAATTTATTTAAAATCTTTGTGGTGTGAGGTCCTTGGTCCACAAGGATCGATTATTAGTTTCAGATGACTGAATTTCTCCATCCACTCTGTGTTTCGTTTCATTGCTGCACATCCTCCACTCCCCACAATGCCTGCTTATCAAAAGCTATTGTGAAAGCCTGCAGCACCCCACCCCATGATTCCCTCTGGAGCAGATTCAGTCAGAGCGTGATTTTGTCCCAGTCACTCAGAGCTCAAGCTGTATCGGTTGCACTCAGAATAACGCTAATGTGCTGCATGCACATGTAGCACCCCCAAATCTGACTGATACTGTTGTGTTTATTGGTTTGTGTCCAAACCTCTGCAGTAAGAATGAGAAGACACGTATTGGCATGTGGTGAAAATCTGCCATCTGCAGGTTGAAATAAATATAACACATGCACCCTTGTTGGTTTATCATCAAAGTGTTGGATGTATAATCATATCAGATCTTTAAAACCTGTTTTTTTTCCAGGTTGTCATTCCAGATTAATAAATGATGTTTTGCTTTGTGTGTGTATTCTTGTTTTAAAGGAAGAGGAAGGTGATGAAGTGGTGTCCACAGCCACAGCATTATCCAGTCACAGGTTCCCCCCTGGTGCTTACTCTCAGAATTACAGCTCCCGCTATGCTGACAACACCTACAGTGGTCCTTTCCTGAGAGATGCTCACGAGGAGAACCCTGAGAGCATCCTTGATGACCACGTCCAGCGGGTCATGAAGACTCCCGGCTGCCAGTCCCCAGGCACGGGCCGTCACTCTCCCAAGTCACGCTCACCAGATGGCCTCCCAGGGAGCAAATGGACAGGAGTCGGAGTGGCACAGGGTAAACATCCATCCAGGCACGGTGTCAAGGGAGACGCCAGCCACCTGTACCACCACAAACACGTGCACCACATCCACCACACGGGCGTCGGGAAGCCCAAAGAGCAGGTGGAGGCTGAGGCGGCCATGCGTGTGCACGGCAGCATTCCCTGGAGCACGGAGACGAGTCATTATGGATCAAAGTGTCGCAGCTATGCAGATGGCATGGGATCCAACCCCATGGAGCACACAGGGTATACTAGGTACGCACCAAACTTCAACATTAGTTGCCTCTTATTTATGCACCTAAATTGCTTTTTACTTTTTGTACTTACCATCATTTTCTTCCATTATTCAGCAGCAAAGGTGGCACTCAGTGTAAAAGAGCATTCAAGAAAGGCGAGGAAGTTCGGCCGTATGACATGCCAGCACCTGCAGAGGAGATGGAGAAAAACCAGAAGATCCTTTTGTGGCTGATGGAAGGACAGAAAGAAATGGTTCAACACAAACGGAGCCCATACGGGTCAGTGATGACACTTAACTCAGTTTTTAAGGGGAGGCACTAAAGGTGAAAACCATTTTTTTAATGCATTGGTCAGTTTTGAGATTTTGATCTTTTTTGCCTCCACAATATGTCTTCTCTCAGACTAGTGGAAAGAAAACTACGCAAACTAAACAAAAACTACAGAAAACTACGAATTTCTGTATTTGTTTTAGTTCATGTTTCTGTTTTGGGTATTTATGCAATGAGTACATATTTAATTAGATAATGCCTCGTGCATATTTACACATAAAGTTTCAGAAAATTTGTAATACAAAATATGATTGTCTTAATGTAAGTTTTAACATTAAGACAATCATACCATATAGTACCAACTACCAACTATTGTTTTACCCTATTCATCTGCAGTGTCTTATTTTTTGTCTAAAAATGCTTGGAATTTTACAGCACATATCCTGAAAGGCCATTTTTGTTTTCCCCATATTCTGAGCCATAAATGTCCACTTTATCAGCACTTGCATACACCAAACTTTCCAGTTGTATTCTGATCTATTTTCTAAAGGTTTTTACTGAGGTGTTTGTTCATATATTATTCAGAGCCTGATTTATATTTTCTAAAAACATGACTTTTTTATGGCTGTGGAGTTTAATTTTTGATTTATGGAGTGAGAAAAACAGATACAACAACCACAAAAAAACAGGATGTCTAGACGTCTGGCGATGAAGACGGACTGTTGCATCGCTTCATGTAAACTGCGTCTCAGCCAAAGAGTTGCACTTGAACACACCGCATAGACTACAGCCAGCTAGAGCATAATGTTCTACACCTACACCTGACCAGGCAGCAGGCAGAGTTAGTCTGTATTTGTAATTTATAAAGGGAAATCGGAAAACCAACAGGACGGATTCAAGATGCTAGTTAGCCAGTTAGCATATTAACAACACAACCAGATGTTTAAAAAAAGACCAAAGAATATTTATTGTGCCCTAATAAACAAAGACAAACAGTTGCAAACTGGCTAAAAACATAATCTTTCCTCATATAGCAAGTTTGTTTCGATCTCGTGCGCTACTGACTTTAGCTGTTAGTTTGCTTTTCTCATTTCATTTCCTCTTTTTTATGCTGAGCTGAACTGCCAATCAGTGATTTCAATTACAGTGTGTCCCAGTACAGTTCTGCCACTGATTCAACATGTTTAATTGGCTGAAAAACAGCAAATAAGAACCAACTGTGCAGTACACACCGCAAAAACAAGGGTAACAAGATGCTCACAACCCACACTGACCAAAGGCTGACTGTCGGCTTGGTGTGTCAGGTCCCCTAACAAGAAAAGTATCTGATACCTGTAGAAACACTGTAAAAAAGCTTGACTCACATATGTCAACACAGTGAAACAAGAATTTCATCCAAAATAGATTGGCATCTTTATACATAACATGATACAAAAAAATAATTGTCTTAATATAAGTAATCACCTAGGGAAGCTTCATGTTGATTGATCCCTGTTGATATTTTAAAACATCATATCTTTACATTTTAGGAGTACTACTGGGTCCAAGAGGACCACAGGCCACGAGCCCCAACTGCGGAACAATGTGCAGCCGTCTCACCCTTTTATCCAGGATCCCACCATGCCACCAAACCCAGCTCCCAGCCCCCTCATCCAACTGGAGGAGGTGCGCCGGCGGCTTGAGGAGGAGAAGATAAAGTCTGGAACTGTACAACCCAAGCAAAGGTTGGTGGATATAGACTATGACCAGTTATCTGTCCAGTGAAACAGTGCAGTTTTTTACAGAATCTATTAAACTCAACCACAGGGGAAGAAGTTGGATCTATCGTTTTGCTTTAGTCAAAATGAAACAGTCACTGTTTCTAACTGCTGGGGTTGTTCGGTCCCTCAGGTATGTGATGGAGGTGATCCAGAGGGGTCGCACCGCAGTCAGGCCTGCACTGTTCCCTTCGCTCAGCGTGGTGCCCGCCGTCTCAGACAGCGAGCTCTCCCAGCCCGAGTATGTCCATCTTGTACTACCAGTAACTTTTCCAACCATTTCCTCATTCCCCATGATTCACAGCAACCCACCCTCTCATCACTGGTAGTTTAGTCACCCAGTACTGTGTGTTTTTGAGCTACTAAAAAACACATTTAGAAATCAGTAATGAGCACTTCCTTTTCCCATCTTCCCTCCTCTGTGTGCTGTGTCATTATGTAGCGTCCCACACTCTATCATCGAGTTTGTTTTATTGTAGTTTCTTGTCTTGTTTCTCCTTTTGGTTGCAAGTATTGGAAGTTTATTTTGCATAAACTGTTGACCGGAGCCATCTATGATTTCAGCTGACACATGGCAGCCAGTGAGAAAAGTCAGAAATAACCAGAATCAGACTTGATGGTAGAAAACATATTAGATCCCTTGCTGGGTTTTTCCCATGGAGTCCAGACAGAGGCTCGCAGAGGAAGGAGAGTGCATGATTTCTGTGTTCTTGCAGAGGCAGACGTTTTGGGGAGAGGGTCAGCTTTTTCATGTTTTATCAGATACACGTTTGTTTGATGTTGAAGTGCCCTCTCAGATGGGTTCTTAACTGATGGAGGGGGTGAGCTGTGTAAGAGGCGGATGAAAGGCAGATTATGTGGCACTGCCAGTGGATGAAGCCTCTGGTCAGACCTGTGAGGACTTGGATTCAGGACTTAGTGTGTGTCTGGATCACGACTGGCTGAGTCTTTCAGTACTAATAGTGTCCAACCTTGAAAATGTCTAAAAGATAAATTGGAGTACTTTGGAGTGCCTTCCTGTTTTCCATGCTTTCCAAGACACATTTTGGATCTAGGCCTTCGTTTGAGTGCACAGAGCAACCAGTCATCTCTTTTTCCTGTCTCTGAAAGTTAGCTCAAATACAGCTAAATCAGGATAACTTTATGAATGTAGTTACAGTTAACAATTGGTAAAAATACACTCATATCTGAAACCTATAGCAACTTGATCACTAATAGACCAGCCTGTTATTTAACTTATGTTACAGAAAATTCAATTATTTTCCAGTGACAAAGACAGACAGTTATGTATGTGGTCAAGTTTTGTGATCACAAAGGTTAACATTATCTCATTGGGCATCATGGCACACCCAAAGGCTGCCGGTAACATCATAATTTCGTGGCCTCTCCCACTCAGAGGAAGTCATAAAAGCGAGAGTACACCCATTTACTTAAACTGCTGGCTGGCTGACTTATTATTACCCTTCTGCAACAGACAACTTAAAGGTTCAGTTAACCCAAAATATGCTTAATTTTCAGTCCTGTAGATATTTCTGGGTTCACTAGTATTTTTTTTTATATATTTATTGATAAAAGACACTGTCAACACTTTTTATGTGGATCTATTGTCCCCCTAAAGTAGACAGAACAAATGTTGTCTACTGCAATATTGGTGTTTAAGTTTGTGTTGCAGCTCCACTTCAGTTCATTTGTGTCCTCTCCACCTGTACATCCTGTTGTAACAGTGCTTGTCCTTTTCCACGTTCACTATGCTTATTTTTGTTTTCTAGCCAAATGAGTTATCCTTAAAAAGCCTCAGTGTTGTTTTCCCCAGAACTGATTATTGAAAGACACTTTTTGTTCTCATCAGCCCACATTGTATTTCTCTCCAGTCCCTTGCTGTAATTACACATAATGATTAGAAAGTTTGATCTTTAGGAATGTTTTCCAAAATGCAGCACTCAGCTGTCACTTGAGATGTCCGCTTGTTAATGTCAAGATTTTTTTTTTATCACTTTTAAAAACATAATTTACAAGCTAAATTCCCGTTATAGGTGAAATTTATTCAACATAATTTTGAGAAGTGCGGACTTTACTAATGGAAAAGTTTCAAATGTTCTAAATGGCTTTGTGTCCTCTCCATTTGCAGACACAAAGCCACTAAAAAGCAGCCATGTGAAAACATTACGGTGGCGTACTACTTCTGTGAGGAGCTGATACCGTACAGGACGTCTGTCAAAGGGAGAGTCGTCACACTGGGCCAGTTTAAAGAACTGCTGACAAAGAAAGGGAATTACAGGTGAGATTTACAGTGCTGTTTGTAGTCAGTGGACATTACAAAATCACAACAAAATGTCTGAATGTATTCTTTAATAAACAAGAAGCAGGATTGGATTAAGATTGTATTGTTTTATAGGCTCTATAACACAGCTTGCTTTTAGATTCAAAACTATATGCTATTTGGAGTCTTTAAAACATTATTAGAGCTATAGTAGTTAAGGGGATTTATGGGAGTGAATATTAGGTGTAAGTACATCGAAATTAATGAAATGATATTATCACGTAGCTTAAAATCCTTAAAATCATACTCAAGTGTTGATGGGTCCATGGTTCAAGCTACATCTGTTAACACTGACTAACTGTAGGGGTTTTATGATTAAATAGATTTTCATTCAAGTTATTTCAAATGAGGAGATAGCTGTAACACATTTGTGATTGCCTTTCAGTAGATGTAATAGATTTCAGAATTTCTATCTGAGAAACAGTCCTGCATCAAATTCTAAGGGCATGGTGAATTATAGCATGATGAACCAATTGAAAATTCTATACTCATTTTACCAAATAAATCTCACATCTTTAACCTTGATCGTCTCAAGCTAGAGTATAACCCAGAGGTCATCACATAACAAACCCTAATGGACCTGGGAAATTCATTCCGAGACCCAATTAGACCTGATAGTTTTTTAAAATATATATATATATATATATATATATATATATATATATATATATCCAGCCAGGGGCATGTCCAAAAGTAGATGGAACAGAGACTGAGGTTCGATGCTCTGGACTTTGCACAGCAGGTAATTGTTTCTAAAAATCCCATTCTTCTGCTAAAAATGATTGTCATGTTGAATAATTTTCTTAACCATATTGCTGTTTATAATGTCAAATGTGGTGGTATATTATGTTCACATCAGTACTGTTCTCTCCATGATTTCATTGTTCAGTTGACTTTTTGGAAACCTTAAACACTGAGGTGTAATTTCTTCAGATTTACTGGCGTGTTAAACAACAGAGACGAATGAAACATATGGCGATGCCCTACCTTTGAAGCAGTTGTAAAGTCTGAATATGTCTCCATTCCTCAATTATTTATATTCCGTTGCTCCGTAAGGGTTCACGGATCCAAAGGATTAAAGGGGTTTTTCTTTCATAGAATGAATCCAAGTTGGGAATATTGTGGGCCGCGCTATCGATGTTTCTTCCACTCCGCCTTCAGCCCATTATGTTTCTTTTTTTTAATAATCTGATCCTAAGTTAGCCTAGTCATGCCTAATCATCATCAGATTCCACCAACGGACCTGGTGTTACACCATATTACAAGTAAAAGTCCTGCAGTCAAAACCTTACTTCTGTGACCCATCGGATTCTGTGACCCAGCCCCTAACCCCGAACCCTAGCTACTGAAACTCTCAAAACTGTCTGGTGCCGGATCACACAATCTGACAAATTACAGATTTAGGGGATCAAGATCCGACCCGGACTTGATCGATCACAATAAACGTGGACCCAAACCTCCATGGGTCCCAGGTTGGGTCCTAGGGGATCCTCTGATATGTAACTCCACTGCTGGGTACAATGTTAGTAAAGGTCACAGATCACAGATTCCAACCTGGAGAAGTTAACTTTGTTCCTCTCCTTTTTTTAGGTATTATTTCAAGAAGGTAAGCGACGAGTTTGACTGTGGGGTGGTGTTTGAAGAGATACGAGAAGATGACGCCATCTTGCCCATCTTTGAGGAGAAGATTATCGGGAAAGTCGAGAAAATTGATTGAGTGTCACGTTGAAGAGGAAGGAATCAGAAAGGCAGCGCGTGATGGAGCGAGGAGCAATCGGATGGTGAAGAGGAAGTGTTCTAGGACTGAGACTGGAGACGAAAGTGAAACAGTACAAGTGGATCTAGAGCTGAGGGGTAAAGCAGTGGTCATGGTGGACGACTTGTGACGTTTGAGGCTCGGTAGCACCACTGCAGTGACGTTGGACTATGAAAAAAAAAAGACCTCATTCGCTTCTTTGGAGTGTAATGTAGCATTGTAAAGTTTACTAGATAAATGAAGAACAAAAGTGCTACTAAAGCTACATATTTTTGATATGATGTATCAGAGGGTGTCCTTTCTAAAGTAACTACACTTGTAATTTTTATATGTATTGGTACCAGATGTGTACAGTTTGTGTTAAAAGATAACAAAATTTTATATCTATTTAAGTATTTAAGATGCTCATTTTCAATTCTATTGAAGCAGGAGTGTCGCCCCTGTTGAAGACGATCAAAATCCTTTTTAGGGCTGATTTTTCTTTTCTTTGTTTTTTCTTATTAATTTTAAGAGTCCTCGGGACTCTAAATGTTTCTGCTCTTAGTGCTTTTAATATTTCACTTACAAGTACTTTATTTTGTGGCATTCAGTCAGGCTGCACTTTCATTGTATTATAAACCACTGACTTTGTCCCAATGTAGGCTGCAACATGAATTCGTAAAGCACCAAACGTGGTGGCCAGAAAAATGGAAACCCCTGTGCAGTCTACGGCAATCCAGTACAACAGCCCAGATTGTACTTTTAAGAAAAGTATAATGATTTTTGACACTGTAGGAGAGGATTTATGGTCATTTTTGGGGCTCAAACTTCATGTGAGTGTTGTAATATATTTAGGAAACAGTTTGAAGTAGAATACAATTCGGTACATCATCACAAAGTCAGCCTTAAACATGCTCTAATTTGCAATAGCTGTGACCAATAGTTAGGCAGCTGTCCTTTGGCTCATGACAATCTTTCCTTAAGTTTGTGAATCTCTAAGAAAGTAATGCACTATTTATGATAGGCCCCTCCCACTGCACGCCTTCTTTTAGCCAATTGGTTTGAACGCCAGCCACACCCTCACTGGTGTAGCCAGCCAGGCGACTTTCTCACCAGATTTAGCAACTTTTCAAACCCTCTTAGAGGCTTAGCAACTTATTCAGGGGATACATTGTTGTTCAGTTTACTGTATGATGCTCAGAGTAAGTATAGTCAACAGCTCTTTGGCCTCTCCTCTTGTTCTGTGGAGGAGGATAGGAAACGCTGCTCGTTGCAGAAGTGGGGATATTTATGGTCACTCTCTGGACGTGTGAAAAGTGGTGCACCGGAGTGTAATGGTCATGGCTGTCATCATCCGGATGTCTTTTTTGAGGATTTTTCTGTTGAATCTAATTTAGCGACATTTTAATGCTTCAGTTATCCCATATGCAGATCACTGCCTGATGACATCACCAATATGCAAATACGCATATGATGCATCTGGTGACCTTTAGCAACTTTTGGAGCTAGTGGCAGACACTTTAATTTGAAAAGACTTGAACACACTTGACCTCCATGCCAAATTCTAGCCTCTTAGGGCAAAAACAGTGCCTGCAAAGGATGGGGAAACGTTTGATTACTGAACAACCGACTAGCAGAGCGAGTTCTAGAGCCGCTGGTCAGGGCAAAAAAATGACCATAGCGTGACGTCCGTTCTTCACTCACACTCTCTCAAACATAAACTAAAGATGATACATGATATTCATTGTAGGGCTGCTTTACTGGGTTACTTTACTGTATATTATACAGGTTGTTTTATCTTTCTGGCTATCTTGTATTCACTGGATGTGAATGTAACCACTGGCTCTGTTCACATACAGTGTTTTATTGCAGTGATTTTACCCAACCCAGTTGAACTTTTAAGAAAAGTGACTAAAAGAATAAAACAGATGCAATAATGTTTAGAAAATAGGTGTGATTGGAAAGTGCAAGGTGAACATCTATGCAAGTTGGGTCCCCTAATCTAAAAACAACTTTGAGCATTTAAATTTATTAACTAAATACAAAAGTTGTTCAAAACAGTTAAGAACAATCAGTCTATTAATAAAAGCCTGTTGGGTTTTTTTGTTTTAATTTAGGTGTTTAGATGATATTTGGCTGATATTTCAGTTGGGTCGCAGCCAATAATCTTCTCTAAAGGTTTTCCAATTCTGGTGATTAATCCTGATTGCGGGTGAGTAATTTGACCTTTTTTTTTTTTTAAATCGTCAGTGCCAATGAAAATTTGCAAAACACTTAGTCTTGCCAATTTTCTTCAGTATTTCCAGTTAACACTGAATGACGCAGTTTCGGGGTTCAGTTTCTAAAGTCAAGTTCTGCCTTCAGCTTTGAAGGTTAATGTTGTTTATGAAGCAGACGCTTTCCAACATGTGGACCTGCACAGTCAAGGTCATGCTCGCAGTGCGGAGAGGCTCTTTGAAGCGGTTCAACAGAGATCATATCACAGCATTTTGAATGAGAAGGCCAGTGAATGTCATCAGAATACTATCAAACATATATATATGTTTGTGCAATGAAAATCACATAAAGGCATATTTAAACATACTGTAAGTGCTACTATTAAGAGGAGGGCTAACAGACACTGAAACGTTTGTTTACATCTTTTTTTTTTTTTCCTCCCCCTGACTTTGAGGTCCATACATGTTAGTTTCTCTGATCCCCCCCAAGACTTAGTGTCCTACTTTTAATCAGTGCTTAGTTGATCGATCACTTAAGAAGGGGCCTTCTCTAGCTTATCACAGCGACATCTTGTGCCTGGCAGGAATGAATTTAGTGCACATGATCTACTTTTGATAGATCACGTTACACCAAAGAGAAAATAAAAAGGTAGATGGTTGGTAATGTAGGCACGCTCTTGAAATACCCTTTCACATTGATACTGTATTACCCTTCATTTTGTGGCAGCACTTTTTATTCGGTGTCCTTTTTATTAATTTGTTTATATATAAACACTGAAGCTCAGAATGTTCTTCGCAATGGACGTGGTGATTGCAGTTGCATCTTGTTAAGAACATCAGCTCTGAAAGCATCATGTGAAACACTTGCAGGACATTTAGACATTATTATTATTATTGCACACTGAGAAAAAAAAAATGTCTCAGCCAATTTTGTTTTTTTTTTTTTTTTTGTCTCCTCTATTTGGCAGTGTGGATGAAACCTTTGCACTGGAATAGCACAAACTGAAATCAAACTAAGAATCATGTCGGGGAAGCAACATGGCATTCAAGGCCAATGTGATTTTTTTTTTTCCCGTCATTGTGCTGGAGTCCATAGTGAAGAACGTGCTCTAATAAAATCCTTTACTTGTTATGGAATAGGCAGAAGGATGAGTTGACCTTGAGGCCAGAGTGTCCTGTATCATATCTGTCGTTGCATAGAGAATATCTATTTTTTTTGAGATGCTGCCTTTTTTTTTTTTTTTAGATTCCTAACTTAAATCAGTTTATATATATTCATTTGCAAAAATATACATGTGAGTACTTGATCAAGTGAAATACTGTAAGTATTAGCTTGATTTTCATCGTTTATTTCTTTTGAAATATAGAGTATCAAATCTGTCCTGATTCTTGAAACCCCCAAAAGTAAGTTTCCCTTATTTAAGATCAATGAAATGTATATAATAAACATCAGAGTGCCTTTATTGCTATGCTAATGATGTCTGCTGTGTGACTTTCAGACAGATGTGGGGAGACAGAAATACCAGGGATTTGCTATATATATATTTGTTTGTTTTTTGTCTATGTAGACTTTTTTTTTTCTTGTTTAATGTTTGTCACTATTCCACCTTTTCTATGTAAATATGTACAACTTCAATTTGTCATCAACCAGCAGCCCAGTCCGCACATTCAGAACCCTGGACCTGTTTCTGTTCACTAACTAGCATGGTTACCATTTAAAGGTACCTGGACAATAAATACATGCAATAAACCAGCGCTTGAGTTCAGAGTGTAATTAACCGAAAATCCATCACTTGCTACGAGAAAACATGGATAATGTGTCGGCAGATGATTTGCCTTTGGTATCTGGTAAGATTTATTTGTGTGGATCAGAATTTAAAGGTTCACCCAGAGTGCCAAGCTTTTGTTTGGTATTTATTTTTAACTTCTCTAAGTTAATAAAGGACCTGATAAGTATAAAAAAAACTAAGCGTTGTGTTTGAACAGTAAGTAGTTTTGGGGGAAAAAAGATCCTCATATGGGAATGATGGGTTTATTTTTAAAAGCCACAAGTGTGCAATACATTACAAAACTTTATTTCAATGCCTGAACATTGTTGAACAAAAACAAAATCACAATCAATGCAACTAATTCCTTGTAACTCTGGGTTATGGGTCACTGTTAAAGGAATACCCCGACGATTTGGGAGTTATGCCCTTTCTCTGTCATTTTCATATTGAGACAACATGATCAATATCTTTTTTGTGCCTGTACGTCCAGTGGCTGGGTCCCAGCGGTCATTATTGCGGCTTAGCTTAGCGAATACAACTGAAGTCTATAGGGGGTCAGTAGCCTACTCGTAAAAGTGAACAAATAAACGTTACACAAACCCTAAAGCTGGTATATCTACATGTGCATTTAAAATAAATGTGTTTAAACATTAATTCGAAAAACAAGAGTCCTTTTTAGTCATTTTAGAAGAGGTTTGATACACGGAACTATAGTATGTTCACGCCCTGTGCGGAGGGATACACCGGTGAGCAACAGCTGCAGCTGGCTCTGGGACAGGTACACTCGGTAAAAGCAAACAAAGAGACGACATGGACGATCATAAAGTGATATTACTCACTCTACTCAAAGCTGTCCATCAGCTCCTGCAGGCCTGGGGCGTTTTTTTCCAGTTTATCTTAGGAACATGAAAAAATATTTCAATCACGCCAGGATTAGTGATTGCTGCAAAGTTTTCACTCCTTGTGATGCGCTCTCTGCGGCGGTTTTCCTCTTGATGATGATATGATCTCTAGCCTCCCAACGATGGTAGCACCGAATCCCATTCTGTGCAGCAAAATGATTCCAACTCTATAGGCCTAGGTTGGCAAGCCCTGCAGCTACACCACCAATCCTCCCCTGACCTCCATCTCCCCTCGGCCCCTTGCTGTTCCGCTGCCTCGGAGGATTCAGCCTCTGTTCTCGCCTGCTCAGCGAGGTCATCATCTGCGTACTCCAGGTCAAACAGGTATGGCTCTGGGTCTGTGTCCGCTACAAGAAACTCTTCAAAATTGCGTTCAAAGTCGTCCATTGCAGCTACTATACCTTCCCTTCATTATCCTAGGATATGTTAGCAAATAATATAATTAATATTCCTTTCTTTTTTTTAAGAAGAAAAGATGCAGTGTCTTGTTTTGTGTGATAAGTTACAACCTCGTCTACATTTCAATGATTCCTCACCAGTAGACAGATACACAGAATAATGTAGTAATGTTTCCCTTGGCATATTCAGAAGTCATGACACAGATTTGTGATTTTTTTTTTTTTTGCTTAGATTTAGGCTCAATTTAAATTTTGATTCAATTCTGTTCAATCCAATTCACTTGTATTCAATTCAATTCAGTCAAATCCAATTCAATCCAATTCACTTGTATTCAGTTGGATTTGATTTGCCTCAGTGGGCTTTACAAGATACGACATCTCTCTGTCCTTTGACCCTCACATCAGATGAGGAAAACTCCCAAAAAAATCCCCTTTAACGGGGAGAGAAATGGAAGAAACCTCAGGAAGAACAACTGAGGAGGGATCCCTCTCCCAGGACGGACAGATGTGCAATAGATGTCCTATGTACCGTACCGGTCAAAAGTTTGGACACACTTTTTCATTCAAGTAAATGGGAAAGTGTGTCCAAACTTTTGAGTGGTACTGTAGATGTCCTATAGGACAAAATACCTACAGAGAGAGAGGGAGAGAGAAATACACAGCAATCAGAATAACTACAGTAACAAGTTAACAATAATAATAGATATATGAACAATAATACAAATAATAATAATAATAATAATAATAATGGTGGTAGTATGTGATAGTATATACACTCATCGGCCAAAACATTAAAACCACCGACAGGTGAAGTGAATTACTTTTATGTGGCTTTAATTTTTGGCAGATCAGTGTATTTTACACGTATATATTAACATATAATAGTATCTGTATGTGACATTAATAATAATCATATGTGTATTATAATAGCATCAGTATGACTAATAATATTAGCAGTAGTAACTACACAACTCCTGACAGCTGACATCAGTTTCACACAGGTGTGTCAATAGTGTGTATGCATGTGAAAACACACCTTCATAAGATATTCTCAACACTCAACATCCACGGCTGGTGAAGGTCGCCTTGGTCCAGTCCCAGAGTCGCTCGAAGCGGTTCTTCTTCTTCCGCTTTTGTTTCTTCTGGGGCACTATTATGATAGAAATCAAAAGGACATTAATGACTCAGCTGTCCTTGGCAGAATCAACAACAATGTGAGACACAAGTGGAGGTTAGCATTTCCTACCAGATGTGGTGTCGCTGGATTCTGTGTCCTCCTGTGGCATGTCAGAGCTCTCAGTTGAACTTTTTTCAAATAGTTCCTCCAGAAAATCAATGGGCTACAAATACACAAACACAGAGTTAATATTTTATCACTAATCTGCTCTAATGATGGCCTAACTCCATATCTTCTGAATGACATGTCCAGAGAAAATTATCTTACCAAGCTCCTTCACTCTGCCTGCTGTCCTCCACCAACGCCAGGCGGCACTCAGGTGGTGCAGGCTGCACCGGGATAACACCTGGAGGTATTTGTGCTGAATCAGATTCATGACACTCACTGTCAGAACCCAACCTGTTGAATTAAGACACACGGAGTCAAACAAACAGCTGACTGAGAACGTATCCAACGTTCAATGTTTAAAAAATAGACATGTCTGAAATGAGGAGAAGAGTCTTACCAGTTTTTACACTCCGACGATGTGCTGACCGAGCGTATTTGTGGAGGTTGAGCCGAGGCTTCATGTATGCTGCTGAATGAAGATGGGCAGCAGTTATTTAAGAGGCACAATTAAATTGAAATAAATAACTCACAAAAGATAATAAATGCAATTAATAGTATTAATCAGTGTTGGATTTTGTGCAAACGCAGACACTTACTCAGAGCTAGGTTGAAGGGTGCCTCTCGTGATGAATGGATGGGCGAGGATTTGACTGGGGGTAATCCTCTCGTTTGAATCCATCCGAAGCATTGCCTTCAGCAGATCTGTGTATTCTATCTTCTCAGCCGGCTCCATCATGTCCCCCATCTCTATTTGCAACTAATGTGGGAAACAAAAGCAAATCCAGTAAACTTTATGATTCATGAAAAGAGAATCAATTAAAGTCCATCTTCAGCAGCTACATAACCTCCTACCGTGTCCAGACTGTCCAGGTTGCTGATTCTAGAGTACCATCGCTTGGCAGCAGTCCAATGATACCCAAACTCCTTAAATGTCTACAAGAAGATTAAGAATATGTCAGGAACTTCTTTATCACGTTATCTGATCCGAGTTGTGAAAAATGTTAGAAAGTATCATCTTAACTAGATAAGACAGTGTTGTGGATGAAATGACTCTAATCGTCGTACGAATAGTCGTACCTTCATTCTCCATTTGCCGTTACGTCTTTGCATGAAGTATCTTTTTAAGTGCATCCCAGCATCAAGAAGATGGTGCGAGGGATAACCCAGGAGATCCACTATTTGTCTCAGCTGGAAACAAAATGCAGCATACATCAATATATGCAACAGGATGCTTCTAATCTCTTCATGGCTGTCCAACTGTCAAAGTAGTATTTGTAATAAACTCTGTATGTTTTACAGCATCTCTCAAAGTACAAATTACATCTGACACAAATGCAGCCAAAACATTAACAGCACACCAAATACGGCTTCATGCAATACAGGATTACCTAAAAGTTTATGATTGGTTAGATCTTATGTCCACACCTACTCTGTGATTAACTGTTTTCCAGGAAGTGTCAATTTCACTGTGTTTTTTAAAACTACCTTGTGGAGCTTCAGCTGGGTATCAAACCCTTTTATATTTTGGTACTGAAATGCATCTGTAGCACTTAGAATCAAAAACTTTGACAATT
Organism: Epinephelus cyanopodus; assembly: GCA_026686955.1. Lineage (NCBI taxonomy): Eukaryota > Metazoa > Chordata > Actinopteri > Perciformes > Serranidae > Epinephelus > Epinephelus cyanopodus. The sequence goes on from CM048929.1 coordinate 23,553,740, forward strand.
TTAGACTAAAGTTATAGTAATGGTAATCCTGTTCAGAAACACTTCTTATTAAACTGGGTGAAATGGTCCTTCCATCCTGAGAGTAGTCAACACATAATGTGTTCAGAAAAAGGAATGGAAAAAATCCGACCTCTGTGGCAGCTGCAGGCCTGTAAAAACTCAATCCCTGCCATTCGGTGCGAATGGAAAGAAACAATCAGATGCCTTCATGTCTCGTCCTGCCCGAGCCCCCCTCCGTCCCTCCCTCCCTCCTCCCTGCGCGCACTCATCACGTGTCACCGTTGCCAGAAATATTCAGCACACTCAGCAGAAATACCGAGCTAGCAGGAGTTTGCTGAACAATGGCAGAGAAAATGCAGCCAAAAGTATCACTTCCATCGTTACTTGTAATGGCTCGCCCCGCTAAACAGGCTGAGAAAAGAAAGTCGGAGGCAGAAAAGGCTGCGATGAAAAAGGCTTTGGATAACGCAAGAGGACAAACCAGACGTCAACATCGGTGCAGCTTTTGAATGGTGGAGACAACTGAGGGAGCTCAAGGGCCTGAAAAGTGCTGTCTTTCTGTTGGACAGGTAATTATTTGTTTGATTAGGGGGGGATCTGTTATTTTAATCAGCTCTCCTCTGCTCTGCTGACTCCTACTGCAGTGCAGGATGCGCGTTCAAGTTTGTGGGGCCGTGGCTTTGGACGGAGCACTGACGGGAGGGGGAGGAGGGGGTGGAGCTGAGAGGAGGTGCCGCTTTCAAATCTTGCTAGCTCCCCGACATTACCAACTATAGCTTTAAGTAGGGTATCACAAAAATCATTTTGGTACCAGACGTGAGGTGGTGTATCTGCACTGGTGTTAAATGTTTCTAATGAAACCAAGTCCTCCCTGCACATTGGAGCATTGTTTTTCAAGTGGGTCTCTATTTATTTGTACCATCCATCTATCTATCCATCCATCCATCCATTTATCCAAGGCCAGGTAGCAGGCCGAGCAAAGCACCCCAGACGTCCCTCTCCCCAGCAACACTTTCCAGCTCCTCCTAGGGGACCCCAAAGTGTTCCCAGGCCAGATGAGATATGTAATCCCTCCAGTGTGCAACCAACCAACCACCCCCCTTGTGATTGTCTTCATTAACAAAATTGATGCATATTTAAATAAAATACTAATACAAAAAATGCTTGTCTTGATATGAGTGATCAACTGGGCAAATTTTATGGGGATATCTATTAGTTAATTTTCACCCTATTTGTAGTGTTTTGCCTACACAGGTGTAACTTTGTTTACAGAGTGATAACTATAATACCAAAATATAAACTAGAGACCTGTAGAGGGATAAAAATGCCAAAATTGTTTGGTCCCTGTGGGTGATAGGGGCCCACCAAGTTGTGAAAACTATCCCTTTAGCCCCTGGGGCTAAATAGGGCCCCATTTTATTTGTCTGTTTGAAGTTCTGGCTGCACTAGTTACCTGATATAACAGATGACATTCTTTGGTACATATAAATGCATTTTTGGGGTGACTGGCTTATTTACATTAATAATGGCAAACACATATATACATGCCTTTTGGATTTTTTATTCCTTATTCCATGTCCGCCTATTAATTCATGTGTGTTTAGGTGTATACATTTTTTAAAAGAAGCAAGGTACTGATTAAATCTTTGCTGCATGTGTGCAGCAACTGTCTGTGAACATTCAGTCCAAATTTGGTGACATTCTAATAATTATTTCCCGAGATTCATGTGATAAGGCAGATACCGTCCCTTTTGGAGAAGTCTCAATTTTGACTATTTTCAATTTTGGGGAGGACCCAAAGATCATCCAAATTTTTTTATTAAGCTACTAGATAGGCAGGTCTATCATACCAAAATGTAAACTAGAGACACAGAGGAAGTCAAAAAGACCAAAATTGTTTGGTCCCTTTAAGTGATACCGAAATCTGCCTTGGCCCCTGGATGTATGAGGACGCAGGGACTCTGGAGGATGTGTTTTGAGCATAACTGTAGTGTTACGTCACAGACTGAAGAGGGCACTCTTTGTTAACTGGTAATATCTTATAAAGCCTACTGTGCTCAAGTGACATAGATTCTTTCATTAAAGCTGTTTGGACAAGCATATTGGATGATAAATGGAGAATGAACTGTGGATCAATGCGTATGCTGAAATAGAACTGAAAAGCCTTTTCATCAAAACAGCTTACAGTAAGATGAACGCTTTATACTCAGGGAGAGCTGTTTAAGTCAACAGGATGTTAAGAGCAAATAAGGCTGCTGTTGCCATGCTGCGCTAGATGTGCTCCTTCGTATTCATGCCAGTGGAGCTCTCAACCCACAGGCTCATATTGGACTGATGATTGATTAACCCACACAGACTAGAGAATAAAAACGACCTCTCAGGGTGATACCAGCATTATGTTAAGTCAATGCTTTAAAGCACCTCATGGAGTTAAATCAAAGAAATAACCATGAATTAGTTTTTAAAGCTAAATTAAAATCCTTGCAAGCTGTAGCAGCAAATGGGTAGCGAACACTTCTGTAAAGGTGCACTGCAGGTGTTGTGGTAGAGTTTTCACACTGTCAAAAACAGTGTATGACCTAATCCTGCTACACTGTTGTTTCCCGTCACTGTTGATGAGATCTCTCTGCAACATGCTGACAGGCCTGTACCCTTCATTTCACTCTCCTCTTCCTTCCTGAGTCATAGGGGTATGAGTTTGTGCAGCTCAGTGGCCATAATAAAATGTTGGTAATGTACTCTTCTGCAAATCATCAATGTTGTGAGGTAATGATGTAGCTCAAGGTACAAATCTGTGTTCCACAGTTATTTTTCCCCTTTTTGGAAAAGATGTGCTATAATAGGAACAAAGCAACATCTTCCTTCCACAAAAAGCCTACTGAGCTTAGCTTTCGTGAAATGGATCCTATGTAGAACCTTAAATTGAATTAGGTTTAGATGGGCCCACAAGGAAGTAGAGTTGACCCTGATTAGTGCCTCTTCCCACCACTCATCTGACACAACAAACTCAAGATCCCTTTCCCAATTTCCCCTAACCCCTGCAAGAGAGCCCAGACCTGAGGAAGATATAAGGTCGTATAAAATTGAGATCCGACCACGTGCCTTTCACAGAAGTGAAAGCACCTCAGTCAGAAGGGAACCCGTTGGGAGCTGAGCGTAGGGATCAAAATGTGTTTGAGCGTAATAACGAACCTGAAAAAAGACCCCAGACCCCACTCTCCCCACACAGTAAATGTCGCATCTAAATTTGAGGGAGGGAACAAATGGTTATTACAAATAGGGCAGCATGGGATAGGGGCAGAAAGTTTGAAATGTTGCCTGAATTGTTTCAAAATTTTCAAAGAAGAGAGCACAACTGGGTTTTTAATACAACTAGGACACAAAGAGGTCAGAGGGGCACGTACCAGAGCTGCGAGAGATGATGAGTAGGAAGTATACTCCTCCATTAAACACCAATCAAGATTGGAAGAGTTGCACCAAGCATGGATTTTTTGGAAATTGGCTGCCCAATAATAAAGTAGTTCTTATTATATGTATATGAGCTCACTTGGGGTGGTGGATGGCATGAGACCTGGGCAAAAGGCTGCCAAATTGCAGACTATTGTTTAAGACCAGCAAACAACAAAACTGGATGTTTGTTTTTTTTTAGCAAAATATTGGTGACATCTGTAGCCTGATTATGCCTCCAGACTGGTTGTTTTTCAGCAAGACATTGGCAACATTTCCTGTCACCAATGCCACCAAAACTGGGTGTTTTCAGCCCGACTGTGTTACCAAAACCAGTTGTTTTTTAGCAAGACATTGGTGGCATTTCCAGCTGTGATTGTGCCAGCAAATTGGTGGTTTTTCAGCAAGAATTGGCGGCATTTATAGCAGTTGTGATTAGTCACCATGACTGGATGTTTTTTAGCAAGACCAGGATGCCCTTTCCAGTCTGATTGTGCCATGATAAAAATTGAGTATGGCATTAGTTCAGGCAGGACACGATCTCAAGCTCAGCTCACATCTCAGCTACATCAGCTGATCTCAAACAGCCCAAACAACTGATGGAGCAGCTGATTGATGGAAGGGAGTCAGCTGATAGGTCACATGATTCATTTTTATGCAACCTGATGGCGAATCTCATTCAGGGTGCGCTATTTAAACTGCTCTGGCCTGTCTACTGTCGCTGCTTCCTCTGCAAGCTGCTTTGCAACAAGCCTCCATACCAGCTCCTCCTTTTCATGTTGCGTCTGACTTATCAATGTCATTTCTGTTTGTCATTGATGCTGCTCTGTTCTGTTCCCAGGGAGTCTTTGCTTCTGCTCTTCCGGCCTTAGGCTTTCCATGTAGGCGCATGGAAGGGCAGAGAGGCCCCAGAACAGAGCCATACCGCAAAATATAATACTCCAAATGGAAATTAAGTTTTCTTTGACTAATGTGTTCCGGACTGAACTGGGTGTTGCGAGACATCCATCGATGGCATTTCCAGACTGATTGTGCAACTAAAACCAGGTAAGCTTTACCGAGACATTGGCAACTTTGCCAGCTGTTATTGTGCCACCAAAACTTGGTGTTTTTAGCAAGACATCAACAGCATATCCAGCTTTGTTGTGCCATGAAAACTGGATGTTTGTGAGCAAACAAACCTAACCACAGCTAATTAACCACAGCATTGTGTAAACAAACATAAACATAGTTTCAACATGCCTGCTGCACAATAACAAACAAATGTTATATATCTGTGGTTTGCAGAAATGTATGATGTCAAATTATTCTGACAATTGAGGTTGAGTTAGTAACCTCAATCCACTGAGGATTCAGGTTGGATAAAAAGGAATTGTGTACGTTTTGGTTTGCAATATATGTACTGGTTTTATACGGTATAACAGAAAAGAGGTTGATCCAGTGACCTGCACAGAAATGAAAGAGTTTCTGAATGAAGTCAGGTCAGGTTTGTGTTGTAATGAGTGCTCAAAGGTTCACATTCTATACAAACTGTCAGATGAACCTTCCATTAAATCACCCCCTGAAGCTACAAGGTAAGTGATTTATAGTGTTTGTAGCTTTATGTAACAGCCTCAACAAATACAGTAAATGTGTGATGGCAGAAAAACTGAACCAAGTTGGATTGATTTCTTTAATGATTGCGTAAGCTCTCTTTTATGTCATCAAAAGAAGGTTAAGCAAACAGGGAAAATGACAGGGAGTGATTCTCGCTGAGTGCGACAAAGTACTTGATATTAAGTACTTATCTCTCATGGTCGATTAGCAGCAAACAGCCTTTCTATACAAGATTTATGAGATAAATGCAGCTGGAGTGACTGAATGGTTTTCAGTCTCTCATTTAGAAGCCTTTTTTACATTAAAGGCGCTGTATGTAAGAATGTGGCCAAAACGGTTAGTGCACTAAAATTCAAAATACTGCCGCAAGTCATGTCCACCCCCCCTCCCCTACAGATTCAAGGTTGCTGGACAGCGGCACACTGGAGACTGATTTGTCTGCCCACGGGCGGCTGCCATGGCAGGGCCGCGTCGCCGCGTCCTTGATCTTCAGTTTTCCAGCGGACCGTTCGAGAAAGTCTGACTTCTCTGCTGCTTACACTGCTGCCGGGATGCGAATATGTTTTTCGTAAGCGGATTCCGGGAAAATCATGAATATTAATGAGGTGATAGCCAGAAATTATCCAATCTCGTTGGTTAAGTCCCTGATCCAATCCAAAAAGGCCAAAATCCGTTGTCACGTGACTAGATGCCTGGCTCGCGCTTCCCTAAGGAGGAGGAAGAATCACCCATATTGTAATGTGTATTTATTATTAAACTAACGTTAGTAAAACGAATCTCTCTGATTCGCGTGTGTGTATTATTCATTAGATTGACAATGTTTTCTACTCTTCTATCCATGACTGTGATGCAGAAGTTGGACTGTGCAGGGTGTGTTCGATATATATCCATGGTGTAGGCTACTAGTTTGACTTCAGAGTCTGACCTGACATGATATTATCCAGTTTTGCAATGCTGTGCGGGTGATCTGATCACCTACCACAATTCAAATAGCCTAGGTCTAAGCCAAGCACATTAGAATAATTAGTCAATATATAAATAATTTCTACATAATGGAATTATAGTAATGGTGTAATTAAGAAGAACAATGAACTATTTACAATGTAGGCCTATCAACACAGCCTAATGATCAAACAAAAGAGCAAACAAATGAATCAACATTTCTCTTTTATAGAAATATCCAAGATTACAAAGGCAAACGAATCAACATTTCTAATCTAGCCTCACAATTTCGTTACAGCTGTTTGGTGCGTGAAGGCGAAGTTGGACATCGATTTTCATTTCTAAGTGACGGCGGCAGACTGGCTGTAGAGAAGATATGAATGAAGGCATGATGACGTAGCTCTGGCTGGGGTGCTAGCGCTTGAGGGCGGGACTTTTGCAAATTTTTCTCAGATTCCGCCTACGAAAAACATATTCGCTACCGGGATACAGCTGAGGAGGAGCCGGCTGTTAATGCTTTGTACCCGGACACTGCTAACGCTGCTTGCCGTGCTGCTGTAGCTCAGGCGTAAGTGTAACTGATGCTGAGACTCTACTGACTGTGTGACTGGTAGACGGCGGTGGGTGGTGCAACAGGCCAAAAAACAAATTCAAAACATAAAGATGATTTGCGGACTGTAAAAATGTTTTTTAAATGTGAATATTCTGGCTGTAGCCTACTATTGTTGTCTGTGAGATCAGTATGAACATTATTCCTTAGTCTCTGTGACATATTAGGATGATTTTACGACTATTTGCTTTAAATTTCTTACCATATAGCTCCTTTAATGTTGTTGTCTGAGATTTATGTATCTTTGGCAATATGACTAGCCTACTGGACTAGGTCAAATCCAACTACAGTAATTAATGCTCAAACCATGCACTTATCACTGCAGCGTGATCCTGCAAATATTTTGGGTTAAAGTTTTCATGCCATGATTAAGAGAACTGCTGATGCTTGTAATAACTGAGCACATAAAAACTACTCTTTAAGCTATGAAGGAAACTCGCGTTTTTTTGTTCATGCTGTGTAGACTAGTACAAAAAACTTGGATGTGGATTTTTGTTTTTTACTAAAACCTAGAGAGATCATCATGTACTTATTGTAACTTCAAGCTACTGACTTATATACCAATCCATTCCTTTGACAGCTCCAATTGCATCTTCAGCCGTCCTTGGAGAAAGGTGATTGCCTACTCCAAGGTTTCACCCATTGTCCTCAGCAGCTCAGATTATTGCTTTTTCTGTGTCTCTGGGCTGCTGTAGCTTCACTCTGTTTCATCAGATCTACACTGCTAAATGCAGTGAAGTTGCAGCCTATTTCAGTAGCAAAGGATTCACACTGGGAGCAATAATGAGCCAAATGTAACCAAATATGCAAATCTCATTTCCCTTTAACATCTTTGAGGTGGAATTGCTTTTTAAAGTGTGAAATGATTCTCAATTAAACCAATCCTCATATTTTAAGCTGTTAGGTGTTTGTGTCTGTATGGCATCAATGTAATTTCCAACTGGGGAAAAAAGGCATCTACAAAACTTCTGCTTATTAAAAAAAGTACTTTATAGATTGATTTGAAACCTAAAATCTTTCAGCAAAACTGATGAAAATGTGTGACTTGAATTACAATGGCCTTAAACAGTCTCTAAGAATAAGTGCAGTGTGGCCACAGGCCAATGCAGCCTCTGTCAAGGTTGTCAGTTACTTAAGTATAAATTATGGGGTGCCATTTGTAAAGTGGCTCACGCTGAAAATTACATCAACATTGCCACATTTAGCTTCAACGTTTAAAAAAGTGTTGTGAATTTTTTAACGTCATCTTTTACCACACTTACAGCAATATTTGTTAACTTAGAAATATATTATTTAGTTAAATCTAAATATTAAATGTGGCACCTAAATGTTAAATATTAAATCTAAATCTAAATGTTAAATCTAAATGCTAAATTAACACATTTTTCACATCACTATATCACCGTTTAGACTAATCTGGTGTTTGTAAAGTCTATAAACACAATGATTGAACAAACATTACTATTTCTGTGTGCATGTTTTGAAATTAATAACATGGTTATCGTAGATAAGCGGGGCTAACCGTTAGCTGTTAGCCCCGTTAGTGGTGTCTGTAATGACTCATTAATTCTAAACGGTCCGTGAAAAAAAAAAAAATTCCAGCGGATGTCTTAGTTACAACATGATTGAGCTACAAAGCAGTTTTGTGTTCCTGAATACCCCGCGGGGTCTAGACGCTGGTGGTCGTAGAGGTGGTGAAGATGAGATGACAAGACGATGGAGAAGTGCTGATGATCGTGATGAGAAGAGGAACAAGCCTTTGTTGAGCTTGTCTTGACTCTGGATACAAAGGCTTGAGGTGAACAGGTGCGAAGATTCTACCTGAAATGACGGCTGACAGCAGCAGAGGAGAGAGCAGATTTAAAATTTTGCAGTAGCATCCTGATTTTGCTGAGAGAAATCATGGCGAAGTTTGATTGGATATCTAGAAGAGTGAACTCCCACAGTTCCTGATTGAACTTATGCTGAACTTCCTAAAATGTCTTTGTAGAGCTCTGGTACCTGTCAGCGTACTGTTAGCTAACCATTACCATTGAAAATAGCTGGTTCTGGTTCAGCACCAATAGTCACACCTATAATTCATAGAAGGTATCATTGTCTTACACCACTTTTCTGTTGACATCAGAGACATCAGAGCTGGACAACACGCCACTCATAAAGAAGGAAATGTGAAAGTATAAAGTTAAATTATGTGGTGACTGCTGTTAATGTTTTGTGAACCGCAGAAGAGCTCCAAAAATATGTTAAGGCAACCGAAAAACACTGACTCATTGATTCATTAACCCACAAAAGAGTATCATTATTCCTTTGGCACACTCCACACTCGGCAGGCTAGTGGACACATTGATGGCAATGTGTGAAAGAAATGAACGTGTGCGGTGTAAAAGCAATGTTCAGTTTGTCACACTAATGAGTAACAATTGTTCACGCTGCAGCTTTTTATGTCTCGTGGATCAATGGATTATTGCAGTGTTCCTCTGGTCTTCTTTTATGGACCTGTCAGATCTCTCAGGTCACCCAGCGCGTCTTGTGTATGAACTGCATGACCGTGGTTATTGTCCATTTGTTTGTACATCACAGGTTATTGATCCATTTCTTATTTTACTGCCTGGGTGCACACTGAGACATCCAATAAAAAAAAGGAATTAGTTTAAAAGTTTGAACATCATTATGTAATGTTAATCAGTGTGTTTAGTGTTTATGACAACGGGAGCTTGAGTCATTCATTAGTGCCTTCTTTTACTGTAAGTGCTGCAATGCCTGTAATGTAATGCCTACAGCTCTGCCCTCATGTCCCAGAGAAGCAGCGATCTCTTGGGGATTTGCTGTGCTGTGCTGCGCTTATTAATTTTATCTCTTACTCCTGCAGCAGAAAACAGCAGCAATATGAGGTAAGAAGCAAACTGATATTTTACTGGTTTACTGGTATTTTACTGTCTTTCTGGAACAGATATGGACAATGGAAATGAAGATGAGGGTCAAGAGATCGTTATCTAGATAGATAGATAGATAGATAGATAGTACCTACGCAAAGTAAAGCACTATCATTTGTATGAAACCCACGTAGATATGAGACAGGAAGCTTTGATGAGAGCAAAGGAGAAAGTCTGGTCACACAGGATAAAGACTGACAAGGTTGGGGTGGATGGTTTGGACTAACAAAGAAACACAGGACCTTGACCCTGGAAATTCAACACTTCACTAAAATCTCACAGCAGAAAATACTTTATTCGGTCATTAAAGTGATAGTTCAGGTTTTTGGACATGAAGTTGTGTGAAACGCTGACCATCTGTAGCTCTGTTGGAAACAGCCGATGAAGTTTTCGTTAGCCGTTGCTATCCTAATTGATTTGTGGAGTGATACTGGCCAGAAAATAGTCCCAGTTGATAGCAAGGTCTGACGTAATGCGGGTATGTTTTAAAATTATTGAAATAAAAAAAACCACATGCATACTTTTTTGTAGTTTAAAACCTTTTGGTTACGTGTCCCCCTTATATCTTCAGAACTACTTTTTCTCCGGTAAGCTACAGGCCATTTCTCAGAGCAGGAGGCTCGTTGACAGTAGTGACACCATCACATCAGAGCTACAGATGGTCAGCGTTTCACACAACGTCATCTCCAAAAACCTGAACTATCACTTTAAAGTGTGTATGACATTGTGTCCTAAAACATTTTGATAAATATCTATTTAAATATATATTCATAAAATTTACAGGCCGTCACATTTGTGAAGTCTACATGGTGAAACAGAACGAACAGAGAGATACTTTTTTATATACACCATAAGACTCAAAATCACAGAAAACAAACTGGAGGAAATTGGTCAGTGCAAAGGAGAATGTTCTGCTTGAAAATGAGTCTCTCAAGAGGAAAATTGCATCTTACACAATCTGAGCAGAACACAGCAAAAACACAGGTTGTTTTTTTTCTTTTTACAGCTCTGAGGTAGGACACAAGCTTACAGAGAAGGAGAGAGAGATACTGAGGATCTCGGAGAAAGAAAGGAAACAAACAGTGTAAATGACAATAATCATTTCACAGCTTTTAAATGCACAAAGTACACACCTTTTTAAAATACACACAACTCTTAAACGTTTAAGTGCACTCATTGATAAACATATTCAAATATATATTTTACACCAAAGAGAAACATGCCAGTAATACAATCATTGCAAAATACAAGTAAAGCAAGAAGATGGGGTCCAAAGAGGCTCAAGCCTTCCACCAAGGATGGTTTAATATTAATCAAATATTAATAAACTTTTAACTAAATGTATATCTCCTCACACCTGTTTTTTTGTTTTGTTTTTTTTAAACGTCTTACATCAGAAAATATCCCCCAAAAAATCTGAGATTTCAAATGTTGGTTTACTGAATTTTACTGAATATCATGTTTGGACAAATTTTGTGATAACATACCTTAAGAAATCTAATATATCAGTAATATCTTGACAAAACAGAAGAGCACCTGCATGCAAGATACAAAAGAAATGAAGCAAATAATATGCTGCTCCAGTGAGAAAAGTGACAGCCTAAAAACCAGAATATAGCACTTTTGAAACTGGTCAAAATCAGCATTGAAGACTGCAGTTGAGTTCATGTGAGGAAAAGACCATATAAGAGATTTATATAACAAAACATAAAAGCTACAGTTGAACATGGTGTTGGTTATACTGCAGTGTCATGATGACTTGACTTGACGAGGAGAAGCACCACATCACACGAGAAGCAAAGGGATGAGACTTTATGAGAACAATGACCCTGAACCCTGTTTGAAATCAAGCGAAGAGCAAATGACTTACATCTTTGGGACCATTTGAAAAGCTGAAACGTAACTGTAACTCTATGAGACACATTCATTGCTGCTTTTAAAAAGTGCTGGAGTACTGTGGATTCTCAGATACTGACAAACTAAAATTAATACCAAAGTGCAGGCCATGGTTAAGGCAAATGGTGCAAACAGGAAATACTGAGAACATTTCACTTTGAGTAAATACTTTTCTGACTGAGTGTAGGCTACATATGTAGAAGTAGTGCTTGACAAAAATGATGAAACGAACACATTGTGGACTGTGGACTCACCGTGCACAATTTGAAGATCCAGTGTGAAAGATTTAGAGGATTTAGTGGCATGTAGTGGTGAGGATTGTGGATTGCAACTAGCTGAAACTTCTCCTGGCTAGAATTTCTTCAGTGTTCATTGTTCAGGAGGTCTTTACCAGGAGCCAATTTATCCACAGAGGTCTCTCGCAGAACAAAGGGACCAGAAAAATCAGTGTTTCTTAGATGCTGTTCAGCCTGTCTGTTACGTGCACCTGCTAATGTGTCACTTTATGTCATGTCACCTTTTTTCTCTGATTGTTTGATGCTTCTTACCTTTTTTCTAATCCTGACGTTCAGGAGTTTTTTTCAGGAGCCAAATTATCTGCAGAGGCCTCCCATCTTCCCAAAACAAACGGACGCAGTGATTTAAACCACATAAAAAATTCAGTGCCTCTGCATGTTGCTGAGGGGCTCCTCACTATGTGGAGGCCAATGCAAAAACACGCATGGCCCCATCTAGAGCCAGTGTTTGGTTTGTCTGTTCTGGGTTATTGTAGAAACATGGCAGTGCAACATGGTGGACCCCATGAACGAGGATCTGCTCCCTATGTAGATATAAATGGCTCTTTTTAAGGTACACAACAATTCATACTTTCAGGTGATCATACAATAAATAAAACAAACTTAAGTATATTCCATTTCTGCCAATATATCCTCCTAAATCCTACACACTGGACCTTTGATACTAAATGTATGTTTTATCTCCTCTCCTGTTTGCCACCAACACTGTAGATGTCATGATGAGAAGTTAACACATTTCTTTCAAATGTTAGCTGCAATGTCTAAGGCAATCTGTTCTGTGGCCATCCGCAGAGCTGAGTCAGCTGTCAAGTCTGCCGCTGAAAGGGCAAATTCAGTGTCACTGTGGCTTCTCTCGGCTCTCTGATCGGCCTGTTAATCATCTCACATTCATTCTGTCGCACGTTCTCCTCGTTCATCTGCGACACCTCTGTGGAGCCCGCTTCAAAGCCAGGCACAGTATTCGCCACATGAACCACATGGACCTTATTTCTCCCATTTTTACTGAGGATGCAGCTGAACACTTTCTTGAAGCCTTTGCGAAAGTGCTTGGACACTAGAGCGTAGACAATAGGGTTGACGCAGGAGTTGGCGTAAGCCATGCAGTGGGAGAGAAGCCTGAAGGCGTACGTGGTCTGATTGAAGGGGAAGTCTCCGTACAGGTAGCACAAGATCACCACGTGGTACGGCAGCCAGCAGATGCAGAACAGCACGGTGACAATGATGATCATTTTGGTGACTTTGCGTTTGGCCCTCTTGGATTCTGACATGCCGTCCAGAGGGTCGACAGCCGTCCACAGGTACTTGATGGTTCGAGTGTATGAGAGACTCACGATCAGCACTGGGATGACATAGCCGAACAGGAAGGTGCACGTGTCCAGCACCTTCCTGTTCTGCTCCTCCCAGCCGGGGATACACACAGTACTGTTGGCGTAATCGATGAGGTCGTAGTAGCTGAGATAAGGACCCGCAAAGACCAGAGACAGACCCCAGATGATCACCATGGCAACCACTGCATTACACGGGGTCCGTAGCTCTCTGGAGCGTAGTGGGTAACGAATGGCGAGATACCTACACAGAGAAAAAACATAATACATTGACATTTGATCCAAACTACAGAAACACAGTAATTAGTGTACATGCTGAGTCTGAGTGGCGCAGTGTGATAATTTTAGGCTGAGAGAGTGTAATTCTTTATAATTACAGCTTTATATTAAACTCTTAACTTGGAAAAGAAAAGACATTTTGAATAGTAAATAGTGTCTGTTATTGTTCAAACTCCTTCAAAGCCTCAAGAAACTAAAATCCATCATTTTTAGCACATGGAAATTAAGAATAAAAGAAAAAAAAGGCTTTGTTGGTTTATTAGATGTATTTGGGGTTTATGTTTTACTTCCTCTTGGGTTGTTAGTTAATTATTGGGCCACTTTACAAATCATAGTACAACCCAGTAAAATGCTGCCCTTACATCAGGGGTGTGTTCAGGGAGTTGAGGTGACACAGGCCACCTGCAGCCTAATTGCCCCCCAGCTGCATTTCCAGCAGTATTTCTGCCACCAAACGTGTGTTTTAGTGAGTTGTGGTTATTTCCAGCAGCAATTATGGCACTGATCATGGGTGTTTTTTAGTGAGTTGTCACTGCATTTCCAGCCGTGATTGTGCTACAGAATATGAGTGTTTTTTTTATCAAGTTGCTGTGTTTTCATAGTGGATGTTTTGAGACAAAATATGATCTTTTACTAGCCATAACCAAGTGGTTTTTGTGCCTACACTTAACCACGTGTTAACCACTGCTAGGAAATTGTAACGTTAGCAATTATTATATACAATTAGTGGAGACAGAAATGGTAAATTCATCGTGTCACCCCTGCATAAGTCAGTGCCCTACTTGGGCCTTACATGCAAACAGATAGTCCTACATAAAAAATTGAAGCTGAAAGGTTTTTCATTGTGTCCACTCTCAGAACTTAATTAATTTACGATAAATGACACTGAGGGTGAAAGTCAAATCTAGTATTTACACTTCAGCTGTGAATCACAAATTAAATATATTTCAAAGGTTCACCTGACGGATTATAAATTTGATTTAGAGTCAGATAAAGAGAACACTGCATGAACAAAGAGGACCTGAAAATTGATTTTGGTTTACCTGGCCGATAGTTTGTTTATATGAATCCACCAAGGACAAGGCTGCCACCTCCACACTCACTGTGTTAGGAGCATAGTGGCTCACACTGAGGCTGCGTTGGATGATAATCATTCGCACCACAGACATTTGTGGGTTTTATTGAATAAAAAACACCTCAGGGAAATATGTCAAACTGACTGTTATGTCCACAGAAAGTTTTTTTTTTTTTTTGTAGGATTTTCAATGGGATCTGAACGTGCAGTCATCGCTTGGTAAAACCATGACAACAACAGAACAGAACATGACTGTGCCTTGTGCTGTGTTTTTGATGTTGCAGAGCAGGTAGGCAATAAAGGAGCAAATCCCGCCTCACATCACGGGCCATCACGAAAAAATAGCTTAATGTTTTTATAGCACAGACCTCTCTCAATAATGTGACACCACGCTGCTTTTCCCAATTCTGCTGAAGTCATTGCATCATCCTCATCTGGTTTGTTCCTCTTTGAACACGTAAAGCTATATTCTCCATATTCCTCATGCTGCTTTGTGAGCATGTCCTCTAAGGGACACGGAGTATATGAGGATATCACAGCTGCTTTTTCCCTGAGGCAGGGATTCTGGGTAAAGCTGCAAATCCATGTCCTCCCAGCTGCATTTACAGGACACTTCAGCCAGCTCTCAAGAACCAGGGCAACAGCTTCTCTGCTCTTTGAAACCTCACTGAAATAGGGCCAAAGACACTTAGCATTCAACATGTGAGGGAAAAAGCAGATACCTTGAACCTACTTGTCACATATGGAGGCTTAGTGTCTTGGATAAGTGCACGTACTCAGACATTACTCTGCAACACATGAGCAGTCTGTTAATGTCTGACAAGATGCTTTGTTTTTCCTGATTTTGAGTGTTTTGCTGAATCTGAGACCAATTAAAATGTTTACAGAAAAAAAAATAGATTTGGGAACATCTGTTTACCAAAACACAGAATCACCACATTTACTGTGAAATGAAAGCGTGGCTGAATTTCAAAGTATCTCCTACTTTAAAATTCAGCAGCTCACAGATGTTGTTTTATCTCCCAAACACGGATCATATTGGATTTTTGCTCCAATATAGACATAAACTGCTATGTACATAATGTATAATTGCAGCTGCAACATCCCTATATAGATTGTTTTTTTTTTCAGTTTTTAGACGCTAGAAGCTTGAATAACTCTGTATCATATTATCCAGTGCTGCTTTTGTTATGTACTTAGGTATGTGAGCAAATTAACTCCCTGATTAGAGGCAATGCTGCCAAATTGTTCTGTTTCGTATTGAATCATTTTCACATGGGATATTTCTTTGGCATAAAATCACAGTAAATGTACGATCCGCCTGTGGGTAGCTCACTGCAGCAGCAAATACTTTCCATTAAAGGACTGAGTGTATTGCTCAGTGTGCTGCTGTTCATTCAGGCTGAACTGTGATTTAATTCCTGCTGGGGATTCTTGGTTTAAAGTATAACTGTAAGCTGCTACCTTTTCTTTACTTGTTACACAGGAAGCGAGGAGGAAAACAGCAGAAAGCCATTAACATCCTGACTCCAGCGTCCCTGCTCTTTCCCAGACTGAGGAGGAAGCGTCTGGCTGCAAAAATCTATTGAATCCTCTAAAGTGTAAACACAGCCAGTGTGAGCGGAGGGTGTCTGCTGCAGAGGGCAGCTGCACACAGACTCTGTCCATATTGACGGAGATGACAATGTTGCCCAACAACTATAATGATGGCTTGGAGCTTATTTTCAGCCAGGGATAATGCATGATTCTCTCATAAGATGGTCAATTACAGGTGATTCAAGGTACTTTGGGTCTTTGACTAATTCTGTTAATGTGCACCTCCAGGCTCTTGCTGTTCTTGGTGTTCCCTTAGTTGCTTTTCTTATCTTCAGATGAGAAAAATAACCTTTGTGATGAATTCAATGCACCAAAAGTAATTCATATCACGAGCAGACAAAAGTGTGGACTTGAATAAAATCTTACTCACAGCCTGATGACTTTTTCTCTGGTGTCTTATATCATTTGTTAAGAATGAATCCCTGATAAATCAAATCATCATGACTCATGTAGCAGTTAGCCATTACTTAATGATATGTTTTGTACCCTCGTTATAAAGTGCAGCTTTGAACAGCTGTTGCACTACCTTTAATCTGCTGGATACCTTTATGACCAAACAGCAGGAAAGTGAGGTGAACAAAGCTCAGGGTATGCCTCCATTTACCCTTGAAGGTTTTCCCTCCCCCCCAATTCAATGACACATGCCCTTGAATTACTAAATCTTTCATGAATCTGTTCTCTCTCCATAGCAATATTCCTTTACTGCACCAGAGCCTTGAATCTGTTTTTAATTATCTGGATGCCTCAAAGTTCTAAGACCAAAACACATTGCTATCTTGTAAATATGTTTGGATATCAGAGACATAGCCGAAGCACAAATGAAATAAGGATTTTAACTAACGCTACTAATCTGAAGGAATAAATTAAGCAATGTGACGGGGCAATTAAAAATTCATTAAAGGGAAGAAAACAGGTGTAGGAGTGCGTGCATTAGTGACGCAATAAATGACTGGAATTTATCTCAGATTTTCCCTCAGGACACTTGACACTTAGCACACCGTGTACATTTCTGATGGAAGTAAAGTAAAGCAAAAGCAACGCGGGAAGACAAGTGATAACTACTGCTGATTCTGATAATCGACTGTTAATTTAAAACATTTGGGCAAAAATGTCAAACATCCTCTGGTTCAGGCTCCTCAAATACATATGATCATTGGCTATGTTTAGATGGACAACAATATTTCACTATCATTCAAAATATGACAGTATTTTAATACATGTAATACAGTTCATGTAAGCAGCATATTCTGTTTGGATATTCAAAATTAGGCTTTTTTTCAGAATGTGGCTTTTTCTGATGAAGACATGTGGGATATGTCAGTATTATTTGGGTTTTAAGAACATTGTTTGGACATGTATACAGCACATTCACATTTTGCATCTTAATTAGGTTTTTTGCCAAAGTTTGACACACACGGCCTCTTGCCTATTTATTGTCCGCTCTGCGCGTTGGCATGGATGCATTGCATGTAAAACTTGCCAACAGTTTGCAGGCTGTAGGGAAGAGATGCATGCCCAAAAGAAAACCCATTTTCCAGAAGGAGAAACACACCTACTTTTAAACATTATGAAAGGCTTGGTTTTTGCATCTGAGAAACTATCGCAAAACCGACCTTTTCAATGAGGTGATTAAAGGAATGAAAGAGGGAGGCTGCCTTTTTTTTAATGAATGCCACTAGTGAAAGAAAAAAAAATGCTTGCTGCGCCTCTGTTGTTGCCAGGCAACCACAGACTCACCTCCTCTTTCTACCCTTTCCATTTAATCAATCTACCGATTATTTATTTCTTTTAATTATTTGACATCAGTCAGTATCTAGTTCCTAAAATGTGCAGGCAGAGGGTATTTGCTGTAGCTCTGGTTGAGGGTGAGAGGCTGTCAGTAAATGATTTGTTGGGCACAGGGAAACAGAGATCTATGTGGGTACATGAGACCCTTAAAAAGAGCGTGGATCATGAGGAGAACCACCAGTTGGTCCAGGAGCTTCTCCTCGATGATGGCCGTTCCCTGGCGCATTTTAGGCTGCCTCAGGGGCAGTTTGAAAACCTGCTGTCTATCGTCGGGCCGTATAGCTCTGGGCATCCAGCAACTGCTACCATCAGTTTCTCCTCCATTGTTCACCAACTGTAAACTTGTTTTCGTGACCACCACAGAAGGCCTGGCACTCAAGTTATCCGATTGGTCAATGGGAAAAAAGATGACAAAAGGAAGACATGATGTGAGGCGTTTTCCCACTTTGAGTTGAAAAGGTACTTCATAAAAGTGGTGTTAATTTGCTAAGATTATCCCGCTGAGCAAAACATGTATCATAAACTTTGCAAACTTTGCCACACAGCTTATTTTCTGCAGTATGCCAAGATTTAAATCGAAAAATCCCATCAGGTTTTTGACGTGGAAATCAGGGTGCTAACATCTGCGTCAGTCTACAAAACAAACGCCATCCATGCAGCACGCTATTGTTGATCTGGGTTTTGGACAGCTGGCCAAACAAAACATGCAATTTGAAAATGTCCCCTTGGGCTTTGAGAATTTCCGATTGTGTAACATTGTAACAGTCTAAACAATTCATTTGTTAATTACAAAATAGACTGACAGACTCATTTATAATGGCAATAATCATTAGTGTAGTTGCAGCTCTAGCAGCCACAGCATTATGCAACAGGAAGCGAAAAGAGACCTTGATTTTGAATAGCAGTGCTAACAACATAAAAAAAATCATCCCCACCTGTTCTCTCATTTGTTTACAACAATTATTTCAAGGTAATTTGAAGTGTTAATGGATGTTTAAAATGTCACACATGAGCCTGGTAGTCGGAAATTATTTTTTAGAAAGGGAAGTATTTGCTGTGTTGTATAACATGCTGTAGTGCTTAAATGTCTCTTCTGGGATCAAGAGATAATTACTGTCGTACCTGTCAACAGAGACAGCAGCGAGTGTGAAGCTGCTGGCGTACATGGTGAGGTTGATGAAGAAGTGGACCACTTTGCACATGAAGGAGCCGAACACCCAGCCCTCCAGAGAGTAGATGGTGGCTTGGAAAGGAACGCAGAAGATGATGAAGAAGAAGTCGGCCACGCTCAGGTTGAGAATGAACAGATTGGTCGTGTTGTATCCCACCTGCCCGCTCCGCAGAAGCACAGCGAGCACCAGGCTGTTGCCGATGGTGCCCAGCAGGAAGATGAGGGAGAAGACCACCGACACAATCACGCTGGTGGGGTTCAGCTGGTAGCTCTCAGATACATTCACCTGCCCTCCTGGCTTGGTGAAATCCTCAAAGTCAGACATTTTGCAAGTCTGAAACAAAAGGAAGGAGATACATCTGTCAAGCAATTAATTACAGTCACCCTAGAGCTTTTGATTCTTTTATCTCTTCTGGGTGTATATTTAAAATCACAGCACTCATGCACTAGTGCTCAATATTAATACGATGTCAAAGGCACTCACTGAGATGGGAGTTAGTCTTTGCGACTTTTTAAAGTATACTTAAAAAGATGACAAGCCTGCATGCACCAGAAGATTTCTTTATCCAATTAATCCCCAGTCGAATCATGTCACACATATTAATGAGACGAGAATGAGAGATTGTTTTTAATTTGCTGGTGACATATTGTCAGATGTGTCCGGGGAATATTTATGTAGTTTAATTAAAAGTGAGGGTGCGATGCAATTCAGTTTAAAGTGAGAAAATGCAAGATTAATTAAAATGGAAATGCTAAATTCACACTTTTTATCACACCATTTATTTATTTATATGTTTGTTTCTTGGTAAGGATTGCTACCACAGTCCAACGTAACCTTAGTCTTATGATATCATACAAAAAGTTATGCATGTGGTTTGTACTATATCTAATAAATTAGCGCCATGATATCTAATGAATGAGCAACCCTGCCAGTTACATTAAGGAAAAGAATAATGGTTGGATGCTGTCACATTGTGAACTTAATGTGAGAGTGTGATTCAGTTTTGCACAGCCACAGCACTGGGAAGGTCTGGAAGCAACATTATTTTTCTGCTATAGGGGAAAAATGCTCTGACTTGTTTGTAATTCTGTGAACCAATCGCAATTGCCTTGGGCAGCACTAAGTCCAGGGTGCAGCAATGTGCCCTCGCAAAATTTCATAGGAGGGGAAATTGTTTTGGTGGAACATATGCACATAAAGAGGTGAGTGCTCTCATTGAAATTCTCAACAAAGGAAATACAGAAACAGATGTTTGTTCACTGTGTGATTCAACTTTTACTGATAAAACAGAAAAATATAATCTGATCATTGGTGCCCCAGAGGTAAAGCCTTAGCTGTGGAGGAACTCACTGGACCCGTGAAAACCAAAGACGATTGGTTCTTGTAAATCATCATTATGACGATATTACAGGAGTAATAATAGGTAAAGTAATTTGGTGAAGTGAACTAAACTGTCCACGTCAGCAAACAGATCAACATCAAGAGTCTTGTCTTTTTCAAGGTCTGTTCACAAGTTGTTTTATGTTTTGTCGATCTTAACAACAATTAACTGAAAGAACCAAGCTGGCGTGCCTTATTGCCTGAGCCGAATAGTTGTCAAAACTCGGCATATTCAGCATGTAGGTTGATAGCTTGGAGGTTGTTGCTGATAGCTATAGTCTCCATCCGGTGAGTCAGTCTAGACGTGACGTGAGGTGACGTGACGTGACATGATATAGAATAGCATTAAATTTTAGTTTCAAACAGGACATGAACCCAAGCCTCCTAAACAAAAGTCCTGTGTTTGTTTGACCAACCCATCAAACCAATGACCTCTACACAGACTTTTTATCTGTTATTGTAACAGTACGTCAGCTGACCTCCTCTGTTGCTGGGTAACAACAAACATAGCTGTTTAATGTGCTTATAACTGCATTCTGATAACCATGAATAATGCCTCCTTAACTGAGAGATAACATTTGAACATGGTGCCTACTTTTGGAGGTACATTTTTATTCTTGAGGACTTAAAGAATAAAGTTTGGGAGCTGTATATTGGCTCCCAGGGACCTCTCTTGCCAATACTTGATCTGACTTCCTTCTTTGTTCCCGTCGTATGACAGACGACAGCCTGCAGCACATAGGTCACATGATCGCAGCCTTCTGGTTCACAATTACACAAATTATAGTGCATTACTTTTGGTAGTTTAGAGTACAAACAGTGAATGAGAGCAGCCTGCACAGGCACACAGAGAGAAACGAGGGTCGCCTTTAAAGTGGAGATTAAATGCATTTCTGTCATTATCATGACGCACACCGCAGAGATTTGCTGGCTTCAAACGAAGGTTTCCAGGTAAGTGGACGGAGACACTTAAAGTCAGCATTTCACCTCCTCTCCTCTCTAATCCAAGGAATTGTGTCTTAAACCAAGAGCGGTCTGAATGCTGTGGTCTGTTTCCATTCAGCAGGAGCCTTTCTCAGCTGGGTGACCTTTGATTTCAGCCAAAAACACATCATCTGTTCACAGTGAGCAGTGATTTATACCTTTCAATTTTTTTTTACCAGTAATAACGTCGCAGCAGAGCCTCTGACGTGTTGCGGTTTCGTAAAAGTGACATCTCCAGTGGCGTCAGCATGCGCTCTCAGGTTGGTAAGTGGTGTAAAATTGAGGCTTTAAAATGAAGAAGTGCTCTTGATGGTGAAGATGATGAGCTACAGTGAAGAGAATCACACACCAACATGATGTTTCCAAACATTTAATTTAATCCCATCTGTCCACCAAAGAGGTTTGCTCTGGATGAAATGTTTCCCTATTTGTAATGAGCAGCTGAGACCGCAAAAACTGTGTGTTTGCTTATATTCCACATTTTTCAGTGTATCAATGGATCTTTTTTGTTAGGAATTGGTTGATAATCATGAAACTGAACCATATTCCAATCATGAAATGACATGATAGGACCATTTAGTAGTATATAAACACAATTTCTAGGTGACAGGGTTGATCAGTTGGCTTGGACTGGACGTTAAGAATCATAAAAAGCACATTGTTACTGCTTTTGCACACCCCTTCAAAAGACTAGTCTAAGAATTTGAACTGGTTATTTTCTGAGCTCTTGCACACCTGAAATCACAGTGCCAGCTGCCATTCAGAAGCTTTGGCGATAATGATGGGTTGGAAAAGGGGGCAGCGATCTGTTTCAAGCGTGTATTAATCAGCTCTTCATTCTGGCTTCTGAAAAAAAGAAGAATGAATTCTCATTTTTTCTGCCATGCAGACTTCAAAACAACGCTCGCTGGCTATTGTATTGTCACATATATCAAAAGAGCTTCGTGTTACCTCATCTTGAAATGGTGCATTTAAAAATGGCACTTATATCAGAGCCTTTTCGTGTGGAAACAAAACCCAAATTGAGCAACAGTAAGGCAAGGCAAGGCAGATTTATCTATAGAGCACATTTCATCACAAAGAAACCCAATGTGCGTGAGCGTAGAGTGCGCATCAAACCCACAGAATTTCATCCAATGCTGTTATGTTCCTGATTATCACCACAGAATTTGTGTTGTGCTTGCAATTTTCTGTCATGAGAAAAGGAAGTAACCCACATATTTGAAAACACCATGCTATGCCAAGTGCAGGCTACAACCATCACAGATTTTTTTTTACCACCAGGCAGAAGAAGCAATAATGTTTTTTCAAAGGATCACCCTGGAGCAAGAACGTAGCCTGATCTGAATTGGACTGAAGAAGCATGAATAAAGGTTGCTCATTATCCCTGAATTAACACACTACCATTTTATATGAAAGACGTGCCGCATGATTAATTAATGCCCCGTCACTTACTGTATCTGTGACAGCACCAATGTGAATATAAATTTCATGGAGCTGAAATAGCAGTACAGTGCAGCAAAGCAACTTGTAGATGGCCAGATTAGATTTTATTTCGGGATCTGTTTTGGCAGAGATTACGAAGAAATCAATCACAGACATGTCGTCTTTTTACAACAATAAAGCAATATCACACAGAATGTAAATATGAACCATTAAAAATGTATAATGTTGTGACAGTATTTTAAGTCATACTTGAGCTTTCATACTTCCGTCCCTCAAATCTCAGTAATAACCAGGCTAAAATGAATTATTAAACATTATTAAACTTTATACATCCTTTGAGTATAAACTGCTGCCAGTCTATCTGCATAATCAGAATCGTGACTGAGAGCAAAATGAAGAGGATACACTGATCACAGTTGATGGCACATAAATGACACTCTAAAGCGGTGATAGTAAGAATATCTTCTTATTAACCTTATAAAGAGTCAGGGTTATAGCATCGGCTGGTGGATGCTGCAGAGGAATTTTCCTCACAGTTCTGTCAATGCCTGACTTCAGCATCCTCTTTTATGGTGTGACTGGTTCCCCGTTCTTCACACTGGGGAAAACATTCTGGATTGATATTACATTTCCGACTGCAGTGGGATATCAGAGCTACGACTCCAGCCAGAACATGTGCGAGAGTCTCAGGGGGGGTTAAAGCAAACAAGGATAGACATACAGGAGCTTTATGAGGCGTTAATGTGGGACCTGACAGATTGTGGAAGACTTTGGCAGAGCTCAGTGTGACAGTTGTGACGGCACAATTAGAGTTTCTGGAAATGAAACAATGACTAATGAAAACAGCTGAGCCAGAGAGGAGGAGGAGGAGGGTGATGGGGATGTAGCACAGCCTTAACCAGACTCTGGGAGAACATCTTCATTGTCACAGCAGAGTCTCAGCATTAAAAAATGATGTGCAGGCACAGATAAGAGAGCAGTATCTCTTTGTTTCAATAATGCAACAAAGCTAGAATAGACACATGATATCAGAGCTTTATCTGACAGGTGTTAACACAGATTCACAACCAAACTTTAGATATCAGCTGCAGCTTTAAACATTTGTATTCAAACGATTAAAAGGAAAATGCTGATTCTGTGTGATGAATTTGAATTGCAGATGCTCTTCCCAACATTTCTGTGCCACACAAGTGGAATCAGCATGCAGATCAGGCAGATGCAGCGGGATAAACCTACCAGGCTGATGATGGGTGGACACTATCCAAAGCTTCCGCTCAGATTAGGAACAAGACTCCCAGCAGACCTGCTCCGCTAAGATGCTCATACTCTTTACACTGAAGCCTCTGTTCTGCCGGCGTACATCGCTATCTGCCTGTGTTGCTGGTATCTTACTCTTTCTCCGCCTCTCCCTCCCCTCCTCAACCCCCACCTCCCTAGTGAGGACTCCTCCTCCACATACACTTTAATGTTCTCTCCTCACTGCAGAAAAGGATTGCAGAGCGAAGGTATGGGGGGGAGGCTGCAGCGCCTGTTCACAATCAGTACACAATCAGGAGGTTCCCTGACATAAAACCCCAAAGCAACATTGATTGTTGCACATGCATCCAAATCAGCCTGTCTTCAAATGAGGCAGTGACCTTTGTATTAGCATTAATTCTTTCCCATGGCTTGTTATGTAGTGAGTGACACCATTGCCTGCTGAGAGAGAGAGAGCACAGTTCAATCCAGGAGGGACACCGGAAAAATTAAATTGTCTGTGTTAGTCACTGTTGGTGCTTTAATTTGTGGGTAATTGGCGGCCAGCATTTCCAAACATGTTTTCTTATTTGCTTATTTAATACGTCCACAATTAACTTTTAGGATCAGATGAATCACTTCAGGGATTTGATGTATGTATTAAAACTAATACCCATAGTTACATGTGAGATGTCAACAGTATACAGAGCTGGTCTGTGTAATGTTCAAGTTGAAATTTCAAGGAGCCCCACATTCTGTTGCTTCTGTCTTTTATATGATGTTCATATTAAATGTGGCCAAAGTTTCAAATAATGAGGTAGCCTAAATGTATGTAACAGCAATCCCTGTGAGCAACAAACTCATGCTTCAGACCATTCTGAATGCTCTGCTTCCAACTTTTTTTTTTTCCTCTTATGAGACAAACTGACGTCAGAAAAAGAGACAAAATCTTGTGTCGGGTGCTCTTGGAGAACGGGAAACACCAGGATTGACAGGGAGGCAATCTAGGCACTCCAGAAAAAAATATAGAAAATCGAGGAAGGAAATATTAACAAGCCTTTGTCACTAAAACTGCAGGTCGTCATCAGGGCTATCAGACGACCTGCAGTGGTCGAAACATGTTGGTTCTTAATGATTTAACCACTACAATAAAGGCTTTTTGATAATTCCTTCCTGCCTGGATTACCTTCCTGTCAATACAAGCTGACATCAGTTCATGACAAATTTCTTTATATGCTGCTCCAGGCACACTAATGCAGTTATTTACATTACGACTGCTAAGTGTGGCTACATGCTAACGGCAGGGAAACCTATTATCTTGGTTGCCAGTGTTGTTAATTTTCCCAGATTTCCCTTGAAATTCCTGCTGGAATATATCCAGTTTTGAGTTTCGATTTTGAAGCTTTCATGAGTGATTTTTCATGGTAAAGGGCCACGATAGTTATTCCCCTGGCTGCATGAACTGCTACATGTAGCCACATGCTAGCATCAGGGAAATATGTAATCTTGGTAGCCGCGGTTGTTAATTTCACCCCAATTTTGGATCATATTCCAGCTCTAACATGTCCGGTTGTTAGAAGCTGGTGTAGAAGTTTTTATTAGTGATTTTTCATGGTGAAGGGCCACTATACTGCATCACAGTCATTGCCCAGCTGCATGAACTGCTACATGTAGCTTCACCCCGATTTTGGATCATATTCCAGGTGTAACATGTTCGGCTGTGAAGAAAGATCTGCTTTAGAAGCTTTTATTGGTGACTTTTCACAATAGAAATATTATAAATACTATAGACATCTTGTACAAATTTTTTTCTTTTAGTATTGATACATTTAAATATATAGGCAGTGCATTTCACCTAAAACAACATACTGTCTCATATGGAGCGATGTATGAATGGAATTCACTCAAGGAAACAATTAATTAAAAAAGGATCCTCTGAAAAGTGAATATTTTTATATCACTCGGGAAGAATAACTGCCTAGATACAGCAGCCAGTGAGGGTCTAAATAAACAAACAACCAATAACAAAAACCACAGAATCAAAACCACAGCATGTCGGAGGTAAATGAAAAGGTTACA
Organism: Epinephelus cyanopodus; assembly: GCA_026686955.1. Lineage (NCBI taxonomy): Eukaryota > Metazoa > Chordata > Actinopteri > Perciformes > Serranidae > Epinephelus > Epinephelus cyanopodus. Next base: position 23,579,820 of record CM048929.1, read on the forward strand.
ATCCTAACAAAAGGGTCAGGCTGACTTTTTGTCGATTCAAGAGGAAGCATGACAATGATGACTCAGACAGCAACAGAGAGCCGGCATGCAGGACAAATCCACTGAGAAGTTTATGCTGTGAGTCATGTGGTCATGACCAATACCATGAACTAAATAAAAGGCTTCTTGATGACAAATTTTGTCAGAAGACATGCATGAAACACTGGGTATAGTTGCTATTTTACACAGTACAGTGCATATTTCACACGTTTATTTAATTCCTGACACATTCTCAGACTTAGATTTGTGTGTCTTTAATAATGGTACTGAGAGTGTGATGCCTACATGTGGATGTGTGCGCCGCACGTCTTCCACTGCTCTTTTTCACCCAGACATTGATCCTCCAGTCACTCACCCATCCATCAAACTGTGTGCACACAACCTCACCCAGTGGTTCCTGCTACCTCTAATAAAGGATCCATATGAAGAGGAGAGGAAGGCCAAGCTCCTATAATGGTGAGGCTTTAACAACTTGGGTTGCTGAGTGAAGTGATGACCTCATTTATTTCCTCACTGGTTCAAATGCAAATCCAAATGAGTCACTCAAGCTCCCGAGTATCATCGTCATCTCCAGCACGCTTCAGTGTAAGAGCAAACTAGTTAACCAGATCAACAGGGTCTGACGTGAGCTGCCAGTGGCCAATTTGGCTTGAGATCCTGAATTGTGATTCAAGTAACATTCACATGCAACCTCACAGCCTTCAGTCTGATACGCTCCCACCACCTCCTGTGCCAAACACAAGCTCTGACATGCTGTCTGCGCCGCTGTCAGCCATCATCCATCATCCATCAACAAACGGCTTGACACTGGGTCAGACAAAAACGGCAGGACGGTGCATCATGTCCACAATGAGGGACAACCCACGCCTTTTCATCCATTACTTCGCATTACAATGATTTAAACTCCCACCAATATGTCATTTGTCATTTCAGGTTTTTCAATGCTTTTTTTTCTACAGTATTGGACAGTGACATGGTAAATCTGAAATTCATCTCACTCTTCATGCCCACAAAAAAAGAAATTAACCACTAAATATTATTGTATGCATCTTCTCCTCAGTGCATGTATTGAAATGTGAAGTACAAAGTTACAAGGCTGATTCCAGTCGAGATTAAACCCATCTGTCCACTGGTTCCTTACGTAACAGGACCATCCCTCTTCCAAAAGGAGGGTTAGGAATTTCGCCAATGCAAACCGCTTTGGTTCGGACAATGATGGATCCTGGCCTCACTGTAAGCCAAATTAACATTCGGAAATACCTCAGGGTGTTGTTCCATGTGAGCGTTTCCATGGCAACCGCGGACGGATCACTTTGAAAGGACGGCGAAAAAACAGGATTGATTTCCACCCAGAACACAAAGAGTAGCATGACATTTTACAGAGTAGGCTACATAGAAATGCAGTGAACTGGTGAATTATTAAAAGACGGCTCCGGGCCAACAGAACCATTAATATTTCTCCTGTGAACTTAAAACCCTTAAAGATTAACGTGTAGATTTCAACCCAATGATTGGTATCCAAAGAGTTGCCATTCTTCTACTGTTTGACAAGAACAATAAAACTGATCAATCCAGGCGCCCCTAATGAACTCAGGCATAGGTGTAGGTTTTGTAGGGGGAGGGGCGCCCCTGTCAGTATTTGGAACATTTGTATTTGTCTCTCCAAATAAAAGCATGAAAGTAGAAGAGGACTTTTATTCTGACAGAATTCAAGACATTTATAACAAACACTGATGCTGAAACGGCACAGATTGCTGCATAGCGCCCAGGTTGTTGGTCTCTTTTTCACATGTGGCTTGAGAAATGACATAATAGCCATGAAGGAGTACAGGGGACGGCTCCCAACTGTCAGCACGCAGGTCATCTTACTGACAGAATGACGCAAACAAGTGTAAAATCACTGCAGGGAGCTACAGTCCTTTTTTAAAGTAGGAATTTTTACATGTCATCCCAGAATAAACCCAGGTGCAATTCTGCACACATTCTGCACGTAGTATGGAACATACTCCAGATGTAGCTGTGACACATAAGTAGAATGGAAGCATAATAAATTCAAATCTGTGTTCAGTGATGCAAAAAAAGGACCCTTTCTGACTTTGACCACCTCACTATCCTGCTCGTCCTAACAGGTCCCTGAGAATTGCTCCACCTACCTCAACTTGCGACACCATAGGGAGCAGGAGATCACACAGAATAACCAGAATGCTAAAAATGTGATGGCGAAGGACCCCAAAACCCCCCGATTTTATATGTGCCTCTCCCACGTGTTCAAATAAAACCTACGCACTTGAATTCAGGTGTATGACAACATTCATCACAACACACTTAAAACATTAAGAAAGAGCAAGAGCTCTTTATGCTTCTGGTTTGCACATTTTACTCTGTATATCTAACATGAGTCCATTGTTTTCAGAGATGTGCTATTATTAAGTGCAGTGTGTTCTGCAGCGTAGCGGTGACATGCTGTGACACTGTTCCTGAGGTGATAAAAGCAGAATGAAGTGACACCACTGTGCATGTGGCCTGTGTGGATAACAACCTCGGTGTCGACAGGCAATCAAATATCCCCCGGAATAAAAGTGTGACAAAAACACTAATAGCATCATTAACTTCAAGATGCAATATCTGCAAAAGAATTACATGTTCTCAAGTCAATTACTTTGAATACACTGTTAATTAGTCGTCTAAAAGCAAACATTCCACATTGACTTTTTACAGTACAAATCAATTACACTGTGAGTGAATGGTTTATATGCTGCATGTGAATCTTGCTTTATTAGACCTTTCTCAGTGCAGAGGACTAATCACAGTAACAGCCTTGGAGGAAATGCGCGGTCGGTCTGAAGTGTTAACCTCACATGCACACCTTGGCTCATGATCACTGGAGCATTTACATAATCTAGAGCCTGCTGTGCACAGACTTGAGTGAAACAATAGAGATGTGCCCACACTGTGCTGATGGATCAACTAGATAAGTGCAGTGGTAGAGGAAGTAGTCAGATTTTTGACTCAAGCAAAAGAACCAACACAAATAGTTTTTGTGTTCCTTGCTTTGCCTGGGGGGCACTTTTGCAAATTGACAGGAAGCCAGGAGGCAAATTCATTTTCAGTTTTTCGTTAAATTGCCTGTTTTCCACCTTTCACCATATGATGTCCTCACTCATCTTTAGCCAGAGGTAAATCCAAACAAGTAGCCCCGCGCAGGTCAGGTGCACACAGGGGCACGTCTAGGATTTGAGGATATTTGGAGCTTAGCCCAGGCCTCTGTTGGGGGGCACTTTGGCACGTCTTTACATTTAAATAAGATAAAACCATAAAATAAAATAAAACCATAATCCCAGTGTTTATAAATTGATAATCCTTGTGATTGTGAAAAAGGTCAGTGGGCCACCCAACACCCTATTGGTGGCCAGATTTGGCCCGTGAGCCATACGACAAGTATCACTGACACACAGTCATGGATGGTTTACTGAACGACCCAAGACCTATATGCTGATGGAGGCTCACGTGAAGTTTTAGAGTCCTCACAACACTTGTGGAGATCCCAGGGGAGGGGCACAGAGAGGCAGTTAGTGCTACAGGCTACAATGAGGCTAAAAACAGAGTTTAAATGACGTTTGTCTGAACAATTTTTTTTTGTCGGGGCTTCAGGACACTTGGATCACTACGGACGAGCAGTATGGAGATATTTTGTGATTTCAATTATGTGTTTTTGTATGTTTGAATCTGGGTCGCCGTCAGCCTCCATTAGTTGGAGTTGTGCTGCTACCCCCTCTCCCCTTGGATCTCAGCAAGTGTTGTGAGGACTCTAAAACTTCACCTGAGCCTCCATTAGCATATGGGTAAGTAGATAATGGCTGAATTTTCATTTTGGGGTGCACTATCCTTTTAAGAAGCCAGCTCTCCAGCCATTCAGTACCAGATTGTTCAGCCAGCTACGTGGATTCTAGCGCCTTCACCTTCACATCTGCCATCTACAGCTCATTCCTCCATCCATTCACCCAGCTCATCTGCCTGCCTGTCCCCTGCTGCCATCAGCACCTCTAATGCCTCCCCTCCGGTTCCTCAATAAATCTCCCTTACCCTCTACAAACTACCCGTTGTGTCCGTGTCTGCTTTTGGGTCCTAAACCACCACCATAATAAAAATGACCACAAAAAGGTGAAAAGAACTGCAAAAACACACAAAACAACCAGAAGAAAAGACACAAAACGACCTCAAAGGGACAGAAAACCACAAGAAGATGCATAATGACTACTAGACTATTAAAAACCCACCCATGTATAGAGTTAATTCCAGTGGTAAATATACATCAATACCCCTCTTTTGTAAAAGAGATCACAAGCCAAAATATTTAAGGTGCAATCTTTAACTATGCGTACATTTTAGAAGGTTATCCACTATTTTTTAAATGTAAAATTATAATCAGAAAAGCAACTAGTAACTTTAGGTGTCAAATGTAGCAGATTTAAAAGTGCAAGATTTTTCTCTGAAGGGCAGTGGAGTAGTAGCGTAACGAACACCCCCCAAAAAACAGTACAGTATTTGAGTAAATGCACTACTTCCCCCCACTGGCTATGTGACATCTTTTGCCTAGTCTCGGATTTTGCAACTTTAAATAGCCAGCCTTTCTCTGGCAGCCAGCAGGGCAAAAACAGCAGTTGTTATTATTATGCACACAGAGCAGAACAGGCAATTAGTGTGTTCAGTAAATGGGAGAATGTGTCACTCACTTCTGGCTCGGGTCTTCACAGGAAAAGGGCACGTTGATCTATTTCTCCACAGCCATGTTGCCACAGATCTGAGAGATTCACCCTGCGTACAGCGCTCTGAATCAAACTGGCACTTAATCTCTCCATAATGGGTGCCTTTCTGCAGAGGTCAGCAATATCTAACCCCAAGTTGTATTAGCCGGGCTGTATGATGCCTTGCTGTATCATTTCTTAAAATGCACCACTTTCAATGACTATTAAAGAGATAAAACGTAAAGGCGCATAAATCATGAAAGTTGGTGTCAAAAACAAACCTTAATTCATACACCTTCGTTGAAAGAAACATCCAAGGCTGTCGGCACTAATTGAATTATTACTCTACTCACTCATCGTTCACAAATTAGGTGATGCTACTAAGAAGAGAAGAGTTGATGCTGAAGCACTTATTGATGAAATAAATGACTGTGGGAGAAATGAAAGCATGGAAAGAAAGAAGGTGCTTGCATACCAGCTGAGCTGATGTGAAAGTGACTGTAGTTTACAACAGATCATTAATGGTACCCGCAAGTTATTTGTATGAGTGAATACACTGGATCAAGGAGAGCGCTTTATTTATTTACTTATTTCAGATAAAGACATGCTACAAAATGTCTCACAAGGCTCCAGGAAGAGATTAATAAACCACAGAATACTACTATTCTGTGTTGAGTCCCCTTCTGGCTAGATAACGAATCATCTGTTGTCTACAGATGCACTTCAGAGTGCTTTAGACTGATTAAAAAATACCAAAGACTAAAATGAAGATGACACAGTTGGGAAATATCTCAACGACCATCAGATGGATTCCTCTGAAGTTTGGCACATTATATCCATGAATGCTAAAAGCTTTGGTCGTCCCCTGGCTCTTCCTCTCCACATCACCATGAGGTTCACTTTGTGGTTTTGAGTGACATGTCTCAAAAACTATTAGATGCTTTGCCATAAAATTTGGTCCACACATTCATGCCACTATTGGATGAACTGGTGATCCGAGCACCATCATCAGGTCAGCTTTTCAAGTGGCCCAATACTTTGGTTGATTATCAAATTCTTGCAAAACTAATCCATTACCATCGGCCTCAATTATGCTAATTAGCATTAGCAACTGTTGGCATGCTAACACACTTAACTAGGATGGTGAATATGGTAAATATTACAGACCAAATTACGTTGTGTGTTCACAATAACTTCACTGCACCATGTAAATAAAAGGAAAGGCGCTGAGCAATCGCTGCCACAGTTGGTTAGTTTTTAGCCACTTACAAGTTTACACTATATTTAGAGGCTATACTTAGAATATGTTCATGGCTTTACCTTGCTGTCAGACAGCCATTTCTGATGGGGAACTGAAGTCGCTGTCTCAAAGCCACCAGACCCCTTTGACAAAAACTGGAATTTTACTTTGCAGAACATGCAGTGGTAGTTGCTCATCAGCCACGGCCTCAATCTGTTAGTGTGTAATGTAAAGCAGGGAAACGATTCCAAATATAGCATATCGTTAAACTGATTTTTTAGGTGGGCTTTTTTTTTAGGTGGATAAAACATGGTTTGCTGTGGTCCCCATCCACAGCAGTACATCACTTAGCTCTAGTGACTGTAGATTTAATTTACCAAAGATGCTAGCAAGCAATGCAGTCCAAAAATAAGCACAGCAGAAACATTAGGTAGGTCAGACCACCTTGTTTTACTACACATATATACATATCTATCTATCTATCTATCTATCTATCTATATATGTGTGTATATATATATATATATATGTATACTATATGTTTGGTTTAGAGTGAGATACCTCAACAATTGGATGGATTGGATTCCCATTAAGTTTTGATTAAATTCATGAATGATTATTTCTTTTCAGGTCACCACGAGATTCACATTTATGGTTTTGAGTGAAATGTCTCAACCACAATTGGATGCATTTCCATGAAATTAAATACACAAATTCATAATACCTTGGGATGAATTGTAACAACTTTAGTTATCCCCTTTTTTTCTATCCAGCAAGTCAAAACTTTAATTTGTCCACTACTTTGCTTTATAATTAACTCTGGCAAACTTAATGGTATTCAAGTCATGTTTGTGTTTAATGCCAATTAGCAAATGTTGCTATGTAAACACACTTAACTAGGATGGGGAACATCAAAATTATACCCACTAAATTTAGCCTGGATGCCCTCTTTTAGTCTTGTTATGCCAGAGTGTACCTTTTAACGTGAAAACTAAAGTACAAAAAAGGTTTGTCAGTTCATTTTGAAATGAGCATGGTGTTGGAGTCTCTCATCAGTAAGCAGTCTATTTCATGTCTTAGGTGCACAAACATTGGAGGCTGTTTCACAGGCTTTGCAGTGAGCTCTGAGTCTGTGAGTCAGAGGAACGTCTGATGAGAAATCTAAAGCAAGACACTGATTCAGCCTCATCAGCCGGCACATCGCAGCAACAAAATGACGGTCTGATTGAAAACTGAAAATACTATTGCATCGCAAAGGATGGATCAGCCTAGGTCACAGCTACATACTGTATATCATTATCCCCTGGTTGTCATAGAAACCGATGCAGATAATGTGGTGGCTGCACTCTGCATTTTATGTATGAATATTTCTCTTGGGTTGTGCTTCCACTGGAGTTGTTTTGCAGTGTGCCAGCACATTTTTTTTGTCACATGAAGAAAGTTGCCTCTGTAAGCAGGCATCTCCTTCAAAGAGCTTTTTGCTTTTTTTGTGCTGCTTCTGGAGGAGCCTGAAGTTGACAATATTTCAACTTTTAGATGTAGCTATTAGATAATATTAAGCCATGTTGTGCTCACTCCATGATGATCAGACTGAGCAGTGAAGCAGGGGAAATGCTGCCATCGACCTGATCTAGGGTCAGCAGTGGCTATTAGGATTACAGGATTGTTGGTGAGAGTACAAACTGTATTACAGTGTATTTTGTCGCCACACTGCAATAAAACAGCACTTTCCACTTCCCCTACGAGCATTTTTCTTCCTTCTGCAAACACAATTACCATTATTTGTTCAAGCATCCGGCTTCACATTCAAGTCCACTTTAGTGTGACCCACACTTGGTTGGATGTAGTGACACTGAGGTCATGACTATAGATCTGCTCACAGTGCCTTTCAAAGGGCCTTCATTAGAAAGGAAGCAGTAGAGAGTCGTATAAGCCTGCTGTAAATTCATGTATGAGTGAGTTTGTTTTGACATCTATCTATAATGCCACAGTGATACTGAAGAAAAGAATGCTCAGCTTCATGGAAAATCCTTCAGCAAATCCCACTGGCTGACTGGCATAATTGATTGTCAGGAACAGGAAGCGTTCACTTGCCTCAGACACGCCACTTCAAACAAAACATCATCAAAACAACAGATGGACAGAGCTCACAGTGCCATGAAGACATGAATGCTTCTGCATAATTAAAACAAAACAAGAACACACTGAGGAAAGTTAAAGGGAATTGTGAGTAAGAGAATTAAACTTTGGTTTGGATTGAAAGCTTTCATCATTGTAGGGGAGCCATTTTTAATTATTGAATCCTGTTCATATTAATAACGTCTTTAAGGCTTCTTTCTGAAAACATTTCACTTCTTTTTGTTGTAAAATTCATAACTTTGCAGCGCCGGAGACGTTTCCCCCCGTCGCTTGCAGCTGCCGAGAACATCATGAACTCACAGACAGCTCTGAAACCATTGAAGTTTGCCCTTGGATTCAGACAGAAGAACACAATGCACATAAAGCTCTTTGTATTATTTATGCTGTATGTTCACATGTGGGAAAATGCACCAGGGCAGCATACCCCAGCCTCGTCTATACATGTGGAAAAAAAACAATAAAATAAAATTCACCATTTGCAAAGATGTTTGCAAAAAACACAACAAACAAATATACTGAATCTGATATCATATTGCTCATATGGTTAGTTCAGGCAGATCACAGAAAAACATATGTAGGCTAATGAGCATCAGCTCTATACAGTGGGGCTGGCTGCAACTGCCCTGGCTGCCATCTATAGGGGATTCACAAGGTCAGCAATAGATTATAGTTGTATAGTACATGGAACATCACTACAAATGTTTGGGGAGTTTTTCCTTATCCGCTGTGAGGGTCCTAAGGACAGAGGGATGTCGTATGCTGTAAAACCCTGTGAGGCAAATTGTGATTTGTGATATTGGGCTTTATAAATAAAACTGATTGATTGACTGATTGAAATCATGGCATCACTACAAAGAGTGAATAGACTACAGTATAGAGCATAACAATTATGTATAGGAGCTATAAAGTCAGCCCCCATTAATGCAGCAGAGAATAAAGACCAAGGACATATGGAATGGAGGCATTAGAGTTCATCAGATTCACCCCGGTTAGTAGCATATCCCCATGACGTGACCCAGAGGTAATGAAGTGGGAGTTAAAGTAAGTGTATATCTACGGAATAGTTATTATAATTATCTTAAAATCTACATGGATGGCTCAAGAATAAACAGGAGTGTGTGGGAGTTGGTGAGTATATCCCTGAGTTCAAACTATCTATTTCCAAAAAGCCTGTCTGACCAGTTATCTGTCTACAACAGAAATAGTTGCAGCCATTATTGCTTTACAGTGGGATGAAGAGGTCAGACATGAAAGAGTGTTGGTGTACAGTACATAGACTCATTAGCTGTTCTGGAAAGCATACAGTCGACCACAACTGTCAGAGAAGATTTACTCATTAGACTTTTTCATAGCTTACTAAGACTTCACAGAGGTGGTATAGATTACTGGTTCCCAGCTGGTCCAGCCACGGGGTCCATATATAACCTTTGGCATTAGTTCAAGGTCCGCGCAGTTTAACGTATTCAGGGTCATACTTGCCTTTGGCCAGGTTGTCAAGCTAGTTTGCTGTCTCCGTCAAGTAGCTGTCCATTAGACAGTTACTCCACAGCAGGAAATGGCACTATAAAATAAAAGCTATGCGCCATAAATGCACTGTGCTTCAAACTTAATTGTGTTTTTTACAAACTCGACGCGTTCACGAGTCACTTGCTGTCTCTTCAGAATGGACTGCAACAAAACAGTTGGGAACCACTGGTGCAGATGTACAGATTTGTTGAGTGCCAGCACACGAGGGACTGAAAGGGAATGAGTGAGCTGACAAACTAGCAAAAGGGGCCTTACAAGTAAGGAATAGAGATGTGGCAAAAATAGGTGGGAGGAAGGCCAGAAAGATTACACAGAAAAATCTTTAGAAATGAAACAACGCTTTCTAGAAAGGGGTTACTCTGTTAAGTGTGTTGAGGAGGCCTACCAGGTTGCTCTATCTAAACCTAGATCTGTCTTATTGACAAAGAGTATCCAGAAAGAAAAACCTTTTTCTGTAACCTGCATTACCACCTATACTCCTCAGGCCCACATTTTTAAGAATACTGTTCTTAAATATTGGCATATTCTGACCTCAGACCCAGCCCTCATTCAACACTTCAAAGATCCACCGCTTTTTGTTTACAAAAGAGGACCAAACCTACGGAATAAATTGGTTAGAGCCAGTATACTACCAAGCCCCAGACAGACCCTCCTGGCTCCCCTCAAACAAGGAAATTACCCTTGTGGTAACTGTGCTCAGTGCCACAATACATGGAAAACGAACACTTTTTCACACCCCAGAACAGGGAAATCTTTTCCAGTAAGAGGAGTTATCACATGCAATACCAAAAATGTTGTATATATGCTGAAATGCCCCTGTGATAAAATCTATATTGGTAAAACTATTCGCCCTCTGAAACAAAGGATTAGTGAACACAAAAGTTCAATAAGACGAAATGATATTAATTACCCTGTTGCCCGTCATTTTAATAACCACTCCCATTCTATCTCCTCCCTCAGGTTCCAGGGAATAGAACAGGTTACTCTTCAGAGAGGGGGTGATGTTGACAGGCGACTATGTCAGAGAGAGCTATATTGGATCAACACCTTAGAAACTTTGCAACCACTGGGTCTCAATGAGGATTTTGAAATGAGTGTTGTACTTTAATTCAATCACAATAGACTTTAGGCTACACTATGCTTTATGATGGTCATTACCTGATGTTTGCATAAAAATTGTCGCCTCTTTCTATTGTGTTGCTGCAATTTACCCTTGTAAATTATTTTGAGGCACTGATGTATTGATGTATTGATGAAATGATGTATTTATGTTTCTTGGCTTCAGTAGACCCTGTGTCTAAGGCTGTATCTGATGTGGGACTACAAGTCTCTTAGCTGGACTACAATCCCCATGATATCCTTGTAGCCTCAGCCATGTTAACACAGGTGTCTGGCATTATGCAATCAAGTGAAGAGATGGCCAGATCCCTTTATCTACAGCCACATTCACTTGGTGCGCATGCCTGAAGAAGGTCACAGACCGAAAGCTTGCAGAAATAAATTGATGATTGTGCAGAGTTGTGAGTGTGCGGTTGCTGTTTTTCGCTTGTTCAAATTTCAGAAGTTCGACACACAATCTATATTCTCCCACCACACAACAAACACAAACAAACAAAAGTTAAAGAAAGAAAACTACTCCACCCCAAGGGCAACACCCATATCTTTTTAACCCGCTGCTGGCTAACGTGCCAGGGCAGATTAGACAAAGAAAAAGACCAAACTAAACCAAACTAAACAACATCCCACGGCAAGAGCAGCTAGTTGACCACTGATGCTCTGCAGAGACACAAATGGATAATCTTAAAAACACTTATATATAAAAATATAAAATGCATACTGATTAAATGTTAAAAAACTACATAGCGAAAGTTAAGAATACCTGGTAGGTCGATCTACCTTCCTACCGACTACCAACCGCCTTCAGCCCAGCAGAGAAGCAGGTCTGTAATGCATGGAAATAATAAATGTGAAAAACGCTCAAACTCAAAAACAGAAAACTTTTTACTTTCTTAAAGGACACCAGGTTAATGGGAAGAATTTAGGAAGTAAGGCAAATTGATATGGACAGCAGGTGGCGGTATGCATTTTAAAGTTGTTTGCAATAAACTGAGAGAAGAAGACAAAGAACAAGCTCCATGCTGTATGCTTCACAGTGATTGGCTCATTCACAGCTCTGTAACTGGTAACATCCAATCATATTCATGCAGGTGTGCAGCGGGCATTTTAACCTGTCACTGGCTCATAAGTGGTGACTGGTGCAGTCAGTCTTCACGTTTTGGACGTATTTGTAAAGCGTGCGCGTGCTCAGCTGGTTGGCAGCAGCCTGGGATTCAGATATCAGGACAGAGGCTGAGTTTATTTCTGTGTTTGCTGCAGAACTGCAACCGCTCTGTCCTGGGCCTTTTCACCGGGTTTAACCTCTCCATTATGCTGCGGTCAGAGGTTAGTGTTTGCTGTTGTGCTGCTTGTGCTTTCTTTCAGTGACATGACTATTTGGCTGCAACTAGCTGTGGTTTCACTGCTGTGCTGTTGCTATCAAAACATCAGTTTGTGACTTATGTACATTATATCATCATGTATGGCTTCTGCAGGCTTACAGGTGAGGCTGTGCAATGGCTGCTCAGTTTGCTATGCTGCTGATTCTGTGTTGAAATAGCTATACATTGATATTAACAACAGTGGCTGAGCTCATTTCTTGTGGTGTTGTGAGGTGACAGAAAATGCAGTCTGAAAGAGTTTGTGTATCCCATTATAATTATTGCTAGAAAAGAAGAAACTTCTCAATATTCACCAAGGTTATTAGGCATGATGTGAAGTATCTACAAAATGAAATACTTGATAGTAGGGAAGAAACTGTGCATCATGGAGGGGTTCACATATTTAAGCAGGCTTCATGTCCAGTCTGGTAGGACAGTACTGTAATTGCTTTGTGTTATAAAAGCCCTGTAAATGCAATTAATTATTATCATGAGGATGATTATTAAAATACAAAATCAGCTCCTTTTGGAAATTTTATCACCACGTGACATTTTCTATGGGGTGCCGTTTGTAAAGTAGCTCGCACTGAAATTAACAGCAACATTTTGCCACATTTAGCTTCAAACAACGTTTAAAAAGTGGTGGGAATTTTTTAACGTCACTTTTTACCACATTTACAGCAATATTTGAAATATGATAAATATAATGTCGCAGTAAAATGTAAATATTTAATGTTAAATCTAAATGTTACATCTAAAAGTTGAATGTTAAATCTAAATGTTAAATGTTAAATATAAATGTGCTTGGTGAAACTAAATAATTAGCTTGCAAATAGTTTTGGGCACCGAAATGTCCGAAACGTGCCTGAAACATCACATGTGGTGAGGATTTGAGGATTATTATTTACCCTTTATGAAGGAAATAATTTAAAGCAATATCCAAAGGCAGACTTCACATTTGCAGTGGAAACGTGGATTTCATGAACAAAATATAATATTTACAGTGCTGCACTCAGTTGAATGTACATTTCGAGTCAAGTAGACATGAGTAAACACGGTAACTACCTGAGCTTGACACCAGCAGGGGCTTGCTTTGTTGCTATGATGTCTGATGTGATCATTTGAATACTCCTGCATGCGTTGAATTGGTCTTCCTAGCAGTTTTTGGTTTTCTATTACCGCATGCTAATCAGTGGACCACCAGAAAATACTATATTCAAACTCTGGTTTATGGTTATAGTAAGGCTGCAACAACGAATCGATTATGTCGATTCGTCGTGACGAAAAAAATCGTTGCCAACTAATTCTGTGATCGATTCGTCGGGTCTTTATATATGTCCGTGGATACCGGCGTGTAAACATCAGCAGGACGCACAGAAAAGAAACAGCCATGGCCGAGGCAGCGGTGGAGAAAAACATGGACACAACCCAACCCAAATCCCGACCTAAAACATCAGTGGTGTGGGAAAACTTCACCAAGACTGAAAAGGAGGGCGTTCAATGCAACATTTGCAACGCTCGTTTTGCATGGCACGGGAGTACATCGATGATGCGTGAGCATCTGAAGAGAAAACGTGTTTGTTAGCCTGGATGAAGGCAGTGGCACTTCAGCAGACACAGGGTAAAGGGCCGTCCACACCAAGAACTATAACTATAAATATACAGTTTTAAAAATCGTTCTAAACTCAAGTGTTTGGCAGCGTCCACACTTCAACTATAACGACAACGATAGTGGTGGACGATATCGTTTGGATCACTTTCAGAGCGATTTGATGAACGATAGAAACACTGACAGCCAATCAGAATCCCGAAATGACAGGTCGAGACGTTCATCACATCACGTATACCCACTAAGAAAGCTCCAGGATTTCCATACACCCACTTAAAGGCTAAGTTCGGTTTTTTGACATCTGGGCCTTATTTTTAGGAATAAATACGCTCGTAGACTCACCCAGACGATTTTGGTGGAGCTCGGAGCCGTTTTCGAGCAATTTAGATCCATCCGACGGCGTCTTCTCTCATGCCATAGAAGCGGACGGGGCCAGACATCGAAGCCCCTAAATTAGACATTATCTGCTGCGAAACTCGCTCACTTCACCTACATTTTATAAATGAATGGCCAGTGTTATCACCATGTCCGCTCAACTTCCTTGTTATGGTCATCCGCGGCTTTACAACGATGGGCCACTTTTGGTGACGTCATAGACGCCGCAGGAGCGCAGTCCAGCCGGCGCTAGGCTAGGCTATACAGCTACACGGGTACAAACATGGTTCGTCATTGCGTTTTTCCACTTTGTCCAAACAAAATGACTAGGTGGACAAAGTTCACATTCCACAGGCTTCCTTTGAAAAACCCGGAGTTACTAAAGCTCTGCTTGTTGTCCTGAAAATGGACCCGAATATTCCTATGGAAGAACTGAGGAGTCACCGGGTCTGCAGCGCTCACTTCGCTCCAGAAGACTTCATTACGAAGACGACAAAGATAAAAGGCCAGGAAGCTGAGCATCAGTACCTCAGGAGGAATGCCATCCCGATTGTTTCAGAGGGCAAAACAGACGCAGCGGAGGTAATGCATTTCTTTTGAAGATGTAATAATATTGGTCGATAACCAGTGCACGTCGGCCAGCGTATAAAGCTCTTGTATAAAATGAATAGCTATCTTCACGACCTATGTCTTAGCAGGAGTAGCCTTCTAAAAATACATTCCTGCAAAAGAATACTGCACTGTAACGCAATATAATTTACTCTAGTCCATGCTAGTTTTTGAAAAACTAACTCGCAATGCATATGATATGGTTATTCTCTGCAGACAATAAATTGTGACTCGAGCTGCAATCACCACGGGTCTGCATTGTTAGCGCACACTTACAAGTAGTCATATGCTTTCTCCAAAACTAATTGTCAGTTGTTTCGACCGTTATTTATTTATAAAGTAAACACTCATAGAAAATATACCCTTTTTGCATGTGTATCGGCTACTTACTCTATCGAAAGTTGTCCGTTCGGTCCTGCTGGCTTCGGCTGCGTCTGCAAGTTGACTCTCGGGACATAAAAAAAGTCTCTACCACAGCCCGGTTTGTCATGGCAGAAAAATCTTCCAGTGTAGTGAGACACGTATTTTGGGGGGCATCAATACGTGTTTCCTCTGGTCTCAAGTCCCACTCTGAGCAGCAAAAGCTCTCCTCTTCTGTTGTCTGTGGCGTGCAGTGTCCACAACAACAACACCAGTTAGCCCCCATTCATGGACGTGCAGTGGTCGCTTGTTCTCTGGCCAGCTGTTCGGCTCTTTCCCTCTGCATCCTCCTTTCAAATAGCTCCTTGTCGGTGTATTCTGGCTCAAAACGATACGGGCATCCATCATACTCGGAGTCGTCATCAGACACCTTTACATCGGATAAATATTCCGTCATGTTGCACAAGAATAGCTGTGTAGCTGTATAGCCTAGCCTAGCGCCGGCGGAACTCAGCTGCGCTCCTGCGGCGCACGTCTATGACGTCACCAAAAGTGACCCATCGTTGTAAAGCCCCGGATGACCATAACAAGGAAGTTGAGCGGACATGGTGATAACACTGGCCATTCATTTATAAAATGTAGGTGAAATGAGCGAGTTTCGCAGCAGATAATGTCTAATTTAGGGGCTTCGATGTCTGGCCCCGTCCGCTTCTATGGCATGAGAGAAGACGCCGTCGGATGGATCTAAATTGCTCGAAAACGGCTCCGAGCTCCACCAAAATCGTCTGGGTGAGTCTACGAGCGTATTTATTCCTAAAAATAAGGCCCAGATGTCAAAAAACCGAACTTAGCCTTTAAACATGTGCAAAGATCCGTAACAATATAATTTTGTGACAGAATCTTAACTTCAGTGATTTTGTTTTGCAAATACCGGGTAAATAACTGCAATAAAATACATTTTGCAGGGGAATGCGTCTCCTCTTTTCCCCTCCATTCATAAAATTCAGGCGCCAGGATGAAGTTACTGAGGGGGGCAAATCTTTATAATGCAACATAGGTTCACACAGTGAGTTATAAAGAGTGCGCAGCCATGCGTAATTGTCGCGCGTAATGACAGCTCGTCACCGGTGAAACACAATAAACTGCACGTCTTCATTCATGTTTGTCTCATGACAGATGGAGCTTACAGACAGACAGACAAGTGGAGCAAGCGGCAAATTGGTTTTCTTTTTCTGTCTCGCAACATACAGCAATAACAGGTCATCAGTATCCATTTTATCCATCACCATGCTCCCCTGCCGACCGCACCAAGCAGTGTGTGTTTGGCGTAACCTAGCAACACGACGATATCGTTCATTGGTGTGGATGCTGCCATTGTTATCGTTATAGTTAACGTTACAGTTATCTTTCTTGGTGTGGACGGCCCTTAAGTCATGCCGATATATTTAAAAACTGCCGTAGTTAGTAAAGAGGCGAGAAATAAACAAGTTATCGTGGTAGTGGATGGGTGACTGGGCGCCACCATCTTAGTTTAACCCTCTCGCGGCCGCTATGTTACCGGAGCAATCATGTATAAGAATATAATACATTAAAAAAATATATTGTTGGCTGGAAATTGTGGGAATAATACACAGCTTGATAGCCGGCCTAAAACCGGAGGTGGTAGACAGTAACTATTGTTGCGTCCGAGTGGCTGGAATAGATTAACGTTGGCTAATAATGTTGCAAAGATTTGTTAACATTCATGTGAAAGAATATATATTGGTAGATTTGCACACATGTTCATAATTCCATAATCTACAAGCTCAAGGCATAGATCTTTATTTTATCTTGTGCTGCTGATCTGCTGTTTATTTTGCACTAGTTCCTCCCGTACCTGTTGGAATCAGTGTGCGGTTTGATTTATTTAATTTTTATTTATTTTTATTTATTTTATATTGTTGTGTCGTGCTGCTGTTCAGGGGAAGCACCAGAAGTAAGCTCAGGTGTTTGGAAAATAAAAATATTTTTGGAATAAGCAAAAAAAAAAGTTTCTTCGTTTATCCGATTAATCGATTAGTTATTAAAATAGTCGACAGATTAATCGACTATCAAAATAATCGTTAGTTGCAGCCCTAGGTTATAGTAATGGAATCTTTTGACTTTATGCATTTTAGCACACCAGAAATGTGAATATGTTGCACTGTGTGATTGACATCTGCTGTATGTGATCACCTTGCACCTACATTTTAACAAATGTCTAACCAGTTCTATAATATAATGTATGTACAACATGAGGGATTGCCAGAGCTGAGAGGAAACAAGAATGCTGCTAATTAGATCAGTTCCCCGCCCACACAGTGCAGGGATCAGTGGGTCATCTTACTGCTGTAATAGACACTGTGACTGGTCTGTGTGTCGGTGTTTGTGTTTTATATGATACAGTAGATAGATAGCCTTTATTGTCCCATGGGGAAATTTGTTTTCACAATCTGTCACATTTGGATACACAAAACACCGCCAATAAACACGACCAAACATTGAACAACATATGAGTACACACACAGTGCACAAACACCACCACATTGACACTGAACAACCGACACACATATCACACTCAGGAGGGCTGGGTCCATACAAGGTTACTGGGGGAGGTTAAGTTGTAGTACAAGTTGTCTTACAGGGTTAGCTCTCTCAGCATTGAGAGCTCCCTTAAACAGCATGATTAATTCCGGCACACAAGTGTCTGTTTGAAATGGGCTCTTCTTTCTAAAGAGCCCAGTTTGCTCACTGCACTTGATGGTTGTGATGTGGTTTATTGATGAATGATTTAACTGAGCCTTGGCAAGTAAGATGTTCTTGACTATCAGAGCAATGGTGCATCATGAAAGGGAGGAAAAGGGACTTTATAATTTACGATGTAAAAAATGGAAAATAAATTCTCAAAGTTGTCCATGTGTCAACAGTGATTGAATGCATTGCTATGGGATATTGTATTGGACGTTCAGGGGTGTAACGGTACCAGAAAATTGTGGTTCGAAAGTACCTTGGTACGGACATCACGGTTTGGTTGCTCAAATGTTTCTCCAAGTTGGTGTTGTCTCGTGTTGTCTCCCTTTGTGAGGCAGACTTTCTCTTGTCTTTTTTCACGTGCGCCAGCTGTGAATGTTGATACAGGTGTTGTCATACACACCACTTGTGCCATCTATGCTCCAGTAGGAACAAGAAAGGCGTTTGTGTGCATAAATGAGTAAAATAAATTAACTAAATTAATGAATTGAATCAATTTCAAAGTACCGGTAATTTCCAACTGCAGTATAGTACCATTTAGAATACTCTAGTACCGCTGTACTATTTTAGTACCAGTATACCGTGCAACACTAGTTCCCAGAGGATGTATCCCAATGACTTTGGTGATTCCTTTACTTCTAGTGTCAATGTGATATTTGAGTGAAATGTGAAAGATTGGATGGATTGCCTGGAATTGTTGGTGAATTCATGTCATCTTTGTGTGTAATAACTTAAACTTTTCATCCTGCACTATGATCAGGTTAAATTTACAGAGATTTGAACTATTTGGGGGGTTGTTTGTGTATATGTGCATATGATGTGGTAAATGAATTTCCTATAAACTCCTGTTAATTCCCAAAGAAAGTTTCAGACTTTATTCCTGCAACTTTGCAACCCTTAGCATGCCGCATGCTAAACTAGCATTGTTATTGCATGCTAATGTTAATGTTTAGCTCAAAGCACAGCATGTGCAGCCTGCAGAGTCACTCTTTCTTAACTGTTTCTAAGAATCCGCTCTGCATCTTCTTTGACTTCACAGTTGTGCATTTAACACAACAGCTTGGTTTTTGCTCTTTGACACAGATGAGCTGCAATGGTTACTGTATCTGGACAGAGGTCTTGATGCTTGGCTGCACCCTCTGTGGACGGACGACATGCTTCACCTTTGAGTGCCATTGATTTAACAAATCCATGTTGATGAATTCCACTGTGGGCCTGAGCAGTGCAATGCAGAAAATATGTTAAGATCTTTTTGAGCTGTTTCTTTGTACTAATAGAAGATTTACTTCCTATACTTATTTAAAAATGTCTCTGTAGCATACACATCACTTGCTGAAATAATCAACCCTGTGGTATGAATTTGATGATGCCCAGAAGAGCGCCTCGCCCCCGACTGAGTGGGCTGACTTGTTATTGATCATGGTGCAGATGCTCCCCTGTGGCCTTGGGCTTGTTGAAGTATGAATCTCATCTGAGGCAGATGAGAAGTAGAGATAATTACAGGCAGGAAGACAGAGCCACATCCTAAAGAATGGCAATTTAATTCATGGGAGTTGAAGTGGGAAAAATAGGCAACGCTCAGAAATGCCTTCATAGTCTTTTGGTCTCATCTTCACATTCATATGTATTCCTCAGATGTGACAAGTATCAGGGACATTATATAACCCACATGGAAAAGAAAATTGCCTCTGACAAAAGCAGTTCAATTTATCACAATCCTGAGTGACTAAATCCAATCCATCTGATATTTTGAACAGTGTTGTGTCTTTTTGTGTTGTAGCGGCATCATACGATCCTTTTTGACTTCTTCATTTCAAAATTTCAATACTTAGTCAATATTGGTATATTTCCAGCAATGAAAGAGGTTCATAATGCCATCAGAAAAATCAAAAACAACCGTGAAGCATTAACATGTTTACTGGGTGAGAATTTCCAACTTTAGCACTACCTAGCGACAGACTGAAGCAATTATAGGCTACATTTCCCGCTTGTTATTATAATGGTTGTATCATTAGGAACTGTTTCAGGTGGGTGACAGTGCACACTAGTCAAAAAGTCTAGCAGTGTCCCAATTCCATACCAAATACTAGTATTCTAGTATCTGTAGTCATTTTCATAGTATAAAGCTTGTGGTTTTAACATAGAAGAAATTAATGTACTTTTTGTTTTTTTTAACAGGAAATGATACAAGATGTACGCTCCATATGCAGTGTTGGGCTGTCGTGAACTACAGGTAGTTTAACTACATTTAGTCAGAAGTATTGATTATTATATTTATTAACAAATGATCAGCAAAGTTGTTGCATGTTATTTAGAAGCCACCTGGCAAACTGAGTAATCCTGCTTGGTCCTTGCACTTTCCCACAAATAGTGATGCCAATAAACTCAATTAAGGGGCACTTTAGGCTGCAATGTGAGTTTTTCGCATTCAGTTTTGTTATTTTGTGTCATATGTACAAAGCCAAGTTGACTTTATTTACAAAGTAGTTTAAACTACTTTTTCTACGTAGCTTTAGTTAACCAAATTACATTCTCACTAGAGTAGCTTTGCTGCAGTTCAACTTCATCCATTGTTAAGTAATTGGTAGCTTTCAAAGTAGCGTCCCCAACACTGCCCAAATACCAATGAAACTGCAGCCATTGAATATCAGTCAGTTCACAAAAATAAAGAAAAAATGTTTTTGAAACACTCATACTTCTTAGTTTAAATATAAAGCATTTCAGTATGCGTAACTGTTTTGAGTGTATTTAATTTTGTCACCAGACCAAGTAACATCTTGGCAGCTGGTGCATGCTGGGACATGAACTGCAGCTTTAGCCTTAGTGCGGTATCGTGTGTGTAGGTATCAAGTGCGTATTTCAGACCTCTTTTTTATGTTTTAATGAGTTAGCTGGAAACATTAAAGGCAGCAAACAAACTCTTGCTTAATTAGTTTGGCAGGCCATCTGGAGCTAATACGATCGGTTGGCTTGGTGGTTGCTTTTGGCCACCTCTGCCAAGAATTAAGAACCCATTAGAAAAAAAAAAAATCACAAATGTTGAGTGGTCTATTTGCCACTGTTGTTGTAACCTGCATACTGTATGTGCTGTGCGAGAACAGACATGTTGACAGGCGTAGCAACAGTAACTAAAAGGAGCGGGGCTTTGCAAATGATTAGTTGTAAGTTGTGAGCGCTGTCAGTCAGAAGTAGTTTAAAGGAGCAGTATGTAGGATTTTGTGGCACCTAGTGGTGACAATCGCAGATTGCAAGCTAATGAAACTTCTCCCATGTGCCAAGCGTGAACTTCTGGTTAGGATTCCTTCGGTGAAGTGTCTTCTTCTCCAAAACAAACACACCAGGTGATTAAAGCCGGTAAAAACATTTAATAAAACAGTTTCGTGTTAAAAAAAAATCTTTCTGATGCTATTAGGCCAGCTATTAGGGGGCAGCCCTAGTTTGCAGAGATGGGGACTTGAGTCATTGTGACTTGGACTCGAGTCGACTCGAGTAGCTGTTTTGATCACTTGTGACTTGACTTGACAAAAAATAAAAGACTTGAGACTTGACTCGGACTTGGAAGTTAAAGACTTGGGACTTGACTTGACTTGAGACACGATGACTTGAATGACTTGACTGTTTGTCGGTTTGGGGGAACTTTTTTTCTAATTTATTTGCTAACATTAACCCCAGAAAAGTGAGCGAACATTCCGACCGGTTCATCACAAGACATGCTGTACGTTTTATGAACGAGCAACACAGGGTTAAATGAGCTAAATGGGTGATTTTGGCCACTGCCTTGGTTTTTGTGTGTGTGTGTGTGTGTGTGTGTGTGTGTGTGTGTGT
Source organism: Epinephelus cyanopodus (assembly GCA_026686955.1). Taxonomy (NCBI): domain Eukaryota; kingdom Metazoa; phylum Chordata; class Actinopteri; order Perciformes; family Serranidae; genus Epinephelus; species Epinephelus cyanopodus. The sequence goes on from CM048929.1 coordinate 23,601,532, forward strand.
GTGTGTGTGTGTGCGCGTGCGCATGGGGGTCGTCCCTGCAAAGTAAACATTGCAGCGATGAAGTCACCTAAAATTTGTTTAAAACTGAGTAACCCAAGTAACCTAGGTTGTAAAGTTGAGTGAATACTGTTTGGGATGGACTAAATGAAGTAATGGCTTTAAAACTGAGTAATTATTACATGCTAAAACACTAGTAAACAAAGTAGATATTGCTTAAAAACAGATCGTGACATATATATGGGTTTAAAACTTAGCAAAGTAAGTAAATATAATTTAAAATTGGAATAAATATGTTAAAACAGTACATGAAATAAATAGGATTTTAAAATGAAGTAAAAGAAGTAAAATGAACTTTTAGTTAAAAACAGCATATGAAGTTGATTGGGGTTAACAGCTGAGTTAATGAGGTGTGTATATATAGCTAAGATCAGATTCTGCAGGGAAAATAACAATAATAAGGTGACTTGACATGGACTTGACTTGACCTATTACAGGACTTGACTTGACATAACCTGTGACTTGACTTGACTTGCCCAAAAAAAAATGACTTGGGACTCACTTGAGACTTGAAGGTTAAGACTTGAGACTTACTTGATACTTGCACATGTGTGACTTGGTCCCATCTCCGCTAAAAATGGCGATGCAACGTGGCAGACTTCATGGACGAGGACCTGCTCCCAATATAGATATAAATGTCTCATTCTAACGAAAAAACACAAAAATTCTTATTATCAGGTGATTATGCAGGAAAACACATTTATTGTAATATATTCCATTTCTGCCAATTTATTCCCCTAAATCCTACACACTTAACCTTTAAATGAGTGATGGCACTAACTTGTTCAATTAAGTAAACCCGCCCACGTTACACTGGATTTGGTGTGGGAGTTGTTCCTTGTTTGATTGAAATAATTGCTGACCGGTCTGTTAAATGTTCGCATATTTTTTCCACCAACATCAGTTCGGGAAACAAGTAACTTCAGTACAACAGTAGTTTGTGTAAATCAGTCCTCATTGTACTGAAACTGGCAGGAGTTAATCAGAGCAGTGTGAGGATGATGTCAAACTCCGTTCCCTTTACTCATCTGTATACTCACTTTGTGAAAAGGTATTAAATCAATCAGCTCAGTCAATCTCAAGACCCATTTACTAAAGCACTGTACTCTTGTATGTGTAGCTTTTACTGTTGCCCATACTCTGACCTGCTTTATGCTTGTACATCACTCATCTATTTCAACGACCGAACATTTTACAGTGAGAAAAAAGAACTGCACTCAGCCCAAGCTTTTCCCCTCCAGACTGCCCCACCTTCACACACCAGTGAGTGTCAAGTATAGAATAAAATAATACCCACTGAGTTTTAAGAGCTCTTACCGAGCCTCTGGCTTCCTGTGTTTAAATGGCTGTAATTAACGTAATTTTTCAGCCGTGCTCTTATCAGGTTTTTATACACAATAATAACCAAAGGCATAAATGGTGCTGTCAGTCTTATAATTCACTACACACAGTACAGCATGTGGTGTGGTAGAGCTGCATGCAAAATAAAAACATTGTCTTCTGTTATGTTTTTTCTTTTCTGGCGCTAGCAAATAATGGCTATCTTACAATGGTGCCAATGGTGTCAGCAGTGTGCGGTTCATGGCCTATTTGTGCCAAATCAGTTGCTGATGCTCCTGGTGAACCAGTTGGTCATTTCAAGTAAAGATGCTTCACATTTTGGCTGATGAGTTCCTCCATATTCACTCACCATCTGCTCCGCTGAAGTGAAATCCTCACAAGCGCTCTAAGTGAATCTGTTTCATCCACGCACGCATTGTTACCATAGCAATCAATTCTGTAAAAAAAAAAAAAATAACGACCCTCACAACCTACTTATGAAAATGTGCGTTTTAGTTGTGGATGTATTTTGATCTGAATAAACCCTTTCAGCAGAGGGTTTCTGCTGTTTTTAGCCTGCAGCTCACAACTTTCCCATCAGCGGCGACACAACGAGGGCACGTTCTGGTCCACTCTCCTGCTACCCTGCTGTGATGTGAAATGACATTTGTGATACCAGGAAGTTGGAGCCGTGTTAGAGCTCTGTGTTTTCCTCCTCAGCCTCCAGGTCATAAACCTCCAGCTGGGAAACACATTCCACCTGTGACACCGACACCTATTGCATGTGTGTGCAATCAATTTGGAGTTGTTACCAGAAGCGTGGGAAATTGATTACATATATAATGATTTGGACCTTCAGACTCTACAATTCGTGCTGTATCTCGGATACTTCTGTACTTATACTTGCTATTCTGAGTGCAGTCACGCTGAGAAGTTGGCATAATGCAGTGCACTATGAGTACCCAGATGGTGCACTCATAACAGTCAGAAAGTTAAGTGTAGAACACTGGACAAGTCTCACCCTAAATGGTTGCCATGTTGCTTACATAGCGAAAGGGGCTAGATCAAAAATACATTTCAGCTTATGAAGAGTCAGCTGACTACCACGGTGAATACCAAAGCATTTTACGAATATACATGTGTATTTTTCACCACCCCTATACTGTTGTGGGATACAAGCCTTCAGTTTGCTTATTGTGTCAATTCTATAAAAAACTGGTACACATTTTATCAGGCATCGACATTAACCTGTGTTGATGTGTTGTGGGGTAATCTAAATTGTCCGTGGGTGCAAGTTACATTTGGCATTTGCGCATGTTAATTTGTCATCTTCACTATGGATTATAGTATTAGATTTGTGGTCAATTGCTTAAGAAGCTATAAATATTTGCAAAATGTGGCAGCTAAAATGAACTAAGTAGATCAGCTGGCGATAGAGCCAACCAGTATCAGCCATGGACATTCATAGATGCAGGCACGTGCCATAAGAGTATGTTCATTTTTAATAGAATAAATTCATATATAAATACAGAAGACGCCAAGTGAGCAAACAAACAGATAAAGCAAGCATATTCATTCATCAGCCACTTTATTAAGTACACCTACTGGTTTGCTGTCATATCAATATGGACCAAAATCTCTGGGGAAAGTTTCCAGCACCTTGTTGAATCTATGTGATGAAGAATTAAGGCAGTTTTGAAGGCAAAAGAGGGTCCAACCTGGTAGAAGCAAGGTGTACCTAATAAAGATGCTGGTGAGTGTATATTGTAGCGAGTGACAATAGTTCAGCTGCCAGATCTTGTCATTGTTATTTCTGATTAGTGCGCAATGGCCGTGATTGATTTGAGACAGCACCACCTCGTCAAAATTAATTTGCTACATAGGTAAGTTCATAGTGTATGCAGCGTACAACATGTAAGTGTACTAACAGAAGTATCCAATTTGAGACACAGCCATGGTCTTTTATAAACTGATGTTGTCATAATATGCAAGACCCGGACCAAGTCATTTTCTCCCCATACAAGAGAATCATTGTGGCCTATTCTGAACACGTCTCTTCATTTGACAAAGCAGCAGTTAGTCAGAAATCCTTTGAGTACGCTGAAACAAATTCACACGACACAAATGGGATCATATACCTACTTATCACTGACTTCATGTAAGATACTTGTTGGACTTGCTGAGTCTCTCAGGCATCAGGTGCAAGCTTATGCCTCAACAAGCTTGACCACCTTTGTCAGCACCTGAGCTAAAATCCTCTGAGACAAGAGGCAACACAGGCGAGAAACACTGTTCTTAAACATGTCACAGGCTGAATGTTCTCTGCGCCCAGAGAAATGACCTTTTCAACAATCACAGCAAGAATTTCTATTTTTGAATTTACTTTTCTATTTTTATCTGCAGCCTCTATGAACCCTTTCCACTTAGAATTTCACTCTCAGACTGAGAGCAGGATTGGTTCGCTTTTCTAGCAATTATTGCTTGATGTAAAGTATTGGGACTAATGTGAGAGTTCTGCGTGATGCACTGGGTACATTTTTAGTCATCTAATTTTGGTAATATTACAAAAAGCAGCCAATTTTGACCAGTCAATCATTCTCTGCATTTATTTTCTCAGATTTCTTCCTTTTAGTAAGTGTAAGTGTAGTAAGTGTTAGACTTGTTTTACATAAAAGACTGCGTCCTTACCAGGGAAGAGATGTTTGACAGTGCTGTGGAAACATCCAATTTCTACATTTAACTCTAAGTAAGTGGTTCTATTCTCTTAAGTGACTGTCAGACAGAAGTTAGCCAGGAGAGGCCCTAAGTGTTTTTAGATGACTGCATTATGGTGCTACATAATGAGCAAGCCCAACTGGTGGAAGCCTGTCAAATCCATAATTCTAGGTCAGTGTATTGATGATGGCACGCGGCCATGGAATATTATCATGGCAACTCATAACGTGACTTAGTAGTGTGTATGGCTCCTGTGTGCCTGTATGCACTCTCAACAACATCTGGGCATGCTCCTGATGAGTTGGTGGATGGTGTCCTGGGGGATCTCCTCCCAGACCTGGATCAGGGCATCAGTGAGCTCCTGGACAGTCTGTGGTGGTACTTGGAGGGGTCACATGCACTGATACATAATATAATAGATGTAGGTCAGGGGAACAAGACGGCCAGTCAATGGCATCATTGCCTTCATCATCAAAGAACTGCCTACACACTCTTGGACACACGAGACCGGGCATTGTCGTGCACCAGGAGGAACCCAGGGCCCACTGCACCAGTGTAAGGTCTGACGATCTCTTCGAGGATTTCATCCTGGTACCTAACAGCACTCTGGATATTGTTGGCTGTGGCATGGAAGCCTGTGCGATAAGGAGAGAGCAACTGTCTGCCACCACATGTAAAACCATTCCCTTTTTGGGGGTTGTCTTGCTTTGGCTTCTCCACTGCACCTGTTGTCACTTTATTTGCGCCAAAGCAGCTGTAACTGAGTCACAATCACTCATTCTTCCTAAATGGACAGATTGATATCCCTGAAGATGAACTGATTTGGTGTTATTTTTTGAGCAGTGGATTTACTCTCCTCTAGGGAATAAATCAGAAAATGTGAAAATGTTTTGGACTTTGGATAAAAGACAGGTGAACAGACAGCCCACATGCCCTGCGCAAACAAAGCTGTTACAAGATAAAATACTCGGGAGCCAAGACAAACCCAGCTGGCATCTAACCTCCCTTACTTGTTGCTCTCACTTGCTCAGACAAACACTCGGCAAAGCACTCAAAACAGCATCTGTGGTAACTGCAGCTACTACAGGTGTCTCCAGGACCGCATTTTGCCATGTCCACCACACACATATGCAGCAACATGCCAAATGCATAAGATGATCTAATGCATAATTTAGTTTAATAGGCCTTGAATACATTTTTTAAATTAACTGTATACAGAAAACTAAAGAACCGAACGTCACAAAAATAGTGAATACTTGGATACATTCTGACAAAGTGTGTTAAAATAATTATCACAGAAGTGCCGTCACTCTCATCTTTTAATGGTAATTAATGGTATTTATGTTTAACTGGATATTTACACATGCTCTCTGCTGCTTGGTGAAGTCTTCTCCAGCAGCTGCTTGGTAAGTATTGTGATGTAAATGGCTTTGGTTTTGTCAAAACACCCCCAGACAGCGTCTCACCTGCTGGCATTGCTGGTCACATCAAACACCTCAGTGGACCTCGACAGTGTCTCTCCTCATTATGTAAATGTCATGAAAGGCAAAAACAGTGGGACAAAAGGAGCAGTCACCTGATTTTACACGACAATTTAATCTCCAAGAACAGTAAACAAACAGGCTGTGTAGTAAACATCCAAGCCTGCCATGAAAAATTAAATATCATCTGTGAAGTGTTGCTGCCCTCTGCTGTACAAACCCTAAATGACCCACTGCAACCAGTAGACCAGCATTTTTCAGTTGAGAGAATAGCAATAAATGTTCCCATGATCAGTATCGTTTCATTCGATCAATAGTCCATAACTTAAAAATATTAAGTTTCTTATGATATGAAACACAGTAAAAGCCACAAATATTTAAATTTCAAAAAAAGTTTGCCGGTTTTGCTTGAGAAGTGACTTAAATGATTAAATTGATTATTAAAGTTGTTGCAGATTGATTGTCCAATGGCTTATCACTTAATAGAGTGTACACATAATATATTTGCACCTGTAAATCTGTAGTGAACTAACTTCATCTAACCATTTGTAAATAATAATCCATTTTTAAGCATAAAAACTAAATTAGAAAACTGTGTAGCTGTCTTTTTTCCTACATAGATTATACAGTAATTCATCGTAAACTTTTAAAGGCTACTGTATTATATCGTAATCCACAGCAGCTCTGATGTAAGTCCAGAGTTTGTTGCATTCTTGAACACCAGATTTTATTTAAGACAGGTGCACTGCATCAAAAATGTTATGCCGCTAACCACTTGAACTGTTTTTACTTCACTATGTTAAAGCCCTGAGACCTTTATCGTAAGGTTTACTAAAGATGCTCCTTGAGAGCCAAAACATAATGTATGAAAACAAAGATGCTTCAGTATTCTCACTCTCACAGTTGCTGTATTTCGCTGAATAAAACTGGCCCTGAGTTCAGAAACTGCCTGCAGATTGTATTGTCTGTAAACAAACCCTTCTGCCGAAGAGCTGCATAAACTGATATTTCCACTTCACAACGCTAATGGACTGGCGGATTTGACTAAACGACAGGCTTCAGACTCTCAGTGTTAAGTGTGTCTTCAAATCTGAATCAACTGAGCAATTCACAATTCAGGGTGCATCATTTGAAATAATTTATTCAATATTCATATATGGTAATATAATGGTTCCATCATGATCGGCATATAAAATATGTACAGAGCGAAGCATTAGTAAAAATGACAGATCCTGCTGGGAAAGTATGTGCTTATATTGTAGAAGGCGGTAACATCTCAGCAACTTCCAAGAAGGATTTTCTTCATTTAACAATCATTGATCCTGGATATCGATGATTCCAGATGTGCAGGTTCTAGTAGATAGTTAGCACAGCTTGAAGTCTAAATGGTGGTCCGAGATTAAGAAAGGCTGCAGTTGGACTGTTTGGACTCCCTCCCCTGAACAAAGACAATAGACATAGTTAGAGACAAAGACTTATTAATTCTCACACACATTGTGCAATTAAAAATGTAAGAAAGGCAAATTTGTTTCTTCTGCCAGAAAAGAAAGTTCAAAGAGGATGGATTGCCATGACAACAGTGTACCTCCATGTGCTCCTGTTAGCATGCTACTGACGGCTAAGCTTTCCGGGTACCTGTTGTCTCTGCTGCTGACGTCTGTATTCTTCTTCACTGGCAGCAAGGGCCTGAGCGAGAGCCAGATCCTCCTGCTCCTGAGGGCTGAGGCGCAAACACAAAGAAAACCTCAGACTCACACAAAGTAAATTTGTGTGTGTTAGCCTCCCTATTATTATTTGTACAGAGGATTTGAAGGCAATGTGTGTGACTCATATTGTGTGATTGTACTGGTGTTTGTCCTCTGATTTTTTACTTACAATTTTACTTGGTTGGAGTTTTAATGTTTTGCTTTTAATTAAGCAAAACCTTGTAACCTTATAAGTGCTACATACTGTAGATAGAGATAACTTTGCATTTATTATCAAGTGTGCTTAGTTTATTGGGATCCCTGTTAGCTGAAGCACTGCAGCAGCTTTTTTTCCTAGTGTCCACAAAATGGACTTTTACTTAGTGACAATGCCACCATAACAACTTAACCAACTTACATTATAACACAACATTACAGATAAGACCAAAACACACACACAAACTAGACAAGCTCCCCACAATTCAATAATCAGCATATGAAATAGTCTACTACACTCAGGTGACACCAAAATATTGCACAACATCTGTTTTACTTTAACAAAATTATCTAAATATATGAAAATAGTTGTGTTTTTCATTTTCTACCCTGTCAAAATCTGTCCATCTCATAGTTTAACATGTTTTACTGTCTGAACACATATTGATAACCTGGATCTTAATAGCCTTGCCGGCATTAGAGCACTGCATTTTCACTGAATCAGAGATTCATTCAACATTAGTTACTCTCCACACCTCCCTCACTAGCCACATGCACCTCCTTGTTTTAATACCTCACTGCTCCTCAGTTAGGAAACCAGTGTTTTAAGCTGAAGGTCAGTGAGAAAAACACATTCCACTCCACAGCAGCATGCTAACACAGGTTTGTTAGAAGTGATATTGAGCTGTTAACACGTGTCTGGGTTTTGATGAAGTTTACTCACGTCAAGGCCGGCTGTACTGTCGGCCTCGATTCAGCCAGAGACATCTCCAGAGCCCTTTGTAAAGCCTGCTCCTCCGTCTGCAATGACAGCCCCAGGGCAGCACACTCATGTTTACATTTTCCTCATATCTGGGAGTTATTTTGTCAGGTTACGTCATGTAAATAATGTGCATACCATTCCAGCCTGAAATGATGCTGATGGTGGTATTACATTCTGTGCTGAAACGGAAGTAGGAATCCGCTGGGTTGGGCTGAGAGGAAAACAAAACAACAAAAAAAGTGAATTGTTATTTTTTTCCATCTACTTGTAAAGTAATATGGCTGACCAGTTTCTCCGACACATTTAAAAGCAATACTGAAAATAAGTGTTTACCCAGTGCTGTGGCTTCTGTTGTTTGCACTCACACCATTAGAAACAGGTCTAGAGTATCCCGAACCAGATGAGCTAGAACCAGAGGCAGAGGTGGAGGAAGCACCCTGGGTTCTCATTACAGCAGCATGTCTGCGCCAAAAAAAAAAAAATATCAGCTATTCTTCCTGCAATATTCAGATGGATGGACAGCATTGTCTGAAGATGGAGTGTGACTGTACCCACCCTGATTTGGACAGTGGTTTCCCATCAGTTTTACAATCATGGTCTAGTGGGTGCCGGTGTTTAAGACAGTAATTTAAATGACACTGGTCACAGGTCACTCGCATCATTTCCTTCTGCTTGCAGCCTCCTTTTGAACATTTATTTGTGAAAATCTGAAAGCAAAAAAAAAAAAAGTTGTTATTATCGTTGTTTAGATACTAACTCGTTGTCAGGTGAAACTCCGCAGTTTTATATTAACCTTTCTCTTTCTCTGCGCAGGGTCCGATTTACAGTCTCGATCGATGTGTTCTCCAACTTTAATGTCAGGCATTTCTCCTCTCTTGATAGGAATGGGGATGTTGCACAAAGGGCATACTGGGACTTGGATGTCCTACAAGAAGAAAAAAAAAAACAACAGTTGTACAACTGGTTCACAGATCCTCAGAAAAGGACGGTATTACCATGGCTACTGATGTCAGGTCAGACCTTGACAGTATAAAGTTAAAAAAAATATCAGGACACAATAGTGAGATATATCAAATTGTGATGTAATGCATCCTGATGTCATTATTACCTAGACAGTAGATAAGCCGTTCTTCATAGGTTTACAGCGATCAGGTTTGATTCAAAAACGTTAAAAAAGTTAAGGTGTGATTTAATTGTACTGTACATATATACACTACATCATAACAAACTGTTAATTTTGGAACCTTTGAATATGAACTTAATACAACACTGTCAACATAGTACAGAAGTTGCGCTGTGCTGCAATCAGTCAGCTTACCTTTTTGTAGGACGACATGCATTTGTGATTTGCATAGGTTATATGGTCCTTGCAGAAGATCTCTTGACAGGCATCACATTTCATGGGAAGAAAATCTGCAATGTCAAGTAAGGTGTTGTGTTTAAGACTCAAACTTAGTGAGGAGAATAAGCAAGCTTAACATTATCATCTTACAACCAAACAGCACTCACCTAACCGTTTGCAGGTCTTCTCAGAGCAGTGCTCTCCCAAATCTGGAAACTCCATCACTAAGAATAAAGTCTACAGCTGACAGTGATGAAATCTTAACAACCTGGGAGGAGGAAGAAAAGAAAATGTTTAGTGACAGATGAAAGTCTGCCTGTATGAGCACTAGAAAGGGTCTGAATGGATGCTAGCAAACGTTAGCTATAGAATTAGCTGTGTCATTCACAAGTTGACATTACATGCTGCCAGTGTCTTATCAAGATTTCTTACAACATTAGCAACTCATTTCTAATTTTACTGAGAAGTAATGCTGGTTTTGGTGTTCAGAAGTTGTCTTGGTCCTGATAAACTTCATGCTCTGAGTCCCTACAAAGAGGTTGCTAACCTGCTAGCTACGTTAGCTAGGCCAAGCTAACTTATACGATTAGGGTGGTTACATAACTGGCTCCAGCTCAAGTAATATATCGGCTTTATGTTAAGTTAGTTAACAACTTAAAGGCAAACAGACATAACTGTACTGTGGCCAAATCATAGTAATGCCATGTTTTGAAGTCGCAAACCTTTATTAACATTTAGCTCAGCGCAAATGCTAGCTGCTAACTTTAGCTTGTGTGTTGTTCAGCAATAAGCCAATGATGTATCGTCTATATAGCATGACTGCAGTGGTTGAAAACAACCAACGTTACTTCACGGTCTCTATCTTTAGGCTAAACCTCCGGAATAAACACAGTAAATGTCAAATTGTTGTTTGTCACCGTTAACCAAACTGTACTTTTAGCTAGCTACTTGAATTGGCCAGCTAATCTCAGCTCGTTTAATTTCTACTCACCAAATCCCGTTTTCTTCTTCGCACTGTTGTATTACAGTAGGATCCAACGATGTTCTCTCGATTAATCCAGATCAATTCCGATTTATCGTGCCTTCCTGGCAGCAGTGTAACCACAGATCCCTGAGCACCACTGCCTGTTTTCTACTGAGCTGTCTGTTTTCATCAAGTTTTGATGTGTCACGCACGCTCCGCCCACGGGAATGGCGTAACATCACGTCACGAAAACACTCGTCACCCCAGGTGTGGTTTTGTTAGACGGTCACGAGAAATAACAAGAAAGATCTAGAATATTAGTCATGTCTCAAATGGTCCAGAAAGATCCAGATTTTTCATCTCTACACATTGGTATCATGTGCTTGACATCAGGCGTTTGCTACTGTGATTTTACTTTATGTAAAAACCACAATGGCTGGTTTTATTTTATTTGCCAAACACCTCCATATCCTCGCCTCCTTCTCTGCAAGTTACATCACGTAGACATTGAAAAATACAGCTGTTTACATGGGTTTTATTTTTGACAGCTCATACCGGAAGTGTTAATTAACATTACACTCATTGAATGAACATGCAGCCATATGCACAGAATAATGAGTGTTTGCTAACCTCCAGTGGTTCAAGTGGGGAACTGCAACACATTAAATTAGTCCAGCCTCAGTGCGCATAAGACAGCGCCTGTCAATACTTTTCTGATTAAAGTAACCAAGCTTAAAGGGGGACACCACCCAAATTAAGCATTCCAATTATGTTGTTTCCATGGCCTAGCAAAGCTCAATCAGTATTAGTGAACATGAGCTGCTCTCTTTTACAGCCAGAAACCACAGAGGTAAGTTTCAAACTTGGGATGTCGTAAGGTTTAAGTCTGGAGCTGCTCCGCAGACAGTGAGTGGGAGTCTGATTTGTAGAGCCACATGATTTTTTTTTTCTATTGTAGTGTTGTCAGCTCTGAAACAGAAAATATACTTCCATACGTGGGGCGGCAGTAGCTCAGTCCGTAGGGACTTGCATTGAGGACCAGAGGGTCTCCAGCTCAAGTTCCCCTCCTCACCAAATATGGAGTGTGGACTGGCAGCTGGAGAGGTGTCAGCTCACCTCCTGGGCACCACTGAGGCGCCCCTGAGTAGGGCGCCGAATCCCCAATTGCTCGGGGTGCCTTTTTTCCTGTGTCTCAGTATCATCTAGAGCATCTGTCCCTATTAATTTTCTATGGAGCACCTCCAGACTTTATACTCTACAACATCACAAGTTTTAGCACTATGGTTTTTGGATCTGGGAGAAAGTTGTTCATGTTTTCTAATATTTTTGGACTGTATAAGACCATAGGAATATCATATAGTATGAATTTTGAAAATGGATGTAGTTCCCCTTTAATCAATCAGAAAAGAATGAACAGACAATCATATAATGACTTAATTGTTTGCAGTTGCAACAATTAGAGTCTACAATCTCACATTATTTGAGTTAATGTGTTAATGAGTTATGCATATTTGTGCTTGTAACATATTTTGTAAAGTAGAGTGGTCATTACTGGCTCCCTGTGGTGAGCACAATGACCTTTCTTTTCAGCTATAATGCTAATTCTTTTGCATTGCTTTCAGTGCACTTACACAGAAATATACATAACAGCTAGGAACGAGGACAACAAAGCTGGAATAAAATGTCTATGTTTACAGAACACTTAATCTGTTGCATGTAGATTCACCTATGCAGAGGTACATTAATGGCTGGGTGAGTGAACATTGTTGAGGAGCAGGACTGCTTTTATTAGGGCAGTACTTTACTTCATCTTTACACATCTGCATGCTGGGGTGGAAGTGGAGCCACGAGGAAACTTATGAGGTTCCCCGAATACGCGTTTCAAAATTAAAATATTATACTATACTTTAGGGTTTTCCAAAAACATAATGGAAATCTGGGACCCCTTCATGATGAGTGCTGCCATGGGATGAGTGGGAGAAATGGTGTGTGTGTGTGTTTGTGTATGTGTGTGGGTGTGAGTGTGACATATTTACCCGAGATTTCCCCACTGAGAGGGCAGTGAGTTAGTAGTTTAACTGCTGACTTGGATGTTTGCAACAACTTGTGGGCTCCTGCTGGTTTATTTCCAGTATGTTTTAGGAAGTACATTTGCTCATTGAACTCTGTTGTTCTTTTTCTCATTGTCATTAGCTGGACGTATTGCACGGGAGATACAATGAGGGGGATCAGGGATGTCCTATAAAAGTAACCATGGAAAAAACTATGATTTGACTTCACTGCTTTTCATTGCTATTATTAGCCGGGTTGACATGAGCTGTCCTCTCCCTGCCACAGTAAAGGAGATAGATTGAGTAAAGTAGTTGAATTATAGAAAATGTCCACCCTAAGCTATAATGCCCTGATCCCTGTTTAGATACCCAATGTATGGAATACTCCACAGTAGCTTGTTAACTGCTGTGGAAACCTTTTTGGTATCAGTTTAAATAGACTTTCATCTTGCTATTTTACAGCTTTAGTGCCTGCATGCTTCCTCCTTCTAGAAGCTCTCCCATGGTACAGTTACATGAGTCTTTTTGATCCAAGGCAGTTCAACATTTGGTAGGAAAACTGGGGAAGTTACACAGTAAATCAGTATGTACTTTTGACTTATTGTAAGTTAAAATTTGCACTTTACAAACAAACATCACCGTACCTTATTTCCTGGATTACAGAAAACATATTACAGTGTAGTCTACTATATATTATATTTTGTTGTGTCCAGTATATGTAGCCTATAAGCAGGGTCAGTTGTGATGGCGCCTTTTATGCATGTCAGAAAGCAGGAGAAATAGGTTCCCATATACCCACATGGCACTTTATGGTAACCCATTTTTTAGGACCCTAATGGGGACAATGAACCCACTTTTTCATATAATTATTACAGCAGAAATCAAATGGCATCAATTCCAAACTGGCTGCCAATAAACTTCATAGGCCATAAGTTGACCTTGGAAAAACCAACCAACCAACCATTTTTTTTTGACCAACAAAAAAAAATGCCATGCAAGTACATGCAAACTTATTTCTCCTGCTAGACTAATCTGTTAAACACCAACTAAGAGAATTAAGAGCCCAGAAATGATTAAACAATACAATTACATAAAGAGAACATGAGTCTCCAATTAACTTAATGAGCACCTGGGGAAAACCCACACTGGCACTGCAGAACATGTAAACTCTGGTCAGATGGGGCCAACTGGATGCCAGGTAGACCATTTTAACTGAGGTGACAGAGCTACCCTCTGCAACACAATGCTTAAATCTAATGTCCAGATGTTCTCCAGTCTCTCCCCCACCTTCACCTCTACTTATATCTTGCAAGGGTTTCTGTAAGGAACCCCTGTCTTTCACTGGGATGAGCTTATCCCACAGGATGATGAGCTCCATCATTATAAGCAATTTAGTGTATGAGCACGATGCCCAGATGGTTATAAGATTCTGACTAAGACTGAGCAAACAGCATAATTCACAGGATCCACAAACCATAAGGTCATGTGACTCTTGGTAACCCACCTGACATCCAGTGCAGCATCCACTGCCATGTTGCTGACAGCAGTAAGGAAATGCTCTGTGAAGATCGTCCCTGCTGTCATCATCTCATCTTCCCCAGTGATCTCCAGTCTCTCCGCAAGTTTCTTCACCTTAGTTGTAGCTGACTGAAGCTTGAATCCATCAGCCAACTCTGTGACCGTTCAGTTTAACATCACAACAGTCATGATCGCTCCAGTTTCAACTGGTATACTGTAATCATAGCTAGCTTCATCCCTTTCCACTCAAGTTCCCATAAAGAAAGTCATCATCACTTAACAGCGGAAACGCACCTCCTCTACCAAGTCTTACAGCAATCACTGGGAGACGAGACGGTCTCCTGATTGCTGCTGGAGGAGGAGAGGGAGTGAAAGGCCCAATGGCATCCACAGAGCTGAGGGAGGCGTCTGGGCTCGGGCTCCTGTACTGTCATCTGACTGCCCAGATGTATCTTTTTCTCATTGATAAAGTCCTTTCCTTGGAACCTCTGTTGACCCCTGTTGTTTTCCTCCACAAGGGGCCAGATCCTCCTTCCTCCCAGGGGAGCAGCCAGGGCTTCTTTTGGGAGAAGCTGGGGCTGAGGTGAGGGGAAGGTGTCATGCTGGCCAGGGAATCCCGCTCTCTCCAAAACATCATGACTGTGAGTTTTCTGTGATGTGCCCAACCTCTCTGAATCTGCGCAGCTCTCTCTGCCCTTCCAGCTCTCTCTATGGACTGACCACTGGAGCCACTTTCTCTTCTGTGGCTCTCTGGTGGCTGTGACAAAAAAGTTAATGCAATTTGTAATAATTACATTGTTGAATTGGCTATTTATTATACTATAGTGTAAACCTTTCAGATTTCTATTATTTGTACTCTTATTTGTATGTCGTGTGATTGAGGAGTTGAGACAATCTGCGTTTTTCACCGCTCATGCTCAAGTTTAAGATGGGTGCCAAACAAACCCCATGGGCCATTAGTTGACCTTGGCAACATGAAAAGTTCTTAACTAGACAAAACAGATTACAAAGAAATGCTATGTAGTTACATGGGAACCTATTTCTTCTTATAGAGTAAGACCCTCTAACAATTCCTCACATTTAACTCATAGTTTTAAAAGCAACAGTAAATTTCTTGGCTCTTTTCTTAGGTTTCTTCTACCATTTTGTTTTTAATTATGCCACATACAAAAAACATATTGGTCGCAGGCTGATTTTCTGGCCTATCAGTTTGTTAGTGTCAGCTGTCTCGATTTTTTTTGGTTGATAGCGAGCACAGGAGTCCAAAGTGTTCCCGCTCCCCTTGTATCGATTAGGACAGTCACTCAGGGGTGTTTGGGACAATATTGTTTTAGTCCCTACCTTGTTACAAATGAACAAAAAGTGGACAAAAACAAGACCAAGGCTTTTCCTGAATGATTAAGACCCACTGTGAATTCGCAGAGTGAATATTGACTGCATGAACTTCATATAGGCCTACATTTCAACCCCGGAGCATATTTTGAACGTGCAGAGTTTAAACTATTTTTAACTCTTGAGTTGTTGTTGTTACTGAGTGTTTTTTCTTTTCTTTTCTTTTTTTCAAATTCAACAGCCTACAAGTTACAGGCCACATGTAGCATCTCGTATCAACATTGAGCTGACAGGTGCTGCTGATATTAAGACTCAGAAGAAAGCTAAATTCTAAATATATGAAAATTTTACAGATTTCATCTCCTCTCAAAGTAATGTGCAAACAAATGACATATAAGGTGTTCAAAGTTAGACTACCTT
Source organism: Epinephelus cyanopodus (assembly GCA_026686955.1). Taxonomy (NCBI): domain Eukaryota; kingdom Metazoa; phylum Chordata; class Actinopteri; order Perciformes; family Serranidae; genus Epinephelus; species Epinephelus cyanopodus. The sequence goes on from CM048929.1 coordinate 23,617,396, forward strand.
TTTTCTTTTTTATATTAAAGTTTTTATTGGTTTGAAAGGCTCAGCACAGAGCATACCTATATTATTTTCTGGGCATACAAGAATACAAGGCACATATTTTTTATAATATGGAGGTGGACCCCAGTACATAAAAAAAACAACAAAAAAAAAAAAAACCCAAATAAGCCTAGAAGGAAAGAGAATAAAACAAACTAAAAAACAAATCATGTCACACATATGTCCTCATACATCACTCTACAGGGTCACATAACTACAGAAGTTGATATGAGTTTGATATGAGTCCCAGTGAGATACTTAAAGGGATTTCTGAACCAAACCAACAACTTAAAATTTCTAATACTGTAATCCAGAGTGGTCTGACCAGACTACATCCCCATATACAGTGCAGGAAAGTTCCTGTTTCAGTTTTACATTTCCAACAGCTATTGATATTTAACAACTTCATTCTGTAAAGCCATAACGGTGTACGATAATATCTATGCAGTACCTTATATTGCATGAGATTCCCTCTCACTTCTCTCACATATTTACCAAAATCCAACCACATTTTTGACCATCTGTCACCATCAATGTCTTCCCAGAGGTCCCTTTGCCAAATACCCCCTTTTTTGATTTGAATTATATTTTTGTAGCCCAGATCAAGGTGTCCCAACAGATCAGCTACTATACTGACCTTCCTGGGGAGGTAGAATTTGGGGAAAATACACTCCCTGTACATTTTTCAAAAATATGTCTTTACTGTTTGGATGGTGCTCTAGCACACACCTGTATCCTTTCAGGGATCAAATCATTTTCATTACTGTGAGGATTATTTTATGTCGATACAGAAAGTGTTCAAACCAGCCCTGCCCTCATAATACTGTATATTTAATAGATTTTGTCTTTACTCTTATATAACTGTAACAATAACTGCATTTATATCATGTATAATATTTACACTATTACAGTATGGGCTCTGGTGAATTCTGCCTCAGTGAGGCCTGCAGAGTTGCAAGACTTGACTTCTTACTTTGCATATATCTGCACAGCTGTCTACATAACGCTGAAGTCATGTCATGTATATGGCCTAAGTATTATACTGTATGGACTATCTAAAGCTTTTTAATGGCATTTACTTAATTACCTTATTTGGCTGTATTTATTATTTTAAGCAGCTTTATCTGTTTTCTACCTCGTCAGACTTTTTCTTTTATTGCTGTAATGTGAATTTCCCCCCAGGGGATCAATGATACAATATCTCATCTTAAATATGCTCACCAGAATCTGTATTTCACTTTCTTTCAGGATTAGCCAACTTGAGGGTTGATTTAGACTTAATAGGAGTTATAATAAATTCAATCTTGTAAGCCTGGAAATATAAGGTTCTCTCCAGTGGGTCGACAGCCGCTCTGATAAACTGATCAGCGAAGATTTGGTGAGCCAGATAGAAAAATAGTTATGTGCTTTCTGTCTTTTTAAATATTAAACCCCAGAAGAGTCTTTGAAAAAGCCTAAAGTAATATTTAGCCGTCATGAAAATGTGTGTAACTCAGTTTTATTAAAAAGTGAGATAGAGCCGTATAAGTCCAATATCACAATTTGACATCAAATTTTTAAACTCAAGTCCAATCATCCAATCTTTTGACAATTTACCGAGAGCGGATCTTAAAGTATGCTCTTGAATTTGGGGTTTGGACTGTTCTCTCAGATGACTGAGTGTAATGGAGTGAAATCGACCCCAACATTGTTTTAGATGGCGCACGGGCTAAATCTCTCGCAAACTAATGGCTTAAAATGTGAATTTATCAGAGCAGAGAACTTCTTGGTTTAACGCTACCAGGCTGAGTGGTGTCTTTGCAGGTTTTACCAGTTGATGGCAGCAGGATTCCTCTGCAAGCCACTGAGCTGAGGAGAAACCAACAATAGAGAGGGATCCCGAAGGATTTATACATGTTGCAAATACAGCATGTATATCCATCTGTGTACACTACATGGTGACAAGTTGTCTGAGATGGAAGTTCTCTTTTAATTATTACATTGAATTCTGACTATAATATGAAAGCCACAACACTTCAAACAATTTTTGCACGACAGTCAATATTTTTTGTATTGAAAGGTTCTTCAAAACATAATAACTGAAGAAAAGTCTCAGTGAATATTTTGATTAATATAGCCGTCATGTTTGTTATATTGCATTCTGTCATACACACCCCATCACTGTATATACTGTATATAAATGAATGAATATCTAAGGAGGACAGTCATGTCTTTTACAGCACTGCCATTACTCTCCTGCATATTTCATCTCCCCAGGAACCAAATTATTAAAAGTGATCAATAAATGAACTGATTGAAATGACATTAATAGAACATGTTCCTTCTGTTGATGTGTCGTAAGAGCTCATCACCGGGAACAGATAGAGGCAGTAAGAGAGGGCATAAATTTCTCTCCTGTTCTGCAGCACCTGCCTCATAAGCTGCTAACTCCGCGTCCAGATGGCACCGCTCCGAAAAACACCTGGCCCCTCCACGCAAACATCCCTACAGCTCCCTCACACACCGCAGACCCACACCTCTTCTTGGGTTGTTGTTAAGGATGCAATTACAGATTATCAGCCATATTACAGGGTAACAGAATCTCTCAGCAGCGCAGTTGAATAATCTCTGGAGTATATTAAGTCCATTCACTTATGGAGGGTGCTGCCAAAAGAAACACGTCTAGATACCTGCTTTTTTCAAGACCAGCCATAAATGAATATGTTATCTTCAACCAAAGAAGGAAGTATATAAACCTCAAACTATATACGATTTACTAAAGTATTAGTTCTGTTAAAGAAACTCAAGCTTTTATGGTTTTGGAAAGCATCTTTTTGAGTGTTGGTTTGGCATCTGCTTATTGCGCTTTACAGGATGTACCCAGTTGCAGTTAAGTTAAACAACTATATGACAACATAGGAAAGTTTGAATGTTTTACTTAAACGTCAATATGATAGTAATACTTAACGCTTCAGTGGTTGCTGTGGGGAGATCAAGAGGTCAGTGACAGAGGTCAAAGGTCAGCTCTTGCTTGGAGAGGTGGATGTTTTGGACACAAAAACGTGTTCTTTGTCCTCCTAGGGCAGCCTGTGCATCCTGCCACATGTGATAAACCCTTGAGACATTTGTTTAAGTTTGTGTCTGTCTGTCAACACTGTTGTTTGTGGCACAGAATAAACATTGGAAATCAAACAGCCACTAGAGGGCACAACAGGTCTTTTTATGCACACTGAAGCAGGTCTTTTGAGATTGTGGTTGGATGGAGAGGTCAGTGAGGCCTAAAGGTCTGTAGGTAGATGTGGTGATATTCATACGCTGTTGGTGACTGATTATGACAAAAAATGTAGGATGCAGAGTGAGAAATGAGTGTGTTCCTGCAGAATGTGCCCATAAACTTTACTCAGACAACAATCCCACTTTTTTACAGCACAGTGTTCTGTGTGCAAGGAGCAGCAGTGGCAGCGGTGAAACATAAGCCTCAAGTTTGTCGAGCATGCATCTCCAAAGTTCACATTAAGCTTCAATCTGTCTTTTTGTGTTCGAACATGCTGTCTTGTTTTGCTGCAGTGTGGTTCTACAGTAAATATCTCTGGAGGTTTTCAGTATTTTTCTGTACAGCAGCAGATGGCCGGGCTGCAGAGTACAGTCACCGCTCTCTCTACCAGATCTTTTGCAATGTGAGGAAACAGCGAGGGACTGCGAGCTATCCTGCCATCACTTCCAATTTGGCTGCAGTCAGAGTAAACTACACAAGCCGAGCAACTGGTTAGTATCTGATGATTGTAATAAATAGCTACATTTCTCAGGCCTTGTCTCAACTTTTATTTGCAGTTTCTTGTACTTGGATTCAAAGTTAAGGCATGTAGCTGGTGTGTTACATCACACATGCATAGATGGTGACATGTGTAAGAGGAGTTTATCTCTCTCAGGAAACTTTGATGCTGTCCAAGATGCTTAAAATCAAACAAACCCATAATTTCCAAGCACAAGTCTTACTTACAAACACATGCACAGCAGCCATATGAGCTATAATAACAGACAGCCACTGTGACAGGCAGACTATATGCACCTATTCATGTTTCCACCCATCCAAAACCATTTGGGATTATATGGAGGATGGCTTAAAAATTCGGATAGGCTACACTTTTTTATATTCCTGTAGAGTTGAATTATTATATTGAAGTTGAATAATAAGCACTGAGTCAAACAGCACACCCTTCATCTGCGGAGCTGTAATTAACGGGGGCAAAATGCAGGCGGTGGCGAAGGAGGAAAAAAAAAAAATGCAAATTATTCTGCACAAAGGCTCCTCACAAATTGGCGTCACCATTTCTCAAATTATATCATTACTATATTTTGAAAATGTTAATCTGTTGAGCGGATTTCCCGGGGGAGTTGAGTAAATTAGTTCTATTTCCGAGACTGCCTCTCTGCAAAGGCACGGCAGCGACAAGCACCTCTGATTTGCTGATTACAATTAGACTCCCCAGTTTGGGCTCCTTCAAGCATTGATAATTTTCGGCATATTAAGCACGTTTTAGCAAAGGTGATAAGTCAGTTTTAATTGAAATGAAATTATTATTCTAATGGAAGTTTGGTTATTATTATTAGGAGGCACTAGTCATTCTAGCTTCATTTTTAATATATAAATGCTGGGGAGTAAAAAAAGATTTTGAAGGGCATTAGGGTGTCAGGATTGAATGAGGTAATTTGAAGGGAATTACTTTCTCTTCTATCAGAAATGAACTGAATTAAAAGTCCAAATCAATCGCTTTCACTTCTCCATTCTACTTTGACAGCGGCACAATTACAGATAATTAGATGGGAGGAAACTTTTAATTGTGGGATTAGAGGGAGAGAGAATTTGTAGGATCAGAGGGAAATTTTCGAGGCAGAGTTTCTTGCTTAAAATCGAATCAAAGGATTTGCGAGCTTAAAATGGCATCCAGCTCCCTTTTTTTCCACTGTTTAATTGGAATTGCATCTAGTTCATCCAAATCATCCAAAACAATTAATTTAGATTTAATTCTATAATTATCATCAAATCGAATAATGTGCAACCTAATTTAGATAGTTAAAAATTAACGTGCGTGAAGTTAATTGAGTAATTAAACTCCTAAACTGCTGCCTATTAATTTGCCTGCCTAATTAAAAATGAATTTGATTCTGTGCTGCTAAAGTAAGCATCAGTGTTGGATGGGCGTCATGATAAGACCTGTGTCTTTTGGGGAGGAGGAGGAGGAGGAGGGGCTGGGGTGTATGATTTTGAACACCTTTATTAAGCTGGCACGCCTATGAATTTCAGTTATCTGGTTATCTGGAGTCAGGTGAGCTTCGAAATCCTCTTAGGAGACTCAGACAAACACAAACAACACAGAAAGTTGGCATTAAAGAGACTTAGGGAGGTGGAGTGCAACTGGAGGTGGGTGACTTATATTTGTTTAACCCCTCCCAAAGAAACAAAGGCTACCTAAAAACATGTGTGATGTGACTCTACATGTGGACTTTTGAACTCCTGATTAAAGTAAGTGAGTGAGTGAGTGTGGAGAGTTGTGTGTGTGTGTGTGTGTGTGTGTGTGTGTGTGTGTGTGTGTGTGTGTGTGTGTGTGTGTGTGTGTGTGTGATAGGGGGGGACTTTCCCATGTGCTCCATCAGTGCCACTGCTGTTTTTCCTCACCTAATTCATCACTGTGCTGAGTAGTGGACTTAAGAGCAGCCCTAAGGGATTACAACATTTAACACCCCTTAAATGATATAAAATAAACATGTAGCATGAAGCAACAATGGCAGCAAGCAACAACATGTGTCTGGAGTGTGAAGTGGTTATACGTCAAAAGCATCATCTCATCATGGGTATAACACCCTTCAGGCTTCAGGGTGTGTTACTGACTCTTAAGAATGCATTTAAATGTAATCTCTAATGGCGGCTGTGCTGTTTTATCTTATAAAAAGGTGGTTAAGGTGAAAGGGTTGCACATGCAAATATCAAGTGTTTTGGAAAGTTGCTCTTTTACACAACAACATTTCTAGGGTTTTATATTCACATTGTGCGTGCTCCCTTATTTTCCTTGTTAGGTATATTTTTATTTACACCCAACACATGAGGAGAAAAGCACAGATGTGAGCTGAGGTGTATCTGTCATGATCTCCCAGCCTTCCTGATTTATCTCTCTGGATGGAAACTTGAATCAATTAGTCCATAGGCCCCTGTGCTCTTATTGATTCAGATCAACAATACATAAATGCAATAAAGACAGCTGCAACAGACGACTCAGACCTAACACACACACATTTTTATTATTATTTTGTTCCCTCTGAACAGCTGCCAAAAGGGCCAGTTATAAGAAAGGTAACAAGGCAGGGCAACAGCGCGACTGAATGCTGGCCTTGTTCGTCTTATTATCGGGTTAATTAAAGCTAGAATCTGACAATGTCACCCGGTTGTAGAAAAACGGATTTAAATGCAATGTCTCTGGAGACTGTGTCAAGGGCTGCCTTTCATTGAGCTCCTGTGCTCGCCCGAGTTGGGGGGACAAGCCTATATGGTATGCTTGGAAATGAACGAAAAGCAATTATTGAATTTTAGATGTTCAAAAAAAAAAAAAAAAAAGGAGGGAAATGAATGGGGAGGAATTATTCATAAGATCTTGTCCATGTGCGTTAGAATTAAAGTTAAAATACAAAGAGGGGAAGGCTTCAAAGACAAGCCCCACTGCTGCTAAAAAGGAAGATGGATAAATAGGCGAGATCATTTCTGAGGAGTTCATTAAAATGTAAGGCTACACACTGAAATACAGAGGGTTGTTATTTGGGCTTGGGGGTCAAGTGACGAGCGGATTATATACTTCCTCATAATAATATTAATTAAACAATTTGCATGCTAATAGGGTAACAATTATCGCAGCTTCTGTTGAGAGATTCAGGTTATTACAACATGCCAATCCGGGTGCCAAGGGTCAGGGAATGAGTGGGGTGCGAAATTTCAACTCTGATTAACATTATGACAGCGCCAGACTTGGGATAAATAAAGTCGAATTAATTATTTGAAAACCTAATGAGCAGATAGGATTTAGGCGAGTCACATATTGAGTGCAGGGGTTGCACAAGTGGAGGAGCTTTCCAATTTTGTTTCCTGACTGGAAATATTGTGCATGCCTGTGACGCATATTTGAGTATTTATTTGCCATTGTATCCTTTTGTTCTTTTAGTGGTGGGAGCCTTCCTTTATTTGGTCATATATTTTGTTCATAACACAGCGTTGGTCGTAACTGAAGCTTTCGCCTTGTAACAGTAAAATATTATAGTTTTCACTCTCGCTTTGTGCCTTTAGCAATATCTCAGCTCCCCCTTTTAAACACAGCCATATTTCACCAATCACCTTATTTGTTTTACGCCCTGCACGTGAACCTGTCTGACTGTAAAGGTTTAATGTATTTAAATGATGATCCATAAATAACATGGGGGGTTATTTTAACTCAGTGCACTCCCAAAGTGCAGCTCAGGGTCCCATAGTGCAAAGAAGGCTGCATGCATCCCTGGGGGGAAGAAAATCAGCATTATATTGTCAATTATTGTTGTAGTTTTTGATCAGCTTTCACTTTGTTTTGCTACCTCCCTTAGAAATGTGGCAAAATCTAAGAATATAAGAGAATAATAATGCGCAAAAAAACACGCAAAATTGTTAGAATAAACAGATTTGGCTTTAAGTTGGATAAAATGTGATCATTTTTGTTGCCATCCTGGTGTAATATTTATCTATTTGCAGCTCCACCACTGCACAAAAAGTCCGGGAGCCTCTGGCCTAACCTATCCGCCTGTAGCCTCTCCTTCCCGGGATTCAGTGAGCCCTTCCTCCCGGTGGGTCCCCCGTGTAGTTGCGATGTAGTTCTTATCAAAGCCCTCCTGTCTTGTTGTGACAGCTCTGATATTGTTTATTGAGGTGGATGTCAGCTTTAATTAGCAATCGATACGGGGAGCGTTTGCAGAGCGCGTCTCTGACGTCAGAGTCCATTACCGCTTCTCATTGGGTCTCATATTCCCAGAGCCTGGGCTAATTATTGGGAGGTTCATGTGGATAAAGTACAGCTCATCCCTCCCTTCACATCATGTCCCCTACTCGTTGGCCACACTCACTGCATGCTTTTTAAATTCCCATCACCGGCCTCCAGACGTCGTTTCCTTTTGCCTGCGGGATGATGGACAGCAGGATACTGGATCCACCTCACGCCCAGTTCGGAGGCTCTCTCGGCGGGATGGTGGGCTTCCCGTACCATCTGAGCCACCATCACGTTTACGAATTAGCCGGGCATCAACTTCAATCTGCGTCCGCGGTTCCCTTCTCAATAGACGGATTACTTAATGGTTCCTGCACGGCTTCAGTGGGTAATTCCAACCCCCTCTTGTCTTCGGGCTGCGGGATGAATGGAGATAATCAGCAGTACAAACTGACAGGTAAGCCACATTATATAGCACACAATCACCTCTCCTCTAGCTCGGCTGCTTGCACATGAGGCAAAAACAGAAAGAAACAAAGACAGGATATTGCGATACAAGTTATCCTCGTGGTGGTGTGTTTTTAAAGGGCAAGCCTAACCACACACACACACACACGCACGCACACACACACAGAGGCAGAGGAGTATTCTTCGCCTCCCACTTCATTTCCATCTGCGAAAGCTGAAGATGCACCCAAGCAAAAACAATGTTCCTGTCAGTCAGGAAATACTAGAGCAAGGAAATGCCCGTGTTAACATCTGAAGCTTTGCTCTTAATTCACAAAAAAAGGGCGACAGATCTGATAGAAGCTGCAGGGCTGCATGTGTGCACGCTGCAAAAAAAAATCTCAAATGCAACCACCTTCTTCTGCTGTAAAGTTTGCAGAATTCCTCGCATATGCGTGGAAGCAGTCTTGTTGGAATTGTTTTGAAATGTGCTAATTTAAAAATAATAATTTGACCTTTTGTTTACGTTTATTCTCATCCTGCTGTCAGACTCGGGGGACCCAGACAAAGATAGCCCTGGCTGCAAGAGACGGAGAACTCGCACAAATTTCACTGGTTGGCAGCTGGAGGAATTAGAAAAGGCTTTTAATGAGAGCCACTATCCCGACGTTTTCATGAGGGAGGCACTGGCTCTCCGGTTGGACTTGATAGAATCAAGGGTTCAGGTAAATATTTATTTAATTCCTTCACATTGTTTGTTATTCATTCATGGCAAGAGGCTGTTTCAAATTCATGGTCTAAACTGCTGGAAAAAAATAGCAGAATAAACCTTCATATAGGTTAATTTCAGGTCATAATATACACCTTGTAATATTTTTTTTATAAATAATTAAAAGGACCCACTAGATGGATGTGTGTTGTTTGACCTTTTATGGCTCATGTTAGTCCAATAAATCAATTTTACTTACACCTTTATTTTGAAAAATAATGACGCCTTTGGTACCGGCTGATATTTTTTTCTTTTCTTTTATTAAATTATTATTTTTTAACTAAAATATTTTCTAAAAATCTCAGCATTATAATTGATCAATTTAAAGACAATCTTGAATAAACAAAGACAGATAATTTTCAGTGTATATGAGCTTCAGTTTGTTTAATTGCATGAGTTAATATACCAACCTATACTTTATTTTATTGTAGGATTTTTTTTTTTTTTTTTTTTTTTTTGAGGAAAACACCAAAGTGAAAGCGCAATTAATTTCAGAGTTTGCATAGGAAAAAACAATATTAAGATCTATATTTATTCTGTAAATGTTAAGCTTCAGCCCAACTTTTTGCAGCCCTGTCTGTGCGCAGATTGTTATTTAATCACAGGCCTAATTAAAGGGCTGCACAGAAAACAGTAGGAGTAAAGTGTAACCTCACTATTTGTTTAATTACCGTATTGTTAAAAACACTGACAATTTTTGCTCTAATTAATTCCCCCCCTTGCAGTGACAGATTATTACACGTGTTTTCACTTCTTGTTTTTTTGACTCTCTGCAGGTATGGTTTCAGAATCGCAGAGCCAAATGGAGGAAAAAGGAGAACACAAAGAAAGGTCCAGGTCGACCTGCTCACAACGCCCACCCCACCACCTGCAGCGGGGAGCCCATGGACCCGGAGGAGATCGCCCGGAGAGAGCTGGACAGGATGGAGAAGAAGAAACGAAAGCAGGAGCGACGGCTGCTCAAGTCCCAGAACAAGCTCGCTTCTGGGGATTTATTTCACACCCCGGGATCAGACAGCGACAGCGGGGTGTCGCATGTGACCGACAGTGAGCACACGGGCATGTCTTTTGACCCTGTGGGTGCAAACCAATCGAGCTGCGACCAATCACCTCACTCTCTCCACACCCAAAACCAGAACCAAAGACACTTGGACCGGGATGCTGGCGCATCCGAGCTGGACTCGCCCGACGCCAGCCACCGGTCAAGCCTGTGCTCCAGCAACAGCAGCGCCTCCAGCGTGCAGAAACTCAACCCTTTTAGCGTCGAGAGCCTCCTTTCGGACTCCAGACCGAGACGCAACCCCGCGGCCTTACCCTCCTCACGGCCTTTGATAGGGAAAGGACACTTCCTACTCTATCCCATCACACAGCCGCTTGGATTCATTGTTCCTCAAACTGCTCTGAAGACAACCACAGTGGCGAACTGTGACAGTAGTGACGCACCGGCGGAGAGAAACCAGACCAGTGTGCGCTGCGGCGTCTCTGCGAGCTCTGCGGGATGTAGGAGCAGCTCGCCGGACTCTGCAGACGCCACGCAAAAGGGACAGGTGGGATCAGAGGACAAGACACGTTCACCGCACACCAGCCCGTCCAGGGTCGCCTTTCCCACAGCTGGCAAAAGTACTCAGACCTCTGTTATTTGCAGCGACTCGACTTTCGCGCACGAACACAGTCCACAACTCATTAAGCCTGTCGATGCAGACAGAAAAGAGCATTTAGAGATCAAGGAGCACCCTGACACCTCCGAGTGTGTCCTCAGTGACAGTCCAGCAGAAACAAAGACAGACTCTAAAGAAGATGTCGACATGGAATAAATCACTGGGGGTAAAACAAAAAAAAAAAGCAGAATCATACAGATATAGCCTCTAAACACACCTTTCATTAGGCCAAAGCTTAACCAGAAACATCTTTGCATCATAGGTTTCCCCACTTTGCTGATATTCTGAAAACGGTGTGCTCTTCCTCTTCCTCTCTCTCTAACTATCCACTCTCTCTCTCTGCGAGTATGTGTGTGAGTCAGGAGTCTCTAGATATCCTTTAATGTGTGATAACTTGTCTTTAAAAAAAACAACACAAGACCACGAGACCAACAAAAATCCTCAAGAGCTGTAAAAAAGGTATTATACTATTTATATATGTAAGGTTTTTCTTAAATAAATCTATTGTATACAAGCACCTCAAACCGTGTGAGACCTTAAATAGCAGCACATACAGTGCAGGACTACCAGTACAGTAGGAAGGGCTTTCTTAAGAAATCTCATGTTGTACTTTGTATATTGCCTTAACAAATTTATTCATCTATAAGCCCCCACTGAAATGAGGTTACGAGCCTGAGGCGAAAAGGACCCGCTCGACTCCTGCAGAGTTTTGATATGAAAGTAATTATTTTCCCGGTGGCTACTGCAGGGGGATTCAGTTTATTTTAGCTCAAAGGGGGTTATAATACATTACCGATTTCTAGTGATATGAAATCACATAAACTTCCAAGAATAATAGAATTAGCATGAAAAGGCCTGGGTGTCAAATTGAAATAGGAAAATAATAGCCCCGGCAGCTGGGAGTGTGTGTGTTTGTGCATATTGGATAGGAGATGGGGATTCGTGGGGAGGCATTTTCATGAGCTTTTTTTTTTCCTCCTTTCCTCCTCCTCCTCTTCTTCTTCTTCCTCTCTCTCCACTTTGTCAGGGCCCCTTGTAGCAGGGCTATATTAAGATAGATGTTCGATGATATCCCTCATTGTTCTGTCGCTTTACATTGATGTTTCTGTGTTATCAGCCTATTGATCATGCGTCGGCTGTAATAGGACGGGCTGAGGCAAACGTGCCTATTTACAATAGCAGAACACATTTGTTCTAATAGGGTTGGTGGTCCCCAGGGAAGCCATGCGGGATCTGGGACATCTGCTCCCTTTTGCAATATTAGCAGTGTTGACCACAATATCACGTCGACCCAAGGAAGGAAAAAAAATGTCGAGGTTGCTGTGTGGCGTGTAATAACATTAAAAAAATAAATCTTAAAACAAAAAAAAAGGAAGAAATATCCAGTCCAGCTATAGCTGCTCACACCCTTGTTAAAATCCACAAGCCCTTTAGTGTTCTCTTTGGGTCTCGATTTGCAAATAAATTGAAAATAATCAGAGGGGTGAGCTTTACGTCTGAGCCGGCGCAAATGAATTTCTGAGCCAGTGTCCCTTTCAAAATATTTACATAAATTTCAACCCATGCAGCTGTTTGCTCTAGGAAGCAATGTCTTATTAGGTTGGTGGGGGGCAGGGGCAGACACAGCCAACATGGCACACACACACAGAGAACATGCACAAGATTAGGGCCTGCAGAGGGTTAGAGGTGTCTCCTCTGTGTCCTCATTGTGCTTTATGGTGTTTTTTTTTATTTATTTATTTTTTTATTGATTTATTTATTTTATTTCCCATGATATCAGTATAAGTTTTTGGTAATATTGAATCCACCAGTGAGTTTACAGGGGGCTTTTTTAATCTCAGTGTTGCAATGTTATCATGTTTTTTATTATATAATAGCTTAAATGTTTTCACTGTTAAAATAGGAATATTCTGAGAAAATTCAGAGCAGAAATTGATAAATTCACAGCATGCCAATTCTTCAAAAATACAAGGTGTAATTGTAGGATAACTGGGGCCAATTTGAAATAACCCCTAAGATTCTTCGGTGTGTATTTTTCCATGCTACTCTTAGGCTATTTGGGACGTATGCCCAGTTCATCCATAATTCATTAGCACACTGAATAGGAGTATCGCTGGCTGCACATTGGTGGCCTTAAGGTGAAATTAGCGATTTGCTTAAGTAGTTAAGCTTTTCTTGCCTGAGAGCTGCACGCTGCATGATTCAAGACAAACTATCAATCGATATGCCCAGGCAGCCTCCAGGAGATGTGTCGTCCATGAATCATACTTTATGAATTCAATTTATACCCGGAGAAATTTTCAATTTGAACGCCGGATCATTATGGGAGAGTGTAAATTGTTTTTGCTCTATTATGCATCGGACGCCATCATTTTTCTTTCTAATTACGGAGGTGTCAGGTCGGGCTGTCATGCAGACGCTGATTTTCAATTTAACTGATCATCATGCATTCATTTTCCCATTTGATAAATCTGCTATCTCGAAGCTTCTCCATGCCCGGAATGCTAAAAGAGAGGCACAGATTGGCAAAGTAATAGGGGCCTGTATGCGGCAATAAGTGCAGATCAGGCAGCTAATTTAGCACCTCCTGGTATTTCCATTTCCATTTCTCATTTCCAACTCTCAAAGGAGGAAAAGCAGCCCAAAGGCAGAAAGCTGGTAGGCTTTCCACTATCGGAGGAAGACAGAGAAAAAAATCTACCAAAACGGCTTGTTTTCAACCACACATTTCCTAAATTAGGATATCAAGCTTAATTAAGGCTAATAGAGTTTTCTCAGTATGTGTTAGTTTTATTTAATAGAAACAAATTTGCGCAATTAATTATGGCCATGATATTAAGGGTCTCATTTGCAGCATTCGAGCTGCAGCCTAAATCAGCGTCTTCAGAAATAAGCCTCTCATTTCCAAGCCAAATGACTAACCAAATGTTTTTCTAGCAGCTTCCATCACAGATATTATCCCGGTTTATTTCCCATATTATATCCAAGTAGTCAGATTAGACGTAAATAGATCTCCTTCACTGCGCCGGATGACTGAATTAAACGTACATTTCTGCTATTTTCTCTTCTTGTAGAAATTATATTATTTAGATTTTTAGATTTTCATAAAAACAAATGCATAATCTTAACTTCTTGTGACATTTTGCACATCACATAATAATATTTTTATTTGATTATCACGTGGAGTATCAATTTGAACCTCACTGCTCTACCCTCACACCTCATTTGACACAAATGAATGAATTTTCAAATACCTGTGACAGAGAAGGATTTTACAAGTTTCATGCTCAAATCAACCCAAATGGACAACCTGTGTTCTCGCCACAAATCCCGTCTCCCTGCACAGGCTACTCTTGTGCGCTTTGTGTTGCTGCATGAGATCTTAGTGGCTCTGGGGGCTCAGTTTGGATAAGAAAGAACCGTGTCCCCTTTTAAAAAGGATCCTCCATAAAATAAAATGCCACTTGACATTTGGCTTCTCCTGCAGCAACCCTGCCATGCCTTTTAGGATTATTTTACATCTACATACTCATTAATGCGCCGGTGGATTTAATCATTCTTATCTTTCCTGTGCATACCTGGGATAAGCCTGACATTACCATCTGCATTGATTTCTGGACGATCCTTAAAATAATTTTAATTATCTTGGAGTATTTCGTGCAAAAAAAAAAAATCCCTCTGATCAAATTTTAGGGAATAACACTTTAGCACTGGCAGCTCAGGTTTCTCAAATTTAGGCGAATTTAAAGATGCATTTAAATTATACATTTGATAAATACGATAAATTGACCATAGCAGCATCTTTGTTTTTAGACTTTGACTATTCTTTTTATTTTTCCCAGTACAAAAAAACCCTTTCTTTCATTGAGGTTGACAATTTTCACACTATCTTCCCCAAATATTCACAGAATATATCTAAGAAAGGCAGATAAAAAAGTGATTGATTGATTTAAATGTCACAACTTTGTTGTAGCCAAAGCTCTGCTGTCATGGTAAAACAAGTAATGGCTGTCATAATGTTTGTGTGCTGAGCAAACCTACAAGACATATGAAAACAATTCAAAACACATATTCCAGAAAAACACATGGCATACAATGAAAAAGAAAAAAAGAAATGTGCTTTTTCATCATATATTATGGGGTGTTTGTCAATATAAATATCAGCTTTCTAGTAAATAAGGTATTCCATAGTATGTTCTCCCAAAAAGTACTAGAATTTAAGCAAATATCCTGTTAAGCAGACAAGTGCATTTTAGACCAGAGAACAGTGGAATCACCTACTTGTATTACAGTGTGACCTAAAATGAAAATGAAAATTAGGAATATATAATATACCGAGGAAACAATTGCAGATAAATATTTGCAAAACGGTAAATGTCTAAGCTCACTTGAGGCTCATGTTCATCATTAGTAGATATTCACACAATATTTTTAAGAACATATATGTTTTGTTTTTCCCAGGCTGTAACTTAGTTAGAGAACAACAACAAATGAACATACTACGAATTAATATGTCCCTCAGTGACCAATCAAACAAATATAATCACCTTTTTTATTTTAAAGTTACACAGTGCAGAAGACTGAGAAAGTACAGTCAGTTTTCTGATGTGCAATAACCCATCATTTCCTCTTCTTCTTCTTTAAAAAAAAAAGAAAAGGGAAATTAAATATCTCATTAAATATTGCACATTTCTGCATTATGTCGGCTCCATATTGTCTTGGAATAGCTTTAGGGAAGGATTAGATATTAGACTCCTCTTCACAATAAGAGCACTTGCATCCTTGTATGATGATGTGAGAGGTGACTGGAGTCTTTTCAGAACGGTCACACTTGTTACTATCTGTCTGGCCTCATTATCTAAAGTGGCCTGCATTGTGCTTTTGGATTACACAACTTCACAATTCACAAGACCCCCGAAAAATTCTATATTAGAGAAGAAGATAATGTGTTAAGAATGTCTTGTAACTTTCAGGGTACAAGGGTCTTCTTGTAAGGCTACTGGCAGACATGCGTGGACACACATTTCAAAGCAAATGAACAACTGCATTTTGACACCTCATTGTCTTAAAAGTGACGGCTCCCTTTTCCAAAAACCCATGTTGAGCTCATGTATCAAAATGTTTGATGCATATGAGGTGTTTTTGAGTCAAGTTTGCCAATTCCAACACTGATGTTCTACCAGAATGATTTGACGCTCCTTGTCTCGAATTGTCATAGCTCATGGCTATCAAATCTGGTTCAGTCGAGGAGGCTTGCATACTGACCCAACTAGTTTAAAACATCAGTCCACATCTTAATATGTCATAAACAGGGAACACAAACAAAGAAACAAAACCAACCAGTTTGGAATGTTTTTCTCTTTGTGGTGAGTCTAGACGCCCTTGACGCCTTCGTGCTAATCATACCTTGGTAAGTGTAGGCTACACATTAAATATAGTTCAAGGGTTTTTCGCTATATGAGGTGGAATCGTATGATCTGATTTGACGCGTGGACATTAGCCGAGGATACAACTCTTGTAAATCAAAGATCTCCTAGACAACCACCACATAAAGACAAAGCACCAAATGGGCCAAGGTAACAGAAATATTCAATCCACTACAACTCTCACTTACCAACTCGGCTGCTACTTTTTGTCTGAAAGATGGAGCTTTATAAGCATTAGACTATAGCCTACATGATAACTCACTTCATGAAGCCGTTAACACATTAGTTATGTGAATTATAGTGTTTTGCACTAGTGTATGAACACATTGATACCATTCCAAAGTACAAAATGCTGTGAGGCAATATGTCGATGTATCCGTTCACACTGCGCATCTATATCTATACATACCAATTATCACTTTCCATGGTGATTCTGTTGATGAAAAAATGTGGTTTAAACAATTTATAATTTGGCTCCAATCTCGTAAACGTGGAGGCTACTTGGCAGACTATTGTCCACATGTAGATTTAGTATTTTGAGGTTTAATATTTGGATGGCCTGCTCAATCTTGTCAGTCCAAATGCTGAATAACAGTTTTAGATTTGATGGTACATTATATTGTCTAGCCTCTTCTTTTACAGGAGTATGTCAAAATGCAACATAATAGTTCAAGGTATGTACAGTGTGAACTATTTTCAAAGCACTAGCAGAGGATGAATAGAGTAGCCCTACTCATAATGTTCAAATGCTTTCTACAAATCATGATATTACACATGATCACTGTTAACATACATTCATGCTAAGAATAACTTTGTAGTATCCACTCACTGTTTTTCTTCCTTTGTCCTACAATATCTCTCCATGGCAGCTAAAGCATGATTAAGTTATGGCCAAGTTTAAGCAACTAAAACCCCTTAGTTAAGGTTGGAGACGTAATGTGGCTGTAGTTAAATGCCAAGATGAGACACAACTGTTGACTAATTTGTTGGAAACAGGATTGCAGATCTATAGAAAATAACCCACATGACTGTCAATAAACTTGGCGAAAGAGCAAGTGGATGAATCACACTAACAACTCATGATGAGCACATAGTCAGTGGCACCTCCATGTTCTGGTGTATAAGATGTAGGTAGGGTTAGAGTGTCAGTTGGGAGTGGCTTTAGTTTAAGAACTAAGTGAAGGCAATCCTTGATCCAATAAGAAAGGGTGACACTGACGCAAAACTCCAGGCAATAACAGCAATCGGCCTTGCTTCTAAAAGGTTTGGTATAGTCTGTAATGATGGCCGGTGGCTATGATTAGCCACCTGAGGCAGGAGCATAGGCCCTTGGAACAGCCCGTAGGAACCTTTTCAACATTTGAAGTGGAGAATATCACAAGAGGTTAGTAAGAAAGAAGACAAGGGACGGGGTTGCAGTACTCCACCCATGAAAGGACCATTTGACGAACAAATAGGACACTTAACGCCCTACAAAAAGGGGTAGAGGTCACCTCCATTGCACATAATGCAGATAGAGAAGAATCTGTCCTTCCCTCTGAGCCCTAGGACCTGTTGCACGAGGACAAATATTTTCTGTGTTGCTGAACATGCTAGCTCTAGGGGGATTTCTAGGGAGTTGACCATTGAGCTGCTGGGGGTGCGCAAGAACGTTTAATGTACAGAAAAGCCTTTGTAGTCAACAAGCCATAGTGAATAATGACAAATAAGCATTTGTTTTCTGGCAAACTTTGTTTTCCAATTCTAGGTTCCTTCAGCTGGAGCCTGTAGATTGATGCTCTGGCCTTCCAGAGTTTTTTATTTGGACAGAGCAGTAGAAAGAAGAAAGAAGGTGCCCACTTTAGGTGCATATAGTATTTATACGACTAAACCCGTTTTTATCTTCAGCTGTGTTAATCTACCACATATAAGCAAGATCCTGATTCCTGCCATTCATCTGTCCAAGCATGAACTAGTTGACTCTTGTAGCAGTGGGCAAATTAGTGCAGTCAGGTAACCTCAGTGCTTGAGGCCCCAGTATAGGATTTCATAGTTCAATAAGCCTATAATTTCTTTGAATCTTTCTTCCCGGATCAATGCGAATCACCACCAGGGTGTATGTACTGCAGCTTAGAAGAGGAACCCTGGAGAACATCCTCAGCTGTTGCCTGAAAGCTTTGGGAGAGTGAAACTATCTTTTGTTCAATAACCGCATCCCACAGGCCTGCAGAAGCATCATCCAAGGCAAGACATTGCTGTGATCCAACGAAGAAGAGGACACAGCTCCAGCGCAAAGCCCCATGTGGATTTCTCAGAACAGCACAACACTGGCAGCACATGGTAGAATAACGGGATGCACAGATTCTCCAAGACCATCTTATTGACTACTGTTGGGCAGAAAAGTTTAGGAAGGGAGCTGTTTGAAGAAGCTACACAGTTGGTCAAAGTTGAGCAAGTTGTTACCCAGAAAGGTGCGTTCAGATTGAATGTGAACTTGCGTGTGTATATGACAGCTCACACAGTCTCATTTCAAAATGTACCAGCTCTCTGGCTCAGCCTGCCATTGTGGTTGTCTAATCAACTTTAATATATGTACAGTAATATAGTAACATAGAAGCTGGGCTAGACCACACGACTGTGGTTACTAGAAGCTAGTAACCGCAGCAAATCAATATAAAAAAGATATTTGTTTTGTCTGCCTCTTTGGAAACACTGGAAGTAAGTCTTGGTTATATACTGTGCCTGTTTTGTTTGCACATTTGTTACTTAGAGGCTAAAATAGAGAGTTTAGTCGAACAGCAAATGACATACCCTCAGAAAGACCCTGAAATGCTTGAGGGTTGTCCATTGACAAGGGCATAACCCACTATCCTAAAGAGTTACATTCATATTAGATGCATTTGCTGTGCACAGTTTTCATCTAGTGAACAGCATTGAGGAAACTCAAAAATTTTGCTGAATGCTGAATTCTTGGGTGAGTGATGGCAATGAACGTCCAGTGCCAACTTGAAGTGTTCCCACACATTTTCTTGGACAAAATTTCAAAACCTTTCCATGACATTTCAAGGACCAATAATAAAAATTTCTATGACCATTCACGATGTATAAAATGAACATTGTTCCATTTCAAAAATGCAGTACAATTTGAAAGTAGTGGGGTGTAGTATGGAAATGTTGGATCTATGATGCTACACGTTAAATCACACTGCCATAACAATATATTTCTCTTATTCAAACATATTAGATTTAAACTTTATTCAAACATAATTCCAGCTAGCTTGCGTACATGGAAGAAGAGATAGGACGTAAAAACGTGATGGAAAACAAAGCATTGTCATACATCCACTCATATAGAGCTACATTATGTTGACAGCTAGCATACAGAATCTAAATTTGCCGTCATGTTACATTATGGCGAAGGTTATCCATGGAAGATGACTGTAACAGCTAACTTCAATACACACAACAAAATGTCATGACTTTTCCCAAACGTTCAAGGATTTTTCTAATTCCATGACTCTCCCAGCCCTAGAAAACAAGATTATGAAATTCTGTGACTTCCAGGTTTTCCATGGCCTAAACTTTTGGTGTCAATACAGAATGCTTTTTTTGTTTTTGAGGCTGGGTAGCTTTTTTTGACTAACATCTCCACCTTCAGCCTTTTTTGTGGGGAACTGTTTGCTGGGACGGAGCAATATTGGTGCCCCAGAAATTTTGTCATAGGGGTGGTCAGATGGGGCTGCTAAAAATGTTGGGGTGACACTCCGAAACCAAAAGCCATAACTGAATTTTAGGATTTCTATCATGCTGTTGCAGAGTATCATCTAGTTGAAAACTATGTCAATATGAGAGTTAAGGACTTGCATACTGATATACTCTGGTTTCTTATTTAACAATCACTGTTATTTATTATCTGATGTGCATTGATGTATACTAGTACAGCTGAAATTTTGAGGTCCATCACAATCCTGTTTTAACATGTTATGAATATGTATATGTTAGAGAATTCATTGTTCTTCAAATAAGCTAGTTGTCGATATACAGCTTTAATTTAAAAAAAGTGCATTGATTAAAAGTAACAAAACATTTACTGGGAGCAAACTTTCTCAAGTTTAAGAACACCACACAAAAACCTAAAATTATTTTTACAAGGGAAGGCCAGTGGGGAGCCAGCAACTGTATCAGGGCGGCCTCCCCCACATACTGTATCATAATAAATATATAATCAAAATAAGAAAAGTAGTTTCATTGTCCAATATTGTGCCTGGAATTTTGTTTGGAAATCAATTAAAATTTAGTTATTTTTTAAGCATTTTATTAATGTATTATTTTGACCGATAATGAATCAACATTACAAAAGTGACCCTGCAATTAACACCATATCCTTTGGTTATTTGGCTTTATTAAATATCTTAACCTTCCACGGCCAGATCTGTGATTGTGCCTTGTAATTATCACCTCATGAAAAGTGATTAAACTTATTTTTTTAATGCACAGGGGAAACAAAGAACTTTAAAGCACTTAACTTTAAAGTGAAAAACAAATATTTGGATTCTCAAGTAGTCTGTTCTTGAGGTAGAACATGTAAACCTCATCTTTGTGGACACCTAATTCCACTGACTGTTGAATTTTGCAGCCTGAAAGCTGTGTCTGCATTGCAAAAATCTGAAAATTCTGAAGGACTATACATGGTTATGTACACTGACATAAATGAAAATACATTTAATGGGATCCATGCAAGACTCAGTGTATGTAAAGTAAACACTTGCTTTGGTAGCTGGCATATGTCAATTTAATCTGGGACACTGAGACAAGTAAACTTCATCTCATCCCAATTATTGTTGTTTTTTGCGATTAGTGCAAGCGTGGTTTTCACAATAGTGTTTGGAATATTCTGTTCATGCGCGTACATGGATATTTGTGATCGAGACGTGAAGGTGCATATAAACAGCATTCACTGAATCGCACCTTAACCGGAATATCAGCTATTATCTGGAATACTGTGTGCATGTAAATGTTGTCATTGGGGGTTTACCGCTTGGTGGTGATTTATATGAAAAAGACAAGCATTTTCCTTCCATGACTTCCCAGGGAATCTGTGCCCTAGAGGTTAATGAAGTGTGAAGTGTGAAAACTTCCTGAGATGGGATGAGTTAAATAGTGTTCTCAGATGTTAAAGCTACACTGTCCAAATTTATTTGTGTGTGTCAGTTCTTTATAAGTCTTAAATCTGGCAAACATGCCCCATGGGCCATCTGCTACCACTGTCGGGGCTAATGCCGTCTTATGTGTTCCAGTCGATCCACATAAATGGGTATAATAACAAGATCTAAGTGAGGATTCGAATTGAATTCATGGAATTTACTGACATTTGTTTTACCATTCAGCGTTTATAATATTAAATATATTGAGAAATTTTACATGGAAAGGTAACAAACAAACACCATCTGTCTTTGTGTCCTGTATTTGAGCACAAGTTTGTAATGATTAAGAATGGATATGATGTTGTGTGATGAGAGACTGTCAATAAATGCTTTAGTAAGTTACATATCCTTTATTTACGGCTACAAATAAGAGTATCAGCAATACATACTGTGTTTGACCATGTGTTGAAAAGTATATTTGATAAATGACTCACAGAAATACTTTGATGAGAAACCACTTTAATCTTTGCCATAACACATCATATGTAAGTGATTTAAAATACTGTTATAATAATAATAATAATGATGATAATAATATATTTTGATATAGGCGTAAATCTTTCGAATGATGTATTTCAACCTAGCTGTATGACTTCTATAATGGATACAATATGTGCCCGAGGGAGACTTCACTAATAGACATTTTTGGTTGCAATTAAAATGGTTCTCATGAAAGGCCTGACATGTCCTCTAAGGCAAGAGTCTCAGACCCGGCTCTTTCTTTTCGTCATTAAAGTGGTATTGCAAATGTTCTTAGCACATCAAGGCCAAGACCTCAGATCTCACTATTACATGCACATTATTTAATCCTTGGGCTCTCTGGTAGTACTGACATGTACAATTTCTGTCATTAACGTGCCTGTAAGCTCAGGGATGGACCAGACTCAGGGATCCACTTGAGGTCCAGTTTTTCATTTAATGGCCCTGGGGAAGCAGGGTTCAACTGGGCCTGAAATGTTACTATAAAAGTGCTCTGTAGAGGAGCATGTTATGGCTCTGTAGCCGGCCCAATCGATCACATTAGGGCTAAGGAAGTGGCGAGATGTGACAGCCCAGAAACATTTCAATACTGACACAGTGTGTCTGAGAGCTTCAGGCACACTTCTGAAAATAAAAAATGCCTTGTATCAGTCCTGTAAATGGGTGTGATTAGTCATAAAGGAGCTTATTGTGCAGAGGCTGGAAGCAAATTAGAGGTGATAGTGGGACAGAATCAATGCTGTTTACCTCTCGGAGGTGTGAGCATATCCATCAGCGGCACCGAGGATGGCCGAGGATCCCTCCTTCCCAACTTGTTATTGACAGTTTGAGGAGAACCTGAGGAAAGAACATTTTAAGACATAACATTCATTTCTCTGCTATCGATGAGTAGACGAGGCTTTCAAAATAAGTGATTAAGAAAGGGGCGATATAATTAAAGCACCACCCACAGCTTCTTAAGCCGGATGTATAGGCAGTTTACAGAAATGCATACATTCACTTTCTCCCTCTCTTTAAAGGCATGCAGTATACAGTGTCTGGTCTTCTCTCTATACACATATACTGGCTCAAAACAGGTTTACTGTTTGAAGGTTTAAATTAATTACTGCAAACATAATGCAGGAAAAATGAAACATAGATGCCAACTTTGCAAAAATGACAGATGATAGTGTCTTCATCAGATCTGTGTTTTGGCAGTTCTGCTAAATCTATGTCCCAGTTGTATTCCAGCAGCAACTGTTGATACTAAAAACAGCATTTCTCACAATCAAATGGCCATAAAATGTGATGTTTGACTGGTTTATGGAACTAACAAGTCATGGTAATAAAACATCTTCCCATGATATATTTCTAGATTTATTAATCAAACAAGATGAGCCAGAGAATGAATTTCATTCAGTGCTAAGTGTAAGTAATTAGTGATTCTTTAACAAGAACTGTCCACTCTATCATTAGAGGATAATGTTCCTTTAAGAGACCTCGTATTGCATCCCAGCCAACAGACTTTCATTCCTCAGTGGAGGGAAAATAGCTGCAGTGTTGTAAGTCTAGATGTTCTTCATCTACTTTAATTGATTCAGTTTTTCTAAGAGCAAATCCTTAGGATCAAGATGTTACCAGGTTACTTTAAAGAACCTGCCTTCTTATCAATAGCGGTGGCAGTGCAGGTCCTTTTGCTAAAAAAACGTTACATAGGTGAAACGTTAGGTTACTGCTCCAGCCCGCATTTAATAACAGGAATTGACTTTTGAAGCTCTGTTGGGTCATCCTCTGTCCCTCCTTATGTTCTCTTTGTGTTGCCCCTTTACAGCCAGGCCAACATTATTAAAGGATAACTTCGGTATTTTTCAACCTGGGCCCTATTTCCTCATGTGTATGTGTGCATATGATTCATAGGTACAACTTGTTTTAAAATTCATTATTGAGGGAGGATGCAGCCGGCAGCCGCGAAACGAGCTAAATCAGTAATGGGGGCAAATGCGTCCTGTATAAGTTTGCGCATTAAAAGTGCTTTTTTTCGCCATTGACTGGTTCAGATCGCCAGTACTATCTCTGTAAATAGCGAGAGCTTTGCATGTTGCCGGAAGAAAACAGAGGAGCCATGCTGAGTGCCGCTCAGAGTGGTGCTGGTTGTCCTGGAGTACAGTTGAGAGTTTTACTGCATCGATTGAAAACAATGGCTCTTGTTAGTGCTTATCTGAATTGCAAGAACAGGATGCCGCGCAACACCCCGTACAGCTTTCAAAGGCTGCCTTTGTCGGACAGCGAGATGCTGAAGTTGTGGCTAGTTGTGCTACAAATGGATGCTAACACTCCTGTCCAGACACTGTGCCTTGCAGACCATCGGGTCTGCAGTGCTCACTTCTCCCAAGATGGCTACTGCCAGCCGAAGAAGAGAAGACATCCAATCCCGAAACACCTCTTCCTCAAGAAAACGGCTGTCCCACGAGTAGAGAGAGTTACAGACACAGTGGAGCAAAGCTCTCGCGAGATGACGTCACACAGCTCAGAAGTAATGAAAACGCTTAGAATGCTATTTACAGAGATAACACTGGCGATCTGAACCAATTAGTGGCGAAAAAAAGCACTTTTAATACGCAAACTTATACGGGACGCATTTGCCCCCGTTACTGTTTTAGCTCGTTTCGCGGCTCCCGGTTGCATCTGCCTCCCTCAATAGTGAACCAATTTTAGAAAGGGTTGTACCTATGAATCATACGCACACATACACATGGGGAAATAGGGCCCAGGTTGAAAAATACCAAATTTGTCCTTTAAGTGTAATTTAACGTTACTTACAGTAGTTGCCAACAGACAAAAGCAAGCAGGTGAGAAGAGGAACAGGTGACCCCTTGGTTTATTTAGGGCCATTATGAATCACCCAGAGAACCTGATACAGAGAGGACAGAAAAGAGTACCGGCAGCTTGTAAGAGGTGCCAGCGCGCAAAAAAAAAAAAATGCTGGTATACCAAAGAGTAAAACTGTAGCATTCTCAGTCCCAGGGGGGCAAATACAGATGCTTCTTCAAGCCCTGTGGTGTGTGATGTTGGCACCCTTTGGCATCTTTATGAGACACACCAGGCTTTCAGCTAACTCCAACACAGGCCAGTCCTTTGCAAAACTTGCCGAGAGCAAGAATAAAAAAAGTGTAGGGTGGGAGGGAGGGGGATGAACAGGTCAAACAAAACCGGACTTTCATCTAGGAGACTACAGTTTGTGTCCCGTGTGAAACAAAAAGTCAATGTTCTTTTAACATTATGTTACATCACATGTATCTTCATCCTGTGTGAAACCAAAAGTCAGTGTTGTTTTAATGTAACATATACATGTGGTTGTCATGTACTGACGCGATGTTATGTTACGTAACAAATGTATTTATTTTCAACCATAACATGATTTTTTTTTTTTTCTAAACCTCACCAAATTGTTGTGTTGGCTAAACCTAACTGCAACCATTTCACGACATGAACGCTATGTTACCATGTGTTTCATCTGTGCATCACATACATACAATTAAGGGTGCCCTGTGCATTGCTACAAGATGCTGAGGGGCATGACAAAGTGGCAGTACTAGACGCCCTGGGAATGAATACAGGTTGAATGTAGAAAGTGCCGCCACTGCAAACTGTTAAGCATCAGCCCACTTTGAGCACTGAAGGAAAGCTAATGTGATTTATGACAGACTCAGATATATGCGAAGTGTGACACAATTTTTATCAGAGTTTCGAGGAGGTTCAGAGAGAAGGCCATGTGCTTTGAGGAAAATCACGACTTAAAACATATTTTTTTTCTTCTTCTTCTTCTTTTTCATGTCTAAAGCATTACACTTACATGTTGAGATGTACATTGAATGCAGCATTGGTCAGTGTGATTGTTCCTCCAGTCCACAACGGCCATGATGCCATGGCTTACAAAGGTGATTTTAAAGTGATAGAAACAAAATCAGCAGTCCTCATTCTGTGTGAAAATGACCTTCAAAATTCACCTGTTCTCACATTAGCCATAGCTGAATTTAAGACTGCATTTTTGGACAGAATGAGGACTGTGGATTTGGTCCTCCACCTCTATTAAAACAGTGTAGGTAAAGGACCTCCTTATGGTGAAGATAGACAGGAGGAACGATTACAGCAACTAAAAAGTCTTTCAGTGCACATATGGGCATGTGAATGTTGTATTAAGACAGACTTGAAAAAATGTGACCCTGTCCTTTAAACTACCTGCTCTGACCTTTAATTTATTACATGTAAAATTTTGACATGTAGAGGTGTCTGAGCCTGATCATTTCTCCACATCTTGATTCATAAATGGTGATATGATCCTTATGGATACATTCAGTGTTTTTCTTCACTGGATAAAACATTAACATACACAGACCCCTTAAAAGGCTGTGTTCAAAATCAAACATGTAGCTTCATTTGTCTGTCTGTCACACCAGTACCTGTAGCTGTCGAATCACTTTTCGTGCCACAAATGTGTGTTGGTGGTTTCGCCGTCAGCAGTGGCTGGAGAATACACCAAACAAGTCAATCACAAGGAAAGTCACACACTGGGAGAGAGATGACATTAAGGAAATAATAGTATAACTTCCAGCAAAGAGGTGAGCTGACCTAGTTCTAGCAGTAGACTCAGTGCGTCTCAGAGGACTGGTTTCTCCTCCAGAGAGAGGTGACTTTGTCCTTGATGGAAGGCAGTCAGTGGCCTCTCCAGCACAACACTAGTTTTTCCTTCAAACAGGCAGATATGATGCTAAACCCAGGCAGAATTTAGGGTTTACAGATACTTTTTATGGATGATCTTTGTAACTGCATTGGATACTGTTTGTTTGTAATATGGATGTATTTCTGTGTTGTTGGGTTTTTTTTTTGTAAAAGTATGATAGCTGGAAAAACATACTCTTGGTATAACTGACTGAATGCTATAACCCCTCCCCCAACCAGTGATTGTACAATAATTGCTTAGAACTAAGGGCAACAGCACTGTCAAGCTTTGGATTTCTCCACATATGTGTGAGTGGTGTATACATGGAGCTTTCATAAGAGCTATGAGTTTAGATGCTTTTTTACCCTTTTCAAAATAAAAAAAATTCAGCGCAAGAGTGTAAGGAATGGATTAAATGGTGTTTGTCTGCTCTAATGTGAGCTGCAAACATTAGCATGTCTGGCTAACTAGTTTCTTACCTACACAAAAGGTCCTGGATGCTACTAAGGCTAACATTAGCAGCTTTGTTTTGGGATTTTACACCCCAACCCAAACCAGTGTTATCAAAGTAAATATTATGTTTGCTAGACTCATTGGTCTGCCCTCAGCCTGAAAGCCTTAAAAGTAAAAACATACTCCACAAAATATAACTTTTTCTTATCATGTTAGTAGCACTACCATCATCAAGTGATGAGGATGCTTACTTTTTACCTAGGAAATGCAGCTCTCGGGCATGTACACATGTCACATCTTTTACCACCTGGAAAACAAGAGGTCAGGCACAGGGTGCGGAGGCAGGTTGCACCTGACATTGCTAAGCAACCATAACCAGCGCTGTATTACAGCCTACTTACCAGAAATCCCAACTTTCGAGCTGGTTGTCTATTAGGTGTTGTTTTTTAAGTGTATAATAAATTGCTGTTCTTGGGACAGACTGTACAGCTCTTGGTAGCCTTGCACTAATATTATTAACTTCTCCTCCATATTTACTACTAATATTTCAGCCTGTTCTCAGCCCGTTCTCAAACCCATCTGAGGCAATACTTGACACTGAGTGCAACTGACTGACTGTGTAGGGCTGGAGGAAAGGGAAGGTGGATGGGCCAAACAAAATTGGACTGTCATCCAGGAGACTACAGTTTGTGTCCTGTGTTAACCCCAAAATCAGTGTTGTTTTAACGTGAAGTTTTGTTTCTCAACATTTACCACATGTGTTTTAGCTGAGTGTCACATAGATATGCCAATCCAGTGGTTCCCATATGGTGGGTCGCAGTCCAAAAGTGGGTCGCGGGTCCATTCTGTATGGACTGCAAGTGAACGCCTCACGTTTATAAAAAAACACACTTTGTTTTGAGGCAAAGTGAATCTCCGGCACAGAGCTTTTATGTTAAAGTGCTGTTTCCTGCTGTAGAGTGAGTGACTTATGGACAGCTACTTGGCAGAGACAGCAAACTAGCTTGAGGACATGGCCAAACACAACTATGACGCTGATAGTATTCAACTGTGTGGACCTTGAACTAATGACTAAGGAGAAATCTAGACCCCGTTGCTGGACCATTTGGGAACCACTGTGCTAAACGATGCCCTGTGCGTTGCTATAAGATGCTGAGGAACATGACAAAGCGTCAGTGTTTGATGACCTGGGGATGAGAACAGTTTGGATATTTATGGTGGCACCTATCGTGCATCTACATTGAAAACAATGGATTTGTTGCAGCATGTGTTCAGTCCATTGGACTCAGTCTTTTAGCAAGTTATGTGTATATAGCTATCAAGTGCATATTTAAGACCATTTTACAGGGTTTTACTTTTAGAATAAGTCATCTCAAGATAACTCAAGAAAAAGTCAACAGGAAATAGCGTTTTTCAACAAACCAATTGAACATTAGCCTAATTTGCTGGTTAGTTACAGCTAAGGTGATGTCATTGTTTTTTGTTAGTCTGTATCCTTCCTAAGAAATTATTCATTTTCTTGTGTTGAGTAATTGACCTGAGTATTTCTCAGGGGATTTAATCTAATTTAACAAATTCATCAGAGAAATTCTCAAAGGAGTCTTGCGTGGTCATGTTTCAGGTTATTTTCAGATTGTTTAAGTGAAGATACCTGCTGAGTCTCTTCTAAACAACTGTTTAGAAATTAAATCACTTGGCAAATGTCATCTCCAAGTATCATTAAAAGCAGCCTTTAAAAAAATATAATTGACTGTTCTGTCATAGATCTTACAGCATGTCTGCAAATTCAAGATATCCTCTGCTACAAAAGTGCTTTCCCATTAATGAATAGAACATGAGATGTGGAAATTATTCCTTGAATTCTCTGGGCAGATAATGATTCTCATCTTTATCAGTGGTTTATCTTCTAAGGTCAAGATTAAAGTGAAAAGTGATGTGAACCCCCAGTGTCTCCAATTAAGAAGAGAGAGAGAGAAAGAAAGGGAGAGGGAATGAGAGAGAGCAGAGGTGGACTCTGCTACATTACTCTGCTTTCCGGTCCCTAAAGTATCCCTGAGAAATAGAAAACAACACAATTAAATTATGACACCTGACATCTAGACCTCACATCAGTGTGAATCATAATGGACTAACCACTGAAAGTGAGATCCTGTCAGACGATTAATGTGATCACACACATTAGCACCTTTCTAACTTGACATCTTTTGATGTTTTTTTTTTCTGGTCTTGATAAAGACCTCAGGATGAATGTCCATAGAAACAGCATAGTTGAAGCTTGAAGTAAAGAAAAAAAACATTGCACTGATATGTCTCTATGTGGTAGCTATTAAGTCACTGTATCAGTAAAAGAGCATATACCCTCAGCAGGTAGCCAATTGCTTACAGACAAGAAGCAGCCCCGTCTTTCTGTTTCTGCTGTGTGGTCTCTGTGTATTCAGAGCAACTAATAACAGCTCTTGCAGAAACTTCCCTATGAGAAAGGTATTGTTTTTTGTTTTTTTTTCCAGATGCAAATCTACAACTTGGCCAGTCTTTCCAAAAATAAATACTGCAGGAAATAAAGCCTCTGAGGTTTCCAGTAGCTGTAATAATTTGAATGGAGACAGAGCTTCATAGTCAGCATGAGAGGAAGTAAACATTGTGGCTCAACAGTCAAAGAAAAGACCAGTCATGCTTTCGACTACATACGCTGCTACTTCGATCATTATGTTTCGAATTGCAAAGTTTTCTTTTTTAAATTAGCACAGGCTGTGGAGTTTGCATGTTCCCCAACTTTGCATTTATTTATCTATTTATATAACATTTATTAAACCAGAAAAACCTCTTCAATACAGTCCAAGACAGGCAGCAACACAAGTTACAGACAGACAACACAGAACAAAAAAACAGAATAACAATGTAAAACTCTAAAACAAGCGATACAAAACAGATTAGATTATTACAAAGAAAAAGGTATGTTCATATATACTAGAAATGAACCATGCATAATAAAAACGGCAACTACACATGATTACAAAGACCAGCTAAGACACACCGTGACACTGGCATATAGAGGACTGTACAAAAATCCTGCAACAGTGCTTTGAAATGGCCGAGAGGAGTTGCATGCTTTCTTTGTGCTAAGGTTTCTTCTGGTTGCTACAGTTTCCTGCCACAGTCCAAAAACATGCAGGTCAGGTTAAGTGGCAACCCCACAATCAAAAATACATGTTTTTCTTTTTACCTGTAGTGCTATTTATCAGTCTAGATTATTTTGGCGGATGCCCAGTGTTGGAGATATTGGCTGTAGAGATGTCTGCTGTCTCTAGAATACAACAGAACTACATGGCACTTGGCTTGTGATGCTCAAAGCACCAAAACAATTCATTGAAAGAAACTCAACCGCAATATCTCTTTGCAGGAATCATGACCTGGTTACTCACAGACCTTTTTGCTTATGTAAGAACCATTTTATTTCTACCAACTACACCCACCAACCATAAAATAGTCCAGAAAGAAGCATCCATCCTAGCTCACTGAGCGTCACTGAGCTAGCTAACATTGCAGCTTGGCCGAGAAGGATGCTATTAATGATTCCATCTTTCGCTGTCACGAGCATGAGCCTCTAATACAGCAACTTATACCAAAACAATCTAGACTGAAAAATCCAGCACTGCAGGTAAAAGGAAATAAATATAATTTTGGCCTTAACCAGATGAACATGAGCGTTAGTAGTTCAGTCTGCCTCCCATGATGCCAGCTGTACCCGGTTACCATAGAATATAACCTCTAATGTCGGTCCTCTTTCCTTGAGCATGCTGTGGCTGGTAATGAATTTTTTTTTCACATGGGTGAAGGCAAAGGAACTTACAGAGTTTTACGAGCAGGGGTGCTACTAGTAATTCTGCCTCCTCTGACAAGATGTCACACCGGACCCCCCTCACCCCGTTATCATATAACAGTAGAGTATCACCTCAACGGTACCCTCCACCTCGGGGTCCTATTAAGAATACTGCATTTTCATGAGACCCACTACCTGTGCCACAAATTAAGAGACTTTCAACACCAGTGAAAATAGCCGCCTAGAGCAGCGCCTCCCCACCGAGAGGCTGAAGGAGCTCTCAATCAAGTGGTGGAGGGGAGTTGTGACCATGTATATTTTAATGTGTAACCAATCCAATGCCTTATAACTACACCGCACTAATAGATTGCCAGTTGGCTACACCAGCTGAGCTTTATCATCAGGTGCCAGTTGAAAATCATTAGGCATATAATTTAATAGCTTTTTGGCATTAGGCTGTTATTTCCACAGCAAAATAGGAGAGAGAGAAAAAATCTTCTCCCCATCTTACCTAGACATTGAGCCCATTATTTAGTCGTAAAATTTTATTGTACTATTTATTTCTGTTAATGCTAAAGAATCAGTTTGTACCATGGTGCACTCAGACTAACTCAGAAATTTGCTTCCCATTCATTTTCTTAGTTGAGCAGGGTGAGACACATCTGCCTGTCACAATTGTTTTTATTTATATCATGTCATATCATTCAGTCATTAAAAAAAACTGCCTATTCCCCAATGGCTACATTCTTAGCGTTGTTCTACAATGAAACACTGATTGCTCCATGCAGCTTTGGTCTGGAGTGTTTGTGAGCCTGTGATGCAAGTTGATAACTCCAAAGTAAGCAGGTAACTAAATACCTTTAGTGTTTTTGGTAGCTAAATCTGATTAGACTTTTGCACAGTCTTTAAAGTTCACAGAGCAATGCTGGAAATCATGAGAGGTCAGTATACTTATTAAGGCCTTTACACACTGGGGCATTTTATTTCTTTATTCAATTCATTTGTATGTCAATATAGTGCTTTTTTAAACTGTTTTTGTCATGAGTACGTTCACACTGAGTGCAAATATTACATGGTGAAAAAGGAAGAAATTATTTTTAGGTAAAATTGGTCAAATTTTTCTGAGCTTTCACACTGCGAATGAAGACATCAAACATCCACATTGTGCATATCATTAGAAGGTATGAGGATGATGAGACAACAACACAAATTGTCTGCAGTGTGGACCAGGGCGGCAAACTTTATCACTCCTAAGGCAACGCATACCAGATCCACTCCTTCTATTCTTACCTTTCACAATAAAAGCTCCCAACATATTCATTGTGTAACTGTTCACTCAGATTCACTGAGAGCATTTTGCTAAAAAGAAAGTCGATAAAATCACTTACTGTAGCTTAGTCTTAGCCAGTCTCCCGGTTACTGGTCTGGGTGCAAAGGATCTCAGTAGTCGTAAATTCACATCGCTGCCAGTATGAATAGTTATGATACAAAATGTTTGCAGGTGACTATTTTGCATTTTCATGCTGTTAATTCATCATGGCCCTGATTTTTAAAAGTTTTAAGGGTAATAAAGCTGGCCTGTGAGTTGGCCTGCCCAGCAACTAAGTCAGAATGATCTCAATCAGCCATTGTCTGTATCTACACACCAACTTAAAAGGTTTTTCTGTAGTGGGTGAAGTAGTCCCCTGCTGTAAGGGTTTGGTGAAAACAAAGGTCATTGCGAGTTCGTATGGCACAGTGTTGCTTAAATCAACTGGCCTGGACCCATGGGGAAAAAAAGGAAAAAAAGTAGTCCTGAGAAAAAGCAGCCAAAAGGCCCCGATACACCAAGTTGACTTCAGAGAACTAGCGGCAACGAAAGCCGACTGTTGCATCACCTAATGTCACCTGTGGCTTGGCCAAAAAGTTGCACTGCAATACACCACAAAGACTAAAGCCAACGGCCAATGAGTATGTACATTCTACTCCTGCATGAAAGAAAAATAACTCTCAGCACAGGCACACAGCGGTAGTCTGTATTTGTCATTCAAAAAGGGAAACCAGAAGACCATCTTGACACTAGTTAGCGCAGAAATGCTATTATCCAGTGTTGAAAGAACAGAGCATATTTATTGTACGACATTGAACAATAATACAAACCATCACGAAATGTTTCTGCTAAAGAGCTCAATGGCTAAATTAAAATAATCTTACCATGTTTTTGTTTGGTTTTCTCACTTCCTCTTCACTTTGGCTGATTGTTTACTTTCCTCACTTCAGTTTCTGTTCTCATAGACTGAGGTGAACTTACAATCAGAGTGATTTGACTCAAACATGCTAAATTGGCCAAAAAGAAATTTTTAAAAAGCTGACAGGGGCTGATGAGAGGCAATGCTGCCGGACACACCGCACTGATTAAGGTGACAGACACTCACCGACGGCTTGGTGTGTCAGGGCCTTTAACCCCGTCTCAGCAGACAGGCCTGGGCTGTAATGAGTCAACTGGTAGACTGGCTATAAAGAGTGACAGCAACATGTGGTTACACACTGAACAAAAGTTCTGATAACACACAGAGATACAGTATCTGAGTTAAATACCCAAATGATGTACTTCCTTGTGACAGATTTTTTTTCCTCTCTTATTCCAATGTGAATGAAACCCTTCAACAGACCTATTAGCCCAGCAGCAGTCCTTTATTCCTCCTCTCACTTTCAGCTTTCACTCAGTCCTCAGTCCATGTTATCTTGAAAACCTCTCTGCAGTTGTTGCTCTAGAAAATGTTTTAACTTAGCAGTAAAAAGGAACCCAGAAGTCTCTGGTGCCTGATGTTTACACTTCATGAATTTCACATAAACTTAATTTACTTGTCAGTTTGCCCATGGTAACTAGTATTTGTTTTTATCTTCCCCCTATACAGACAGTGTGGCTCTGAAAATACATGTTGTAGGCAGGTCATATTGCAGGTTTGCCTGCAGTGCATTTAAACCTGGACATTTAGGGCATGTGTCTTCTCTCCCATAAACAGATCTAACTTGCAAATTTGGGATAGTATTGAAGAAAATGCCTATATTATAAGCTCAAATAAATGATTGAGTTATCCTTTGTTGTGAGAATACGCCACTATAAAGACGTGCTTCTACATTTTCAGCAGTTTCAATAAATGTTGAACTTTGAGGCGCAGTAGTAATTCTTTGTTTCCAAATGAGCAGAACTAAAAACACACAAGAGCACACACGCTCACATAACACATAACACCTACACATTAAGCCCACATTATAACAGTGAGTGCTTTGTTATCGACATGAGACTTGATTCAAGCAGTAAATCCAAGTAATTCAGCACAAAACCAGTGCAACACATTTAATTGCTGTATGGTATGGTGTCACTATAAGAAACCAGAACAATTTCTGTTATTTAAATAAAGCCCCCTCAAAGATGAAAATATCACAGCAGCTACGGAGATAGAAACAAGGACGTGAAAAGCAATAAAGTTCTTGACATAACAGCACTTTATGGCGTTAAACTTTGACGCTTGAAATAAATACAGACCAAGCAACTCTGAGAAAAATCAATTTTAAACAAATTAGCCTTAGATTCAGTCCATTCTGGTAAAAGTACAGCTGGAGCTGCCAACTCTTTAAACTTTTTAGATCTCTGACATACTTTAAATTCTCTGTATTTAGCACCTCAGCAGTGGAAGAGAAGATAGAGTGTTAACACTGCTGCAGTAGTGGAAGAAGTATTCAGATGCTTCACTTAAAGGAACACTTTACCCACACATTTACCATTTCTATATAAATAATTAACGTGTTATGTTGAATTCACGAAGAAAACTTTTTTTCTCGCATGCCTTCATGGTGAAGAAATAATCCAAAAACTGGGAAAATTCTTAACGAATTGAAGTCATAGGGGGCCACGTTTAACAACAGCAAAACTATATCAAAACATGAAACTTGCACACAACTTGTGCAGTGCAATCAAAGTCTGATTTATCCAGTCATATGCTCAGTACTTCCCAAACAGACAGCTCTTACTGATGGGAAGCTGAACTAAAAGTACAAAATCTATGCACTCTTTAAAGTCAGACTACGTTGAAAAGTAGTACAGTAGTTTGTTTGTCATACTGTGTGATTTTGCTGAATCTGTACTAACCCTTTAAAACACCAACGTTTCAGAAAAAAATGCCACACACATATTTTGTTGTTGCTGAGGTGAGTTAATGATTGACATATTTTAATTATAAATGATTAAAATTACTTACTGAAGTTGCTGATTTACATGTGTGGAGAGTTTTGTCTGATATAATACATAAAAAGTGGAACACGGTGCATTATGTTTACAATTAACTCGATTATTTAATATGTACATTTTCATGCATTTTTAAATTGTGATATATGTCATTAATGGAAGGACCCCCACCCCAACTTATACATTAACATGTAAGCAGTATTTTGATTTTTTAACTGATTGGGATGAAGTTGACTCCATACATGTATCTATTGCTGTGTAGTTTAACCTAATAAATCAGAATTTAGAAGCAGATATGTGTTGTGTGTAAAATCTTAACCTGCAAAGTAACTAGTAACTGTAGCTTTAGAATACATGTAGTGGAGTATAAAGAACAATACAGAGTAATACAATAGTAGTATGTGCCTCTAAAATGTAGAGGAGTAGAAGTGTAATGCAGCATAAAATAGACATACTGAAATGAAGTACCAGTGCCTCAAATGAGTAGTGTTGTGCATAAAGGTGTTATAAAAACATGGTGAATGGCGAACTGAATACATCAGATTGCAATTTATGAATCTAAACATAAGCGCTGTTCACTATATTAACAGTCAATAACACTGGCATGACTATCAATTGCTAATGGCAATTCATCACAGCTATCTGTATATATTTGAAGGACTTTTATGAACAAATCTGTAAATTGCAAATTCCCCCAAAAAATCTGAATATCTCGTATTCCTATACAACCAAGGGAAAAAACAAGTCAGCGGGTCAGCCACATTGGCAACAAATTTGACAAACACATCAAGTCGAAGCATCTGACCAGTCTTGGGAAAAAGCTGCGAGTGAATGATCGTCACAAGATTTGACTTTGTTAAAAAACAAACAAACAAACATAAGACATATCTGTAAAGTACTTCATTTTTGGGGGACTGTGAACATGGGGTTGGGGTTAGGCTAACCTAAACTCTTGGGTAACTCTATCCCTATGAGTTAGCCCTAACCCCATTCAAAATTAGTTCATTAAGCTCGAGTTGACTCTTGTGAAGAGTGAAAATGCAAAACATTGCTTGTGTAAAGGTACTTAGTTACTTTCCAGCACTGTATAGTTGCAACAGCGGTCCTGAAAAGTACATTTAAGGGCTTATTTGCATTAAATTTATCACAAGTTGTTGGTGTAAACTGAAAAACCTGAGAGAAAAGTGAATCTTACGGGAAGTTACAATTTGCAGAATCTTGCTAAGTCCTAAATAGTAAATTCTAACTCTACGTGATAGTTTTATTGTATAATTATATTATTATATTCTATAATTTCATATTATTTCACACTAAAAAAGACTGACATGTCTAACACATTGGTAATAACAGGGATGACAAGGTTTCACACGCCATAAAAACAGTACACTGTCTATGGAGCCGCTACAATGACCAAATCAATTAGTCTCCAATCAGCTGAATGTGCTAAAGAGTCTTGTTTTATTTTGTACAAACAATAGAGGAGACAAGGCTACGCAGGAAAAGAAAAGCAATCCTTTTGCTCCAGTGGCCCATGGCAGATAGATGATTCCTCCAGGTAGATTTTTTAGTTCAGCTGAGCTGCATTGATTTGGCAGCATCGGGTGGATGTCACACATGCACTGAACAATGCTCAATGACTTTGCTATCCTATTCCCATTTAAATTGCCTCTACATTTCCTTTCTGACACCTGTTTAAATCAATGCCTTCCTCTGCAGGTCATGGGCTGAATGTACTAAGGCGCACACCAGCCGCCTCTCAAATCCACTAAAATCAACACAATAATTGAAATATTTTCAAGCTGATTACACCGAAGCCCGGGGCTTGGCTGGTTGCTAAGAGTATGCTCCCTAGTTGCTAGGGGGAGTAAATCATCCTGCATTATTTGATTTTTGTTACTGATATGAAACTGCTAGTCCCTCGATTAAATGTCTCGCAGTCAAACACCTAGGGGATGGACAGGAGAGAAAAAATAAAATAGTCGCTGCGAACCTGTAAAATAGCATCTCTAACTTCTCTTTTCCATGGGGCTTCAGCACAAATCTATCTGCTTGTTTATGTTTGTTCCTGCTGAAATAAACAAAGCTCCGGTTCTGCTCTCATTGAGGAAAAACAGAAAAGACAGCGAAATATCCAGAAATCCCATATCACACTTTGGTAAGATCATGAGTAATCTGTCTGTCCCTCTTATCAAAACAGATTGCGTAGTCGAAACCATGATTTTTTTAGTAGCAATCTCAGTTCGATTTGGGCGGTAACAGTCTTGTAAATAATAGTCAGTCGAATACAACAAGGGAAACATTGACTGAATAATATACTGTCATAGAAGATTCAAAGATATATCACCTTGACGTGCACAGGGGCTCCTACATATGTCACAATTAATAGAAGATCTTTTTTTTCTCTTTGCAGCAGACATCTTAGTCAATATAGTCAGCGTGGTATTACATTTAGCAGCTGTAAGTATGAGTCAGGAACATGCAGTTTCCTCCCTGTTGTTTATAAAAAGCCCTAATACATTTATTGCCTTCCTTCAGCATGCAAAAGAAGGAGCCACAGTCTACTACACCACACTGTGGATCTGATGCTCGCTGATTACAACTGGACCTTCACTCTCATTCCATTTAATATTAATACTGCATTGAGGAGGATTTTCTCCAAAGACTTGTCAGACATTGAGGGCTGCTCCAGCCGGCCTTGTCAAATGAGATCAGTGCTCACCATAATGGTGAGGTCAAGTGGAGGGGCAGCCTCTCAACTCCATAACAGCCTGACAGCAAGCATTATATTATGCTCGGTAAGTATAGTGCACAGAGACGTGCGCAGTTACAAACTACAGATGCACTTGACACACAGCCAAGGTGTGCCATATCATTAAAAAAAAGTGTCAACGTAATCCTCCAAATGGGTGTCAGCTGAATTAGTTAATCTACTTATGCAACATTAGATTCTATCTATCAAAGGAATAAACTCCCGTGAAGAGAATACAAGCCATTTAACAATATTCCTTGACCTCCGCTATGAGCTGGCCTCTGGTTTTGTCGTTCTGCAGCCAATAGGAAAAAGCCGCCTGACAGCTCCACTAAAGGGGGGGTGAGTGGTGATCATGGCCCGGGTGCTAAATAAACGCCTAACCACGGACCGGAGTCCCTTCATTAGCCGGCAGTCAGGTCTGGCTCCTGGTAGTTGGATCGATAAAGCAGCCCGCTCTTTTTTTTATTTACCAACTACCACATTTCTTGTTGCTGAGTTGTCTTTAAACTGTGTCGCTGTTTAACTGCTTTATTCAGCCTCTGTATGCGACCATCTGGTCCCCTGTCCTGTAAGTCTCTTCTAAAGCCCAGGCCTGACAAGCAAGAGATATGTCAATGCAGTCCTCAGCACAAAGCAACATCTGCCATGCCTGACGCCCACTATTGTATGGCCATTTAATCTGTCCCCCTCCTCCCCTTAACGGCACACAACAGTTCCTGGTATTATGTTTTGCCACTCAATTAGCATTATCATCCCGCTGAAATAGAAGCCAATTTACCTTTAATGACGTGATTGTTA
This sequence comes from Epinephelus cyanopodus, assembly GCA_026686955.1. Classification (NCBI taxonomy): domain Eukaryota; kingdom Metazoa; phylum Chordata; class Actinopteri; order Perciformes; family Serranidae; genus Epinephelus; species Epinephelus cyanopodus. The sequence continues at coordinate 23,656,118 of CM048929.1, forward strand.
GATGAGTGACAGCAGTCGGTGCTGCCACTATCGCTAGATAAACGGAGGCCTGCCCCTGTTTTCCTGACTGGTCGTGCCGAGGGCTGGGAAGTCAGAGCCAGCCAATCACGATGGCCTGACTTCACCCCTTCACCACCAACATTGTTTCCTCCGGTTCATAGAGGCAGTGTGCTGGAAAATTGAGTCCAGATTCATTAGGTTTTCAGTGTGCCGCTCGAGTCAGTTAAATTGATACATTTCCTAACAAAATTGAAGTGCTTTTGTGGTGCCTGCGGATGGCTGGTGACCCCACTCGGCCCACTGAGCAGCCGAAGCAAGCTGATGGATCCATTAGACCGCTTAGACTGCTTATTCCTCTCTCTCCATCTCTGACTGACACTGTAAATCTGAACCAATTTCAGACTCTAATCACCATTACAAACCCCTTCCACTGTCCATTTGTTACTCTGCAATTCGAATACACTACCTAGATTGGTTCAGAAATACCAGTTTAGAGGGGCCCTCCTGCTTTCCCATGGTTAAATGGCTCATGACTGGTCCCTTTTCTCAGCTGAAGCAGAAAAGCAGTGGCTACTGGAGGAGCAGGAGGCGGAGGAGGTTGGGGGGGGGGGGGGGGGGGGGGGGGGGGGGTAACATACAGTGAAACAAAGGGCCTTGAACAATTCCCAAAAGATAAACTGGAATTAAGAAGAATGATAGATAAATGAATAAATACGAGGAAAAAATAGGAAGTGTGAAATTCAGTGAGATGACAGACAGGCCTCAAGGCCACACTGCCGGCTGTGGTAGAAGGGTGTCCCTTGAATAACAATCACTGTTACACCTCCAAAACATTTCCTCATCCACTAGCCATTTCTACCAAAGCTTTTATCTGCTCAGTCAACCGCACAGCACTAGCGAAGCGGCTGGAGGATATTATTTCCCTGTTGGCCCCAGTCATATAACTCTGCTTAATATGCGCTCTATAATTTAAGAAACTCGAATTATAACCCGAATACGCCTTGCTTTATATTATCTATCTAACCTTCAACTTTGTTCAACTTTGAATTAGTGACTCTGAACATTTTCACATAACAGGTAAAAAATGCTCAAAAAAAAAGTCTGAAAGTAAAGCCTCACATGCATTATTTATGCCCTTAAATCATGGCAGTTCAATTGAAGGGCTTATATTGAAAACCGGTGAGCTCACCCGTCAGTCTCCACATCTAATTAACTGCTGCACCTCATATCCTCTAAGTGCAGTGGAAACACATTTTAATTGATATTGAGATGTTTATGCCCTTAGAAAGTAATTAAGATTTTCAATTAATCCTGTCTTATTTCTGGACATCTTGGTTCTGTGTCCTTGAGCGTCCAGCGATTAATTCCCCAAACCTCCTCCAAATGAGGGAACTTCAATTACTTTGCACTGAATCACAACCCTGTGAGTGACCTCATCCAAGGCTGCATCATCATTTAAATTAAAGGCAATACAAACCCAATTAAATCATATAAAGCTGGTGAAATCACCAGTAGCTGAAAGGCTGTTTGGTATATCCCACGTAGGTGCGAGTGAACCGGGGAATCTCCTTTACTGTATGTCTCCTGAGGGGGAGAAAACAGGCTATTATAAAACCCATCTGCTTTTAGGTTATCAATATTTCTATACAATCAATTAAAACAGCCTTTTTACAGAAAGTTGTGCTCCCTTTGGGATCATAAAAGCAGTATATACCGTTTACGCTGACCTCTTCCCACTCCCCCGCGTCTCCATTTGCTTGTTTACTACAAACATGCACCACACTCCACTACAAAAGTGTTTGCTCACCAGTAGGAAAAAGGAGACACAGACTTTATCAATCAACTCCCGAAAAAAACGTTTGTTTCCTCTTCCCAAGATACACCCTAACTGATAAGAGTAAAAGGTAAGGCCTGATATGAAAACATAATCCATCTTCTACAGTATTTTTATACCTTTGGAATTACATCTCCCCAAACCTCAAATGTGTACATACAATATGACAACACTCTGACTGTCCAAACCTCTATTGTCATGCCAAGAATAAATAATAATTTCTCCTTGCTGCCCTTGCAGTGCTGTTTTGCTCACACATAGAATCACCTGCCCATCTAGGCAACAAAAAGCCTGCTTGGGGATTATGGTGACATAATCTTAGCAGTGGCCTGTGAGTCGGGGGCTGAATGGGTTTGAACCCTCTATGCCACGCTGAGATAACATTTGTCACCGGGGTTCCTAGGCGCCCTATTCATAGATTAGTGGACTGTCGCCTTTTCAGAATGTGAAATGGCTTTGGCACTGCTGCATGTTTATTTTCAAAAACCTGTGCCTCCAAGGATGAGGAGAGCATCTTGTCCTTTTCTTGAGAGCTCCACCGCTTGGCCTCGTACGAGCACTGAGAAATCAGCGGCCTCTGTTGTCTATGTGAATCCGTGAGGACAGTGAACACTGAGGGATACTGTTACATCGTCTTGTTGCTCAGTGGGCCTCTTGAGATAATACATGATATGCTTGATAGGCAAAGTGTTATCTTTTATACGTTTTTAAGTAAAACAAGCCTGATTTCTCTTTGCCTCTTGTTGTTCTTTAAAGAAGCTCTACACAAGTGTAAGAGCATTAATTTTGCAGCAAACAACTAAGATATAGTGGAGTAATGGTGTGTCTAGCAGAGAATGAAGTCATGCTCCGTCTGTGTGTGTTGTAATCCAAACTTCTGTTGTTGTAGACGGTCCAGCGGCGTGTGCATGGTGATGCATATCCCTTTATGTGTATCCTCACTCGCTTACTAATTGCTGCCGCTCTGCACTTTACTCATACAGCAGCCACTACTGATAACACTGTCCTGACCAATGGCATGGTCTCAAATTCCTGGCACCAACTCCTCCACCCTACCCCACCAGGGTTAACACTATTAGCTCTGTCAGCACTGTTGTCATTGTTAGCACTGTTCACACTGGACAGACAACGTGAGTCAGATCCTGAATCTCCAGCTCATTATCACGCCCCGCTCGTCAAATACCATTGCTTTGTCCGTGATGTCAGCGCCAGACACTTTTGGTGGCGACATGATACACGCGGGACGTGTCAGTTTTAGAGGCAGTAGGCAACAACTCAACGTGTCAAATACTGCCTCTGTCTCAGTGGACGTCTGTGTCAGACAAGGATGCAAGTGCATGTGGCCTCTCTGGAGGGGTGGTCAAACAAACTCAGGACTTTCACACAGGTGCCCACTGTTCAGTTGCCATATGAATTTTAAACTAAACCATGTTTGCATGTAACAAAAAATTGGTGAATTGTTGATTTAACACTGTGGTTTGCGTATGGATTAAAAAACAGAGATATAAAGTGTTAATTGGTGCACTGGTAGGTGATTTTGTGGCTTCTGGACAGAGCCAGGCTAGCTGTTACCTCCTGTTTCTAGCCTTTATGCTAAGCTAAGCTAACTGGTGCAGGCTGTAGGCTTATGATTGACAGACAGACTTTAGAGCAGTATTTATTTGACTCTCCACGAGAAAGCCAACAAGCATATTTCCTAAAAACTATTTCTTTAGGCGATGAACTTTACATTTTCTAGCCATCAAACCAGCACAAAGCTAGTGTGAGCCGTGAGTGATTGGTTACTTATTTATTGAAATTCATTCAGAACAGAAGATTTGGGGATGTTCACCGCTGCAACGTCTCTGCTGTCCCTCTCCGAACATCCATTGTATTATTTGAGCACGCTTCAAGGGGTCTTTAATCAGCCCGAGCGGTCCCCACAGTTAGCATTTAAAGCGAATCTTTGCATCACAAAAGGGTGGGATGTGTAAATGAGATGTGACATTTTATTTGTGCGGGGCTATGCAGCAAATAAATAAATATCAGGCCATGACAGACAGAGACTGCTGGGAAAATCTTCTCTACATTGCACTCACTGGTTAACTGTCACACCATTAAATTGACTTTCACGTTGACATGTTGCCTTCCGATTGGTTAGCAGATGTAAAAAGAGGGAACACTTGCCAAACAGTTTCCAAGAGCATGAAATTGATATTGTGAATCATATGTGACAGTGACTCTTCTGCCCTATAATTGATCTACATTAAGGCTACAAGGCTTCAGCCTGTGATTGGAAAGCGGGGCACATCATGAGGCTCTGTGTATCCCCGGCTGGCAGCCAGAGGAGTTTATTCTTGCACTGGAAAGATTACATCTTCAATTTTACCTGGGGTGTATAGACCTCAGTGGGCCAGCAGATATCTCTCTATAAGTGGGACCTTACTTATTGCTCTTTCAAGTGGTAGATCTATCCATTCACTCTAATTAAATTGAGGTTTTTAATCTGGTTCTTCTAATCCAGAGTCAAGTGTGTTGGGACTTGGATGATGTGATTTGAAAGGGAATACTCTTGAATCGCTGAAACACTGTTATCTCCACTCCACTATTGAAATAAATTTGAAAATGAGGTTTGTGCACTTAAGCACCACACACTCAGATGACCTGAGCCGGGTGCTTTGATGTACAATGTGTTCCAAGTAAAGCAGGAGGATATAATGGAAAGCAAAAGCCTCCAATCGGCACCTGCCATCTTTTTTAACTGAAATGAAATTACAGGAGAAGGGGCTAAAACCAGAACTCGGCAGGGCTCAAAAATAGCATTGCTTTTTTTTTTTATTATTATTATTATTTTTATTATTTAGCCTATTTATTTTTTGGCCAAACAAACATGGCATTATCATGTTGCGAAAAAACCTTATCATGTGTGCCAGATTGGTGAAAATGCTAAATCAAAAGTCATTGCCAACCAGGGAATTTTAGTGCCAAATCCTTCTTGGAGAATGTTGAGAAAATAAATAAATAGATATTTGAGTTGGATCTGTAAGTTGAAGATGACCTCTCCTGGCAATCCTAGGGTCCATCTGGCTAAAGGTAAGCCCTTCATCTCAAAAGCAGTAAAGCATCCATCGCTGCACTATATAACCTCTCTGCTGGGGGAATTCATGCAGTTTGGTCTTTAAGATCCAGATCAGGACGAGGCTTGATAAAGCTTGTTCTAGCTGGGTATCCAGAGATAGGGGTCTTACCTATGAGTCATTTTCAGCATGATCACCCTTATCTGTGTTGAGCTGGGCTCCCCTGGCTACTCGGAGGCCTCCGTTTAACCCTGGCCCTCACATGGCTTCACCACCAAACACAAAACCCACTCGCAGCCAAAGATGCTTGTTTGTCAGGGATTAAAGGTATTTTCCCTGCCTCTGTCGCAGCATCCTTATTTGGCAACAGCAGCCCTCTAATTCAGGTCATGGTGCCACCGCTCTCATCAACAAACTGTAGGCCACTTTCCAAGTTACACTGGCTCGCATAAACCTGTGCAAATCACGCTGGACAAATATCAGAGCAGCCAACTGCCCCGGTGAGAAAAATAAATGATAGAAATTAAAAAATAAAAGTTTAATGGGAGATATTCGGTTTTGATGTGCGTTAAAATCATGAGAAAATGAAAGAATCTGGGTTGGGATCGCAGCTATGGGAGAAATGTTGCAGGGATATGACTGAAAAGAATGGGACAATGAATATATTTTAGGCAATTACCTCAGAGAGCAGAGTTCCATAATTTATGTCTGCCAAGATAAAAGTAATCCACAACACAGAAACTAAAGAGCTGATCTCATAATGGATATTTTAATCAAGTCCCTCAAAAAGAAAGAAGAGCCTATTAAATTCCAATTTTAATTTATGAATAAAGAAATGATTTTGCACCTCGGCGAAATTACCAAAGGCATGCTGCAAGATGTTGTGCAAGATTAAACATTGAACTTAAAAAATACTCAAATTACTTTTGAAATGCAGCCCATGTTTCTTTGTGTATTTATTTTAAAAAAAAAATGTGGTCACCCATCATCTGCTGTTACAGTTATGCAAGAGAGGAATGAAATATGAAGTGAAACACGCTTTTCAAAAAGGCAATATTTCATGGAGGGACTCAGTGCAGCCTGCTATAGGTTGAAGTGTTGTCTCTAACAATATATCCAGTATATTTACATTTCTCCCTCATGGGAACATGCATGCATGTAGGGCTACCATCCCCAAAAGGAATATCACAGTAAACTAATCATGAAGCTCTGACACCAGCATCTCTCACGTCTGTGTATCCCAAAGTGGAATACTCTCCTCTAATTGCCAACGTTAGCTGCACCGTGCACATCCACTGAGACATGTCTTCACCACTTTATCTACATTTATGATTTTTTTTTTTTTTTTTTTTTTTTTTTAAAAGGAATCATTTACATCTCTTTTTTTGGGGCAAACTCGACAGGGGATCTCATCGAGGCCTTGATTTGGATAACAGACAAATGCCAATACTGTAACCCCGATTCCATCTATTTAGGCTCACATACATTACCGCTAAAATAGCCTAAATGGATGTCTAAACGGCAGCTCGTAAACAAACAGCAGCGGGGTGGGAATGGTCTTTGCTATCGAGCAAAGCATGACACTCTGGGGGGTTGCGGATGGGATCTCTCCATAGTGACGAGATGTGATCAGAGACGTCCCTGCTGAAATCTTTCCAGGTTACACAATACCCACAGCAAAGGAGACTGAATTTAAAAGAAAAAAAACGTGTGGCTGTTGACCTTAGATGCATATATACCCTACAAAAACAAAAAAAAAAAGCAATTCTGGCAAAGATGTAGCAAAGGCAAGACCTTGGAGAAAAAGAGGAAGAGAAATGGAGAGAAGAAGAGGGAGGGATATGCTGGTGTGTATTTGTCCATGATGTAAGGCCAAGAGGGAGAAATAAATGGGGAGACGGGGATAAAAAGAAGGGAAATGACAGAAGAAGGGAAGGAAGTATTGGGGTCACACTGATGGGCACTGAATTGTGTTGTGAATTGAATGAACTCATCTTTAAAAGACTACTGTGTATTTTCCCTTTTATTGAGAGAATAGTCATATTAACATCCTGTTCTCTTTGCGAGGCAAAGCCATATCCGATGATGATTGGGTTTGGGAAATGCTCTGATGGAAAAATAGAGCCCATTGCATCCACATCACCATCTCACACCACATTGGCATATGCGGCTCACTGCTTCCCACTTTTGGCCAAAATTGAAGAGCTTGCACAGAGGAAAATAAATAGATGGTTGAATAGCAATGGCCTCTGCCACTGAACCTTTTATCAGTGGGAATCTAACAGCCGTGCCGTTTCAGAATTTCAGTTTAGCTTCCGATTACGGTATGTCCCGGCATTTTATTCCCTACATCTCTATGCTTCATAGCCTTCAAACACTTCTCGGTAACTGCCTATTATCCAACAGTTCCACTCCACTGACCCTGCCAATAAAACTTTTCATATCCTTATAAATGAACTCAATTGCCGCGTTCTAAACATTTACACTGCACTAACAGATCATCTCCACACCTTGGAATTGACTAAATTCCCTTTTCCTTATGAATATATAGGAGGAGATTAGAGATATGATAGCTTTTCAGATTGCTGCACCCAGTGAAATTAGTTTAGTGAGCATTTACAGACTAAATTGGAACCATTAAATAGCGGATTGAATTGATGGCACATTCATTGTCTCTCCATCGGTATCACTGTAAAATCAATTAGCCGTCACTTTTCCATTCTCAATAAAGTATGATTGTCAGCTACGGATGAATAAAGAAGACCCTGACAGCTACTCAGACCAGAACACCATGTGAAAACAAATCTGTGTGTAGGGGCTGGCAGGGGCTGCCAAATGTGATCTGTAATTGTGCAAAAAGGCGCAATTGTCTTCATCAAAAGGCCACTATGCATAGGATGGGCCATTAGTTTAAAAATTTACTACATCAAAGTGATATCAAAGGCGGGGGAAGCTGCAACAATTGTTTCAGTGCGACGATAAGTAAAGAATGCTTATTGAATTTTTATTATTCATGCAGGAATGGTCATTATTCTTTTTACTGTCAGATAATTTTGAAGGTCATGTATAAAGAGTCTTTTTTAAATGTCAGATAGCCTTGCTATACTGACAGACCAATGAATAAGAAATGTTTTAAAAAGTTTCCAAGTCATTAGAACTTGTAAGAATGAACACGGCACCGCTGTGAATATCATAATTTTCAAATAGCACTCTTGGAAACTGAGACAAAATCTTATATTTACTCTTCAGTTAGGATGGAAAATATATTTTAAAAGATCAGTCTTGACTATTAAAACTTGTAATGGGCCAGATCTGACACAGCTGACGTCTCACGAAGTTGACAAAAAGTTATACATTTCTCCACTTCATAGCAGTCATAGTGAGTAGCCATTTTATTTTTCAAAGCTGCGAAGAGTTCTCTTAAAGCTAATTAAAATACTCATTTTTAAACCATAATTCTTATTTAGTTTTAATTTAGAAGAGCTACAGTGCTGACATGTTATGGTTGAGACACACCTATGATAGCAATATTATTTAATGAATTTATCAAAAATAGAAAGCTCTAAAGTACTTGAGCAGCACTCCTGTATTTTTGGAAACCAGGAGGTGAGACAGGATACAGCTAACGCTGTTTATACCTGATTAAATTATGTTTTTGTAGAAATCTGACAGAGTTGACAAAAATCTGGTGCACATCTTTAAAGGGCCAACATTTTCAAAAAATAAAAATAAAATTGAAACAAAGATCATTATATCAGTACATTTTTACAGCAATATTATCAGTATGCTAGTTTTAAATTTTAACACTTTTTTTGGTTGTTTGAAGTGAATTCTTGTCTCAGACATGGCTGTTTTTTGGTATAGGGCATTTGTAGAAGTTAAAAAAGTGAAAGCAGATTAAAGTATTTTTTAAATCATGTTTATTTTATGAATATATAACCTTTAAAAATAATGTTTCACCCTAGAAATAGAAATAGTGTGTTAATAAGTTATAATTTTTAGGGTTTTTTTTAGGACATGATTTGTTTAAATTCTCAAGAATGGGTGACAGGAAATGATGTCAGCTTATAGGGGACACATCCCACTCAATATTTAGAACAGGTGCATATGGCCACCCAATAAATATATAAATGTAGCAGAGGACTTATATCTAGACAATATTAAAGACATTTACACTGTAAATTGATGCAGGAAAGGCACAAATTGTTGCATGAAACACCAGAATGCTGGAAATCCAGTGTTGAATGCTCAACCTTTTCTGGTGGAGGACCACCAAACCATTTCAAAATGGAAACCCACTGTTTCATAGTGTCCCCCCAGTGAAACGAAACCTACGCCCCTGAAAAACATCATATAATCATCATAACACATGCTTTATGCGGTCATAGTGTATGCCTGTTACATTGGAAAACATTACCCCACAGATGCACATAGAATATTGTACCATGCTTGTTTCCCATCACGTGATATCCCACTTCATGTTTTCTTTATCAATCAATGGAATATCATTTGTTTAACCAAACACTCAGCTGTTCAGTTTTGGTTGCAAATCAAACAGCATTATGTCTGTCAATTTGCCAGAGGCACTGCTAAGTGTCCTCTGAGATCAGGACTTTCATCTAATTTTTCCTTCTAATGAAATCAAACAGGGTCTCCCAATATCCCTCATCACAATGCTCTGTGCAATATCTGCACTGAGAGCTCCAACAGCTGAAGTCCCCCCTCTTTATTTGCTCTGTATAGAGTAACATATGAACATGCATATGAAAATTACCAGAGGCAGCAGCATCACATATGCTATTATGCCATTGGATGGCACAATGAAACAATGCCAGTTTTTCATTAAGCCATTTTGTTGAATTGATAGAACAGCTGAAGCTTTTTTTTTTTCTCTGGATATGGCAACAACAGATTAAAACAATGTGGCCAACAGCCCGATGGACTGTGAGCACTGTAACTTTTAAGGCCTGCCAACAATTGCTAGTCAGGGCTCCAAATCACTGATGCTAATACGGTGTATCAGCAATATTGTGATTTTAAGATTTAATCCAAAATTACCATTCCGCTTGAATCTTTTGCACAGAATTTACAAGTTTCAACAAATGCTGAATCAAATTTAAAAAGTGGGGTTGGAAAATGTCTTCAGCCTAAAACCTTGATCCAAGAAAGATGTTTGATCAAAATGTTCATTCCCGCATTTTCCTCCAAATAAACAGAGGAAAAATGTGTTTCACCAAAACCAATGAAAATTCAAACGTTTTCCTTCCCAATAATTACAAAATAAGTCTCTTCAGTGTCCTGAAGGAAATGGTTATATACCGCTAAAATGCGAGCCATGCTGAGTAGGTGATAAAAAACATAAGCGGTGCCATAGCGTTTACAGGTATTAAATTCACTGTCAGGACCACATAGCTGTAATTTTCTAAAAAATTAATGAATCCTCATCTCCCTGCTGCAATTACTCTGGTGTGCATTGTATTGGCAGAGGATTGGTTATCTCCACACAAAGTAAAGGGCTTTAAGATTCTCAGATGAAAGGTGAGATGGAAATGCGATCGGGTATTATTGCTTCATGTTATCAACACTTCAGCTCCCAGTATATGTACTGATACATAGTAGATGCTCATCTCAGAGGTAAATACGTTGATTTCATGAATACAAATGGTTGTTCACAATAGGCAGGGTAAGAATTCAATCTATATCAATCTGATTCAGGTCCTTAGAAGAGAATGAAGGGATCCAGCGCCAGCCTTCAGATATGAGCTCAGTGTTTGGTTTGAGCAAAGAGGGAAGGTATAATAAACCGCCAATAGCTGCTGAGCTCTCAGGTATGGTGTGAGATTGACAATGTTTAAGGAGGCAGGCCGAGCAGCGTCAGGGTCAGAGGATGTCCCAGGTAGCAGATCAACCTCAGACAAGCCGAGGAGCTCTTTAATGTTCAGGAACTAGTGGAAGGTGAGAAAAGCTTAGAGGGGGCTTTCTCATGAACCTGGCTGACCTGGGGGAGAGGCTATAGGGGAGGCCTGGGGCTTCGGTGGAAAAATAGACAGCTGATGTTTGGTAGCAGGTGGGGTGCTGCTCTGTCCACAGGTGCTGCACAGATGCCTCCGAAGCAGAGCAAGCACCAGTTATCCAGGGACACTGGGACCCGCTGGAGTCTCCTGATTCAGTCTCACCCACAGCCCTCGCATCTGCTCAGCCATTCTCTAGGAGTAATTACACATGGCACCGGGTGGGCACATGATGGATGCTGGGAAACAAGGACAGAAATCTGACATGATTTTTCCTTTAAGGTTCAATGGCAATAAATTAAGTGGGATTCTGTTTTTTTTTTTTTTTCATCATAATTTAAATGATGTTTTGTATGGAGAAGTGAGGTCAGGCCCAGCTGTTCTCTTCCAAGGAGGATTTTCAAGATGTTCGGTATTTCAAAGCCATAATGGAGAATAAATGAAATGTATGAGGAAATGCTGTCCAATTGGTGTCATAATTGCTATTTGGAGGATTCATAATTACAGAGTGCAGCCATCAGATAAAGGAGCGCAGATAAAAAGGAGTTGGGTCGGTAATGGAAATCTGTTTGGAGAGGAATAGTTTCTAATAAGTAATTTTGCCTAATAAACTATAACCGATTTAATCTCCACCTTATCAGGCCAAGATTTCACCACTTTCCTTTTTAATTGGCTATTTTGTAATCCCGATTCCCAACAGAGCGGATGGTCTGCCTCCCTCTCCTGAGAGTTAGCATGAAATCAGTTTAAAACACTGTGTCAATCTCATTCTGAAGTGGCCATCTGGCCAGTGTACAGAAGCTGGGGATGGCATGCTGAACCACGGGGTCTCTGTGAGGCAATCATCAGCAGATTTACACAATGTGTTAATGCAAATTTAATAGAGACTTCCTATCGGCCACTTTAATCTTCCATGTGTTCTCAGTGTCAGCTTGACCAAAACCTGCACTACACCAGGAAATCATCTCCAACAGGCAACACATTCAGCTGCTGCACCGCCATGTTTCTCTTTTAAAATTTACATATAATTTCCATGTATTTAATCATGAATGGAGTAGTGGTAACAGTAACAAAATTTCAAGTAAAATATGGTAGCACACTGTAAAGTGGGAATTTAGCTACTTACTAATACGACTAGAGCTTCCTATTGCAGTGACCACTATCGGTAACATAGGCAGTGCCGGATATAGCTTATTTGGAGCCCTTGGCAAGCTTCCCTGGCACCCACCCCCACCCCAGAAGTATTTTTTGTTTTAAATTATTATCAGTGATTACATTTAATATTTATTGCATGTATTACGAACAAGAATCATTTTAAAAAATCAACACTAATAATCAAGTTAGCTAACAAACAATAATGATAAAAATAAACAATATAAGAACACACTACTTGCAAATTTGGGAATTTCTTGTTTTTTCTTTCATACAGTGTGCCCCAGATGGTATGTTCTTCTTAATATTTAGAACATTCCCCTCCCCCAAAATAAAAACATGAACGTAGCAGACATTCATTTTGACAAAATTAAAGAGATTTAAACCGGAAATTGATTCAGAAATGGCAAAAATTGGTGCAAAAAATCCAACAGAATGCAGTAAATTACGTTTGACCCCAAACACCCAATTACATGTTTTCCTGATGTTGAAACAAGACCTATGCCCTTGATTGGTAATGTACTTTATTTGTTTTACTTCATTAACTACTATACATCTGACATACTCTACTATACTACTATACTTCTCATGTAATCTGATTTTTATATTACCCTTATTGTAACAGTTCCTGCTGAAAAACTGTTGCCTTTTTAAAACCAGTGATTTGATGGATTAAAGAAAGCTTAATTGATGTTGATTTCACCAGACTGCAGGAGATAAAGTGATTAATACTTAAAATGTTCTTGCTGAGGACCCCTAACCATTTCAAAATGGAAACCCACTGTTTAATAGTGTCTTTCCCGATGTTGAAACCAAACTTACGGTCTTGGAAAACATCATATAATCATCATAACACAGGCCTGCTGAAAAACTGTTGCCCCATTTCAGATTTTTAAAAGCAGTGATTTGCTGGACTAAAGAAATCTAAATTGTTGATGTAAGTGCCAACATAACTCATCCTTCAACACGGATTTTAATGCTGTAAAATGGATTTTGGCTTATGTCTGGAATCAGTTTTTATCCACATGACAAACAAACTGAAGTGAAATGTGGGTAATGGTGGTGTACTTTACTCAGTGCTGATGGTAGACTCACAATATGCACTGCCCCCAAGAGCCTTGCATAAGTGCAGACATGTACCACAGCAGTGGCTTGCAGTTTTACTGTACCACTGTTGGGCCCACAACACCAAACAGTACAACAAATATTTTGTTCTGTTAATGACTGACTACTGCAGCGACTGACATCAATGATCTTTCAAGTCAGTAAAGTCTCATTCAATTAAAAAATTTCAGCCTTTTAATGAATTGCATTTTATCGGTTGTGGTTAATAATTGCATCCAAAACCCAACGCAATAATTCCTCTGGAGTTACAAAAATATGTCTATTCCCTCTATTCATTAAAGTGTAATATATCATGCAGGGCCATAGCTAGGAATTCTGGGATCTTTGAAAGGATATTGCTCTGGGCCCCGCTTAATTAATTCATACATCCTGCTAAGATTTTTATGGTCCCTCTCCAGCTGTGGGCCCCTAATATTATCCCCACCTTTCACCCTGCTCTATTTGCATTGGCTTTTTCCCAGATACAATCTTTAATTTCAATTAGGGAAATACTGGAAAGATTTTTAATGTGTGCACAATAAAAACAAAACAATGAAAACTTAATAGAAATGCCAGAACTTCGTGTGCCTAAAAATGCTTTAATATTGCAAAAATAATAATTAAGAAAATAAAAAATAAATGAAAATAAAACGTAGCCAATGTGGACAAGTTAGCTCATCAATTTAATTTTCATTTAATTTCATCAGTACATTATGTGCCTCTGTTTTTCTGCGTTCATTAAAAAGCCATATCAGGCCACAGTGCTCTTTTAACTTTATAATCACGTTGTACTGTTATGAGACAATTTGAATGAAAAACAACATTTGGAAATGTAAAATTGTGTAACATATGGATGGAAAAATACCAGTATCAGAGATGGAAAGTCCATTCCAGCACCAGCATCATGAACTCGAACATCTCTTGGACAGGAAACAAAGAACTGCCGAGGGCGGCTCAATGAATGGGGCATAGCTTTATTGTAGCAGCGCCTTTTTTCCAAAGCTATAATATGTCGTCTGATCACCAGGAAATTATCCTGGCTGCTCTCTCGGTGACCTTTTTGCATTTTTCCACTCCATTCTCTATGGAGGGGCACATCAGTGTGACATCACAGATTACAGGGTGTGGAAAATCCTCTCTTGTTTCATGTTATTGCAGAAATTATGGATTCGGATCCTTGAAGTGTCCTATGACGTACTTTGGCAATGGCACATTTGAATGGTGGTACAGTCTGTTAAGCATGGAGTGTCTGCAAACAAAGACAGTGCTGGAGGAATCTGGATCAATTCAATTTCTTGTTTTTCTGATTTTTCCTTCGGATACAGTGGCTGTTTTCTGCCCTTTACTTTAATTTGACTTACTTACTGTACATGAACATTGCATTGTCTCCAATGCTTAAGAAATAAAATGTGGATCAACCTCATTGCTATGGTTGTATTTACACTAACATATTACAAAATAAAAGTCAGTAAACATGGAGAGCAACTTTATGAAATATGTTTACTGAAAACTCTTCTACAACTCTACAACCTTATGCAAGTAGTTCACTGTTTTGTTTTTTGTTTTTTTATCACATAATAACCAGTTACCAGGAAACACAGATATGTTTTGCTCATTGATGCTGTCCAAATATTGCTGTGTATCAGTCTTGTTTGAGTCTTGTACAAGCAACGATCTTTTGCTTGGCATATCTTTCACATAGAGGACTTCTAAATGTAAAATACCCCTTTTCTTTGACAATGTGTGGTGTAAAATATGACATTTTTTGCAGCTTCAAGTACATTCACAATCGTCAAGTGTCCATACGAATACTGAAACACATTGTGCTTGATCTATACATTTCTCCTCTTCATAAAATATCCCTTCTTATACACGTTCAGTGTGAGTAATGGAGGACAAGTTTTGTGCAATAATGCATCCCAATGTTCAGCCAAGATATCTTCAAATTTTTCATTATAAGCTTTGTGTAGTTAATTTGCACAGATAGTGAAAATATGATCAACAGCAGAATTGTTTGTCGCCTTTGTGGAAGCTCTTAAATATGAGAGATATCACAGAAACTTCTACTTTTTTGCCTTATAGCCAAGGAGTTAACATCAGGGGGTCTGACACTTTTTACCCAAATATTATTTGTTTCATAACACTTGCAAAAACAGTCACAAATGACAGTGATAAAGCCCACGTAATACTCATATAACATTCTATTTTTCAACTTGTTAATACATTTGGAAGAGGGACAACAAAGTGTTTGACACTGATCGTACCTACCCACAGCAGACAAGCAACGGCCTCTGCAACACCACCCACATGCAGAACTACATTAAAGATAATAATGGCAGTTTGTTAATACTATTTATAATTATGATTCCATTTGATAATGATTATTTTGGCCAGTGGTGCATAGATTTGTGTCACAGAATAGCACTTTTAACCATATTTAAATATTGCGGGGATGTGTCCCAAAAAGCATTAATGTGAATAGGGATGTAGCCCCATTCACATTAATGCTTTGAGTGTTGAGGCAAACAAAAGAAACTTCAGTTTACATGGCTTTTTTATCTACAGTTAATATCTGTCATGTTCATTCGATTAGTGCAAAATCATTTCTGTATTTGCTCGTTTGACTGTTTGTGTGACTTCTGAAAATGTTGAGGCTCGAGGAGTTCAAGTGGAAGATAGCAGTGTTGCTCCTTAGCGAAAGGACATTTTGTGCTTTTGTTCGGGGACAGTAAATAGACATTGTCTTGCCAAGTCCCTCTCTTTATTATTTGCTTTGCCCCTGTCAGGCCCTTTGTTGTTTCATAATACAGCTCCACAATGCCATTACACCAGTCACATATGCATCAGTAGTCTCCAGTGGGAGTATTGTTATGTAAATGCATATTAATGAACTTCCCTGTGAACAAAGTGCACTGCCACTGGTGTTGGAGATGTGGTGATGTATCAAGGCAGTGAAAGATGTGCCTCTTTTTATATATGCTGCATTATTGATCAATTAAAATAAACAACCTGAGTGGATATATTTCATATATGCATATATATTTCACTTTTGACTGAGACCGAGAGACATGTCCAAAACTTTCTAGAAACAATTTAATACACCAATCAAACTCAAATAAGACAATATTCCTCTAATCGGTTTAAATATTAAATGTACTAAATTGTTTTGTTTCGATGCACAGAACATTCTGAATTTCCTTTTGTTTATACCTTCTGGACCTCTTAGCTTTTAGGCAGTCTCAAATAGTTTGGTCATGCTAAATTCTGAAGTAATTAAAACAGTCAGACACACACAGAATGGTTTTTAACAAAATGACTTTGTCATATCTGAATAATACAGCGGACCGCGTTTGTGTGAACGGTTAAGAACAGGTAAATAAAACCTTTGATTCCATTTCAGCTTGAATGTTTCTTAACAAAAGAGACATGGCTAAAGAAAGAAAATGGATATCAAAATGGAAATTTCCCTGGCTGTTTAATTGGATGGCCACTTTTACTTAACTTATCTTTGCAGCCCAACTCCTTCACTGGAAGTGAGCATTTCCAATTAGAGGAAATAACCATTTCTTCTCGGTTCAGAAGCATGTCTTTTACTGTGGTATTTAGTTATGATGGCATGTAGCGGCGTAAACAAACACGACACTCAGCGTTGTCCTCTCTTAACCCAACTCATGTCTGTCAAATGTGCTTGTGAACACACTCTCCCAGGTTTATAAGATACATATGTCATTCAGAATCACACTTATCTGAAAAAAAATGTTCAATAACATAAAACATATACTTATTTATAGCTTGGAAAAATGACTCAGGCACAAACAGCCACCCTGGAGATCATCTCTAAGTAAGTCAATATGACATGAATCATGATGAACGACATTTTAAATGGCACACCGTTACAATCTTAACAATATTGCAAGCTGAGTTAAGAACAAATGATTTCATCCTGTATGGCCTCAGAATAATGGAAAAGGCTCCTACATTATTGCCCATTTTTTCCTGGAAGCTATAGAGACTGACATTAATCCCAACTGTCTGTAAAATTGAAGCAATAAAAACCACAAGCAGTGGCATCAAATTTCGCCATGGCAATGCTCCTCAAAAATATAGATCCGCAGACAAACAGTGATGTAGTTGATTGTTTCAGTAAAGATTCCTGGACTCTCTGCATTCCCTTTGTTGTACATGAGAGAGACATTACACCAATGGTGGAATATGACCTCATTTGCTGCAAAGAGGAAATTTAATTAACAGAGCAAACAGCGTCTGCCAATATGCCTCCGTAGAGACTGCAGAGGATAAGAAATACCTTTCACAAGAACCTGCAATACTGTCTTAAGACTGGACCAACAGTTGGACACATGGCACTAACCCTCTGTGAGGCTTTTAATGTACAATTCTAAAATGCCATTAATAGAGATTAGCGAGAATATACGCCGTACATAACCAATGCACATAAACTCATAAGGTCATGAAAGCTGCATGGATGAAGTTCGGACAACAAGAGCCAGCAGTGTCCATCTGTGCTTCGGCAGCAGAGTAATAGAAACACTAATATCACCGCCTATAATATCCGCCTTTTTTGTCTTAACTTGTAAAACTGCTCATTTGACTTCATCGCTGTTCTTCTTTGCTGCTCTTGTTTTGCCAAAATAAACTGAAAATCCTCAGAGGGGCTAAGTGTGTGTTTTTTAATCCAATAGAGTTTCATCTCGTGGCCAAACTAACTTTAACACACATTGTAATGATCGCTATATTCACACTTAACATTGTAACTGAGGGAGACACACAGAGTTCATAGAAAAACAAATATAAGAATCTCTCATGTAAAATAACCAAAAGTGTTCAAACTTTGGCAGAAAACATTGTGTTCCATCAGTTTCCAGGGCCTTGAATACATTGTTGAACAACAGCTAAATCTGAATTTTCTGATGCTGTTTAAAGCTTCTTGACATCGGTAATATAGCTCTGTATCAACTAAATTATGATCTGCTTACCACCTAGCCCTGGCCTGTCTTGTCTTGTAATACCAATTGCACCTTGAGAGGCGATAGTGCAACCCGGTCTCACTCCGAAGTCGTCTGGTACGTGGATGGTGACTTGTGGTGTCAGACACTGATGAAAGAAAATGTCCTTTAATGTCAGCACAATACACGGCCGGTCGCCATTATAGTTTAATGGCATCAGGGGAAACACGGCCGGACACAAACAAAAGGTAAGGCAGCGGAAGTCCAAGCAGGGTGGGTGGGAGTAGTGGTGAAAGGGTACCACAAATACTGACTTTCCCCTGGGAGAGTGGTCTTTGTGTCCCATAAGATTATAAAGCCAAACCCAATTCTTTTTTCCTAAACCTAACCATGTGCTTTTGTTGCTGTTCACTACGTTCATTTTGAAAGAGACTGTATGTAAACGGTAAATTTCCTGTGAAAACAGAAGTGTATTTTGACAGGAGATAATGAATGTAACAAACATAACTTTACAGGGTGTCCCAGAACGTCAACAGTCAACGCACCCAGGGTACATTTTGCGTTGTATCTGGACGTAGAAAGTCCGTGACAAAATGTCAATATGTGACGAGGTCGGAGGGAGAATGTGTTGGATAGTGAGTCACTGTGGCATCCAGTTTGCTCTCTGTCCAACATGAAAGGACAAAGAATTCAAGTCCAGTATTCTTTTTGTCGTTTTGACATACCTGAACTCTCCCAACGTTCACCAATCTTTTTATGTCATAATCTTCCTCTTCTCTAGCTGACAAACAGTCAATCAGAGATCCAAAATCCACATTACTGGTGTGGTTAAGTCAGCCAACGGATGCCAGTATACAGCAGGTTTATCATTCGTTGATGTTAAAGTCATAGAATATTAAATTGTTTTCTCAATCCAGGCGTTGGTCAGGGCCAGGTAATCTGAAGCACGAAACCCAAAATACAACATACAAAATCCACTGATTTTAGGCAAAGACTGTGAAAAAACCAAGAGACACACGAAGCACAGAGAGTGCAACTAATGACTACACAAAATGTTCTGAAAAAATATTCCAAATGGCGTCAAAAGATGGTTTGGATGTGGCTGTTTTCTTGTTTGAGATTATAAAAGCAGTGTTATTTTGACAAGCTCTCGGAGTTTCAGTAGTTGCATCGAATCTTGCGCATTCTTGCTCTGCTGTTAGTTAGTAGTTGGCTTTGAGGTGAAATGCTGCCCCTTAATTTGTTTGGAGCATGTGGCCAAGTATTTGACTGCACATTGCACCTTTAACACAAACTTCAACTGTAAATGTGACTTTAGGTCAAATGTATATGTTATAAATAAGGATTAAACCTTTAACAAACAAGATGGCCAAAGAACCCCAGATCACGAAACTGATGTTTTCTTTCTGTCTGACTAATTGGATGTGCACCTTTTGTAACATTTGCATCCAGTACATTCAAGCAGAGTGAACATATAGTCAGGTGTGTGCATACAGGATGGAGCAAGCATGTTTGATTGAATTAATGCATCACCTTTGAGCTTTGCTAACGACTATAGGCGCTGTTTTGTTCTTTCGCCGCCTTTACAATGTGCTAACATCACTCAACTTGCGTGAAAACAACACCTTCACATGGCAAGCGGCAATAGAGGTGGTGCTCTATTACCCATATAGCCCATTCATGGTTATCATTTTTATTGCTCTTTCTGCTCTGCCTGAGACTTAAAACACTTCCAGAGAGCTTCACTGAATCGCTGGTGCTCTGATGGTTGAGTGGACTGATTTGTTTGCCCTGGGAATTGTTCATGTGCTATCAAGAACGAATAAAAACACAAAGAGCCTGGGATGCTTGAACTGGAAGCACATCATCACCTGTCAGAGAACAACAGATAGCCACACTAAATGTCACTGTATCTGGATGTATATATTTTTTTTTTTTTTGCTAATTTTTAATGCAACAGCATAATTGGTTTCTGTAATATTAAATTCATAGCTAAAGTGAGCAGCATCCAAACTTCAGTAAACAATTTTAAGCCTAATTTGGTATGAGACATGACTGGCCCAGTGGCAGTGTGCAACTCCAATTATGATAAGGATTAAGCACATGCAATCAAAAGATAGAACAAGATAATGTGCAAAGATACATTTGGCAAGCAAGCAATTAATTGGAGAAGCATGACACGCTGCCTGCGAAAGATGAGGCGGAAGATGATGTTTCAACACTTCAGTATTATTATTAATGGCAATGACTACTGATTTCTGCCTGTTCCTGTGAATTGGCCGCAGTCATCACAGAAAAGACTCGTTTGTATGATTTTGAAGGGGCCAGACGGAGCTGTCAGGGAGTCCACTGCGTTTGGTGGTCGCTGTCTGTAACTGCTGTCTGTGCCTAGTGAACCCAGGAGGCTGAAAATGACCGAGTTCACAACTTGATTAATGAGTGTGCTGCCACCAGTTGTCAAAATTTGACACTGATTATGAAGCTTCAAGCTCTTTTTTTTTTTTTGAGGCAAAAAATAAAATACTATATCCTTTGATGATGAATCAATTAAGTGCAGAAAATTAATTATGACTCGGACAGCCTGGTCGTGAACACACATTTAAGGGTGCTGCCTCGATTCCAAAGCAAATAGATCAGGAGGGGGTTTTGCAGAATCGGTCGGCGTGAGCAGATCTGATCTTGACAGGCTGATGTGGCTCCTTGAGAAAATACAATGACAGATCTAGTTTTCACTTTGCAGGAGAAATGGTTTCAGAGTGGTAGTAGCGGCGATAACATATGTTGAATCTGTTTAGCTACTGACTGTCCAACTGTTAGGAGAGATGATGAGATTAATTAGGAGTGGGATGGCTACTGAGGGAGAGATGAAGCTGTCATTATACAGTAGGTGTTGAGTAATGATGACTGCCTTGTCTTTATCCTCGACGAGACCGTCTCCGCCACGCTTTTAACTCTGACCCAATTAATACCCCAGGTAAACAGGCTCTTGCCGCGGTCACAGGCTCGTTCCTCCTGAGATTACCAGTGAAATGAAGCTGTACATTTTATCTGTGCATCATGGTTGGAAAGTCAACTTGACAGAACACGGGGGCACTTGATAAACAGTCTATCTAGGGCACACACTGTATCGCAGGTCTCTCAAGGGGGGTAGACAAAACCCAAGACATTACAGAGAAACCCAAAGCAAATTATCCTGACATGGATGAAACAATAGCAAATTGGACAAATGATATAATTTGAGTCATATAGGCCCCAGCAGAGTCTGGTTGTTTCTTGCACTCTGAGGGATTTGGAAACAAGAATAGTGTTTGATGGTAAAGGTCAGAAGACAAAGGTGGCTCCCTGCATGGTTTCCATAGTAGGAAGACATGAGGTCCCTGTGAAACACCCCTGATACCAAATGTATTCATTATGTTCTTCATGTTTTGTAATGTGCCTCATATGAGAGCAATGCTGCTTTCATTATTCAGGAGTGATTCCTTTGGTCTTTGCTCAAAATACAAAGAGATTTGAGGGATTGTCGAAGGTGCCAACCAGGAGGCACGGCTGTCTCGTTTTCTACACACTATAAATCATTTTTGTATATTTCCAACACAAAGCACTGCTCCTCACCATCGCTGCAGCTTGATATCTTTACTGCTATGCAGCTTTGAAAAAACAGATGTTAAAAAAAAATCAATTTACAGTACACCTTCTGATTCTAAACACGTTACGTCTCCACTTGTCCAGCTAATTAGACTTGATTAACCATGAGGGATTGAGTGATGTAAATGTGACTTTCCACTTAAAAATCAATTATGTTTTTTTTTTGAGTCAGGGGGACAAATGTGTTAAATAAGTTCAGGAGGACAAGGGTCTCTCTGGGATTTAAAATTCCTCAACTGGCGTATCTCCTTGGTAAGGAGGTGGTAGGTTGGGGAAATCTTAGTCTAGACTGAGTGTGCACTTTTCAGCAGGAGGGAGCCACAGCGAGTCATTAATCACCCGCCACTGACACTGAAAACCTTCTGCCCCTCATAAGGGCAAAATAACCTCTAACAATGAGAGGAACTAAGTGGCCAGAGACAATGGGATATTGCGTGGTAGTTTATGTTCCCCTCATAAGCAGCCCAGCCAGCCTCAGACGATGGAGCAGCCATTCGATCCAGCTCCGTGACTGTACACAGCAGCAGGGAGGGACATTACATGGTCCTCGTCAGTGAAGCGGCCTACAGATTCAAAGTGCAGAGTGGAACGTGTGTCGTTTCTCACAATGAAACTGACCCTCAGTAGCATCATTACATGCACATTTGAGGCTGAAAAGCTAAAAACGAGCAACAACAAAACTGCTGAGTTTAATGGCATGAAGAGCATTAAAATATTGAGCTTCAGCTAAAGTCAGGAGACACCACTCAGCATTGTTAACGTGATACCAGTCTTGTTTTGATCTATTGCAGCAGGCACAGATGACATAGACAGTGGTGGGCGAAGTACTCAGATCATTTACTTAAGTAAAAGTGGTAATTCACCCATAGCTAAGCCCCGCCCCTTTGTGATGCTAGCGTGGAGCCCACACTGTAACTAACTGTGCTCCCTGAAGAATTATTATCAAATTTTCGAAAAAAAAACAAAAGGCAATTTCAATTCTACTTAACTTAGACCTCTTGTCTAACCTGGAAATCCAGATGCCCCGCCCCCAGCAAATTCGAATTTGCATTGCACGGGGATCTGGCCCCGACGAACAGAGCCATCGGACCAATCAGATCAGTCTATCTGACAGAGGCGGACTCTGGGCGGGCGTAACATGATGAAGACAGCGCTGCGCTGTAGGAGTCGAAAAGTAAACAGCCACGATGGCAGCTACCGAACGACCGCGTCCATTCAATTTAGCTTTGGAAGAAACGCTAAGCCAACTACACAGGTAGACTGCCCTAGAAGCCTTCGCTTCCAGAAAGGGAGTTTTTGCCGTTTTGCCAACGGGATACAGCAAAAGCATAATATATCAGTTAGTCCCACTGGTCGGCAAACAAATTGGGCTTAGTGCAATGAATACGTCACCATGTTTTTTGCTCTGATTGGCTATCGTGCTATCCAATTGCATGTGGCGGCATTTAATATGCCTCACTTAGTGCCGCCACTTGGGTAGGAAGGGTGTATCGGTGAGGGCTCAGAAAGCTTTCTAGATTTGAGTCTAGGTTTCCAGGCTACCTGTTGTTCTCATTCATGGACACTTTTTGTGACATCTAGTGGTAGTAAGGCCACAATACACTAATTCATGTAAAAACCAGATGGCAGCCACCTCTGTCAAGTCAGTCTGCAGCCAATCCTGACACAAAAGCGGACCAAACCTGATCACATTTCATAGTGGCATCTTGTTTATTTATGGTTAATAATGTTTGTAGTTTGATACAGCAACAGATTTGACCAATTTTAGCAACAGTAGCAAGCTAGTACTCGTTTGAGGACATTGGGACTTTATTATTGTCTTGTTTGAGGACATCAATTATTGTTGACAATGTTCAGTATTTTTATACTAATTGGGTCCTATTGATCCCAAATAGCTAGGAGAAATTACAAAAAAGCAAACCAAACAAAAGTTACGCTCTCAGAAGGATATGTGTTTGAAAGATATATCCATGATGTCAGACTTACTCAGCAGCAAAAATAGGTTAAAAAGATAAAAATAGTTAGACGCTTAAGCCTAACTATAGGCTACAGATCACAGTGTAAAAGTAACTATAGCTGTCAGATATATAGAGTAAAAAAATATGAAAAATAACTATATTTTCCTTGGAATGTAGTGGAGTTAAAATATAAAGTGACATAAAAGGGAAATACTGAAGTTAAGTGCATGTACCATATTTTTAAACCTTGCAACATTTTAGGAAAATATAGGTAGATGACAAGGATTGATGCCACTCCTATTTCTGTACACTTAATATGGAGCCTTCACCAGCAGATGGTTTTCTTAGCTTTGCTGGAAACTGTAGGGAAACAGCTGGAATCAACCAGATATGTTCATTTGTTAACTGTAGAGGTTCTGGTTAGCTGACTTTTTTATATTTTGACTGAGCCGGGCTAGCTCTTTTCCTCTGTTTGCAGTCTTTGTGCTAAGCTAAGGTGACTTGCTGCTGGCTGTGGCCTTTATTTAATGGAGACAGACATGAAGTCGGTGTTGCCAGAAAGCTACCAAGCATATTTCCCAAAATGTGAAACTATTCCTTTAAATACAGCGGTTGTGGAAATGTACTTTGTTACATTCCACCATTGGCGATGGATGACACTTAATTTTTCTTTTAATCATCATACTGCCAGAAACATCATATTGTCAGAGATTATGAGACACTATCAAAGCATTTTATTCTTGTCTGACAACAGAGGTGAATGATATTGAATTTCAGCACTCTCATATTCATCATTTCCCCTTACCATTTAAGTCTGTATTAGTGAGCGCACACAGCTGTCACCGGAAAACAAAAGAGCCGAGTTTGTTCTGCTCCCTAAATTGTGTTGTCAGTATCATCATACTGCACCTCTTCAGTGAAAATAAACTGGGGGGAAAAAAGGGACACATTTGACAGAGTGAGACACCGGGTATGATTTTCATGGAAGACGTTGTGGTACAGCGAAAACAGAGAAAAGCTTATTTGATTATAAATCCTCAAACACACAGTTGTATGTATCCACAAGTCAATTCATTCTTTGCCAGCTGGAAAACGGTAACTCATTTAAATATTTGGTCATGTTTAGTGTTTCCCAGATGTAAAAGGAGTGACTTGTGAATCCTTATATAAAGAGATGTTCTTCTTCAATTGACTGTATTAGTCCTGTATATTAGGATCATAGTAATTTGGCACCTTAGGCCTGAAAAAAAAAACCCTGAGAAGAGGGACCCTCAACTATAACACACATTTGCATCCCAGATCTCATGAAGGCCTGAAGCTGATTGATTAATAGAGACAGAGCATGCCAAGCCATATCAGGGCCCCTGCGCAGGTTAAGTGGTGCTAAGATTGTTTTATATAGTCTATGATTAGAGGATAAGGAAGGAGAGTTTGATCTTCCAGACTTGCTGACCCTCTAATCACAGGGGGTCTTTCGATCCAACCTGCCCCAACAACTTCAATCAGACACAGTCTTTTGAGTTTGAAACTGGCAGCAGGGTGAAGGCAAGGGAAAGGAGATTTAGGATCAGATAATCTATGAAATACATACACATATGTGTATTTTATAGACATGCATTATGTGATTCACATCACGAGCTGTTAGATAACTGATTTAAAGTCTGAATAAACCTCAAGTCTACTATCACAATGATATTTCAGGGCTGGTTTTGCAGGGGAAATTGACAACAGGTTCTCCAACCCACATGACTACATAGGTTGTTTTCTTCCTACCCTCTAATACGACCCACGGGAGCTTTTCACAAATTAGTGCACGCACAGGTGGATGGAAGCATAGCTTGTGCATGACCATTAAAGGGGCTTAATGTAACTCTGGAGAATGTTAGCTGATTGTTATGTCTCGTTCCCAGGTCCTCAAATACTGACGCTTTGGGTTAGTAGACGTATAAAACAGCCCGTTGTAACTCCACGTCAAATTCCACTGCTTTGTTACGAATGTCGATGTCAGATACAGACCTACAGACGCACCATTTGTAGTGGTATGATATGCACATACTATAATACAAAGAGTAAGAAAGTCCATATCAGGAGGATGGGAGGGGTGGTGCTTGGGTCAAACAAACTGCAGACTTTCACCTGCGTACCCGTTGTTTGTTTCCTGTGTGAATTTTATGCCAAACCATTAAAGGCTAAGTTCGGTTTTTTGACACCTGGGCCTTATTTTTAGGAATAAATACGCTCGTAGACTCACCCAGATGATTTTGGTGGAGCTCGGAGCCGTTTTCGAGCAATTTAGATCCATCCGACGGCGTCTTCTCTCATGCATAGAAGCGGACGGGGCCAGACATCGAAGCCCCTAAATTAGACATTATCTGCTGCGAAACTCGCTCATTTCACCTACATTTTATAAATGAATGGCCAGTGTTATCACCATGTCAGCTCAACTTCCTTGTTATGGTCATCCGGGGCTTTACAACGATGGGTCACTTTTGGTGACGTCATAGACGTGCGCCGCAGGAGCGCAGCTGAGTTCCGCCGGCGCTAGGCTAGGCTATACAGCTACACAGCTACACTTCTTGTGCAACATGACGGAATATTTATCCGATGTAGAAGTGTCTGATGACGACTCTGAGTATGATGGATGCCCGTATCGTTTTGAGCCAGAATACACCGACAAGGAGCTATTTAAAAGGAGGATGCAGAGGGAAAGAGCCGAACAGCTGGCCAGAGAACAAGCGACCACTGCACGTCCACGAATGGGGGCTAACTGGTGTTGTTGTTGTGGACACTGCACGCCACAGACAACAGAAGAGGAGAGCCTTTGCTGCTCAGAGTGGGACTTGAGACCAGAGGAAACACGTATTGATGCCCCCCAAAATACGTCTCACTACACTGGAAAATTTTTCTGCCATGACAAACCGGGCTGTGGTAGAGACTTTTTTTTATGTCCCGAGAGTCAACTGGCAGACGCAGCCGAAGCCAGCAGGACCGAACGGACAACTTTCGATAGAGTAAGTAGCCCATACAAATGCAAAAAGGGTATATTTTCTATGAGTGTTTGCTTTATAAATAAAAAACGGTCGAAACAACTGACAATTAGACTACTTGTAAGTGTGCGCTAACAATGCAGACCCGTGGTGATTGCAGCTCGAGTCACAATTTATTGCCTGCAGAGAATAACCATATCATATGCATTGCGAGTTAGTTTTTCAAAAACTAGCATGGACTAGAGTAAATTATATTGCGTTACAGTGCAGTATTCTTTTGCAGGAATGTATTTTAGAAGGCTACTCCTGCTAAGACATAGGTCGTGAAGATAGCTATTCATTTATACAAGGAGCTTTATACGCTGGCCGACGTGCACTGGTTATCGACCAATATTATTACATCTTCAAAAGAAATGCATTACCTCCGCTGCGTCTGTTTTGCCCTCTGAAACAATCGGGATGGCATTCCTCTGAGGTTCTGACGCTGAGCTTCCTGGCCTTTTATCTTTGTCGTCTTCGTAATGAAGTCTGGAGCGAAGTGAGCGCTGCAGACCCGGTGACTGACCCTCCTCAGTTCTTCCATAGGAATATTCGGGTCCATTTTCAGGACAACAAGCCAGAGCTTTAGTAACTCCGGGTTTTTCAAAGGAAGCCTGTGGAATGTGAACTTTGTCCACCTAGTCATTTTGTTTGGACAAAGTGGAAAAACGCAATGACAAACCATGTTTGTACCCGTGTAGCTGTATAGCCTAGCCTAGCGCCGGCTGGACTGCGCTCCTGCGGCGCACATCTATGACGTCACCAAAAGTTACCCATCCTTGTAAAGCCCCGGATGACCATAACAAGGAAGTTGAGCTGACATGGTGATAACACTGGCCATTCATTTATAAAATGTAGGTGAAATGAGCGAGTTTCGCAGCAGATAATGTCTAATTTAGGGGCTTCGATGTCTGGCCCCGTCCGCTTCTATGGCATGAGAGAAGACGCCGTCGGATGGATCTAAATTGCTCGAAAACGGCTCCGAGCTCCACCAAAATCGTCTGGGTGAGTCTACGAGCGTATTTATTCCTAAAAATAAGGCCCAGGTGTCAAAAAACCGAACTTAGCCTTTAAGTTTTTTTCTGAACCTAACCACATGCTTTTGATGCCTAAAGCTAAGGAAATAAACATGTGTTTTACTGACATTGTCATTTAATTTTGAAAAAGATTTTATGCATTTGACAAGCAGAAACTGTACAATTCCTGTGAAAGATAATTAAATTTAGAAGAGTATGTAATGCAAACACAGACACAGACACAGACACAGATGCAGAAGGGTACCTAGCGTGTCATATTTAGACATGTTGGCATGAGAACATGTTGGACCAAACCACTTACTCAAACTGTCGGTTACAGTTTAAAAGATGTGATGAATGCTGTGAAATGGTCGCAGCTGCACCCAAACTATGGATGCAGAAAAAAGCTCATGGTTTGGCTTAAAATAACTGATTGTTACTAACATGACATAACGTGATGTTTTTTATGTGAAATCCTACAACATACCGCCGTAGGATGTTGAAATAACAACACTGGCTTTTGGTTTCACACGAGGCACATACACATATACATTTCCTGGATGAAAGTTCTGTGTTTGTTTGACCTGTACACCTCCCCTCCCTCCCACCTTAAGCGGACTTTCTTGCACTTTATACCACGTCACCTGACTTCCTCCTTTCCTCATCATTATTACTGCATCTACTACAGTTTGCTGCCTAACAATAGAATTATGGGTCGTAATTTCTGTTGTACAAACCACCTATGTGGTCGTATTTTGGAGGACAGTCTCACAATTGCCATTAACAGTCATCAAGCATGGTGTGCTAATGTTCAGGACTCAAACCTCTTTGATATGATTGGATCTCACATCTTTTAAATCAAGCTTTATTGCTTCAAAATTGGTCAATGAGTGGGCAACTCACATATCCGGACAAATCATTTCGTCCTTGAGCACATTTCTAAAACAATCGAACTGTTTTGGTGAAGTCCCTTTCTACCTTAGTTTTAGCCTCTTTTTGATATAAAAATCACACTTTCTAATGCAATTCTCTATAGAAGTGACAAAAGACATAAAACTAGCTTCTAAGACCTCTGTAATCATTCTTCAAGGAGTAATTCTGTGCTGACAGTTCATATTTTCAGTTGCATTTGCACTTAAGTGTCAGTGAAATACTCTAAATCCCAAGGATGAATACACACTTTGTGAGCAACTAAGTGATTTTAAAACCAGATAAAGCTATGTGAAAGTGAAATAACATGTTCAGCTCAAGAATATTTTTAAAAATAGTATTTACATGTGATAGTTGATCAGGAGATACAAAGGTTTTAAGGTTTTTCTGTAATTTTACCCGCTGCAAAAACTCTCCAGAGTGCAACATAATTATCTACATCATCAAAAGCAATTATGGATGCATAAATTGAATGCATGTCTACATCCCCATTGTCCCTCACATATTTGTCCCTTGCACAGATAACACAGCATTAACATTACAATGGAGGGGGAATAATGGAGTTGCCCAGCTGGGGTTAAAGGGACATGACAATAAGTGTGACAAGCCCCAGTCAGATGCTTGGCACAAAAAAAAAAAGAACAACAACTTTTCATCCTATTCAGATGTGGGCGTGTAGAGTCAAATGAATCACAGACATCATGGCTTCAGAGATGAACTGCTACACACAACTTAACACCAACATAAAAAATACTCAGCATTTGAATGCACAGTTTTGTACATTTAGACAGTTGTAAGCCCAAATGATAATGTTTTTAAAAAAAGAATGTTCCTAGTTGTTTATGTGAGAGCAATGCATCTAGCCAGGGGCTGATTGCATCTATATATATATTGACAAAGTAATAACAAAAAAAGAAGGCTAATATATAAAACAACAATAACGGACTTGTTAGGCTAATATATTTTCATGTTACTGCCCAGCTACTTTGCTTTTCTGTTTGAGCAGCAACTCATTTATTACTGCTCACTTTTGATATGTATACTGTCAATTTCCAGTGTCCAACAGAACGAAGATGTTTACGTCATGCAAATAAAGATGTAGTCTTTGATTTACAATCCTCATGTTGGACAATACAATGACATAGTGTATGTTTGTGTTCATGAATAAAACGCCCTTTATGGGTCTGTAGGAATTACGACTCTTGTCCGTCGATAATAAAAGAGAACATGGCGTGTTGCTGATCTTACCCTAACCGTACCTAAAAGTTGTTCATTAACAGTATCGCCAAAGAAGGTGAATGTGAAAGCCAAGCTTTGTCCTCTTGGTTTTTCACTTTGCTATATTTGCATTTTTATGGCCTTGTGTCCACAATTTTTGTAGCTTTCTCTTGGGGGTTGCTGCTCCTACCTGGTCACTATCTTTTCAGAAATTTCCGACCTCACTTGCACGCTGCGCCGAGGAACGCCCTGAAAGCATCAAAATATGAGGAAAATGAGAAAATGGGGTAAATGGTAGAGTCTCTCCAGATAAATGCACCACAACACACCTCTAATGGGTCATACTCTAAGTGATGATTGAGAAGATTACCTTTTTTTATTTACTTTTTTTTTTTTTTGCAGGAAAATCCTGCATAGTGTACCTTTAAACTAACTCAAGACCAAATCTTAACCATCGTGTTAGATGAAAAAATCATCTATTTTTGCAACTATGACTTGTAATGGTTTTGGAGGGTACAAAAAAATTAACATTGTCCTGTCAATTGGTGTTTTAGATCAGAAAATGTTTACACAGGTTTTTCTGGAGGGCAATCACAAACAGTGGAACTTTTTTTTTTTTCCTTTCTTTTTTGGAGGACTCATTGCAATTTCGGTGATGTTTAATAATAACTCCCTTAAAAAAAAAATTTAAAAAAAAAAATGCTGATATCCAGCAGTCAAAGTCAGTCTTTGTTGCAGTTATTCCTGGGGACTAATTGATGATGCCAGTCTGCAACAGCCTCTCAAAGACTTTTGGTAGAGCATTCTGTACTTTGTGGTTAGAACAACTCCTCTGTCAGTACATGGGAGGACCACAGCACCATAGGTCAGTCAAACAGGCTCATTTGTCACTCACTGACAAACACAAACAGCTCTAAAGCCTGTTTGTCATGTGCAAGAAACAATCCACAGACACGCACAAACTGCAGTTATTTCGTACGACAGGGACAGAAATATGCCAAACACAGCTACTACTTGCAAATGAATGAATAACATATTAAATATTTTGATAACACTGAAGAAGGAACAGTAACTGTTTGCTATTAAATAGAATTATTTTTAAGCCTCTTGAGAATCTCAGAAATTATTTTTCTCGTCTTTTATCAGAGGACCAAATTCCTCCACGGACCATTAAAAGAAAGAGTCCCAAACTGACTGTTTTCAGACTAACTACAAATGATTTGTGATTTTCAGACATGCTCCAGCGACTTTGAGTCAACTGTCTAATTATTTGTCAGTAGAAAACTCCAGGCTGAACGCTGGTCCTTTACATTTTCCCTCCGCGAGTCTGCAAAAGATAAAAAGTCAAATTAACAAAAAAAAAAAAGAAGAGAAAAAAAACATCAATTTAGAAATGTTTAATATTTGAGCTTGTCATTCAGAAGTTGGTATTTGTCAGGAAACTCATGAAATGATGGATTGTCAAACATCAATTCATCTCCTGATCTAACATCCTTATCCTCAATCAACAGGAAGTGATAAACGTCTCCAAATGCCTGATCCACATTATTATCACAGTCTGCTGCAGTGACTCATTTTGGGCCTTTTTTCCTGAGCTGCAGTCAGCACACCAGGCCCTCCTCTCGTCAGCTGAGACACTCTGAGAATCCCTGGCAGCTCATATATCAAGGGAGATCCTCACAGCAGTACTCCTCTTCCTTTTTCAATGCACAGGGTAAGTATTTTAATTAGTTGGCTAATTGTCTAAGTAATTGGAAGACAACTTAGCTCAAAGAGTAATCAATCTCTACAGGGCTGTGTTCTATCACATCAAAGGATCTGTAATTAACACTGCAAACCATGGGATGGTCTTTGACTGAGCTCGATAGCGTGGGGGCGTATGATCACAGATAACACCGAGGTTGAGGAGACGGATCTGGGAGGCCTCCAATGAGCACGGAGAGGTGTTATCATTTAGACACAACCGGAGTCAGACCCAAACACTTTAAAGGCAGAGGCAGCCAGACCTTTATACGCTGGCTGTGATGCAAGAGTTGCACTCTGTAAACAAAAGATATATAAAGCCGCTGGTTATTAAATACTGTGTGTGTCTGTGTGTTTGACTTTCACACATCCGAGCAGGTTTCATTCTTTTAAATTCGGAGAAAACAGTGTTGTTGTTTTTTTTATTGTCAATAATAAAGAAAAAAAAAGATTCAATATGAATGCTGCAAAGCTTGAATGTTCAAATGTGCATTCTCCCCTTAAATTTCCCCAAAGAATATCTGTTAGCGTGATTTTGACAACAGAATTGGCAATTCATTAAATGTTTTCATATACCGAGTATCAATTTCACTTTGCAGCAAAGCTCACGCCAGGCATTAAAAAAAATTATACGTTTGGGATGAACAAGACTAATCATGTCTCAGATTCATCCATTTGAGGCCCCTTAATTTCCCCATTGTAGAAAACAAGACGTATAATGAACAATTATACATAAAGTCAATTTCAGTGTTGTGCAGAAGACTTAATTAAAATTACTAATGAAAAAAGGGACTGCTTACAGTGTGGAAGTTTACTCATCAATTTCAAAATGAGTGAATGCTTTGTCTTGGTGGACTGTAATGAAAATGACCCTAAATGGCAACACACTCCATTTTTTGTTTACAAACAATCATTATGAATAAAATTAGTAACCACAAACCCATCTTGTTATTCACTCTGAGAAGAATTTGACATAATTGGCCAGATTGTGGAAGGAAACAGCAGCTAAACATCAATACCATTACATTATTCTGGGACGACGTATCATATTATCAATTAACAAATGTATTCAAAATGCAGAAATGAATGTCATGCTTGTGGCAGCAGCCCTAAAATGGATAATTATGATGAAACATCCAGAGGAGAGCAGTCATTGGAAGACATGATATTCCCTGAAGTGATCCCCCTCCCCCCTCCGGCCCCCGTGCTCCCCGCCGCAAGGCACAATCCGCACAGTGGCACTGACAGATTGACAAATAAGGTTAATAAGTACTTTCCACCTCTCCTAAAGGCTAATCAAATATTAATCCTTGAGGTGTGGTCAGCAGAAAAAACACAACAAACAATTGGTGGAGGGGAATTGATTGAATTGATTCTCCCTCGTAATGCTCGAGGTAGAAGAAGACGAAGAAGAGGAGGCGAGGGGGGTGGGGGAGAGGGGTGTTGAGTTGGAACTGTAGGAATTCATTTTGGGCTGAAAATGGACAAATATTTGGTTATAAGCGCTTAAAGCAATTTCAATTTTTAATCCATCTCCACATCCTGGTGGCTCGCTGGGCGCAGTTTATACGCCACATGCTCACGGTATTGTGGATGTGAATCTGGCTTGTGACCCCCCTCACACACACAAACCCACACCCAGCTTTTCCCAGAACCTCCACACACACACACACACACACACACACACACACACACACACACCAAAAAACAATAGTTTTTATGTCATTCTCCATTGCGCAGTATAAACCTTTAAACAGAAATGCCATGAAAACTGTCCTTCGAATCTAATTTAAAAACAACACAAAGAGAGAGCAGAGAGTTTAGTCGGTAAATCATGACGACATAAAATAAATATAGATATGAATATGATTGTTGTAAATGCCAACGTGCGCACACAGGAGCAAGAATCAAAACCCAGGACCCTTCAAAAACATACTATTGGTGACAAATTTGAATTTTACACAAATCTCCTTCCCCCCCTCGAACAGTTCTCCACTAATCGGAAGCCTCGGGACATCTCGAGGCCTGGTGGACCATGTGAGAAGAGCCACACACTCATGTACTGATAGGGCAAAATTGGATCCAGTGAGAATGCAAAGAAGCTTATCAACCAACACTTCCAGGCAGTGCTCTCTGCAAGAGCATATGTCAACATCATTTATTAGATGTGGCCAGGGACTAAATTATGTATGATCACAAAACGAGGCAAAAAAAGGGGGGAAAAATAGGATCACACGCAGCAGGTGGATAGAATAATATTTGGAGAGAATATGAAATTATTAATAGAGGCCCTTAAGGGAAAATATTTGTTAACATTAACCAGTGAGTCATTTGTAATGCTTGGAGTCTATGATTAATCATATTGGACATTTCAGAATCATACATAGAGTTAAGTGAATGTTTTATTTGCTCTGCTGTTTTGAGGGGAGCGATCCATATTATTACTGTCACATATATTTCTATATTAATGTGTGCAGATAGACTTAAATCAAACATTTCCAAATTGCACCCAGTAAATCGTGCTTCGAGAAAAAAAAAAAAAGTGGATATGGAATTTAAAAACCTGTTAACTGTATTTCCTTCACTGCAGCCAAACATATACTAAGTAGCTTTAATATTGCCAGATGAGCAATCTCTCAAGCAAAATACTCTTCAGAGATACTATGTAATTGACTCCACATCTAACAGTATGGAACAAATCCCACTAGCAGAGGGAGTTGACAAATTGCATTAAAAACACTCAATTGGGCCAGGATTGGATAGAAGCTCATGTTCCTCCTTATCCCATTAAACATGAAACAGTTTAATCTCTAAAACTTGCTGACATACGAGGAAACGCTTAAGCATGCAGCCTGTATTTGATTTGTGGAGGAAAATCAAGGTACAACAACACGGCCCCTGAACTACTGTGCGCCTCTGTGTGTGCGTAACATGTGTAGACAAGAGCAGAATTTACACTCGCCTCAACACGGAAATAGCATTATTTTAATCAACGTCAATTACAACGTGGTTTAATAGCGGAGTAACAGCGAGACCGTTGACGTGCATATCATTTGTTTCAGGCTGCTCAAAGTGGGCACTATTAAAGAGACTCAAACTGTCAAATCATCCAAGTTTCTTCTTCAATAGCTTACCCGATTTGAACATGTTCCGCTTCTTTTCATGACATGTAAACAGGTTTTGACATGGGTCTAGTTAAATGTGTAAGACATGCTGAAAAAAAGGAAAGGGAAATGCCTGTGCAAAAAAAAAAAAAAAAAAAAGCCAAACCTGTCAACACACAGTACCTGCTTTAAATCTGTTCCCCATTTCAGGCAATCTGTGGGAACCAGGCCTGTGGAGTCTAATCCTGTTTTCATCCGTACCCCCCCCCCTCAACACCCCCCTCATCTGTATCACACTTTCAATTCCACTTGCTGGTGCCTTTGTGTGATTTTCATTTGATCTCGCTTTTAAAATTCAAAATCTATTCAAGGTTTTTTTAGTTGGATTCACGCTGTTGCCGTGAAGCCCTATTTATGTTCTAGATTTGGAATTGCAAATGGAGAGTGTGTGATTTAGGGGGAATGGAAGTCCAAAATTCCCCGGCATCACCTTTTATGATTCTGTAGGTTTAAAATGTTAACAAGGGTGTTTTAGCAAGCTGATTTGTGCAGTATCAGCCTGTCTCTGGCTGGGTGTGTATGTGTGTGTGTGTGTGTGTGTGTGTGTGTACAGAGGACTCTTCCTGATTGTGGCAGACAATAATCATAGTAAACTTAAACTCTTATTTACCGAGTCTGGTCGTCTGTGGCGCAGAGGCACTGTGGTGTTTTTAATTCTGCTCCACATCCATAAAGTACCTACCAAGCAAACTTATATTGACAATGCTCCATTTTATCAGTTTGTAAAAAAGATTTAATGTATTTTTATATCACTGCACCAACAAACAATAGATCTATTTTAAAATCTGTAAAATCTGAAAGGGTAACTCCTGCTTTTTACAACTTGCACCCTATTTTCCCATGTTTTTGTGTCTAATGCCCCTTTGCCACCAGAATTAGTATGTATGCAGTTTTTTTAAAGGCAGGAAATCCCACTAAAAATAGGTGACAGACTGCTTTCCCATTGCCAGTAGACCAGAGCCCTGTACACGGCTTTGCTGTAGGCAAGTTTGCCTTTCTGTTTTTTTACTGGTGTGTCACATTCAGCGTCACAGACAAAACAGGTTAGTAAACAACAGAAAGAAGCCTTGAGGCCAGTGAAAATGTTACAGTGGTTACTTGCTACGATTTTCAATCACTGCTTGGACAGAAACTGAGGAATACTTTTGGTGGCCCATCATTACATCACACCAGCAAAGGGGCTGGAGCTGGAGCCGGGAAATACCTGAAACTACTGCAGAGCCATCTGTCCTGGAAGTGAATGCTGATTGTAACCTTTCCTGTTAAAAGCCTGATGTTAGCGGGTGTTAGTGGGCTTGTTGTGCAGAGGGAAAGACAACGATTTTAGAAACTGGTCTAGTAATGATTGAGAGAGCTGCAGCTGACAGGTCAATATAAACGTAACATTAATGGGTAATCAGGCAACATCAATTCACTAAAAGTGCTTGTTTTTGCCAATGACAGGCTCAGATTGTCATTTTAAGTGTCTGACACCATTTTGGAAAGGATCCCTACAGAGTTGACTTTTTTTTAAAGAGTGACAGCCTCAAAATGGCTAACCAGACTTTATTTAAAGTAATTAACAGTAATTTTATCATCATAAAACAGAGTTCATTCAAAGTCAACAGAAACAACATTAAAACTCACCAAAGCTTTTTTGGTTAGATTGTCCACTGTTTCAAAAATCACGAGCTCTGGTTTGGTTAAAAAAAGTTCAGTCAGTTAGATGTCAGATGTCATGCTCTATACACACTAAAATTAATGTTTATTTAAATGGAGTTACCCCTTTAAGAGAAATCCAAACTGTCACAGAAGTAGTTACAGTCTTATTTACTTATTTATGATTATTCTTTAACTTTTTAAAAGAGCTTTTATTTAGCTTCTCACTGCTTTTCCACTTTGTAGTGCAAAATTATGCATGTTGGCTTTTTTTCCCCAGTAGGAATGCCACCAAACAACAGCTTATTTTCAGTTCTGTTAAATTTTGTATTTTGGAGCAATATTAAAGCTTCGTAAGATTATCCCGATGGTGTGAGCTTAGCAGTCTGTTTTGCTCTGTGTTTTAGCCCAAAATACGTTCAGTGGGCGGAGTACTCACCTTGACAGACAAAGGCCCAATCCCATTTCTACCCCTTAAATCTTCCACTTGGTATTGAGTCCCCTCGTTTGCGAGATAATCTTTCATGAAGGAAGTGAGAAATATTAAGGTAGAGATCTTTCCCAAAGAAATGAGACACCACTTCATGCAAATTGGCGTGGCCGATGTGCAAGCATATATCACGCGTAGTAGCGACACAAGATTCCGGTAGTCATTCAGGCTTGAGTGTACCGGCTCCAGAGCTTGTGTTGTGGCGTGTGCTATGTTTAGTCTTCTCTGTCTGATGACTCAATAGAGAAGAAATGCTGAAAACAGGAGGCGCCTACAACGTCTTCTAGTTCTGATCGATTTTGTTCGGGTGAGTCAATTTGTTTAAATATTTTGACACTGTGTTCAACTGAGTTGCTGATGAGTTTATGCTAGTCCAACCATCTGTTGTTTGTATAGCCTACATTATGATCGTTCAGTAACAAATTGTTTTCCAAAACTTTGAAACCACTTCCACTTCCTCAATTCTGTTTTGGGACACCACTAGCCTCAACATGAACGCGCACAACCAAGTGCAAGTGGGCATTTCTAGGGGAAGTGTGTGTATTGGGACAGGCCCAAACTCCTTCAGCCAATCAGCATTACAAAACACCAGAGAACATCTTCTTCATCACAGATCCTGCAACAACCACGAACATACTACCATAGCTGGGAGTCATCACTACAGGTGCTCTGCACACATATGCCCGACAATCTGTCTCCAAAGTCTCAACAAGTTGCAGAACTGAGAGACAAAAACAGAACAAAAACACCAAGATAACCAAATAGAGTAAAAGCACATGCTGACTGCTGAGAATAACCTTTTCATATCAAACAGTGCTGCCACATGTCAGCAGTATATTGCATTGAGTTGCAAAGAGAAACATCTGTACTGTAGGACAACCTTGGATACTTTGATCAAAAGTATAAGAAGCTTATACATCTATATAAAATTTCTTTGCTACAGCAGAACACTGTGGTTTGGCAGAGCACAATAAAAGCATTAGCATCCAAGACAGCACGCACTTTGGATTGATTTTCCCTCAGACTTAACTCAGCCATTATAGTGATACCGATGAGACAATATCAATATCGACCAAATTAATAACTTCCCCACTGAAAGATCTCAGGCTGTGCTGCACCTGTATCTATTCAGAGACCATGAGAAATAGTGAGAAAACAAACTTTGAATCTATTGAATAAATTCCTATATGAGCACTTTATGCAAAGAAATTTAATATTGCTGCAGACTCTCATCTGCTCTGAAAATAAATGGTTACTTCTGCGCTCAGATATGACTCTAAAGAGCACCTCATAGAGAATCCACATTGGGCCGATTCATATTCCTGAATCACAGATGTTAACATTCAAAAAAGACACACTTGGTTGTTTTTCAAATGTCAAGGTATAATAAACAACTGAATATATATTTATGTGTGTTTCAGCTCAGCAGTATGCAGTATATCTTGGGCATGAGCTTCACTAAGTATATGAGCCTTTGATGATCAGTCTTGAAGTCGCGTTTGTTGTTGGAATAAGTTATGACTGATAATCATATTATGGGAAAACAGTATATCTGCTTATCACAGAATATTACTGCCCTACTTGATGCCCAGTGACGGATTAAGGTGAGCATTATGAACTCAGCCATAACAAGCCCTACTTCCTGTGATTATCTGACTCAAGATGCTGACAGACGCTCGCTGTTGACATTTCTGTTGATATTGGCAGTGAAAAGGACAGCAACGGCAGAGAATGACAACACTTACAGGACTTACACAGTTGTATTTTCCTCTTTGTCAGCCTGTGTTATTGGACTTAGCGTATCATCGGCAGTTGAATGAGCTGTGGTACTGACCTGACGTGACAGACCAGGATCATACATCAGGGCTGTTTTCTCTCTGTCATCACAGTTGTGTGGTCAGGCCTGACACCCGGAACAGC
Organism: Epinephelus cyanopodus; assembly: GCA_026686955.1. Taxonomy (NCBI): domain Eukaryota; kingdom Metazoa; phylum Chordata; class Actinopteri; order Perciformes; family Serranidae; genus Epinephelus; species Epinephelus cyanopodus. The sequence goes on from CM048929.1 coordinate 23,694,987, forward strand.
TGAAACATCACAAATGCAAAATGTAAAAGCCCCATTGTGGAGCAGCATGTCAAAAAGTAGTACGTGTAATGGATAGAGGGTCACAGTGTCGCTGTTTTTTAATGTCGCGGTGTGATCCAAACCTGATTGGTTTCTGTTAGAAGTTATTATTAGAATAACACAGACCCTACTTACCATAAAATAACAGGTGAGGTTAATGGCAAATGATTTGTTGCATTAAAACCACAGTTTTTGCATCTCCCTCACTTTTTTTTTTTTGCCCTAATGGATTTTATTTTACTGAATATTCTCTGAAAGCATACATAATTCTGTGTGAAAGCAAATCTATTTTTCATGAATACAAAGCAATATTAAAAGCACAACTTAAGAGACTATGAATTAATAATTTTGTATTACTGAACATGAAAAATGCACAATTAAGAGCATTTTTTCACAGCCTCCTGTGTGGTGGCATAGATGATCTACTGTTTTACATTACACCCTGAAACAAATCTGTAGCTGTTTAAGTCTTGTCACACAGTCCTGACAAACATGTGACACTGAGTATAGATGGTGCACATGGGTAATTCTGCAAATATCTGTATATATGAGACAAATGAAAGTTATAAATGGTAAATCAACATTCATGAGCTCATGTGGTATCAAAAAAACTATTGAAGTTCAGATAAGTCTAATCTATTGCTGATCAATAATGGTCAAGATGTCTTCCAATAAACATGAATATTTAAGTTATTGTAAACCCATCACATCTCCAGAGGACCTAAGTCCCAGACACACCAAACCAACATCAATGAACAGCCAACTAGCATGTACGTTCTGTGCCTGCATGAGAGGAAAATACTCTCTACTAGCAGGTGGTGGTAACCTGTATTCAACAGGATAGTTTCAAGATGCTAGTTAGCCAGTTAGCACATTAACAACACAATCCCATGTTGAAAGAACTAATCATATTTACTGTGCACTAGCAAACAATAACACAAACAACTACAAAACATTTCTGATAAACAGATCAGTGGCTAAAAACATAATCTTATCGAATTTGTTTCGATCTCATGCCCTTCTGACTTTAGCTTTTTGTTTACTTTCCTCACTTCTGTATCTCTTCTTGGGCCAAACTGCAACAGACAGATTGATTTCTGCCATCTCCGACACCAATTCAACATTTTGAACAAAAAAAACAGCCATCAGAGGCCTACAAGTGTGGGACACACCGCAAAAACACTGACCAATGACCTGACACTGACTTATGGCTGACCATCGGTTTGGTCTCAGGGCCTGTAGGTAAATTTAAAAGTCCCAAAGGGGTTCAGACCAATTCGACCAAATTACACCTACCAGTAACATTATACATTTAGGTTCACCCTGAAAGGATAAGTCTGGCTAAAACACTTGGTCTTGCTGGGTTGTGTGGTTTACCCAAACAGGAGTAAATATTTTATAAATTGCGAACCATTTTCAGCTGCAGATCTGACATGCTTGTGAATGTTTACAGCAGCAGGTCTGTGCATGTGGGATGGAGTCAAAATAAACTACACTACAGTGCCCATGTTCATCGTTATAAAGAAACATGTCAGCCAGTGAAACAGTGTGGCTCACTGATGTGTTTTTAATAGTTCTTGGACGGCAATGGAGGTCCATGGCACAAAGGAATGTTACTATATAAAACTTTGGCTAGACAAACATGACTTTTTAAGGCTCAATCATGCCAAACCAACATCAATGGACTAGTGGCAACATAGGCCAACTGTTGTGTCACCTCAAGTAGGCTGTGTCGTACTGAACACACAGCAAAGACTACAGCTATCAGCCAACTAACATGTATGTCTGTGCCTGCATGAAAGAACTCACTATAAAAGCAGGGGGTGGTAGTCTGGAGTTGTTATTCAAAAAGTGAAACCTGCAAAGACTAACAGGACGGATTCAAGACGCACATTAACAACACAACCCGATGCTGAATGAACAAAGGATATTTACCACGCACTAGGAAACAATAGCACAAACAATGGCGAACCCTTTCTGGTAAAGAGCTCAGTGGCTAAAAACATAATCAAATATAACACATCCTGTTCCCTCCTGCTGTTTTTTACTTTCCTAACTTCTGTTTCTTTTCTTGGGCTGACTACAGTGCCAACAGTGTAGGACACACCACAAAGACTAGGGCAACAGACCCTTGCCATCAGCGCGACATTGACCAACAGCCAGCTGTCAGCTTGGTGTGTGTGACAACGTGATTTTGCCAAGTAGTACATGTTCCTGAATCAACAACCCACATTGCATTCCTGGACCAACATTACGATCAACCAGTCACAGCCCTCTGACATCATCTGCATGCTGCTCCTGTGCCTCTTTAGAAAATCCTTTGTGCTTCTTGTCATGCTAGTTTTCCAAATTAAAGTTAGTACAATTAAACAAAATCCTAATGAGCTGCTGCCAGGTTTGGGAGTTCACTTGCTAAGCAGGTAGACTGAAAATGAGGTAACAGCAAGTATTTGCAACTGATGATAATATTATCCTTAATCTAGCCTATGCTTACTTGTTAGCATAGCTACCTAGTTAGCAAGCTGACTGAGGATTTTGTTATATTGTACTAACTTTTATTTGGAAAACCTAGTTCAGAGGAGGCACAAAGGAATTTTGAAAAACGTGCAGGTAGACACTGATGATGTTAGAGGGCTGGTTGATTGCAGTGTTGGTCCTGGAATGCAATGTGAAATGTTGATCCAGGAAAATCACATCATTAGTGTGTCTTTCATGGCTGTTTTTGGTCTTCTCATGAGATTTGTTGACAAAAAAGAAAATAGCAAATATCATCAGACTTATAATTTAACTTGCAGTTCACTTTCAGTAACATCAATATCACTTTTGGCCTTCAACAGCCAAAGTGCACCGATCCTCTGATCAGAAGCTAATTAATGTGTCTTGGTTGTAGCAGAAGGTCTGTACCAGAAGCTGTAGATGGATGGCATATCACTTCTGCCACCAAAGCCCATAGTGTATTTTGATAATGATGTATCATAAAAATGCACTGCATTTTCACATGTAAAAGCCCTGCAGAGTTACTATATCATTTACAAATGCATTCTTTAATGCCTATGTTACATACACTCTGTCACCAAGCCTTTCCTACCTGAAGCACATACAGTAATGGCTGTGGCACCAGCTTTTCCCATGACATTTGGAGGTTAATTTGCACTAGTTTCATGGTCATTTATCGATGGAGGGTTCTGAAATTAGCATTCACCACGCTTTTTATTGACAGAAGTGTTTAATAACCCATCAAATCAAACAGGATGGTCAGCCACGAAGTGAGGAGAAAATATGCTCCATTCAAACTGAATACTGTCTTAGTTCAATGTATACTGTGTGATGCTGAAGCCCAGATGTTTCTGTGAATTCATTTTAGCAAATCATGCTAAGCATCATGGCAGATTTATGTCAGGGAAGCTTTGTGGTAAATATTCTGTAGGGGGTGATGCCTGATGTTGGGTTAATGTGTGTGGAGGGATTTGCTGATGATAAACCTGCATGAGCTGCTTCGATCCAGATGGACCTGGTCAGTGTAGTGAAGACATATGAGGGAAGAGGAAGGAGAGGTTTCTTGTTCGCACCACAGGTTTCCCTTTATTTTGACATATTTACAGCTTCGCTCAATCTGTTATATCTTTTTTTTTCTCCACCTATACAGCATGTTCTGCCCTGCACACTGCCTGAGATTTACAGTGTTTCTCCTCTCTTACTTTCACATCCCGTTTCCCGAACTTTGTCACATTGCTTTGAAGCATGAGCGAAATTGTTTACTTTTGTGGTTGAATGAGTGATGATTTTCTTTCTGAGTGGCTGCAGTGGAAGTATTGTAGGTTACGGAACAACGTTCACCAACTTGTATCGCATTTGGAGAGAACTTATTCATCAGACAAAGTGCTCGTGTTGGCTGTAAAAGCACAGGAAAATCATGTGCATTTTTTGTCTAGGAAATTAGTTCAAGCACATAAACTACGTTGCACATAATTTTTTGTGATCTCCTTTATAATTCCCAGCTTCCTCCTCCACCCTTATCTTCCTCTAACCACTGTTGTGTGTAATTTCACATCCACAGATTCACACGGCATGTCACCAACTCGGAGTGAAATATACTTATGTTCAAAGGAGTCCTAATGTGGAGTGATGGGTGGGCCTACAGTAGCCTCAGAACCGTTGACACACAGCTGTCTTTGCTATAAATCTTGCAAATCCACTCAAAAAAATGGAAAAACGCTCTCTTTTGAGACTTTTTTGAGTGGTAAATTGCTTCAGCTCTGAAAGTAAGTGTAGCTCGAATCTCCCTGTATACACCACGATTGAGTAAATCATTTAAGTCCAATGGAGGAAAGCAGTCAGAGCTGCAGCTGCACTTCTAATAACACGGAGCAATTCTTTTAGATTATGTGTGTGACCAAATGTAAATAAATAAACAAGTCTGACTTCTAACGTATAGTTACTGGACAAGGTTAATCCTGCAGGTTAATAAATACAATGCATTCCCCTCTTAATAGCATGCATGGCCTTGTCAGAGTTCCTTTATCTACAAGCTTTGTCTGTGCGGCTATTATATAATTATATCATTGCATTTGTCATTTGCGTTCACCCTTGGGGTGAAGAACAAATTAAAGCACTGAGTATGTTAGCTTTATAAGCAGAATGTCTGCAACACAAACCATAACAAAAGTTCATATTTTCTGTGTAATGAATGTTACATTATTTATACTATGAATTATGGATGAACTTGTGCAGACCTGCACAGCCCTGAATGGGATGGCTTGTAATCAATCCTTGTCTGATGGACCTCTCCAACAAACAGTTATTAGTGCTTAAAAAAACAGAGAACCTAACTAACTGCTAGAGAGCAATAACAGGAGCTATTATTACCTGCAGTCAAGGTATAAATTACACTTCTATTCACAGAAAATTCATTGCCAGTAATTTGAGGGGGAAAAATTAAGATATTGTAGTTGTGATGATTTAAAGATTGTGGCAGCAGAGATTAAGTTTAGCGACACTGAAAGGCTTATTGAAGTGAGCCAAAATACTAAAGAGAATGCACATTAAATGACAGCATCCTTTGAATTAATACACTTTGTAACTTCACAGGCAGTGGCATAAGCACTGAGCTGAGATAGGAAGGAAACATTATTCATGGTGTTTTTCATCCTAACTCTACTTTATTAGCTTATTTGATTCCCCATTCTCCTCATAGTTGATTCAATACATTTCCCTATTTGCATAAAACTGTCCGGTAAGATTATCTTCACTTATTCGATCTATCCTAAGAGTCACCTTGTTCAGGATCTTATATGAATAATGAGATTTTAAATTGGAAGACACTCACACAGAGAATGAGGCATTTACAGTTAATTCATCTCATTGAGTTACATTGCTTAGAGGTATTGGAGGGTTTAGATTTTCATTCAAGCATCATATTTAACAGTGTCTGCTTCCCCCACTTTACTGCCATTGAAATTTAAATGGCCTGAGCCTGACAGATCCAATATTGCGACCCACTGTTGCTATTTTCCTGGGAGCAAATATATTGTCAAAATCCGTATATTCAGAGAATGAGGAGGCAAAAAAAAAAGAGTGATCACATGGAGCCCCCCGCCATTGTGGTTTCCACCTTTTTACAAATATTTCAATAGGACCAAACCCCATTCTTTATTTGTCTATTTATAGAAACAGATACACATCTGAGTGTTGCAGGAATGATTTCAGATCTAAAGAATTTTGCTTTCAAATTAGTAAATTTTTTTATGTAACAAAACAAATTTGTACAATAGCTTCACATATTTTTTTTTGCTGTCACACATGCATGCACATTCACAGTGATTTGACAGAGAGAAAAAGACAGAATGAGAGAGTGGGAAAGAGAGGGAGGGGGGGAGGGGGTTAATTGGCTTTTTATGACTCCAATTAAATAACATTATGCATATACTGGCTTAACGGCTTATATGTGGCCTCCATTAACAATGTCCTCTTGATTGGTTCTTGGGCTTAAGGTCTCCTCCAACTCAGGCGGCGCTTGTCATAGTGTTTAAACCCATATGTGGAGAAAAAGCTTGTGACAGTAAGAGATTTTATGTGTGCGTGAATAATTTAAAAGGAAAACTACAGATCTCAAAAAGATCAATGACCCCTTCTATACCGACACAACCTGCAACAAGACCGCTTGAAACGCTATCTGTCTGACAATTGAATAAAATAAATCTCATCATTAAGGCCTCTGCGCGTTATCTTGAAAGCAAAAGAGAGAGAAAGAAAACAAGCATGTGCCTGTCCTGAAGCGGAGCTCCTGAGGTGTTAACTAATCTCTGGTGGCCAGTCTATGCACTGCCTCCTCTAATTGCTCCCTGTATTTCAGTCTGGTGTGAGAGCAGCCATTGTAGCGAGCGCCCAGTCAGCCCCCAGAGGTCTCACACCTTCATTATCACTCTTTATTGCAGAACCTTATACGGGCACTCGGCACCAAACAGCCTGCCCGTTAAAAATAGAGCCTTCTCCTCTCCTCTCCTTTTGGTGGTTTCAGTTTTAATTACTAACACAGAGCCAAAGCCAGAGTCCTCAACAGGCCTGGCGTTTTTTTGTTCACTAATTAAAGCGTGGATGGAGTTTATTGAAGGGACCCTGACTCTGCTCTCTCATCTATTATTAAGAGGGCAGGACAAATCATTTTCAAATTTATATGCTGAAACCTGTCCAGGGACAGGCACGGGGCGGTAAAGGTTGGGGGAAGGTGGGGTGAAATGGTGCTGAACACAAGGGAAGGTGGCTGAGACGCTGTATGTGCGAAGAGCAGAGGAGATCCTGAAGAAGAAGAAGGATAAATGCAGAAAACCAACTGTTATATAACGCAACACAAAGGTAGGGGGTGCAGTGGATTAATGCTAACTGCTGTACCTGTGCAAAGTTCCTGTGATGCAGGCAGCACACCTTAATTTTGATCATTACGGGATGAGAGTCTGGTGGACTTGCATCAGTAGTATTAGCAAAGATAATGGCATTGATTGGAGGACCCCCTCTGTGTGCTCTGTGTAAACAGTGGGCATAAATACCAAAACAGCAGGGTGGTAATGTGAGAGCACAATGTCCAGCCAGATTGATGTTCTTAGTGATTCACTAACCCCCTCCGTCTAACATTCTTAATTGCCTAAACAGCCGCGACCCTGACAGCTGCACAGGTACTTCACTGAAAGAACAAAAAGACAAGCCTCTGACAGGAGGGATGGGAAGGGGCAAGACAGCTGGCAACACAACATTAAGAAGAGACAGTTGAAATACGTCTTTACATACTTTTCTGTTGTACAACACTCCAACTCAGATGTTTGTCCAGATTTTGAGCCAAAATATTTCAAAGTCAGATGTAAAACATTAAAAAAGAGTCAAGGATTGTTTGTATTTGCTTAAGGATCATGATATCAATGCAAATCTAAAAAACATATATTTATATAAGGGTATAGGCTACTGTATGTAACCAATTTTACATGTGAGCAAATCCATATCTTTTTCATTTCTAACTCCCATCTTACCTCTGTACCCTTTCTGTCTTTCTTCCCGGCCATGGGTTATGACAGATCTTATGAAAACTGCATTTTCCTATTATGGACCCTTGGACCCCTCAGCTGAAAGAGAGACAGAGCAGGGACCCCTGTCTACATATATTGAATAAAACTGAGTTGCACTAATTTTCAGAAAATTCCGGGTCTTCTCTTGTTTGCGAATGCTTGTAGCTACAAAGTCAGTAGCAGTTGTAGCATGGCTAGACCTGTGCGTTAGCCACACCCTCTGCGCTATTGCCAGCGGTCTTGAGATGGACAGTATGTCAGAATTTCTTGTTTAAAGAGTTATGAAATAATCCATTGTGGCCCGCAAGAAGGTCTTAATACTTGGAAAAATAATATAACTAATTGACCAATATGCTAAGTATGTAAAGCAGGATTTATACTTGTGTATCAGCTCTATGTAGAGCCGATGCCATAGCCTACACACGTGGCCGATGCTGTTGTGAGCGTTTATACTTGTGCAGTGGAGTGTCTGTGTAACTCTGCAGTTAGACCTCCAAAATACTATTCGGCAAAAGAGTTTCTGTGAAGTGCTGTAAAGTTTAGTTGATTCAAAACACACTAACCCATGACTTAATAGCGACTATTTCAAACACAAACAAATATAATGTGCTAACGTTAACAGCACAAGCCTATGGCATTTTACATTGTATAAATTACCCTAGTGATGAGTAGAGCACTCCTCTAGTATGAAGCCAGTATAATCCTGAAGGATAAATCGCACGCAAGATTTAACATGCTGTTTTGTGGAGGTTTTATTGTCTCTAAAATTTACTGTTTCTTATCTGTGAATTTAAAGTAAATAATAGATTCCTTTCTAATGGTTTCAGCATAACTGTTAGCTAACTTGTTTGTCTTGCCTTTATGGATAGGTGCTGCAAAGTCATGTAGCTTAGGGATAGTGCATCCAAAAAATGAAAATTCAGCCATTATCTACTCACCCATATGCCGACGGAGGCCCTGGTGAAGTTTTAGAGTCTGCAGGGGCAGCGGCTAGCACACCTAATGGCTGACAGCGCCCCAAACTAACGTCCAAGAACACAAAATTGAAACCACAAATTATCTTCAACATGCTCATCCGTAGTGATCCAAGTGTCGTGAAGCCCCGACATAAAAAGTTGTTTCGAAAAACATCATTTGAACTCTGTTTTTAGCCTCACTGTAGCCTGTAGCTCTGACTGCTTGTGCACGCTCAGGGTGATCGGTGATGCACGGTCTCTGAAGAGCAGCAGTCTCGTCAGTACTGATGTCCAGATTCTCACGTGCAGGCATCGCCAATTCCCAGTCTGAGCAGCAAAGACTTTCCTCATCCGTTGGCATTGCTTTGCATTTGAAACAACTACACCACCAGGTTTCCAGTGCTCGACTCCTGTATTCTGCGGCTGGCTGAGGGTTAGGCTCATGAGCTGCGGCTGCTTCGTCCAGTAGCCTGAGTTCCGCGTCCGTCTACTCAGACTCAAACAAATATGGCTCAACAAAGAAATGCTGTTCCTCCTCAATTTCAAAGTCTTCAGACATGTTGGGCTGTCCTTTGCTAAAAGACCGTAGTGCAAATTATCTTTTAGCTCTGGGGTTACTGTTGTCTCCCCCTGCGGTGCACGTGTCACGTGATGTAAACATGGGTGAGCAAACCTCATGCTTTCGCTGGTTGCGCACACACGTGAGTGCAGAGCACAGAGAAGCAGTCAGAGCTACAGGCTACAGTGAGGCTAAAAACAGAGTTCATATGACGTTTTTCGAAACAACTTTTTATGTCAGGGCTGCAGCACACTTGGACGTTAGTGTGGGGCGCCGTCTGCCATTAGGTGTGCTAGCTGCTCCCCCCGCCGATCTCTGCAAGGGATGTGAGCACTCTAAAACTTCACCAGGGCCTTCGTCAGCATATGGGTGAGTAGATAATGGCTGAATTTTCATTTTTGGGTGCACTATCCCTTTAAGCTGCACAAGGGTTAATGAGAAACAGTTCGCCTATCTTCAGTGTTGTGCATGTTGGATTCATGTTAATGTGTTGTTCCGGACACATTTTAAGTTTTGAAAAAATAAAATGAAATTAAATTAAATTGAAACTTAAATAATCAGTCAGTAATTTGGTGGCCCCCCTGCAGTGCCTCTAAGGGCCCCGTCAGGGTTGCAGACCCCCTGTTGAAGACCCAGTACCATTGGCATTGGCATGGAATAAGCTGCAAAAAGATCTAAAATTAGAGGTTTTTATATCTACTGGTGAATTTCAGGACATCATGAAGAACGTGGTGATGGAGGCATGTGGTTGTTTTTCTTGAGAAGCCACTGTGTTAAATAGCTGTTCTTCTGTTTTATTGTGATTTTTTATATATCATGTTGTATGTTGTGTTTTAATATGTTGTCATTTTGCATTTTAGTGGTAAAGTCAGCACAGTTAAACTGTTTTTAAAAAGCCTCTAGGTTTTTGGAGTCTAAAAAAAAAAAAAAATTAAAAAGCTGATTATAAATTCTAAAATGACCACGAAATTCCTACATTTTGTCCCCAAAAATGAGCCTTTGTCCGTAGCTTACATTTGCGGAAATGATTCAAGTCAAAGATAAAAGAAAAAATGAAACAACCTTGACTCTCACACTGTCAAACTGTTTTAAGTAGCAATGAATGCTTTGTCAAGTTGCTGCTTTACATTAAATTGGTCTCTAATAGTTGCAGTATGTGAGGTATATTCGTGCTGAAAAACACAACTGGGGGCAAGTCCACATGGAAAATTAGTAACATACAATTAGAGAAAGAAAATCTTCATATCTGGTTTTTAACCTTTATAAGATGAGGTAGAGTGAATTGAAAAGGAGAAATAATTAATTTAGCCGGGTGAAGAGCAAGAGAATCTTCCCTTCGCCTAACAAGCAGCTCGCATCCTCAGGGCAATTAGTCACTGTCATATGAGGGCAAATGTAGAACCCTTTGCATGCTTGTTAAGTAAAAACTTACACAGAGGTCACTGACATGTAAGAGAAATGCAGTGTAACCACTGAGCTATAGAAGACTTCCAGAGTAAAATAAGCCAGACAAAACTCCACCGGTACAATAAATCTGTGTGATATAAATAATCTAACTTAGTTTTATTAACCACATGCAAATTAATGAATACACTGCAAGACACAGTGGTGCTTTCACTGATATTGATTACCTTTATTCATATCTGACACAACATTTAATGTCGCTGGCCAAAACACATAAACCTCCAGAGCCAAACAATGTAACAAATGAAAGGATTTTTTATTTACAATATTATATGTAGCTTTGTTTACTTGGTAACAAGGCATTTTAGGTTATTTATAAGACATTTAGCGTAAAGAAACTGCAGGAAAAACAGGCACATTACAAAATCTGCTGTTTCCATGTAATGTTTCAGTCAGTGTTTGTGTAGGATTTCACTGATTTTCAGCCCCTCATGTGCTGCATGTGCCTGACATATTTCCATCTAGACAATTTGGCCCAATGCCTTACCCAGTTAACACCAAACAAATCCTCTATGTACAGCAAACTGAAGAATAAAGTGAATTTCACAGGCGTTTAATGTGGGATTGTTTAATTTCACCATTTCTATGCATTATAAATATACATTTCTTTCGGGGTGGATTTTTCCAATACATACAGGGAGGGATATATAGGTCAGAGACCCCGGTGCCTTATCAGTAATTCGCCATTGCCTGGTTATTAAGGACAGCTTAGGTGGAGAGGGCTGGAGTACCAGGAGGGGTTAAGGTGAATTGATTGCCTGTGGACATGTTAAACATGACCCTGTCAGGCCTCCACTCCACTCCTAAAATGCACCAACCTGTGCACCTCACTCCAAGTAATCAGCTGTAGAGGCTTTAATAAAATTCAGAAAGCCCCGAGAACTTCCCCCCAGGGACTGTACCAAGTTGGAAATAATCGAAACCCGCGGCAAGAGACATTTGCACTGTGTTACCGTAGGAAGCATAACAAAATGCCTGGTGCTCTGAACCCTTAAAAAATGTTTTCAGGGAGCAAAAAAAAAGTTGTGGTTTATGAGCGTAATGGAAGCACATAGGTTGTTGTTCACTGTTAAACAGATTGGAAAGTAATCACCAAAGTGTCTGTTCCTCTGCTGACTGGGTTCAGATGCAGCAGCTTGCAGCAGAGGGGCAGTGGCAGGGTAATTACGGGGTAACTTGGGCTCAATCTGTCTGTAGACACCCTCCCTCTTGGAAGGGGGTGTTTCCCTTGATTAGCCCGACGCAGGGTGAAGCCCCCTCTGCAAACGGCAGATTGAAGTTCATCACAGGGGTCTCAGCTGCCAGTATGTTGCAATGAATTGCTTGCTGTAAGAAGGTGTTGACAGGAGCAGCTGGACATCAGAGAGTGATGAAAAGAAAGGGAAATTCATGGAGAACCCAGACAGAACGGTCCACTGGGGGGAAAGACAGAGAATTGGTCATCTGCTGGTGGGGAGCAGAACTGCAGCCATTGTAGTCTGGCCTCGGGGTGTGTGTGCGCGAGCCACTTTTGTTTATGTGTGGCCTTCATTGTGGAGAAAGCCTGCGTTTGAGAGTTAAGAACACTGAAGTGTATGAAGTTCAGTCACGCTGATTGATTGGATCACTGCAGCCTCTGGCAATTACTCAAGTGATAACCACCCTGAAATAGATATTTAAGTCAAATGATAATGTCAGCCATTCAAAAAAAATTACGATATGCCTGCAGCGTGTTGATAAAATGACAATAATGGTGAGACTACATTATAAATATTTCTATTTTCTTAATGTCATCTCTTGGCAGGCGGAGTGTACTCTGGCAGGAATTCATGTTAGAAAGTGTTGATGTTTAAGACACAGATCACATCAAACCTTGTTTAGCACCCAAATTATAAATAATGACATTGGACAGGCCTTCAGGGTGGCTGACAGCGACTGTAGGACATCGCACACACATATGTGTCCATTGTCTCACAAGTGCTGCTCCATGGCTCCGCTATGGTGACTAATGTTAGTGAAAATGAGAAATGTGTGTGTGTGTTTTGATGAATAGAGATGGTGCCCTAAGGTGAGGACAGACTATATTGGTGTGATTCTACCATTCACTATATTAATGAACTGCCTAAAGGTGCAAATTAGGTTTTAATGGGTGTTACTTTACTAGCTTTGGTTCTACCACACACAAACCCTCTCGCACGATGTTCCTCCTGCACCTTTTAAGAAGAAAAAAAAAGCAATTACAATTTGCAGCCATTTCTGTAATGCCAAAATAAAATACAAACATTAGCAGCTCAACTTCTCAAGAAAAAAAAATTGCTTATTCATTTTGTTATGACACTATGTTCTGACTCTTTTCCCTCCACACTTGAAATGCCTCAACTCATACTGCCAAATTTTGTCTTCCACCAGCTTACTGCGAACAAAGCCAAACCATTTTGCATGCCTGCGTGTTTGAACCCTTCATGCTGTATAATTTAACGCTCTTTATTTTGCAGCAGCAGAATTTGGAAAGAGGAAATGTAGATTGCTACATTTCAAAGAAATAGGTGGAGGAAAAAAAAGAGAGAAGTTTAGGATGGGTGGGGGTGGTTGGGGGGCTGGGGGGGCTGGGGGGGGGGGACTCAGAGAACAAATGCCTTTTTAAGTCAGTGGTTTGAGAGAGCAGCTTCCTGCCTAACATGGTCTCTTAGCATACTTGACACCAGCCACTACTTAATTAGCTGCCATCATCTCTGAGCCCCGGAGAAAGAGGGACAGGCTAATGATTAATGATAAAAATGCCAGGAAAAAAAAAACCCTATGACAAAACACAACATGTCATCCTGTGTCCTCTGCAGACGTGAGCCACTGCTGTGATTTACCCTCCTTGAAGCCGACGAAGATTATTTATGCTCACAAACCTGATTAAGCTCAGATTTGTTTCTGCCTTCCCAAACACAGATGGAATTTTGTTTGCATTTGTAAACAACGCCCTGCAATCGGTAATTGATAAGGTATTTTTGACACACATAATGGCTGACTGTGCAGAGTCTACAGGGAAATCTGAAGAGTCATGTTTCTGTCTGTATGTAATGGTCAGGTTGTATTGCATTTTTCATGCTTTAACTCCTCTGCTGAATCTCCGAGCATACTGCAAAATCAATTGCTTTATTGATCTATAACTAATTAGTGGAAGATAAATGGTTCAACTAAACAAATACAGGCTCTATAATGAGCCGATACAGTGCAAGACATATTAATTGAGTTCTGCATAATATGAGGCTATTTTTCTATATTAGACCTTGCATGGTGTTCAACGAGAGCTAATGTGACTGATGTTAGATACCTGAACTGGAACGTAAAATCATTTATATATTTATTTAGCTTACAGTTAAAAAGATGTCTTATCTCCACACCAAGGTATTTTGTGCGCCGACGCCAGTGTAGCAACCAGATCTCATGGTAAAAAAAAAAAAAAAACCCTACCTCTCTGGTGTGACTCGTGTTGTGTGCAGTCACCAGCGATCAAAGGCTAATTAGTTTCAGCTGACACGGGGTATGGCCCTCAGGTCAAAGATCATGACTGATGTTACGGAGATGATGGTGGAGAGAGGGAGAAGCAGGGGAGAGCCCAGGGATCCGAATCCTCATTAACCAGAAGTTGTTGCTCCTACATCAAATCCCAGACTAAACTTAAACCGAACACATTTCCTTTTCTAATCACTTGTATCACACTTTTAAAAAACCTGAACTTTGGGCTGTTTGTGGGAACGGCTCGTCCCTCGGCACGTGTGTTTGAGTGGAAAAGGCAGAAATAGAAGGAGATCAGATTCCATACATTTATTGTATGTTTCCCTGAAGGCTATTTTAAAAAACCCACAAAAATATACACTTTGCAGTTTACATTATACAGTGGTGTTAGTGTAGTTCATATAACCAGGGGCTCCCTCTACAGGCCGACTGTTCGCTCCAACAGCAGGCAGCTCAGTCTCTCACTGACAACATGCTCTCTCGCAATGCTTCATTTGTCATAGCAGATGTTCAAAACTATTTTCCCTGGAAGCCTAAAATCTGAAGAAGTAAATTAATATCCCCTCCCCTCCCGTTTTAAGTCCCTCAGACTCAGTTCATAGCCTGCACTAAGTGCCCTTGTTGACTCAATTGGATTAGCACTAATATGTAAACACAGGAGGTAAGAGGAGTAATCCTCTAATGAGAGGAGAAAAAGTGAAATAAATAAGTTGAAATGCCATGCCGTGCCTTCTAACGCAGGCATCTGTCAGGTAAGCTGGATGCGTGTAGATTGAAAGCAGGTATTAAACGTGGACCAGGGGATATTCTGAGGTAAACAGTTGTGACCATTCAGTGACAGCGTAATTACTCGTTTGTAACTTAGTTGGATAATAGGAATACAGCCTCCAGGGGATAAGACAAAGACTTGTTAATTATTAAAGCTTACATCAGCCAGGCACTAGAGAGTTGCAATTATTAATGTTGTTGTTCTTGTTTGTGCTTAAACACTACCTCTGCTGTTAATATGCTCATTAACCAAAATGAGTGATTTTATTACTCTTGATTTGGTTTGGGGTTTGTTAAACGTATCAGGGCTCAGCTGTCGGTGTTTACTGAGGGATAAACACTTGTGGACAGGTAACGAGAGAAACATCCCACTGAATCTTATTTTCTCAGATTCATTTTTAAACACATATTGTCAGTGTTGGGGAGTAACTCATTACATATAATTAAATAACAAAATAAATGTAATTGTGATCAGTTAATGAGGAAAAATATGTAATTAAATTACAGTTACTAATCAAAATGTTGGTGACAACATGGGGTTACATCCATATATGTTCTTTTTGGTTTAAAAAAATGACATAAAATATAACATTAATTCAGCTGCTTTTTGCCTTTTTGACATGCAGGAATGCCTACTTTTGGCATAGACTATTTTCAGACATTTTTCAGCTTCATTGCCCAGTTTAAAACATTTCTTGGAATACTAATAAAAAAGTAATCAAATTTTTTCGACAGGGAAACTCTGTAACCTATTACATTTCAAAAATAACCTTACCAACACTGATTATTAATGTACGAGTCATACAGTGCACTACTTTGTGCTACAGTTAACTCACTTTCCATTTATAAAAACATATTTCCATTCAGTCTAATCACACAGACACTGCAAGGCTGACTCCAGTTTAATGTCAATTATCAAACTGCAAAGAATCACTCCCAATTTAAACATAATATCACATTGCGCTCAAAATTAAACAAGTTGTGTCTAATTAAGCTGAAATTTTCCCGCGCCATCTGAAGTCCTCAATGAAACATAACGCCTTCTTGTAAAAGGAAAATTGCTTTATTAATATCTGTTGCACAAATGATCATGACTCAAAATGTGAATAAGTTGAAGCAGTAATTTAGCATTTTTTTCTTATATTCTTCATAGTCTATATATATTATATATTCCAACCTTTTTTAGTGTTTCTCTAAAAATGTATCTCATTATATAGAGCTGTTTCTTTATTGTCTTTGAAATTCGCAGCAGTTTGTGTGTTAAACTCTCAGCAATAAAAGCCCCTCTTACGTCTTGCCAATAGTGATTTCAGGTGTCCACACTGTTGTTGCTGCTCGTGAAGACTCTCTAATTGGACCTGTCCGTTGATCGAGGAGAGAAAAAGAGGGTCTAAACACTGGTTGTCACTCCTAGTGCAGCTGTGAGTCTGACCGGTGTGAGACTTTTACTCTCTATAATAAAACATAATGAGTTAAACTGAAAGTTGCAAAAATAATTAGCTTTACTTTACTGAACTCATATACATCATCCTTTGTTTAGTTCACCACTTCAGAGACAGTCAGCTGTGACTCTTTAAACTGCTCCAAATCTACGCAGCTTTTGTCCAATTTGGAAAAAAATATTAACGAACATATTCTCGAAATTAAAAAACAACAAAAAAAATCTTAAAGCAAACAAGCAATTATATTTGTTCACTCTCCATTGTGAGCTAAAACCATATGCAGCTTTAAAGGGTGTTTTAAAGCTGCAAACCTCTTCCTAATGGGCCCCGTGGGGACGAAGGGGTTAATTGATGCAGATGTTGATCGCTTTTACACACGATGCAGGGAGCATCTCCCCGGTGGCTCCTATTAGAGGCAGTTTTAATGAAGTGCTAAACAGAAGGCTTTCCTACAGTGTGGCCTGTCCTCAGGAATACTCAGCAAAGAAAGCACTTCACAGGAAAACAAGGTCCCCTATTGATCGCCATGCCAAATAACTGAATCCTTTCCCAATCAATGCTTATTTCTCAACTTATGGAACCTAATAGAAGACAATGTGAGAGAAAGTCAATCACAGAGGCGACATATGGCTCGGGGCACATGAGTGTGTGGTTGTCATGTTGAGAAAAAGGCACTGCAGTTTTGGTCCCAACAATTTAAACTGTAGTTTAATGAGTAAATGTCATATTGGGTGAGTTTTGATTTTGGATTTTAAAAATTGTGAAATTTCTAAGATTATTTTATGGGATATCTGCTTTTTTATTTTGTTGATACCCTGAAGTAGGAGGATAAGACTAGGAATTCACTATTTGTTAGGCTATGAAAATTTAAAGAAAATTCACACATGATTTTAATTCCAAAAACCACTTTTTTATGTCTAAAATTAAACAAGAAAAAAAATCACACCACTACATAATGCTTACTAGTCAGTGGAGGTTGGTTAAAGTGATGGTAATGTAATGGGGCTTCTCACGCAGCGTTACCAGCCCATAGTCACTAAATTCTGCTCATTAAAATGACAAACCCAAACACACAGCTACTCAGGCGTGATCTTCAGCTGTGTATGGCATCTGGCCCTGACGCACCTCCGCCCCCAACTCCCTAGAGCATCGCACACAAATCCAACACACACACACACACACACACACACACACACACACACACAGAATAACCCCAATCAAATTTTAAAACAATCAGCATTCCTTTCATTTCCAATTTAGTCACCTGCCACAGGCTCCTATTAGTGTCCTCTATGATACAATATTAGAGGTTTATAAATGAGGACGGTGCCTTCCTCCCCTTCAGTCTGAAGGAGTTTTTACATTTTCCCCAGTCAGCTTCTCACTCCATCCGTCAGCCTCTTCCATCCTGATTATCAGGAGACACCAATTTCAAAGAGACATCTTAATAGTGATGTCAACGTATTAATTAGAAGTGTTAATGAGCTAAAAGCAACCCAAATTAAATTAATGCAGCACTAGACAGAGAGCGAAATTAGCTTCAATTTCTGTAAATGATTCTGAAGTGTGCACAACATATCAGCCTGTCTGAACATTCCCATCCCCCAAAGCTAATCAAGAGCTACATTGCAATTAGCTGCTTAATTAAAGCAACACTCTGCTCGGAAAATCCGGCACAATTAAGTAATGGCTGTTATAGCATGAAGACAGACTGTATTTTTCTTCTGGAGGAGAAAAAAAATAGAAAACAACATATTCTATCCCTAATGGCCTGCAGGGGATTGAGCCAGCCAAGATGTGCCAAGATGGAGAGGTTTCTATCTCACGCTTCAATGGGGATCTTTGCTCCAGCTGGAAGCCTTGTGAATCAATGACAGCAAGGCAGATCAAACTGCCGTGCCCAGGGTTGCTAAGACATCTGAATTGGCACTGACTGGGGTGACTGTGTCCTAATCACCAGTTCTGTTTTAGCAGCTCAATGGCTTCCAGTTGGACAGAGGAGCTCCAGACTATTGACACTTTGCACATATTTCGGCAGTGGACCTGTTACTGATCCCTGTGGCTGTGGACACTGTTGTCCTTCATTCCCTGCTGGTGTGGCTGGAATTTACCAGCAGTGAGGGATAAACAGTCTCAGAGCCAGAGGGGAGAGTGTCTGCAGCTTTATATTTACATGTATTTACATTTAGATATCCATAAATTTGACTCATTTATCACAGATGTAAAAACCGTAAACATTTAACCAACACAACATGGGTGTCAAATTAGAATACTACGGGCCAATTAGAACCTGAAATTGAAATTCCTTTTATATAGGAGGCAAAAAAATGCATTTGTGGGCCATCTTACATGAGGAGCATTTACAGGTAGGGTCATCTGAATGGCTTATTTCTTGGAATAAACTGCAGACATTTCAGCAGTTCAAAGAAAGCAGAAGACTCATCCATGCACTTTTGACAGCAAACAGTCCAACTCCTTTGAAGCAGGAGGTATCATTTAACCGAGACTGTGTCCTAATGCCATACCACATGCTAACTCCTGGAGCTGTCTTACCACTAGTCCTAATTTGTTTTAATATTTCGTAGTTGTAAGTAGCTCCTCCATTTCCTTTATGCATTGTAGGAAAGTAGTCTCTGTAGTAATAACTGCAAAGAATTTACCTTGATACTTGGTACCTGGGGATAGCTATCGATAGCTGTCGGGGAAAACATAAGCGTTATCCTTTTACTGTTTTGCTCGTGCAGTGGTTGACACACTGTCTTTGTGCTATAAATCGAGCTTCCATTACCCTGGAGATTGAACAGACAGAGTTGCACAGTGAAAGTGAAGCTCCAGTCTAAACTTATGGTGTCACTATTGCAACACATTTTCATTCCCAACTTGTCAAATATTGATGCTCTGTCAGTGGCCCTATACGTCAAACTATGATGCTCTAGGTACCCCTGCTAACGTCGGTTTAGCGTGCTCAGGAAAAGCCTTTCACTGTAGATGTAGAAGGTGAAGGTGGCGACACATATAGATTTATGTCATATTCTTTACTGTTTCTACTTTTACTTTTAACATATAGCTTGTCATTGTTTTTATAAGCTCTTTTTACTTATCTTTACACAAAAGGTGCTGCATCCAATTTCGTTGTGCATGTAAAATCACAATAAAGATACAACAATATTCTAAACTCACTACACGCAATGTGCCTTTTCAAAATACGCTTCAATTTTTACAGGAAATGTACGGTTTCTGCTTATTTTCAGAATAAACTTAGAACATTGGTAAAATAAACTTTTTTTTTCCTCAGGTTTAGGCAACAAAAGTACAGGGTTAAGTTAAAACAAAAACATCATGTGGCTTTAATAAGTACATTTGTTACAAATGTGATCTAATGTCACGTGACATCTGTTACATGCATCATGTGACATCCATCACCAGCATTATATGCTACACATACTAGCATACTATGCTGTTATTAGAATAACTTGATTGACTTTTGGTTTTACAGGAGAAATGAACAGTGGGCTCCCAGATAAAAGGCTAGAATTTGTTTGACCCATCCACACTCCCCCTTAGCGCCCTGTGAGGATTGTCTCACTATTTATAATACAGCAGCTGCTCAGAGTCAAAAAATGCTGCTGCTCGGTGCATCTCATACCACTGCTAAAGGGTGCCTCTGTGCATTGGTATCTAACGCAGAGGGCCACTGACCAAGCATTTGTATTTAACAAGTTGGGAGTGAGACCAGGTTGACTATTCTTAAGTCATTACATTGTGCAGTCAACATTAATTTCATAATGATAAGTTACAGCAAAGCAGCTTGCCTACTTCCACTTTAACAAGATAGCATTTGTATTATACATAAGGTTTCGTTTTGTTTTTTGAGTAACTATTTTGTCACTTAAAAGCCTTCTTTAAATTTGAATTAAGTCTGGCACTGTTACACAGGTCATGTTTCATCAGCACTGTAGCAGTAGTTTTCATAGTGGATGTCCAAATTCCTGGATATTTTCATTCCACTGAAGCTTTAAAAGCCTCCCAAATGATGCAATAACTGCACCAATAGAGAGAACAATCTCATTTCTGACTAACAAAAAAGAACAATGCTAAGTTCAAGTGAGGAACCCCCCTGCTACTCAGTTATTTTCTGGTTTTTAAAAGTGCCTGAATGAGTGGTGAGCTGTGATTAACAGCCGTCTCGGAGGTGGAGTCCAGGGACTGTGGTGTAAACGCCATCCTTCAGCAGGTGTAGGCCACAGCAGAGCATATGCCGTCAGGTAACCAGGCTGGTTTGCTCTACAGAGACTCCACTGTGATCGTTTCCCTGGGCCTGCTTCTGCTGGGAACCAGTGTCACTCACAAACACCATCTGCCAGAAAACAGGTCCGCCTGTTTAGAGCATTTATCAGCAGGTCAAGGAGTGGTGGCTTCCTTTAAAAAAAGAAAAAAAAAAAGCCCTGCACACCTGCTGAAGAAAACAAAGGGAGACGGCGCTTTACACTGCTTTTATAGCTCCTAATTTCTTCTTTAGGAATCAGCCATGTAAACATAAAACAGTAAAAGCACCAGGCACAAGAGATGGCTCAGATCCCACAGTGCTCCAGGATATCTTTCCCTTTGCTGAAGAGAGGGGAAAAGACACCTGAAGTGTTTGACGCTAAATTAGCTTTTCAAAGACAATAATTAGACTTCTCCCCCTAAAGGTAAATTACCTGCTAACCAACTGAACTGTGTTCTAATTATAGGATCCTGCCTCTGAGCCATCGCCAAGGATCCTTGTTCCTAGCAAGAAGATGTAAAACACATTAAAAAAATAGACGTTGAAGCGGTAAAGCCTACAGAATTCAGAGTGGAAACATGTTCTGTGCTCCCATTGCTCTGTAACACAGAGCTGAAAAACTAACGGATCACTTGCACAACTGCAATAACCTTTAGAGGATTTAAACAAGATAATTTCATAGAGCAACCAGATGGCAGCTATCGTTCCTTATGTGCATTTTGACAGAGGAGGTTGACTGAGCAACACTGGATGGGTGACAACTAGGTACTTATCTGCGCTTTGCATATTTTGCAGTTGATGTCGTGACACTGCAAATTGATTTGTAAGACACACAGTCAGTGAAAGGATATTGAATATTTACACTCGCCATGTAATAAAACCTATCATGTCTGGGATGGGGAGGGTTTCGTTGGCCTTTGGGTCTAGGTAATTTCTCATTGTTCTGCCGGGTTGAGTGCTGAGCCTCCCGCAAGGCGGCACTGTGGCTGTGGATCGCTGCAAAGCCACAGCGAAGGGCCACACATTTGAATTCATCACCCGTGCTGATAGCCTGCCACTAATTAATATGTAAATTTAACATTGTTTGTTTGCCGCTGTGTCAAACTTTGATGCGAGGAGCAGCTTCCAGGTTAACAGAGATTTAGTGGAGATTGAGGGCTGGAGACCTGCCACATATCCCAACCAGCCTGTGATCTAATATTTTATTTAAATACATCGACTAATACTGTATGTCTCCACAGCTTAGAACCTGGGAGACAGGCTAATGATATTTTATTAAGCCAGAGTAATTGAGGATCCCATCAAAATATGTAATTAAACACTTAAGCATAATTATCCAACACAGTAGGAACCCAAATGAATTAATTAAAAAAACGTCAATACATCAATTTATTTGAATTCCTTTGTCCCTTTTCTACTTGTAATAATTAACATTTTAATTGCCTTAATTTGTGATGAGTAAAAGAAACTCACTCTTTATTGGACACCAGCAATAAAGCGAAGAAATTTGAGCTCACAGGAATGTGATTGCAGGAAAATGATGATGAATGTTAGCTGCATACAGCTCATTGCAGCAGAGAGAAGGAAAAACTGTTAA
Organism: Epinephelus cyanopodus; assembly: GCA_026686955.1. NCBI lineage: Eukaryota > Metazoa > Chordata > Actinopteri > Perciformes > Serranidae > Epinephelus > Epinephelus cyanopodus. The sequence continues at coordinate 23,717,121 of CM048929.1, forward strand.
AATGTTTTTTTTTTTTTGTGGCGTAAAAGTGGGGGATGTGATGCGTGTGTGTGTGTGCATGTGAGTGTGTGTGTGTGTGTGTGTCTTTGCTTGCTCGCTTGCCTGGGTATATGTTCATTATCAGCAGGCTGCCTGGGTTTGATGCATACCTGGAGAGCAACTTAATATCCTCAGGCCACTACTACATGTCAGGCCATGAGAAAGATACACACACAAGACAGAGGAACATCTCTGGCCCCGATGGAGCCATTTACCTTTCTCCAAGTAGGTTCAAGATATTAATTAAGATAAATCTACCTCAATTCACACATTCTGCCATCTGCCTATTTATCAGAATTATGTTAATCATTTCTGTAGGGCACAAGAATTATTACCCATTTTGTGCGTAATTCGTATTAACATTCAGAACTAAATGTTTTTGCATTCTGCTCCATATGGACTCCTTACACCATGACATCTTTTCAGCATACAGTAGTAAAATAAGTGACACATTCGTAACACACACACACACACAGAGCGCATGACAGCGCTTTCCCTCCGGTACTCCCACAAACAATATGGAAATGTATCCATTCTAATCATACACAGCCTCTCAGGATTTATTCGTCATGATGCACCTCGTGCGTTTGAACAGCTTTAAACAAAACAATAATCTTATGATGATCCGTTCTGTCTCGGTGGCTGTGATTTGAAGTGATTCAAGGCTGCTTTTTTCTTTTTTTTTTTCCTTTGGCCAATAGATGAGCTAGTTAATTAAACTCTGAGGAGATAATTAAGATGAGACGGCTGCTTGAATCACTCCGGTCATTCTGCCATTATCTGGGGCAGGCCGACAGGTGGCACAGGCCTGCATCAGGTGACAGCTCAGCCAACGGATCGCACCATATGATGGTATGGGCAAATTTCATAGCATCCCCTGGCGCAAGACACACATGTCACGCAAATAGATCTATAGAGTTGGACTTGATTTGAGCTTTAAGTTTGGGGCTGTGTGGATGCACGTCTGGGTCAGAGTCAGAGGGTGGAAGGAGAGAGCCTGGGCTAAAACAGGGCAGATCGACTAATGAGGGTGAGAACGGGGCCAGGCGATGCTATGTGATTAAATTTAGATCTGGAGGGAGATCTTGACCCATGGTGGCCTACGTCTAAGTGACATTTACCCAAGAGAAACACACTGCAGCTGAGGCTTATTAACCTTTTATAGATCTAAGCACTGCCGCCTGTCTTAATTGGCAATTGGATTATTAAATAGACCAAATTCAGAATGATTTGATCCAACAAGGTCTACAATGTGGAGGCTATTTTGAAAGGTCCGGTCCCTGACAACGTGTGCATTCGATCCATGTAAAAGGTTCAATCTTCTAAAGCAAAGTCTCAGCGAAGATTCTCAGTCAATTATAGGATTGCAACAAGCGTTATCGGAGGTAAGTCATTAGGTTAACTGTGAATTACGCTGTCAATAGCACAGAACTGGAATCAGTTCCTAGGAAGTGTAAGTCAGAGCAGAAATCTATGTCATGATGGACATTGTGTCGACCACTTAAAACTGGATCTGCATGAAGGTTTTCTTTGCAGTGCAAGTCTTTCGTAAGAGCAACAAGAATTCATTCCTCGCTCTTGTTTATCATTCAATCTTCTCCCCATTTAAGACCAATTACAGTGAGTAAATGTAATCAGCTTAACAATGTAATTGATGAGAATGCTTCTGTAAATATACGGCCTTCTTTTGCTGATAGTTACACAGAATTGTTTACACATGCAATTTGTACCAATTCAACTCATTTAAGTCTCAATTAAGTGATGTGACCATAAAAGTGATGTTCCCATGAAGTATACACAGATATACTCCCCTTATATGAAACTAAAAGAATTTCTGCACACTGTCATACTTGAAATAAACTTTATTTAAGTACCTTAATCAGGTACCTTTACCTGTTTAAATAAAGATTATTGCAGGTAATAGGACAGTATCTCTTCTCCTCACCTGTGGACCATTTCCTCCAATGCACCTGTCTACAAGTTACTGAAGGTGTGCCTGAGCCTCCACAACGATATGTGAACAAATATTCAGCTAATTCAATACTCTTAGTGCTACAATTTAGTACCCCAGCTCAACATTAAAGGTGCAGTACATGTAGTTACATGAATTGTAAGCTTTATTTTCCAAAATCTGTCCTTTTCTCATTTTCATTTATTGTGTGCAAACAAGTTGCTTTTCAGAGTAATTCTAAATTCATCCAGAATGGAGACTTGACAGGGAGCTTTGATGTGTTTGTAACTCAGGCAAAGGGGTAACATGCCTGATTCAGTGACATTACGACTAATAGGTTACCCTGTAAATGTAATAAGTAATATAATTATTTTAAGAACTTCAATAAAGTAATGTAACATAGAAGTAGGCTGTGTCAAAAGAAGGCATTGCTGCATGGTGAAAAGATGCAATGTTCTATTTTATATATAAAATAAAATTGGTCATGGACTTTCCATGTCTACGTATGACATGTTAGGTGTGTCTGTTGGTGTTTTGGGATGCTGTGTCAACCTTTGGCTGTAAAATGCTTTGTCTTTTCAAAATTAACTTTTGGTGTCACAGGAAATTTAGAGTTGGCATACAGTCTCTTTCAAAATAAACTTACTATACTGGCACAACACCACGACTTGACATTTTTTTGTCAACAAAAAAACAAACGCATGTGGTTACGTTTAGCCAACATGTGTGTGTAGTTGGGTTCAGAGAAAAACAACAGGCTTCGGCTTGACGTTCATACAGCAAGCCGACAACGATCTCCCGAATGAAAGTCAGTGATTGCTGGACCCATCCGCTACCCCTCCCATGCACCTCACTTGGACTTTTTGCCCCCTTAACTTATGTTGTCATCACGACATGTTTCCCCCTGATATTGTCAGATACTGTTCCATACAGATGCGGACGTGACAGGACAGCTTTTTTCATAAGTGTCTGATGCAAGAGTCACTGCCCAAGCACCGGCATTTGACAACTTTGGAATGAGACTGATTGACTTTTCTTTCCTGTATAACTTAGTTATTATATCCACATAACTGATGATTATTAATCATTTTTTTTGTGGGTGGGGGGGATTTTCTCCGTATTACCCAGCCTGGAGATTGATGAGTTACATTTTTAAAGTCCCACACATGCTGAATCATTTGCTTCTGTATCAAACAACCAATGTTGTTGTTTGTTGACATCTATAAAGCAGATTATAACTGCATATGTATTCAGACTGACCCTTGAACATTATGTTATGTTGCAGGTAGAAAACTTGATCCGAGATGCAGCTTAAACATTTTAATCATGGGTTTAACTGTGATTACTCTTCATTGACACAGTTTATTTACTCAGTGAGTCTAATGTTAAATAAAGAGGATGAAGTGGCTGAGCCAAATATCATCAGTACAACAGATTTTCCCAGCAGCTCTAAAACTTGTGTGTCCTGTGGTGTTGATGCAGATATTCACTCGGAACAAGACGGCCACTTTTATGGACTTCTTACAGTCAGTTAAGATGACCGACAAGCACTGGGAACATTAGTTCTGTGCCACAAGTCCCATACATCAACTGTCTTGTGACGAGTAAGGGAGGGGATCAACATATTCTAAATGAGTAGACATAATCCCACTGAATGTGGAGTTAAGCCATTTCATAATTAGCAGATTTTCTAATGTATGCCAGGCTTTAATGACCTTTGCAAATGAGAATGGTTGTTTGAATTTCCATCCTTCACATCGTTTTATCCCTGCCATATCTGCCTGATAGAATGAGTGCACCAGTTGATGATATGCATAAGCTTAATGAACAAGTGCACACACTTCTGAATGGAAACTGATGGGCTCAAGCCAGGGAGATTGGAAATGCATTTCCACACCTTGCATATCATCATCGTGCCCATAAGTGGTGTCTCTCTGACCTGTTAACAATGCATTTCAAGCCTTTTCCTTCAATTAGGTACACTTCTCACTCAGATTTTGCTCATCAAAATACCATTAGCATACTATAGTATAAAAATATACTAGACTTCTATAGCATCGAAGCCTCTTAACTATTGTAAATGACAAAATTATTATTCGTTCAACAGTGCAGATGACAATCAGGAAGAGCAGAGTATTACCTTGCCTAATACGTTGTTCTCAAGTGTTCCTGTGTTCCTGAAACTCAAATATATCAAGCTCTAAACGGGCTACGATCAGTATTTTCATATTAACAATGAATCAGATGATTATGTGTAATGAGAAAGTGGGTGCTCTTAGTGATGAGCTCACAAAGAATTACCACCAACTCAGCAACAACAGTTCAGCATCTTTCAGATCATTGTTTTGATTTCCAGCCCTCACTCTCGCCTCACTGTAAACTGTTTGTTTTTGGACACAGCAGCAGCAAAAAGGCTCTGACAAACCTTTTGTAAACAGCATTCCCAAAGTAAAGCATTTGGCAGCTCAAGACACAAATATTTCTAATATTTTAGATATTGGTCGAGACGAAAAACAGAGCTAAGAGAAGATTCAATATCTGTCTTACATACATCCAAAACAAAACTCCTGCCAGAGGTGAACATAACAAGTTGCTGAATCAACTTAAAAGGCTTGCATTTTTGTTACTGCCCCAAGTGGCCAAAAAATCAGCTATGGCAGGTTTAAGTACAAGCTCTGAAATAAATTGCCAACGATTCACTATTAACAGTAGATGTAAATCCAACTCAGTCGACAAAGTAAGTGTTGGCATTGTACGTTTCTACAAATCACGGATATGTAAAATTTTTACATTTCACATGTAAATTTAGCCCAGATGTCACCATCTACCATCGGCTCCAGCTCATGATGAGAAACTCAGCTCATGATCTGACCTATGTCACTTTAGAGATATTGATATGATACATATGAAATTTACAAATGTAACATTTCTGTGGTTTGCAGAAACATACACTGCCAACATTTTCTTCTAGAGACTGGGCTGCATAAATCGCATGTTAAATCTGAGCCCTTTACCTCGTGGAAAATTTGATAAGGAGTTTTTCCTGTGTAGGTACAATGAATGCAAAGCCATTATATTAAATAGCGACCACAGTGTTGACATTTTGACGCAACCCTCCAAACCGGATCACCATTTCTTAATGTTGTATAGAATGAGCATTTCTGATTGAGCATTTTGGGATTGTGTTGTTGTTGTTGTTTGTCTTACCACAATCATTATTATGGGATAATTTGGTGTTTAGGACAAACTCATATGCCTCATTTACCTCTCAGGACAGACACATATTAAAGGACACAATGTAGAATATTCCTAAAAAAAAATGCACGGAGAGAGAGAGAGAGATTCTGCCCTGTATTTTCTTGGTTTCTTCTTATTTTGCTATGTTTGGGATGTTTCTGGGTGTGTAGCCGACAGCCAACCCTGGTGAGGTTAGGACTTAGTAAAAAGATAGCAACCAGGTGTCAGACCATAAGCAGATCACATCCAAGAGGAAGCCACAAAAATTGTGGTCACAGCACTAAAAAAACGCAAATATAGTGAATGACAAAACGCCATGTGAACAATGCTCATTCCAAGTGAATCTGGGGTTGGCTTTTACCTTAGCTTTTGCTGGTGAGCAGTGATGGACAGAACGGGGATGAAGGGTGACGTGGAGTTTGCCTGTTTTCTGCTGGACAGGTAGGTGCTGGCAGTTAGCTTAGTTAGCTTGCTAAAGTATTGCTGTTCCCATTATAACAAATGTAATGTTCCTATAGTAGCTTTTGTGTATGTACAAGCAGTGTAGGGAGGTGATGTGTGTTTACAAAGAATAACCGACAATTTCTTCATTGTATACCTTTCAATCCTAAAACTGTCCAATAATACCACAGTAAAAGACACACACATATACAGCAAAGATTACCACTTACCCTCAAACGGCACACAAAGACATAAAAAGACATATAGATACGATTTTCAGTCTGGTTAATTATGAAACAGGAAACAGTCCCTATAAGTTTAAGTTCCATTGTCAGCAAACGTACCAGGAAGTGACAGCCTATCATAACAACAGCTTCTTCTGGACAAGTATAAGAGCATTTTACATGCTAGCTATCAAAAAATAGCTGCAAGTGGCATCAAATTCTACCTCTGATATATTTAATGTTGCGCAGTCGCGCTGTCTAACTCTGGCCTCGTCAGACGCCTGGTAAGAGGCCACGTGGCGGGCTCTGCTAAAAGCCACCAACATTCATCATGGCTTTAATGCTATCAAACTCTAATCTGTCTGGGATTTCATGTGTGTTAACACAGCTACAAATGCAGAGAGCAAACACTTCAACAGCACTACATAAATGTCTCAATATATTAACTAGACAATAAACAACCTATTCAATTCCAGGGATTTGCATGAGAACCGTGAGCATTAGTGAACAGAGACAAGTCTTCTGCCTTTCTGCTGAGGGGAAGGATGGCTTCAAACATGATCCTTTGTCAGACGGGATGGGAGACACAGACGCACAAGCCTCTCGCTTTTGGCAGATCTGGGCTCACAATGCCATAGATTAGTAACAGCCTGACCACAGAGCTGAAATAAGCTAATTGCTTAATTAGCTGACCCAATTCTTTAAGCTTCTTTTAGCATATTAACAAGAGCTATGTAACAAATAGTTGTGTTTCACAGAGGTGGTGTTTGTTTATGGAATTACAATAATGAGGATCAAATACAAAACATACGGTCAATGGCACTCGGCTTCAGAAAATCAAAGTATTATTTGATTTCAGCAACACTGAGGCGCTTTTATTCATGTAAAACTCGATTCAGCTTTTGTCTTATCCACATGCAAATGATCCTAGTGCTTATTTGTCATTGACATCAATTTTACATCCACTATCCTTCTATGTTGTTGTTGGGTGTTTTTTTTTTTTTTATGTTAAACAATTAAGCTGCTTCAGGGAATAGTTTGACCGCCCTCTCAATATTCCTGGACATTTGAGCAACGAGGGACAAACGAGAGAAGGGAGAGAAAAAAAAAAAATCTTATTAGATTGAATGATGATTGAAATGGATTAATTTACATTTTCTGCATGCATACTTTACATACATGATCTTTGCTCAGCACAGGGAGTTCTGGGCAAAAGAGCACTATTTGTATGAGATGAACTCATCTATATGCTAATTCATTGGCATGTAGACCTGCTTCATTTCTTCCATTCAGGACTGTTTACCTATTAGCTCTTATAGATGCAAAGGGAATTGGAATATTAAAACCAAAAAGCTAAGGAATACAGAGCATTAGCAGTACATCACCTGTTATTATATTTATATTAGGGTGGCATTTCTGCCCTTTGTTTAAGCTGAAACCACGTCAACTTCTGAGACACTTATTACAAATAAAATAAGCAGACTCTTTCACTTAAGTGAGACTTGTTGCCCCTGACAAAGGCACAGTTTTCAGAAGTCCGTCAAAGGACTAGAGCAGACTACACCCCGCTGAAAACCATATGAGCTCTCCTGATTCAAATAAGGAATGATCTGACGCTGAAAGACGGAAAACAACTTGGACTGTTTAGCATTTCACAAGTCGATCTCCAGGTTTTAAGGTGCTATAATGTCCCTTTGTGTATAAGAATACAATTTATAACACAACAGAGCACAAGACCTGACTTCAATGTTGCTTAGAAACATCGGCATCGCCTTATAAGGAGATGTTTGACTGATCAAGTTACAAGTGATGCCTAAATGCTAATGTAATTTCATATGAACCAGTCTGAAAGAGATGCAATCAACCATCCCTGATTCAGACCACTGTTGTGTTTAAGAGGATGACAACCCCCTTTCTTATTGTCTATGTAATTCACCAAAATTGCCACTTACAGCCGCTAAGAGCAGGACGTTTCATCTCCAAGCTTCCTCTGGTCTTTGCTACTCATCCCATTTCTACTTCCTCCAAAAGTGCCACCACTTCATTAACCTTGCCAGGCATGAGATAAGAGAGGCAGTGCATCAAAGCTGCCTGCCCACAGAGAGAACAGAGCCCTGCGTGTCTCCACTACACAGCAGCCATCACACACACTGGCAGATACACAGTCCACAAACCATCCAACATGCAGGAAAAGACCTTTTGTGTTCCAAACTGTCATTCAGAAATGGTTTTTTTGTGTGTGCACAGGACATCATTATGTTTTAAATATAATTCTAAGTAGGGTGAAAACATTTGCTTGTTCCAGAGGTTTTAAGGGCGTTTGATTGGGGAGGAATGCAAAATAATTGGTCTGGGTCAGACTCCTTATTGCCTCAGACTCTGCAGACACTTATTTTTGGTGTCTCATAACACTCTTGAAAGCGGAGTTCAGGTGCACGGCGCTGTCATCACTATGACCCATACACTTAAAAGCTCGAAAATGAGAAAATTAAACAAGAAAAGCATCAAAGCCAACTTCAGCCCGATGAGTAACAACTCCCGACTTCCTCAAAGCATGAAAGTAGATGGTAGGAAATGTATTAACTGAGTCACAATATTGTTTTACTTGCACCACATACAAATCTCTCTGGTGCATTTAATCCCTCTACCCACAGTTTCTCAGAAAGGAGGATATAAATTATTTTCCTTTGGTGGAAACTGCAAATCCCTGTCTGGATTCTGTTAAAAGGCTTAAAATGTCACTAAATGCCAAGGCTGAGACTCCTGCTAACACGTAGGTCTTTAAGACAAGATGTTAAAGCGTTGAAAGTTACCTGAAATTGATGAGGTTAATATTCTTATCGCAAACTGAGGCTTCTGTGAGAGTGGATATTGAAAATAGCCAGGTAACCCTTCATATTAGAGGCTATCACAAGGATTAGCAGCATAAACACCAATTACACATTTAATTGTTTATTGTCAGTAGTATTTAGAAAACCTGCCACAGTGCATAAATTAAAAGGATTGGGATGGAGAGTGGGGAATTTGCCACAATGTAGTATCATCATAAGTGTGTATTTCAGTGATGAAGACAAGGAAATGTTCCCAAAATAACAAGTCAAACTACTGAATGTTGGGCTGTAAATGAGTAATTTACCATGAATATCCTTCTCTATCCCTTTACGACCATATGAATTTCCGAACCACGTTACACTAGCATGGAAGGGTCTGTCACTGAAATTTGAAATAGAGGACAAAGGGCCACCGAGCAAATAGGTTTTTTTAGACACCATCCTCTGAGTTCTCTGCCAATGTGAATCAGAGGTAAAATACAGTGCATTAAGTCGACCTCTGAGGCAGCACAGAGGAGGGTAGAGTGAGACATTCTGCTATCTATTAAGACTTGCGTTATGTATATATTGTGTTTTGAAGGAATTTTACTGATCCACAAAACCAGCAGGAAAGGATAAGAGTGAGTCCCTAAGACCATGTGGTAAGCAACTGCAGTGCAGAATCTCAGGCAAGTTGAAAGTTGCTGTGCCGTTAAGGAGAAAGTCTGGCAGAATCCTGCATGCCCGCTGATAACATGGTTGGATTAAGGATGTTTAAGGGAAGTGAAAATTATTCATTTGAGATGGATGAAAGCTGCACTTGTCAAGTCTACCAGTCATGCACTTTATACATTTCATTTCCACTAGCCAGCATGCATAATTTCCCCTCAATGCAAATTTCTACACACCGAAAATTGTGAGCATATTTACCCCGCTCCCTTAACACATTCTCTGACACAGAAAATGGATCATCTCTATTGAACAGGGAACAAAACAATGCAATTTTGTTTGCAGAGGTGTGAGAATCTAATTTTGTGCAGGAAGATAAAGTCACAAGACCCTGTAGAATACAAACAATGGCTTTCATTCGAAATCATGCCTGAATCAAAAAGAGACAATGTTTTGTTGCCCTGCTCATCTGAATGACATCTAATGGAAATAATTTTAGCACACGCCCAATTATGCAAACGGACGTCATGTTTTGAGTGTAATTACTGTTTTTTAAGTCACAAAAGTCTCGGCCTCCGCGCTGGTCTAGGAGCATTCAAACTGAGTATATATACTGTATATCTGTCTCTCTATACAAATATTATGATCTCTCTGATGAGAATTAAGTCTCCAGCCTGGATGGCCAATAAATTAGAGGCACGCTTCTCGTTTACTCATCAGAGCTAATGAGCCTGATAAAATTACCTCGAGGATCATAATTACAGGCTAGTGGCAGAGACTCTGGCAGGGACTGGAATAAGAAGACACACACACACACACACACACACACACACACAGAATTTAGATTGTGTTGCAAGTGGCAGCGTACAACAGCTAAAACATCACAAAGCACTCACAGTCTTATTAATAGAATAACAGGCTAATATCTGTGCACAGGCAAAGATTGTGTGTATTAATTCAGGAAACAATTCAGCCAGTGAGACATATAGAAACCTATATTGTTTAAAAACCAATGCATCTACAAAAAAAATGTACCAGATTAGCATAATGTTAGGGGCTGAACAATATTACAATTTCCACCTTTCTGTCGGAGCAGTTCAAACTGATTTTTACCACCGTTTCATAAAGATTAAGCACTTCATGGGTAATGGCATATTTTAATGAACGATGGCAGCCTGGACACAAGAGCTCACCTCAGAGGATTCCATTTCATCACACATTCACAGGATGAATTGTTTTACTTATGAATATTAATGTCCCTCTAATTTGAGGCTGTTGTTAATGCTTGTCGCTAGGAGCTTGGCAAATCAGGTCCCATTCCTGTTAAAACCATGTATTAGACACCCCCCTGACACTAAGCCCTCGCCTTTGATTCTTAATTGCAGAAGTGCAAGCATTTGCAGTAGATGGGGCGCAAAGCTTTAATTAACTCTAATATCACACATTCAGTCTCGACTGTCACCCACATCACGCGTGGCATTTTGTACCAATATCATCCCCAACTCTGCTCAGCTAGAAAGATTGTGTTCCAAGTTCATGATCACAATTTCATGCATCTCAAAATGAGGGATATGTAGTTTATAAGTAGCTGCAATATATTGACGCTGGTGAATTATCTTGATGCCGTCCTGAAAAAACCTTTTTTAAAAGCACACACTGATGCAGCTCTGTGATTACGGCTTTAATGCAAAGGAGCCGCAGCATTGTTGGTTTCTTACTGAAAGCGACGTCTGATCTTGGCAGTCGTTGAATCAACAGTCATTGCTGAAGCCTGTAACATGGGAAGTGGAGTGATAAAAAAAGTTCAAGGATGTGTTTAAATAGAAAGATGTGTGCCAAAGGAAGCTGTTAAGTAAATAATTCAACCTCTCGTACACACTAATCTTCAAAGGATTTATTGGACTACAGATTTCAAGTTTAAAAATGCTATAAATAGAGTACAAGCACATAACCATCCAATAACACTTAAAAAGCAACATTACAGTTCAGTCCTTACAAACACTGTGAATGCCATTTTTACACATGAGTGACTCCACACTACGTTTGAACATTTTAATAGCTCAGGTACGGAGCATTTCTGATGCAGATATTAGTAAAGAGTAATGTTTAATTAAACCCGGTTTGAAGATAAAGAGCTCAATACAACCTATAGTTTATAAGCCTTCCCCGGCCATAAGCTACTGCTCTACCTAATCCTCTTTCACATAACATTATTGCATCAGCACAGCTGAACATTTTTGCAGCATTTATAAAATTAGCAAAGAAATTAACTGTCCGTACTGTGGCAAATTGGATTTCCAAGTTCTTGCCTTGCGATACAGCATACCCAGGCTGCCACCTACAGTACAGTGTGAGAGAGGAACTGCACTCTGCAACATGTGTGGCTCTCCATTTTACACTCCACAGCCATTCAAACTTAATTGTCAAGGCTTTTTTCTTCTGCTAATATCCTTACAGGAAATTTGTTAAAATCCATTATTAAATAAATACTGAAATAATTTCATTTGGGATCAGGACTGTTGAAGGATTACACATTTATTCTGCTCATTCCTATTTGCATGTGGAACAGCCAGTGTTCCCTCTGTAATAAGAAAACCATGATAGCTTGTTTTTTCAAGACCCAATGTCCAATTTTTTTGACCCAGTGCAAGCTGATTTGCTGAAATTATTGATTAAAAAAACTCATAGCAATCATTCAATAAATATACACAATGTTAACATAAGAAACATATCAATGACTGAAGGCATTTTTTCTTGTGACACTCCCCTGAGCTCTAATCAATATAAGGGAACCGCCTGCAGCTGCGACTGCCACGTAATTAAACACCATTTTCTTTTTTGAAAAAACTGTGAAAAACAATGAAAAACACGGCTTGTGAAAAAAAGCAAAGACTGAATCGTAAGATATTTAGAAATTCTTACTTCACTTGAATAACAGCAAAGAACTGAAGGTGATAATAATAATAAAACTGAAAATAGCACATTTTACAGAAACATCTAGAAAGCAAACACTTGATTTAGTCCAATATGCTCCACTTATTTAACATCCCTCCATTTGCCCTCTCATTAGCACACTATGTACTGCAGTACTTAAATATAAAAACCTTAAAGCACATTTTAAATCTCTGGTTATAACACATAAAATACAATAATGCAAGTTAGTAAAAATTGCCTTGATCACTCCACTCGTCTTTTACTTCTTCGCCTGAACAGTTTTGAGATGGAGGATTTCCTCTTACTTTTGGCTTTCTTTACTCCTATTCAACCAAAAAAAAGTGCATATTAGAACAATGCATTCAAATTGGAGAAAAAAATCTCATCTAAAACAAAACGCATTTCGTGCAATACTTACCAAGATTTTGCATCATTTCATTCAACTGCTGATCCTCCTCCACTTCCCTGAAATTAATCAAAAATGAAACTCTAGTTAAGCATTTTGTCTTGTTTGCATATCAAGTTGTTATTACTCTGCATTACTGATCCCATCGCTGTAAAAAAATTAATCCTAAAATGCATCGTGTTACCTCCGCCTGTCTTCATCCAGACCTTCCACTATTGCATTTCTGCCGTCCACAATCTCCACCAGCCTCTGCATCAGCTTCTTCTCCCGCTGCTGCTCCTCTCTGGACTTTAAATGATCTGTGATACCAAGTTGACAGACTTTAGAGTTGGGAGAAGCACGTTAACAGAGCTGATGTTCAGAGGAGAGTCTGTGATATCTTACCTGGCTTCTCCATCAGCCTACGAAGTTCCCCCTCCACACCTGGCTGCTGCTGCTCCAGCTCCTGAGTCCTGGCTCTGACATATGCATTCAGTAATTAGGTGTATAAAAAAGGTAAACCTGGTTCATTATGCACATCACATCCATCCCCAAACTGTTTACAATCTAGAACAAGCACATTTGATGTGACAGGTAATGCATTTGAATTATTTCTGACATTGTGAAAGTGTATAGGAATAAAAAAGACAGGCTTCATGCTTATACCACTGAAACTTATTTTATATGATTAGAAATAAGAGTTAAACGCAAACTACAGTTAAACAGAATCAGTTACAACCAAATAGATGTTTTAAGCTATAGAACAACTCACATGTACACAAGCTCCGACTCCTTCCTAATGTACATCTGCTTCTTTCGAATCAGGTTGAACCAGTCGACCATCAGTGGGTCCATCAATATGTCACCCTCCCCCTCTGAAACACACAAAATTTTAAATGTTACAGTAGTAATACCCTGAGATACAATCTGTGACCCTTTATAACCTTTTATAACGGTCAAGTTCTACATATCCAGTGGAGATTAATGAACAAGTTGTGGTTAATTAATGTAGAAAATAATAAACAACTCCAACGCCTGTCAACCCTCTAGAAATTTCTGGAAGAAAATGTGCATTTATTATCGACTCTGACCAACTTCCGACTACAGTTTAATGTAACTCAACTAAATGTTTATGACTCGCACTTCAAAGAAAATGTAATTCTGCAGGGACAAATTAAGCTCAGAGATTTCAGACAGCAGCATTTAAATACAGTTTGGCTCTGCGCTCTCCTGATATCATAATGCATAATGCAGCGACCGAGGTTAAAGAGCAAGCTGTGGAATAATTGTTTTCATTGATATTATATAATTTAATTGTTGTTTAAAAACAAACAGACATCCTTTTATTTAATATAACAATCAAGGAGCCCCCCCCCCCCCCCCCCCCCCCCCGCTCACGCAGAATCACAGCTCACTTTATTTTCACCAGATCAACTCTTTGTTTCCACATGACTGTATTAGTTACACAATAATACAATTAAGTGCAGTAACACATTAGGGTTTTTGGATATTTGGCTGATATGCAGCAGGGTGCAGGATTGTTGAGATAGAGGGTGACTCACCTCCTGGGACCATGTCAACACTTCACTTTAGGGACTACGGCAGCCAACGATACACAGCCCTGCACCTTTAGTGTCTTAAATCTGACACTTTAAACTTATTGTAAACGTTACCATCATGTGCTGCAGAACAAAGATATGTTCAACAGTTAGGAATAAAATGCTGTTAACATTATTAGTCATCTCTGCTGTTACATAGACTTCAGCATATAACACAATCATCAGTGAAAGCCTGGGTGAATAATTTAGTTTACCCTGAGTTCGGGTTATTTTTAAAATACTGAATTAAACCGAAAATGATTAGTTGATAAGACGACCAACTATTTTTGTAATCAATTACTTGCGTCAATCAGTTTTCAATCAAAATTGTCAAACATTCTCTGGTTCCACTTTCATTAATATGAAGATTTGTTGCTTTTCTTCGTCAATTATGAAAATAAAGTCAATATTTGGGGGTTTTAGACTGCTAGTCACATAAAACAAGCATTTTGGGAAATTATAATGAGTGTCTCTCATGATTATCGGACATTGTATGTTAAAAAAAACAACACATAAATTGATTAATCAATGGTAAAAATAATCATTAGACAGTCCCCAGCATCCCCATCTATAATATCATTCCTTATCTACACCCCAAAAAATTCTCTTAAGTAGGGCTGCAACTGTTGATTATATTCTCTATTAATTGCTTAGTTGTTTGGCCTATAAAATGTCAGTGTTTTCCAAAGCTCAAGATAACATCCTCAAATGTCTTGATTCGTCCAAACCCTAAAGATATTCAGTTTACTGTCACATAGGAAGAAAGAACCAAGAAAATATTCACATTTAGGAAGCTGGAATCAGAAAATGTTTTACTTTATTTCCTTTAAGAATTACTCAGATTGATTGAACAATTATTAAACTAGCTGGTCATTACTTTAATAGTTGACAGCTAATTGATTAATTGATTAATCATTGCAGCTCTAGTGTTAATATGCAAGTTTTAACATGTAGGGGGTGAAGAGCAACACAGAGGGAATACATGATGAAGCACAGATTTGTCTTCATCATTTATTTAATGATGATTTAGAAAAATCCAGCAGGAATTGGCTTTAATTTAAGTATTTTTTCACCCAAAGTACAGTAAAGCTTTGACAGAGACAGTGATTACTATATAAATATAAAATGTTAAAGGCTGTTTCAATATTTCCCCCAGGCAGTATTCATGGCCCACCACTGTTTTATGATATACACTGCAACACAGCTCAGACCAGAACACCTGAGTAGGTGGATCAATAGATTTTTCAAGTGAATATTTGCCAGTGCCAATTAATCCATCAAAACACACACCAAAGCCACATTTATAATAACCAAATGGGACAGGAACTGAGGACAAAACAGTCCACATCCTGCCGTCACCAGAACAAACAGGATTTTATTCTGAACTTGAGTGCCAGGGTTTAGTTTTTACGATGACAAGTTGAGAAGTAGATGATCTCCTATGTGGTGTGCAATTGATGTCAAATTCTGGCCAAGCGATTGCATGCTCAGGCTTCCTGGGTGGCGAGCAGGGAAAAAAAAAAAAAAAAAAGGAACGCAATCGACCAGAATATATATTACTATACCCGAGTCATGTTGACCTTGAGCAAAGCAATCAGGCCCCCTACTCCCACTTCCTCAAAAAGAGAAGCAACATCCCTGTGGGCTGTCTGTGCCTCTCACCTCATTTGGCTGCAGAAACAGTAATAGAAATGGCAGGTAAATCCCCCCCCGAACACACACACACACCCCGAGCTCCAGCTGATGGGTAGTGAGTGTGTGTGTCCCGTGTGAAGCAACCAGGATGCAACTCTGCACCAGAGATGCTCTCCCTGAAGCAGCAGTGGGATTTAGCAGTTTGCACAAATACAATAAAATATCAAAGTCAAGGTTATTCACTGCAAGAGAGCAAAACTGACCATTGCATTGGCGTCTTCTACCCAATAGGTGAGTGTTTATTTTCAAAATTGCAAAGCTTGTTTCTGACTTCAATTTTGTGTGCGCGTCTAAACAAGGAAAAGGAAGGTAGGGAGGAGATTTAGTTGCAGAGGAAGAGCGACAGGAATAAAGTACCTTCCTCACAGCAGCGGAGTTTCTTTTCCAGCTCCACACCCTCCTTCTCCAACTGAGCCAAATTTGTCTCAATATCATTCAGGTCCCTCTCAATCTGCTCCGCTGGAATATGATAAGACTTCACCTGATATAAAACAAAGAGAACTTCAGAGTCACAGTTAAGTATAGATAACTTTAATTTGAAAATTCCTACTTTAGACACTTAAACGTAAAGAAGGTCGTCCATTTTTTACCGGGAATATAATGAAAGCATATTTGTAGAGCTGTTAATTAATCTCTTAAGAGACTTAATGGAGGGAACTTACAGAGGGTGACCTCATTTCAGTCCTGGAGGCGTTGGTGGGTGACAAATACTTTCCCTTTTTAGCACCTAAGAGGTAGATAAAATAGGATTAGATAGTCCTTTCATGGCAGCTTTTCAGAAAAGCATTGTCACATATGACTTCACCTGATTTATTTTCAGTGAAAAATGACTGCTCATATGAAATCAACAAGATGGCTGAGGCCTCGTACGTGTGGCTTTGATGATGACATTTTTAAAAACCTGGGAACCAACCTGACGGATTTCCGTGATTGGCTGGAGCAGTCGTTGTAGAGCTAATAGATTCCACAGCTGGCCGTCTGGTTGGGGATTTCACAGGCGAGTGACTCCCATGTTTAAAACCTAAAATAAGGACAGGGAGGTTTACATGCTGGAGATGTGCAGAGAGTTCAATCTGCTGATGCCTTTTTCTGTTTTAGCAGAAAACAGCAGAAATAAAAAAAAGACTACAAGAATGTCACAACACAGAAAAGCTTTGTTTTTAGCATTGCAAGTGGTGTGGCAGTATGGCAATGTTAGTCTGTCTATCAGTCAGTCAACACAGAGTATAAAAGGAATGGACACAGACAATGTGGCATCACCCACTGGTTCAAGAACTGCAGTTTTGAAGCCTCTATTCTGACATTTTGATTGTCACTATCTTGATTTTTTGGGACCATAAGTGACCACATTTGGATGAGAGGGTGGAGATGTGGAGGAGCAAGGGGTGGATCTGACTGAGAGCCCAAGGACACTGCTGTGGTAGCAACTTGTCAATCACATGGTAGCCACGTCCTTCAGCAAACCCTAATTTATCGTCCATCGTAAATAGGACCATAATTTACAAAATGAACATCATGCGTTGCTAAAGAAAACTTGAATCTAGCAACTGAGACTGTAAACTCATTAGAAAATGTTTACTGAGATAATAAATCAAGTCAGAAGTTGGGCCATTTTCGCATAAACATCTATACAGTCAGACTTCTTTCTTCAACCAGTGGAGTTGCCTCCTGCTGGCCATTAGAAGGAATGCAGCTTTACAGCACTTCTTCATTTGCATCGCTCTTTAGACCTGGATATAATCCATTAGTCCACCACAGTGTTCATTTATGGACCCCAGGGGCTGAAGACAAATTACTTTGGTTGTCCTCTGTCTTTTCCTCTTGTGCTTCCATGAGGTTGCCATTTGTAGTTTTGTCTGAAATGTCTCAAACTACTAAATGGATTTCCATGAAATTTGGTACAGCTATCATGTTCCCCTCAAGATGAATTGTAATCACTTTCATTAACCTCTGACTTTTTCTCTAGTGCCATAATGAGGTCATCATAATTTTAGTTGTCCAAGACTTCGCTGTATCCACACACATTTCTTATGATGTGTTATGAATAAGCGCTCCTACCTAACATGGTTTGTGATGTGACAACGTGACACTACATATGTGTCACCTTATTAAGTATAAAACAAAGTTGATTTTCCGGTTTAACACGGGACACAAACAGCAGTCTCCTACAGTGTAAAGTCCTTTGTTTGATTGACCAATCCATCAACCCCGACCACCCTTCTACGCAGACTGTGTTGTACTTTATACTACTTGGTCTGTCCTCCTCCTTTGCTCCCATCATTTTATGGAGGACAGCCTGCAGCACATAGCTCAGAGTCTGTCCAAGTCATGTGACTCGAGACCACATTTCTGACACCTTAAGCAAATGTTAGCATACAACGCAGCTAAACTAAGATGGTGAACATGGTTATGTTTAGGCTTCAAGCTGCTATTTTCATCATAAAAACCATCTACATGATGATGTAGAAACAATGTGAAAGGGGTTGCTTGTATTGATGTACCCAAAGAGAATTATCAACCAAATCTGCAGCTCACCTTGGCTTTAAGGAGCCTTATAGTGACTTTCAGCTCATTGTTTAGTTGTTTGTTCAAAAATTTAACTTAAACTCTCTCTACTCTCATAGCGTTACTTTCAGCCACTGCATTCAGCTGTGCATTCAGCTCACCGTGCACTACCTGCTCAGAATCAAACACCAGGCACAACAGTTCACAACTAGCTAGTGAACATAGTGGAGCATTTATCCAATAAAAAGTCAAATATTTCTCTCAGACGTTGGTGAAGAAAGCAGTGCTAAAATAGGATGAATACTGGACTTACACTTGCAGTCTATTTAACACAGACATGACATATAGAGATACAAACATTACACAACTGAATTGTATCTTCGGATAAGCTGAAAAACAGTTACACTTACTCTCTTCTATGCCACAAGAGTATAAATTCTGAACATGGAACCATTTACCCAGCACTTAAAACTCAAAACTGACTCTACTAGACTCTAGTAGACAAATATATCTTATTATAATGTGCAGACGGGACTCACCAAGGTTTCCAGAATCAAGCTGAGGTTTCTGGGGAGACACTTGCCTAAAGTGTGCAGGATCAAATGGAACAAGGCTAACTGGAGTTACCGCAGGTGCTGGAGCTGAGGGAGGCCTTGTTGCACTGAGGGGGACATTAGATGAAGTTGTAGACATGAATCCAGGCTTATGTTGCTCAGTAAAGGCTTCAGCTTCGACATCTCTGTGAGAAAGACACAATGAAGGGAGTCTTTAAGCGTGTCACCTTTTAAAAAATGGTGTAAAAGTACATCATCGATCTGACAAAGATGTACTTAAGGCTGAACATAAAGAGTAAAAAATATAAAAGGCCTCACCTTTTTATTTTGCAATGATAAAAGGTGGAATGGAGGAACCAATGCAGGGATTAGAAATAAGAGTGTTCGAAGAGGGAAAGTTAAGGCTAAAGCTCACTGATTCTGCATTCTGGGAAGTGAATAAGCTGAATGTCCAGGGGTGTTTAAAGACAAATCTTTCAAACCATCATTTTGTCCACCTGCGTGACCTTCCCACTGACGCCTAAGTGAGTTATGAGGTAATAGTGAATATTAGGATGATTGAGGATACTTACTTTAAACCTAGCTCAATTTTCACAGGTTTGAGCTCCATTTGCCCCTGGACTGGATCTGTAGACAAATGATTAAGATGGAAAGGGCTGAATAAATGACTTATGAGAATAAAAGCATGATGGCAAAGGAAAGCTTATCCTACTTCATCTGTCACATGAAAAACTGCTGAAACCATTCTCAATTTCAAAACTCAGGAGACATTATCATGTGGATTTTTATCTGACGCTAGGCAGTAGTTCTAACTTATACTGGGGGGCATACATCCCCAAATATTCATATATGCTCAAAAAGTCCCCCCACAATGTAGTGATAAACTATAACCACTGCCTTGCAGTTTTTATGCCTCTGTGAACCAGTCAAGTAAACATTGTTTCAAATAAGAAATTTCTGCAAAGAAGCTACAAACTTTAAAACACAGATGCTCCAAACACAGCAGCACAGAACATCTATACAATCAGCACAGTTGCAAGGTGGACACCAATTCAGTGTCTGACCAAATATCTCCCCTTCTGATCCTGAGTAATGGCCACAAAAGCATTGTTGCAGAACATTATGACGTCACAGTAGGGTTGACCGTTGACCTTTTAGATATAAATGTCATCACACATAAGTGGACGTTTGTGCCAAATTTGAAGGAATTCCCTTAAGGTGCTCTTGAGATATAACATTCACTAGAATGGAACAGACAGAAGACTTGAAAACATTATGCCTCCGGCCACAGCTATAACAATTTTGGAGGCCTAAAAATATAAAGAAAAAAAAACCTGCAACAATATTAAAGGCAACCATGTACCACCATCCAATAATAATCATTAGCAAATGTTATCATAAGCATAAATAAACTTAACAAAGTGCCATTATATTATTATTTTTATTACTGCTTCTGGTATTGTATTGCACTACAGTTCTGCATGTGGTTTGTCCAAGTGGTGTTGCCATACCCCAGCAGAGACTGTTTGACTGCTGTTGGTAGGTACAATCATTGTCTAACACTGTACTCTCCATTTCATTACTTTCAGATATATTAAAAAGCGTAAAACTAGAATGTAATATGGGTGCAATGTAGGCTATATCACTGTTAAGTGTTATAGATTTGGTCAAGTTAACTCAAAATGCTCTCAAAAGCTCAATTTAGCTGTTAAGTTTCTAAAAATTTCTCCTCTGGGGAATTCCCTAAGGACCTCACTCAGTGGTTGGGTCGCAGAGGGTGCAGATTGAAAGAGGTCCCCCAGGGTTGAATGGGCACAAACAAATAAAATATGTTGAGTTTTTTTTTTTTTGTTGGTAATTCCAAGTCCCGAAAAGGTGACAAGCAATATTATTCTCAAAAAATGTTCTCCTGAAGGCCCCCCTGCCCCCAAATGCTAAATAGGTGGTTATGGCCCTGATGTGACATCTGCTTTATCAAAGAAGCGTGCACTCAAAGCAGTTACACATACCTGTACAAGTCCATGTAAACAAAACACTCGCTGGACTCATGTCACACACTGATAATGAGTGCAGCTATCTGGTCTCTATAACAATGCACTAAAGTAACTGATCACCACCTGCATATCTGTACTAAAGAACCAAATTATCCTCTAAGCTGTGTATATCAAACAGATAATTTCTGAGTAAAATCTGACAAGAGGTGATCTTGACTGCAGTAATATCCATGGTCAATATGTGGTCCATATTAACAGGCAACATAATTACTTCCCGTGATAGGGAGACTTCTATAAAAGATGATAATTTGATGACCATTTATATTAAAAAAAATGACAGTAATTGTGTTTCTGTCTGAAAAACTGTCAGGATGCTGCACCCATGCATGCACATCCATCCAAAGAGAATGACAGTTCAACTATGAAACTTTATTAAAAGTGTGAAACTGAAATTAAAATGTCAGTATCCAGCATTGCGCTAACATCATGCTAAACGCACCGGCGGTATAAATAGGGCAGAAATGACAAAAGGAGCTTTGTTTTCTATGAATGCGTTCTGAGACAGACAGAGGGAATGGTGGTGGTGGTGGTGGGGGGTGTTGGCTCGATGTCAAATAATGGATCAAGAACAACTGAAATGAATTTAGCTTGCCTTTGGCGGTTATGTGTACAGTTGTTGGCCTTGTGTTGTCTTTGTTGATGGCCTTCAGACATGGCGATTCCTTATTGTTTGTCTGGCTGGTGGAGGGCTGTCCTGCCCAGTTTCCTGCTGGGTCTTGGCTGCATTTATCTTTTCTCAAACCAGGCCTGTCAGCTGAACTTGGCTCGTCTCCAAACCTGCAGTGAGAGGAAACCCTCACCATTAGCCTTAATAACACAAGTCATTATGAAACCATACAGACGGTGGGAAAGAAAGAAATATCCAAGTATTAAAGAAGAATATGTTTGCGGCCAAAGAAAGTATACAGTAAAATCACCGTATCTCTGCTGATCGGACGGTGAACAGGCGTTTGTTGTTATTGTTGCAGTTTCCCTCGGCCAGTTTCTTTCCAATGTTTGTCCTGGCTCTGCTCTTCTCGTCATCAGGACTGAGTGGGACCTTTGGCCTTCCTGAATCACTCAATGGCTCGGTGGGCTTCCCGTTACCTGTTGAGGACTCTGTGACTGGCGCTGCAGCCTGGAAAAACCTCTGCCGGGCCGTCTGGGTCTTATGGGCTGAGGTCGTCCAGGATTGGGAAGGCGGAGGAGGACTGACTGGCTTCAGTGGGGCTGTCAGTGGGGCTGACAGCACAGAAGAGGGGCGTGGTGCAGGCTGGGTCTGGCTGGCACTCTTTAATCGCCCAGCTGAACTGGCGGATCCATTTTGGATCACAGTCTCAGAGGGGGAAGGTTTGCAACTGTTGTGGTGGGTGTTACAGATAAAACTGTCTGGATTCTTCCCAAGTTTGTAGCCTCCTGCGTGAAGCACGCTGGAGCATTCGCTGCATCTGGTGGAAGTTCATTAACATGAAATTATTAATACAACAAACACAGTAATTGACAGGAAAGTATCAAAACATGACATAGATTAAAATCTTACTTGAAACAGCTTCTGTGAAAGAGTTTGCCTTCCACAAAGTGCCGCTGAACCAGATGAACATGGCTCTTGCATGCAACACATTTGCTGTTGAGAGTCCCGCTTTTGTTGACATTTTCTGCCAGAACAGTCTTCTGTGAAACACAATTTAAACTGAGGTTATGCTATACCCCCAAAAAAGTTACCTTATTTACATTTACCCAATTCACTTAAAAGGAGCAGTGTTCAGGATTTAGTGGCATCTAGTGGAGAGGATTGCAAATTGCAACCTGGCGAAACCTGTAGCTGGTTAGAGTTCCTTCAGTGATCGATGTCCAGGAGATTTTTACCATGAGCCAAATTATTTGCAGAGGTCTCTTCCTCTCCAAAACAAATAGACCACACGATTAAAACCAGTAAAGGCACTAAATAAAGCAGTTTCACATTGCAAATCAGTGTTCATCCAATGCTTTTCAGCACATCAGAGACAGGCTGATAGCCCAGCACCTGCTACTTTTTTTCTCTGATAATTAAGATCCAAACGTTCACGAGGTTTTTACCAGGAACTGTATTATCTGCAGAGGTTTCTTTTTCTCCAAAACAAATGAACCCAATGATCTAAACCAGTAAAAACACTGAATAAGTAGTTTAATGTTTAAAAAATCTGTGTTTTTTTTCTATGCTATTCATCACGGAGAGGCTGCCAACTACAATGGCTGACACGAAAATGTGAAAACGCGAATGGCCCTATCTAGAGTCAGTGTTTGGTTTGTCCATTCAAGACTACAGTAGAAACATGGCTGTGCAACTTGGCAGACACCATGGACTAGGACCTGCTCCCTATGTACATATCAAAGGCTTATTCTAAGGTAATAAAAACACAACGCACTTATTATAGCATATTCCATTTCTGCCAATATGTCCCTCTAAATCCTACACACTGGACCTTTAAAATAAACAAAATCCTCTTTGTCCTGACATATGATAGATAAAAAAGCAATTGTGGAAGACAAGAAAGACAAGAAAAATGTTTGATGGTGTGTTCTGACATGAGAACTGACCTGAGCAGCAGCTCTGGCCAACTTGGGTGATGTCTGAGCTGTGAGAGTGGAGGGTGAACGATTCTCAATGGCGGTTTTAGACACAAAGGTTTTGGCAACCACTGGGAGATTTTTCTTCTCTGATGGCTCCTCCTTGGAGCCCTCTGCTGGCCTTTTTACACCTCCCACTGAGGAGAAGTGAAACATTATCAGTATCAAACATCCCATTACAGCACAGGAGAGAAACAATATACTTCAGCATAAAACTGAAAATAAAATATGTAAGGAAAAGCCCTGAATTTAAGAAAATATACACTGTTGCAGCTTAAATTTATCTACACTGTTGCTAAGGATATTTGAAGCAGCCATATTCTCACTGGGTGGACGTCCTTTGAAGTAGTTGTAGTACTGGGAGACGTAGGTGAGAATGCTCAGCCTGTCTGGGATCCTTAAAGCCACCATGTCTTCTGCATCTAACAAAGCTGGAATTCCCAGCATCTCCTCTGCGACCTGAAAAGCCTTCAGATAAAAAGGAAAAATGACACGGTTTAACAAACAGCCCCTTGACTCCTGCCAACATTTAATGTCAGTTTATGATGCACCAAGTAAACACACATCCAAAGCATTTTTGCCCTATAAAAACACAGTATTCACCAGGCACAGTAATGTCAGCGCCTACAATTACAGCATGCGTAAAAATGTCAGACAATACAATCTACTTTAAATAGACTAGCAGTATTCTGTGACTAGGCCCGGAGAGATATGGAAAGGGCTGTATAATGAATAGCACACTTCCTGTGAGCTTGCAGGGATAAGAAAGGGGATGGAGGGAGCAGGATATCGGGGCATTGTTTAGGATCAGCACGGACATGCTCATTAAATTTAAAGCAAAGCTTCGCTGAATACCAAGTCTGCTGATATAAAAGTAGAGCACAAAAGAGAAAGAATGTCGGTTTTCCTACAAACACACACAGACAATTTCTTATGTAGCATCTTGTGAAATAACCACTGGTAACAGAAACATGACGCTATTCATAAAATATAGAAGAGTGTGAATTACATACCATTCACATTCTCACGTTTCAGCACAGGAAGCATCTTCAACAGTTGATCAAAGCTAAAACCTGATGAAAACACACTATCCTGTGGCCGCAAGTGGGGTTTAAAGTTCTTCTACTTGCGTAATATTTAAGCATAATACAACGACAGTGGCTTCAAGTGAGCTGTCATCATGAGGATCGAGTGACAGAGGACAGCAAGCCTCATTCAAAATGAATAGCTTGAGAGCCTCTCCCCTGAGCTCAGGTTTGTTGCTGACACTGCCAGCATCATCCAAGACAACTAGGAAGTCGTACAGAGTGCAAACCGTAGCACTGTAGGGCCTGTATCCCTCAGAGGAAGTTGGTAAAATGGAAGAAGACTAAATAATGGAGCGGCCCATGCTGTGCTGCTCAGGTCATGTGGGGGTTAACAAAATAAATGAGGTCAAGTGGACAGAAGCTGAGCAAAGATACAGAAAGTTTGATAGGAATCTTGAGAAGTGGCACAGAGATGTACTTTCCACCACGGAGGTTCATGCTTACACTGCTCTGCTGTTAAAATGTTGAAACAGCTAAATATTTAAACAATCTGCTGCATAAACGCTAGGTCGAGAACAAACACTGTGTATCTGCGGATGTGCCATCGTGTGTAAGGGGTTAATGAAGTGCATGTTTTACGCTGCATCAGATTTTGCAGCTCAAGTTCGAACTCTGTTCCACTCAACGTAACAAAAGGTTCAACAACTTGACATCTCACCAGTCTGTTGTTCTCAAACACATCCTCTTCTCTGAGTGAGTCATAGTCTCTGGGAAAACAGGAATACAATGAACAGAGAAGTGAGACATGCTGGTGGAAAAAAACTCTTATAAATAAGGATTTCACATACAAATAAAACAAAACATAAGTATATATTTAAAACTAACCAGCATACAGTAGAACTTTTAAAGCGTTATCCTTCATGCACATAATAATAAACTTAATTTCTATTCCGCTCACTGAACCAGAGTTAATGGTTTAAAATGCATTAAAATACCATGTAACATAACAAAAATAAAAAAACTGAAAAAAATCATCCACAGAAAATGCTATAACAGAGATAAAACAAAGACAATGCAAACACACAACAAACATAATAGATCTCTTTAGCATTAACCATAGGGAAGCCCATTTCTGCTAGTGTGATGAAAATTAAAGGTCCTGTAAGTCACTTAAATGAGAAACTTTCTCCAAATGATGAGTTAGTATCTCAAAATAATGAGAAACTTTATCAAAATAAGGACTTAGTATCATTTCTTCATCCATTACTTTAATTTTAAGACCTGTTCAAGACACCTTTTATCCAAATTTAGGACAGATTTTTGGACAAATCATGTGTTACTTATTTAAGTATTGCAGGGAAGCATTGCAGGCAAGTAGTATATGTGATCTTGTGCAGGGGTAAGTGTTGTGTAGGAATATGGTTATTAGAGTGAACTAAGTCGGGCTATATTTTGCCAATAGTTAAGTGCAAGTATGAAGTAAAATAACAGTATATAGTGTTTCTTTTAGATTGGTAGAAATGTGGACTTTTAAACAGAAAGGCTTCACTCATTTTCACAAAAATGAATTCAAAAAATGATAAAATGTTTGTAGTAGTTAAGACCTCAAAAAATCAATAGGACTATTTCATTACTTTTAAGGCCTTATTGTTGTAACATTGTTTATAAGACATTTTGTTGCTGGTGTGGACACTGACTAACTAAACTTTTTGTTTCATTACATTGGCAGAGATGGGCTTCCATATAACTAAACTAAAAGAACCACTGAAAAAGATATGCATCAAAATTACCAAAGAAAACCAAAATAAAAAAACATCTTAGGTTAATATGTACCAAAGACACGTGTGTAGAAAAATACAATAAATTATTGTAAACTGTCCAGCTGCCCCAGGAGGCAACAAAAGCCTCCACAACCAAACCCCAGCACAATTTCACATACATTATAACCACCTCTTCAAAGTTCAATACTCACATCAGGTCCGGTCTGTACTTGTGTATAAGCGCACAGAAAGCCAATCCGTTTCTGAAGGAGGTCGTCATGTTGGTGATGGCCACATCTCTGTAGCCGTCACACTGTATTTTACACCACTGCTCCAAAGCCTTGATGGCAGCCATGCTCCCGGCGCGACAGACAGAGACGCTGTGCTCTCAGTAGCCTCCAGACAAAGTGTGCAACAGGCTGAGGTCTCAGCGTGGAGGAGTCAGAGGAAAGAGAGATACAAACAAAGTGTCTCTGTTCGAGGTTTGACCGTGAACTGCGGCGCTGCAGCTGCGTCCTGTTTCCGTCTTTTACCTGAATGACAGCCGGGGCGGCGGGATGGAGCTGGCGGTGTGCGTTTCTCCGCTCATTACACTAATTGACATGGACTGATGGTTTGTAACGACAGTTGAGTAAAACTCAGACAGAGAGGTTAATAGTTTCTCTGGTGATCAGATTTAATGCACTTTTTTTGCAAACTCAATTAATGCAGAGTAGTATTTTCAGATACCACTAACCCATGTAGAACAAAACTGGACC
Organism: Epinephelus cyanopodus; assembly: GCA_026686955.1. Classification (NCBI taxonomy): domain Eukaryota; kingdom Metazoa; phylum Chordata; class Actinopteri; order Perciformes; family Serranidae; genus Epinephelus; species Epinephelus cyanopodus. The sequence goes on from CM048929.1 coordinate 23,744,349, forward strand.
ATGTTTTTTTCTTCATAATGTTGATATGTACCTTTCAAGAAATGGATGATCGTAACAAAAATATTCCATACAGCAAAATACAACAAAAAGTGATGAAACTTATCAATTAATTTACTTACCCTACCAAAGAGAAAAGCACAGTATAAAACCGCTCTGAAGATGATGGTCATTTCTCATATTTATTGTAAAACTAGAGCCTATGGAGACTTTTAAAGGTCCAGTGTGTAGGATTTAGTGGCATCTACTGGTGAGGTTGCAGAACTGAAACTGCTCCCGTGTGCCAAACGTGTAGGACAACTTTGGTGGCCAACCCGATCTCACACCAAGTTGTCGAAATCTGGTGCTTTGGGCAATGACTTGCGGCGTCAGACACTGAGGAAAAAAGCCGACCTTTCACGTCGGCATGATATGCAGGCGGTCGCCATTATAGTTTAACAGCGCTCAGCAGTGTCAGGGGGAAACGCTACAGGAAAAGGACAAAAGTTAAGGCTCGAAAGTCTGAATAGGGCGGGTGGGAATTATGGTGGATGGGTCCAACAAACATCGACTTTCACCCCAGAGAGCGGTGTTTGCATCCTGTAAGATTATAAAGCCAAACCATGTTCTTTTTTTTCCTAAACTTAATCCTGTGATATTGTTGCCTAAACCCAACCACGTGTGTTAGTTGTTAGAGGAAAAGAAACGTCAATTTGCATTGTTGAACTGACGTGGTGTGTTTATTTTGAAAGAGACAATATGTAATTGGTAAATTTCCTGTGAAAACGGAAGTGTATTTTGAAAGACGACAATGCATGTAACAGGCAGAACTCGACGCAGCATCCCAGAACGTCAACAACCAACGTACCCAGATAACCTTTCACGTCGTATCTGGATGCAGAAGGTCCATGACCAAACGTTGATATGTGACAAGGTTAGAGTGAGAATGTGTTGCGATGGCCAATGCAAAATCGCTAATGGCCCTATTTAGATTCAGTGTTTGGTTTGTCCGTTCTGGGCTACTGTACAACAACATGGTGGACTCCATAGAGACCCGCTTTGTAAATAAATATAAATGGCTCATTTTAAGGTAATGAAAATTTAGTGATTCTTACTTTCAGGTAATTATAAACTGATGAAAATATAGATATATAGTTTATAAACCATTTCTGCCAATAGATGCACCTAAATATTACACACTGGATCTTTAAATACAAAGGTTTAATGGGCAGAAATGTCACACAGACACCTTTTTAAAAAGTTACTTTTACTTGAGGTAAAATATGATGGTACGCTGGCACAGTTCCAGCCGTCACATTATTAAGAATTGCTGCACAAAACAATAAAAGTGGTGCGATAAAGCAAAATGTGTAAAGTGAGGAATAAAAGGCCCTTTTTATGTTGTCATTTTAGTCTCTTTTATACTTTATTTCCATACTTTATATTCATTCCATATGTAATTTTTAACAGTTTAAAAGTGGATGGGTCCAGTACTACTTTCTGAAAAGTGCAGGGGCCATGTCCCCTCTAACCCCCCATAAATTAAGCCCCTGCTAAAGAGCCACTATATTGTCCTGTGACAAAGGATGTTGCTCTGCCTTTGTATTGCATGTATATTATTTTAGCTGTTATTTCCATAATATTCCATTACGGACATTTACAATCTTTTTTTAATTTTTTATTTAATGCTTCCTAAATTCATCTTTTTGGGGTCTTGGTAAAGGAAGAAGATGCTGTAGGATTTCTGAAGTAATTAAACACCAGACTTGTTATCTCAGCCAGCATATCGAGGTCAGTGTGCAGTATGAGAACCAAGAACAGAATCTATGACATACATTTTTTTACCTCAGTCATCTTTGTGTGGGGCCTAATTGGGGACTAATTGAGGCCAACTATTGTCATATAAGGATTCCGCCCTAATTAGCCCATATTATGGTGTCCCACCATGTTTTAGGGAAAAAGTGTAAGTTGATTTCTCTGCAACTTTCACAAAGTAAACTGATTATGAAGAATTATAGTCGTAAAGTTTTTTTGGAGAAATCTGTGGAAAAGTTGGAGGAGTCCTTCTACCTACTCCACCTAATGAGGAAACAAAACAACTCTAATCTTCCAACATGCTGCCCTGATCCATTTAGAAAATTCAGTTTCAGATTTGACCCAGTGACCTCATCAGTGAGTGAGACCAGAGTCGCTGAAATGCAACCTTCACTGACCTCATTCACTGCAAGATATAAATTGTTTAGTATTTGCCACGACAACAGGGTCTCCAAAAACATTGAGCAGAGTAACACACCTTTAGAAGTTTCCCTATGGTTCATACGTCAAATAAGAGGTGTGTGACTGCAGTAAAAAAGAAATGTACAAATCAGCTGGATTTCAAGAACACATGTTGCACATTGTATGTTGCCTTGTCTGACCTATCAGTCTAATCGATCCTGTCTGAGGACATCTTCATGCCCAGAAGGGGGCAGTGTTACACTGCACTGTTAGAGGACTGTCTCACCACTCTAAACCTGTGGTCAAATGCATTAACAATGCATGCAAACAGGCCATATCATTTCCATATAGACCTACAGAGTAAAACCTTAACTTCAACTTGAATTACGCCAGCACATAAACTGTACAGTGTGTGCATACTGTGTAGTAGAAAAGACCACATAAACTGAGACCAAGTCAGGACCAAGAGACGAGTGTATCAAGACCGAGACAAGACCAAGACTTTGAGGGGTTGAAGTCAAGACCAAGATCATGCCGGTGTGAGTTCAACATTGCGCTTGCGATAAAATGTGGAACATGCAAACTAAAGGCACTCCTCAAAATTATCTGAAAGATCCACATTACCATAAAAATACCCACAGAAAATGCCACACTGCCTTTAGATATGTCTCAAGGAAATAATCACAAGGAATTGCAGAGGTGAATTTTACATGTGGGAATTTCCCCTTTGCTCCGTATGAGCAAACAAATGCAAACAAACACTAAGGAGCTGAAATCAGCTGCACCATTTTTATTCAACACTCACTTGACCAGTCTTTAATTAAAATCCAGAGTCCTCTCTGTCTGAGACCGAGTGAAAATGCATTTGAGTTCAAGATGTCACATTTTGTGACTTCATCATTTATTTACCGTTGCTGTTATGAAATATTATTTCATCCTGGTATTATCATTTTGTTGATTGTTTAAAACAGTCTCAACTTTTCTTCTCTTTTGGTCAACAGCTCTTTAAGGAATGTGCATCACTATCTTTGAAGACAGAAGAAGTCAGTATATTATGTCCCTGATGCATACAGTTTAAAGAAAAACAGACATGTATCATATATACGGACGCACTCGTCATGATTTCATTTTTCAGCTATTTCCATTGTTTCCTGTGAGGACGTGTGGCTGCACGCAGACATCCTGTCTGTCTCTGGAAGTCTGACCAAGAGGTCAGGGATGAGTTCGTCATTAGTGAAATCATTTAGAAATGATCTGACTGTATCCGATTTCAGCAGTGCCCCGATAGGCTGATATGATAAGACGGCAACATTTGTCACTGTTATCTGCTGACGACTGACCTGTATACAGTGTGTGCTATTCAGTCACAGTCACGACTTGTTGACAATGGCATTCAGAATATAGACAAACATAAACAGCACATGCATGTGAGACAATCAGTCACTTGTTAAAGGAATGAAAAATGGCAGGTTATAGAGTTTTTAGAGTTTTACACTTGTATACGTGTTAACCACTCAAACTTTAGAGGAACTTTAAAAGCTCTGTTTAAATAAAAATGTTCACAAAATGTCAAAACAGAGGTTAACTGAAATGTACCATGAAGATAAGCTTGAAAATAGTGCGGCAAGATAAATACTTGTATATAATTTGATAGAAAATCACATAGAAGATTACAATAGTGTTTTATACTGCATACTCTTTAATCAATGAAGGCTAAATAATAAAGCGCCTCATCTGAAATAGGTTTAAAAAATATTTTCTTGCATGTTCATAGTGTCTAAGCTGTTTTATTATCTTTACAAAAGGAAAAACTATGAATCATTGTGCATGGCATCGTCTTCCTGTGTTTGTGACTGTGTGTCGCCTCCTGACATGTTTACTGTGCTGTGGATCTCGGCCTCGTGTTCTCTGGCTTTGGCCCTTAGCTTGGCGATGCTGCAGGAACGGAGCTCCTCTGAGCTTGGCCCCTCCGGCCTCTCCCACTTTCCCGACCTCTGGGTCACAGGCTGCATACGTACGCTCAGCACAGCACTTGCAGCTTTTGTCCATGGATAGTTCTCTCCTTCCTGTCGTTTGTCCCAGTGCTCGCCGTCACAACTTTCCGTCTGCCGTTTTAAATTCCTGCTCGTTTTCTCAGATGTTTCATCATTGTCTCTTTTTACATAAGGCCCTGCAAGCTGACCCTGGAGTTTCAGCTGTCGCCTCATCTTGGCACGGCGGTTTTGGAACCACACCTGAAAACAAATGAAGGAAAAGTCAATAGAATTGACGAGGAAGCATAAATAAACATTTTTTTCATTAACAGTGTAACAGCAACTGTAAGTCAGTCAAAGTTTTGGTACATGACTCACCGACTTAGACGTAACGTGCAGAAACATGATGGATGAAAGTAATTGTTTGATTGATGCTCAGAAATTATTTACTAATTCACTTATTGCACTTATTTTTAGCTCAAATGTAATTTGTAATGCGGTATGAGATTGTTAACATTCGTTGCGGTCCTCATAGAGTGACCTAGATTAGTTAGAAATCCCTGTCTGACACAATTCCAATCTTGTAACACAAAAAATCTATTTATTTATTTTAAAGACAACTTTTAGAAGATATTCGCTTCATTCTACTATCTCCAACTTCTGTAGCCTGAAATGTAGGCTGAAATTTGGAGTGCACTTTTGCACAGAAAGTGCTGAAATTTTTTAAGCCCTATCTCTTACAGTGTAGCTGCGTTAGTAAGGAATCTCCTCCTGGCCAGTAGACAAGCAGAAGTACTAAAAATAAATGACTGTGTCAATGTACATATTGGAATGTGAGTATATCTCAAAAAGGTGAACCGATCCTTTAAAGCTATGTTGCATTAATGACAGAAAAAAATAATTTCCCAGACACCTTTTCTTTGCTGCAACATTATGCATCTTCCTGAAATCTTGAATTGAGAAATGTGTGTGGATTTAAATGTTATCACTCCACACATGTGGGACTGATGGACCTGCAACAGAGTCGGGAGGGCATTTACGCACTGTACATGAAAATTAATATCAGCTGAACGAGTATAAGGCGAACATTTCCAGGAGGAGTTCAGAGTTCCAATTACCTGTACTCTGGCCTCGATGAGGTCCAGTCTGAGGGCCAGGGCCTCCCTCATGAAGATGTCTGGGTAGTGGGTGGTCTCAAAGGCCTTCTCCAGTTCCTCCAGCTGCCAGCTGCTGTAGTTGGCCCGTGCACGACGCTGCTTCACTGGCCTCTGTTCATCTGGAAAGCACAGCGCGAGCACCAATTACACAATCGCCAACGGGTGACAAGGAACTAATGGCTCTAGATTGGATAATTAGCACAGCGATCATTAGCTCCACTTTAACACTGCTTGATAATTGATTGTTAGTTACGAGCTGTTAGCCAATCTTTTGTTAACATTTACACTGTGATCAGATGGTGCATGCTGACTGTCTTAGAGACTGTGGTCAAACTGTGCCAGTTTGGCTGCGCACTATCTGCACCAGTCCAGTGTTAACAGCCCCTTTTTGGCCACAGCAGCTGCAGTTTGAACTCACCTATGCCCTCTGTGAGCGGCGCCATCCCCACTGCCTGCGTGGCCAGAAGAAAAGCTTCCTTGCTTGGCTCTGGCTGCAGATAATTCCTCAAGGATTCATAGCTGATAAAGGGCCCTGGGATCAGAATCTGAGGTTGAGAACCCAGTCTGGTTGGGAAGGCAGGGAAAAAGTGAGCTGCAGGTGAATGGAAAACTGCAGGCAAGAGAGTGGATACCAGCTGCCCTGGGCCAAACATGTCCATGCTGTTAAGAGTCCAATACTAAGCGTCAGTCCACTGCAAAGGGCCACGTTGACTCCTACAGGGATGCTGATAAAATGGTGAAATGCATCCCAACATCCAGAAAAACAAGAAAAGTTATGGTTGTCCACTAGATGTATCTGTCCAGTTGGTTGTTAAAGCTGCTGTGTGTGTCTGAGGGGCTCAGCGCAGGTATAAGGTGTTGCCTGAGGAGTAAAGGTAACGCTTGAGTAGCGGAGGTGGTCTCACCTTAGCTTTCTGTGCTTCTCCTCCAAATCCTCTCCCCCGCCTTTCCCAGTCACATGACCTCCAAACAGACAGCAGGGCTTGGTTTATAGGACGGAGGTGAAAATCCAACCTGTGATTCATCTCTCAGTGGATTATCAGTATTACTCCGTCAGTGTTTGCTGTATTCGTCATTGCTTTCCAAACCACAATCTGTTCCTTACATTTTAGCGATAGGATATATGTCCCCTGACTTTTCCTCTCACTGCCTACCTGGGACAAGTTGCAACATCTTTGGCTTCTGAAATTTCAATCAGTGAGATGGACAGGAGCTCAGTGTGTGGAAAGTCACTTGCGAAGATGAACATGTGTGTGTGTGCTCATATAGGCACGTTCGCCTTAAAGATTTGCACAACTCCTATCTGACCAGGTTAACAGTTGTCAAATATAATAAGAACAAATTACTGCAAAGGACACATAATGAAAACACAGGTTGTTCACTCCTGTGGGATGAAAACAAGCACACAAGCAGCAGACCTTGAACAGCAGGTTCCAGGATAAACACACTCCTCCTGACAACAATGAGACAAACCTGAAAGCTCATTTGCTGAATGTTTTGAAATCCCTCCTAGTAACTTTGTGTTTACTCTATTGTTGATTTAATTTTATTGTTTTTTCTAAAGTTGTGACAGGCTGTGCAAAATGATCATGTCTGTCAACGAGTAGAGGCAGCGCACACACACAAATCCCTTCTTTGCATGACAGTAGAAATCCACTAACGAAATATTAAAGGGGAATTATTAAGCTCATTTTCAGGTTCATACTTGTATTCAAGGCTTCTACTAGAACATGTTTACACGCTTAAGTGTTCAAAAAACACTTATTTTTCTCATACACAGGGCATTTCTTGGTTCAAAATGAGGCAGAGGTGCTACTGTCCTGGTCATGTGCATGCATGTGCATGTGTATCGTGGCTCTGGAGAACACTTTTTTACAAGGAACATCGTTTTTTGGTGTTGCACATTGCAGAGTCCCTGCACACTCGTCTCACAGCAAGCTGTACATGGAGAGCAACATTAATTGTCCGGCTCAGAGGACGGCTTGTTCTGATGGAAGTTAGGTTGTAGCTCTTTGTCCACTTTATGTCAAGGTATCATTTGTGTTTAAACAACATTTTACTTATGAGTTATTGAGCCAGGAAGTTCAAGTCTGAAGATATCTTTCCAACTTTATGAACTGCATAGAGCTGCGTTCACAAACACTGCCATTTACAAACCCCGACTGCCATTTGCAAACGTGTTTCTAAGTGCCAGCTGGCAATATGAAACTAGGCCAATATTAAAACACCAAACAGCAGGGACCAGAAGACTAATAATGACCTCATCGACTTTGTTTTGCATTAATAGGTCAGGTGCCCACTTTGCTGCGGTCCAGCCAAAAATTGATGTCTCAGTCTTTCTCTTTGACACTTTTGGCAGCACCTTTTCTGGTGCATTGCTGATTAAGATAAAGCGCCAACACGTCAGCGTTATGCTGCAATTGCAGCTACAAATGATAGAACTCCACCAAGTGTAAGGCTTGTTAGAAAAATGTGTTTTCCCCAAAGACACACGTCAGGGTTTTGTTTTTTTTAAAGCTGAGGCTGGACAAAATTTCATGGAGGTGGTTGCCTCATAATTCTCTATGCAGGAAAAACCCTCATACTGTCTATACTGGAACACCTATAGTCACCCCTCATTCTGAGACAATCCATTTTAGCGCCTGTCTCTTTAAGCTCCCCTCCCAAGAAAAGCTCAGTCTGCTCTGATTGGTCAACATTTTCAAGTCAATTACTAATAAAGGCTTCTAAACACAACAAACAGAAAATATGATACAAAATTGGGGAGAAAGTAACACCACAGGCAACAAAGATTACATGCTTCCCTGATGTTAGCGTGTAGCTACTTGTAGCAGTGTACTTGCAACCAGGACCAGGGAAATGACTGTAATGGAGAATAGTGGCACTTTCTACCATGAAGATTTACATATAAAAGCTTCTGGCCCGGACATGTTCTAGCTGAAATATGATCCAAAAATCGGGCAGACATTAACAACATTTTTACTGGTTACCCTACCGTTAGCTTGTAGCTACATGTAGCAGTGTAGACTACATAATGTAGACTAGCAGTAGCCTGCCTGGAGCAGATCATTATACGTAAAAACTTTCACGAGTTGACGTCCTCTTATAGCTAAAGCAGAAATGTTGGAAACAGAGTATTTCGAATAGTTTGAAGCCTGAGGTTTTTGCTCAGGGATTACTTTTACATACGTACAACATACAACTTTGGCCATGGTTAATATAATTATCTGACACTGTAACACTAATATAATCATAACAGAAGGTAAGGAAAAGCATAATAGGTTCCCTTAACACAAGGTAAAGTAGGTATAATGTAAATTTAGAATCTTTTTAAACCAAACTTTGAAAGAGCATCCCGTTCAAAATGAAAAATACCTTCTGTCCTAAATCTGTGACTGTACAGTGGCTGTTTAATAAATGTTTCATTAAAAGGACAAGAGCAAATTCTGTAAAACAAAATAAAGTAAGGGCGTTGCCCAAGTGCTAACCCCAGTTTGTGCTTCTATTAGCATTAGCATTACATTCAAGTCATACAGTGCATCAGCTTCTCTAAATACTGGCGGTGTTTGGAAAACCCAAGGTCATTTAACAAGACTTAACACTGTTCTGAAAGACTGTCCTAACCATCTGGCTGAAAAAAACAAAATCTGTGTCCTGGATTGAAAGTCTTTCATTGTGCACTGGGTGATTTATTTATTTTTTTTATCCACATGATATAGTCAAATATCTTGTTAAATGAACTTCTGGGTTTTTAAGACTGGCATTTAGCTTTCGGGAAACCTGTTTTTTGGCACTGTGACTCGAATGTATTGATGAAGGCCACAAACTTGAAACTACCCTGACTGCACACTCTGGCACAGACCAAAAGTTAAACAACTAAAACTCATGGCAAATTTTGGTACCAAATCTACCTTGAATACCACTTTTTAAAACTTGCTTGCAGGCTACCTGGTGAGTTTGGCAGCTTCACCAGATAATTTGTCAAAACATTCACTGTCAGATGCTTGTGCTTAGTATTCATGTTCTATCCTGTGTTTTTAATAACTGATATACTGCAATAATTAGCAGTGATGTATTCTTACCATTGTTGTAAAGTATGAAGACAGAAGTCAAAGTGTTACCGAACACTTACTGGATTTTTCCATCTCAGATCAAAGCATTCACATCAACACATTAACAGCCAAGACAGGAAGATTATTAACACTTTTTTTTCTATGAGCAAGGCAGCTGTAGCTTAGTGTTGATGGATCTCTGATGAGATGATCGCCAGCACTGTCTATGTGAATTAAACACAGGTGTGTCAATTAATCCGAAGATACATATCACCTAACAACACATCTTGCAAAACTGCTCATCAGCTCAGACGGCGGTGAAAACATTTCGCTGTCAGTGTTGTCACCGCTGAACTGGCGAGCTGAGGCGGCTTTGATCAGCACGGGACCTCTGCAGCAGGCAGCAGGACAGAGCTGAGGTGAGTCACAGGGTGGTCATTCCTCTGCGAGGAGCGAGGGCTGCAACTACCTCACCTGTGGCCCTTTCATCTGCACCTGTTTAAACACTAAATTAATGCCTTAGTGGAGGCGGTAAAGAGGTCAGTATAAGGGTTTGACTGATTTGGATTTCTTTGAAGCTCATGTTGAGACTGAAAGATGATAGTTAGTTGAATTTACATGGTTTTATTTCAGAAGAATTACAAAGTTTTACAGTTTCATCCATAATTTGTTTCTTGTGGAAAAAATCATTTTAATGGCATTAAGAACAGCACTGGACAGTTGAACTCTCCAGTGAAACTAATAAAACATTTTTAGTAATTGCATCTTTGCATGAGGTAGCCACATCCCATCTATATTATCGCTTATCTACCTATCATCTATATAATGTAAATAATTTAGGCTTTACATTAATTATTTAATGTATGTGTAGTCAGGGAGGACCACCGTCAATGATGGGTGACATAAAAAAAACTTTCAGCGCTTCACTCTGTTTTTGTGTATGTGTGTGTGTGATGGCGGAAACAGACAGACAGAGATTGAAAGAAATCATTTCTTGGGTTTGCAAGTTCCGCAGGGAAAAGCAAAATAGATTAAACGTGTCTAGTTTGAGCTGCGGCTAAATAAACACTGTGTGTGGTGGGGACTGACGACTGAATAGCCATCTCCGTTTGTCCCTGGCACACAGGTAGTTACAGGGATTTCTAATCTGTCTGAAAGTAGACCCCCTTCTCCCAACCCCCCCCCAAACTACTGTGTTTGTCTGTGCCTGGGTCCTTTAATGCCCATTGATCCGGATAATCAGGGACAAAATTGGTGAAAAACCGGTGGGGGAGGTTCTGACAGTAGTTGCTCAAAAGAGCTGCTTGTGGATAATTGAAGGAGGCATTAAGACAACAATAGTAATGGCTAATGCCAGGCCTTATTGGTCTCTCAGGTATCTCGAGCTCCCTAGATGACAAGGCAACACTGGTGATCCACAGCTAAAATGGCAATCATCGTATCATTAGCAGACCCTCAGCTGCACAGACAGAATGTGCATTATCTGAGGGTTTAGCAAGTCACCAAAGGGATGCCCTTCAGATGGCTTTAGTTTGAGATGGACTTGTTGGAACTTGCATTCATTCATTGCAAAGTAGAGGGGAAAGGACGTCTGAAATCCCCCCAAAATGTGTCTTTTTGGATCACAGGTAACGTCATGATTCTCAAATTTGAAAACCCTCAAAGGAATAGCCTACTTCCCCCAATAAAATCATCATTTGTATGTCAAATACCTGCCCTGTGTTATGTTAAATTCATAAAGAAAACTTTTTTTTCTTGCATGCCTCCAAGGTGAATGAAGAATTCAAAAAACTAGATTGGAGTGAAAGGTGGTCCAAGTTTAACAACATTAAAAGTATTTTAAAACATCTTATTGCAAACTTTTAAACAACTAGTCCAATATAATTTCAGTCTTATTTATCCAGTCATTCGCCCAGTACTTCTCAATCATATGCATTGTCACTACAACCTTCCTATTTAAAATGCCTCTGCACACGAGTAGCACATCCAGGAGAGCACGTTTGCATTTGAATTCTGCTTGTATGTTCCACTGAGCTGACTTAAAATGCACGCACTTGCCCAGGCACGATGCATATATGGATATGAGACTGTTTATGTGGAAGTGTGATTAATAGTAAAGTGTTCGCCAAGGGGAAACCTCCAGGACTCCAAAATAAAGCCAACACGAAAGTGTCAAAAACTGCAATTCTTTGAGTGGCCACTTGAGGCTGGCTCCAGAAGCGAGTCAACCATTGTGGCCACTTTGAGTGACAGGCTTTCTGCAAGGTGTCTGGCAGTCTGATCCACTCCTTGCTTCTCCACAGCTCCACCCTCTCCTCTAAATATGGTCACTTTTGGCTCCAAAAAACCAAGATGACGACAGCTTAAATGCCAAACTCAAGGCTAGTGCGAGTTGTCATGTTAGCTATGTAAGTTATTTAACACAATCTATGGTTTTAGATAAAATGCATGTTTTTGGGGAGTACTGAGCATACGACTGGATACATGAGACTTGGATTATACTCACAAGTTGTGTGAGAGTTTGTAAACTTTGCTATAGTTTTGCTGTTGTTAAATGTGGCCCCCTTTAATGACAATTCATTGAGAATTTTCTGTTTCTGGATTCAATGGAAGCATGCTAAAAAGTTTTCTTTACTAGTATTACATGACACGAGGTGAATAACTGATATACAAATGATTTTGTAGGTAATATATTCTTTTAAAGTCCCCCTGCAATAAAAAATAAATTTTGCTTATCGTTGCTTTACTTGGATGCCTGGCTTTCACTATGCAGAATGACAAATGTGCAGAGTTTGACAACAGAAAACTGTTTTCACATTTATTTTTTGAAAAGGGAAAGTTTTTCTTTTCTTATAGTAAACCTGAGTTTGAGACGTGTAGCGTTACAGCCAGTTTGGAAGACAGTCATGGTCCAATATGGAACTTTCCCAAGTGTGCTGTGGAAACTTGAAGCCTCCCATTAAATGATCTATCATCTGGAATTTATTGCAGAAAAGCACTTTCAATGAGTTGAGATCTGAATTAAATGATGCAGGCTATTTACCCCCTTTTTTTTCCTTGACAGACATGGCTGAAGTGGATTAACTCTCACACTCTGCCCTTAGTGTGATAAGATACAATCTAACATAATGGAGATCATGAACACTGCACATTTTATTATTCTTTCCCATCCACTACAATGGCACTTCAGCTCATAACGCAAGAGTTCTGCCAAATGTCATGCGAAGATGGATGATTATCGTCAGCTCCACTGTCATGGGAATATATCTATCTGGTGTAATTTGCAGGCTGGAACAGCAATGAGCACAGATAAGATCAATATTTAATGAAAGTCTAAGTGAAGCTTAAGGGTTGTCACTTATGCCTCTGCTGTTAATGACATGTCACATTATCATACTTATCAGATTGGGTCAATCTTAACCGCAATTACTGGCCTCATTTCTTTTTAATTCATTACAAATGTTGAATCATTTCAGTCGTCCACCTCTGTGCAAACACTTGGGGAATATATTCTCTGGCTGCTTGTATGTTAGTGACAACCGTCTGCAAAAACTTTAATATCTATTAATGGAAGCGTGGGTCGGTATAATTCAATCAACACACCTAAAATGTGTTTGTAACTTGGAAGAAAAGTGTATTTCATGGCTGAGGAAGCCCCTATGCTTGGTGCCTCACTCTCCCTGGTAATAGTATCCCGCAGTGAGCAGGCTGATTGTTTTAGTCCTGGATCACTGGCCATGGGATAAACCTGAGAGCCCAGCCTGCTTTTCATGTCAAAACCTTCAAGGGAAAGCGGCCACAATCCAAGAGCAATCACACTTGAGACATCAAAGTGCCAGAGAGAAGAGAGGCGAGAGACGGTCCACATTTTTTCCACGCAAGCCAAGTGCAACTCAAGCGTGGAGGAAGAGGAGATGATCTAAGGCGAGGGTGCCATTGAGAGGAAGACGGAGAGCAGACAGATGTGCATGGGCAGGTAGCGGCACATCGGGGCCCCTCCTGTAGGTGAGAGAGACACCGAGAAGCCTCCGCCGGTCGCATTCCTGCTCGCTGCTCATTCACTGTCCACTTTCACATGGACAGGAAGACCCACTGACAACCATGTACATGCACTTTGAAACAGTATTCCCATCATCAGTGCTGGAAGAAGTATTTAGATTGTTTACAAGTTAAATTAGAACCAATATAAAAAAATAAAAATACTCAATTGAAGTAAAAGTCCTGTATTTAAAATGCTATGTAAAAAGTATTATCTGCAAAATATACTCTAGGCATCAAAAGTTATCTGCAAAAATGTGAAGACTTTTACAGTTTTAGTAAGTCGAGCTGGAGCTCATTTTAACTGCTAGCTACTTTATGAACAGTTTGGTAAATTAGTGCATCAGTTCCCAACCTACAGGTTTTTGGTGATGAGCCAAAAAACACTGGGAACCACTGATGACTATTTGTGTATCAATTAGTCATGCTGTGTTGCCTTGACTCCTTGAAGTAAACTTTGTTTTTCTCAGCATACCACCCTGGAAAAAAGTGAACATATTGATTTATTGATTGGGGAACATGTTTATCAACACCCGACACGTCCCTTTAAACACTGTCACACAACTCCTGCAGTATAACCAAAAGGTGCGTTCCAAATCTCATACTTTTCCTTTTTACTTTTAGTATGTACTGCAGCTGTACTTAAAAAATATGTACTGTTGCATGCAGTATGCACAGTCGGGTCACACTACTGTCTCCTAACATTACGCCCTGAACTTTGACCCTCTTTCTTGTCACGTTGGAGATAAAACAAAACGCTGTACACCAAGCGTGCCAGAGATGGAGGTCAACCCAGAGAGAACTGCTGTTGTTGTTTCTTTGCAATGTATGTAGTTTTAACTTTGTCGTTATAACTGCATACAAGGTAGATTGTAACATGGTGGTAACCTTTATGATTATTTTGTGAATTTAAACAATTAATATTCCTATTTTTACTATCAGACTGGTCATCATGTACTTGAATTCTCTGTCAGCCGTGATTGCAGCCTCTGAGAGCCGACAGCTGTCAACAAGTGGTCATCTTGGTGGCTCAGTCAATGTGATGAATCAAAAGCACGCTGGCATGCATAGTGCAGAATACAACTGGATGTAGTAGGACATTCTGGTATTTTTGGCATACTGCATTTGACATACTATGAATGAGGACATACTAAATCTTTGTCTGGCATATTATATAGTATAGAAGTATGAGCATTGGAACGTACAGAAAGCCAATCCAGTCGTATGCTCAGTGCTTTCTGAACACATGCATTGAATCCAATACTCAGGTTTTTTAGCATAACCGCATGTGTTTGGGAAGAACTGAGCATATGCCTGGATAAATGAGACTTGAATTAAAACTGCAGGAGTTGTGTGACAGTTCATGAATGGAGGTTTTGATAGTTTTGCTGTTGTTAAAAGCCGCCCCCAGTAAATCAATAAATCAGTACGTTCACAGTTTTCCGTAGAGGCATGCGAGAAAATTTTGTATTTTACAAGATCAGCATTTGCTTTTCGTGTAAAATCTTAATCTGAAGAGTAACTAGTGAAGATGTCAAATACATGTAGTAAAGAAAAAAGTGGAATATTTCCCTCATGTAGAAATTCTTAAGTATAAATACCTTAAAACTGTACTTAAATAGTAAGTACAGTAAATATACTTAGTTACTGCCCATGTTTACCCTCAATAACTATGTACTATGAAGATATTTTGTAACCACAAAGCAAAAATGTTCAGCATGACCAAATGAGCGTCTGGCTCTCAGCAGCTGCATTTCAGGGCATCCAGCCTGGTATGATGAATAAAGGCAGAGGTTGTTAACTTGTCAGTAGTCCGTCAGACTATTCTGCAACACGCCGGCCCCCCCTCTCCCTCCCACCACTTCCTCGTTAGCTGTCATTCATCTCTGTTCCGCCTCACTGCTGCCCAGCCAATAGGATGCTGGCGCCTGACCAAGAGCCCAGGCTGCTAAGACTTGTGTTGTAAGTTGATAGATAACCATAAACAGAGCTCTCGGCTAGTTATAGGACACCATACAGGTGCAATTAACACATCAGAAGGGCAGCAGAGAGGGGCATGAGGCATGATGGGTAGGATATGATTGGGTTTACATATGAACAAGTTAATTATAGGAATGGATGTGTGAATACATATTCATTAAAGGGGATTTGGAGGCAGTGAGGGTTCAGAAGACAAAGGCACATATATAATAATTTCACAATGTCTTGGGTTTGAATTCTGTGCATGCGTCTTGGCACAACTCCACTTATTTATATATTTTGTTGCCCAAACACATGAAGGAAACATGATTTTCAGTATGTCTTTCTTTCACAAAATACAAGAAGGCAGTTTTTGATCAAACTTTAAAGCACTTTGACCCCTAGCCTTGGTTATTGTGTTACATTTTAAATGAAAAAGCTGCATTAATGTAGTCTGAGACAACCGGCCCGGGTATCTCAATGAATGCCTGTTATTTCTGAATGACAGATTCCACTGACCCACCAGTGTGGGCATGTCTCACCACCTCACTGAGGATCCTTAACCATGCCGTGGATTCATCTTCATGTCCTTCTCTGTAACAAAACACCAGCAGCAAGTCTGTGCCTCAAAATGGCCTACCCACATCACGTCTTCAAAGCCCCCTTTGGTCTGTGTGATTGAACAATTACCGCCATGGTTAATTTATTATCAATAGGGACGTCCACTTTCCTAGTTTACCGGCATGCCTACACATTGTTTAACTTATCCCTTTGACTCCATCAAGAGGTTTTCAGAAGAAGTCAGTGGCACTAGGCAAAACAACTCGCACTTTCATGGCAAAATGGTTTCCATCACAGCGTGTGCATCACGCCGTTAATTTGTCTGTTACACGCCAATGAAGAGCAAGCGCACCTATGACAGCTGTTTCCAGTTTTATCTGGATCCAAGAATTATTGGAAGGAAATGAAAGGCCACAAACCTGCACCGTTTATTTTTTCCCTTCCATCTCGTCTAAGGTGCTAAAATATTATTCTGAAAGGTAATAATTGGTTCTTGTGAAACTTGAGTTTCTACAATTTCAACATTTAACTGCTTTCAAATTAAATAGTGATAAAATGTCTCCAATGAATCCCTGAACTACAGCGGTTAGCTGCTGAAATATGTTACACTTTTCATTTTCCATCAGGTAAAGCAGAATCAAAAATTAAAAAAAAAAAAAAGCCATATTTCCAGAGTTATTTTATTCTGCTCACATTCAGGTGGCTCACAGATGGTGTGTTCAGGTACGGGTAGAGTGTCATGACTTCAAAATAAATGACCTGTTATTTTCAGCTTTTTATTCAAAACTAACCTTGTATCCTGCCAATAACACATTTAGGCTTCATATTCTTAATAATGTGAAACAACAAAACTATTTTTACACTCAAAATCAGAGGAAAACTGGCAAAATTGTTGCCACGCCAATACAACAGTGGATGGAAAACCATGAGCAGGATTTTTTTTTTGTGAAAGTCATCTTTTTAATTGTGCAATGTTAATGTTTCACATTCAAACTACTGAAAATATAAAGCCAAAACTAGTGAGCCATTTTCCAAATACACACTGAGCTCTGCATTTTGTAATAATGTATGTCAGTAATTTAATAACTGCAGCAGTGCAAAAACTCCCTCTAAATGTAAAATTTAAAAATGTTTTAATTTGAATTTAATTAAATCAGTTTCGTAAATAATTATTTATTATGACTTCATTTTCATTTAGTAAGTATTGTTGACTCTGACTCCAATTTAATTTAATCTGCCTTTAACTGAACATGTAACAATATTAACTAATAGTATTTTAATTCTTATCTTTTTAAATCATTATTTAATGCTTCATTACATCATCAGTTAAATAACTTACATTCATTAAGAAGTAATATATGTACTAATTGTGGCATTATTATCATGAACAGTTTTAATTATTACATTTTCAACCCATTTAGAGGGAATGTTAAAGCATTCTTTGAAGTCATTAAATTACCCATAAAGTTATTACATTACCAGTAGCTTTAATCTGTAGCACTGAAGAACCACAGTTTGTTAATCTGTCACGATCAAATGAGAGCAACGTTTGAACTAAAAGCAATGAAAAGAAAAAAAAAAAACAAACTCTGGAATGCAGAAAACAAATGACACTATTTTTAATCGGATGTGAAGTTGTACGCTTTGTTGTTACGTTGTTGCTTCCATGTGAAGGACCTTCATTGACTCTGCGATCATTGAACTGGTGTCAATTTGTCCGTAGATACCCACTAAAAACGCCTTGTGGAGCAAGATGTCTGCGTGCTCTGTGAAGGAAAAAAGCACATGGATGCGTGACTGTAACTGGGGTGCATGCTTTGTTTGATCGCTTTTTGTTTTACTTAAAAAAAATATTGCGTGGTCATGTGACTATAAGATTAAGCACGCACAGAAGGGGCTGCTTCTTACAAACTCAACAAGAATGTGACTAAAGAGTATCTTCTTACCTTGACAGAGAAGCACATATTCTGGAAGGTTCCTGAGAGCCGTCTGCACCACGTCGAAGTTACCACTGCCCATACAGTACATGAAAGTCGGCAGGAAGTCTGTTGCCAGGCTGCGGCGCAGAAACATACAGAGTGAGAAGTACGTAACAAATAAAGGTATGCGTAAGGATGCATTGAAGATTGATTGATAGACAGATAGGTATCACAACACCATCACTGGCTTCTCTTTATTTATCTGCACACATTCCCCATCAGTCCCAGCACGCTCTCCGGAGCTGGTTTGTCCCGCAGTGTTGCAAACTTACCAGGGATTATTCTGGATGCAGCGCAGGGCCAGACTGAAGGCCATATTCCGACACAGCTCCTCCGAGGACGTCATAAGTCTCTGCAGATCATTCTGCAAACAGTGACACGAGGTGATGACTGATGCGTTATACACCGACAGGTACTGCTCTTGACCTTTTTTTTTTTATATGTTGTTTATGACTCACAGTGAAGTACTGGATGATCTCAGGGCTCCTCCTTGACTTCTCATCCACTTCTGTCAACACTTCCAACACATCTATAGCGCACAGGAAAAAAACAGCTTGTTGCTCATTATGATACAGGGTTCACACACTGTAAAATCGCTGCAGCAGTGATGTTTGTTACCTTCGACTGCCTCTCCTCTCGACATCTTTTTCAGGGACATCGTCGTGTCGGCCGCACTTAGTGAAACCGAGGCAGATATGTTGACAAGAGGCAGGGACCCAGTGGACAAGTCGTCTGGTAAAAAGCAAAACTGTAGTTAGCAAAAACAGTGTAACAGTGGCACTAGACTTGACTAGACTTAATGATTCTGATTATTTATATTTTAAAAGCTCTTATGTTTCACATATATGTGGGCTCTGTAACAACTTCATGGGTTGAGAAAATCCTCCTGTGCTTACCATCTCTCTCCTCTGGTACAACCTCTGCGGAAGACCTTTTCACTGGCAAAGTGAGACCGGCCAGCAGAGATTTCAGTTGAACCAGGTCTGGGTTTTCAGCACATAGACCCCTGGCAGGAGAAACAGCAAACAAAATCTTTTAATAAACCCATTATTGCTGTAAATATGGTAAACTCAGTCATGGTTTGCCAATTCATCATTCACAAAGGTACGTTTGCTGAAATGTACTTACTGCAAGATGTCAGAGTGCTTCTGTAAATAGGGAATGGCGGCTGCAGCATCGTGGGTGATGTACTTCTGTGTGAACTGCAAAAACTTGTTGATGAAGACCAATGGAGAACGAGTCCTCTGGAAGTTCTATGAGAAGAAAGATTTACAAACACTTATGAACACTGTAAAACTGATTTGTAGTTTATAAAAAAAAAAAAAAAAGAAAAAAAAAGAAGAGGTTGCGTCTGATTTCTAAATCCTGTGGTGAGGATTTGACAGTGTGTGTGAGCCGCCTACCCGAAGGACCTTCATAAAGGACAGAAGGCAGTCTTGAAGCGCCCTCTGGTGCTCGCTGTGGAAAACAAGCGGCTGCAGCAGCTCCAGGATGGCGAGCACATTGCTGAAGAACGTCATGTGGTTTTGCTGCCGAAACTCCTGCATATTGAGATGAATGCGGCCATGTAAGAGACCGGCGATCATAGGCAGGTGTCTGGGAAGAAAAGGACAGTGTTAGAGACAGTGTTTGTAGACTCCCACAATACTTCTGCACAGAGTACAGACTAGTTGTATTCACCTGAGCAATAGGACAGGGTGGGACACAGCCATCTTCCTGCATGCGAGGTTGGCATCAGACACACGGCCCTCAGCAGACTTTGAGTCTCCTATATCAGCCAGCAGTGTGACCAGGCGATGCACCAGGACATCAAGCTGGAAAAGTACATAAAATTAGTACATACTGTGCTGTGAAGTATCATTGCTCTATCATTCAATCCAAATAACAACCCATTATTTCTTTGAGTTGTCAACAATTGTTTTTTATGAAAACAAAAAGACAGTCATGACAGCACAATTTTCAGCATTATGAACTCTTCTTGAGGAGTGCAGTGAAGTGTGCAGCTCATGGAGCTCAGTGAGCGCTAAAGGTCATGACTTGTGACCTAACTGTGATAAGCTATGGAATACTTATATATAACTGTTACTGTTGCTTGCCCTGTTTTTACTCTGTGATATCTAAATTTATTTAGAAAGTTCCTAATATAACTCAACAGCTTCGAAGAGCCTGTGGTTGAAGTACCGTATGACATCTCTATTATATTCACAAGAAGAATAAATGAACATATGCCATGGTAACAGGGCATCGGAATCCAAATGTCATGACAAAGAAGTATGTGGTCTATGAATCTGGTAAGACATCTTTTTTGGGCTCTTGTTTGTTGCCTTTACAGGATAGAGCAGCTGAAGAAAGCCAGTAAAGATGGGAGACACTCTACCAGGTGAGCTACCAGGATGCCACATGGCAAGACATCTTTACCTTGCAGCTGCTGCCGTCTGCAGCCCCGCCGCTGCTGAAGGTGCCTTCAGGCAGGGTAACGTGCTGGATGACCTCAGGGAAATGCAGATAGATCTGCAGCAGCAAGTTGTGGCACCGCTTACTCATCGCACTGAAAAAGAGAACAAACAAAACGAGATGTGCACAGTTTAGAGGCGAGGCACCAACAACAGGAATGTGTCATTCACTTTAGGCGAAACACAGTTTTATTATTGGCTTAGGACAGTTCAGCTGTCCATGGTGAAGCTAGAAGCTTAGTAACAAAATAATCAACACTGTAATCCCTGATGTTATTGAGTTGTGTCGCTTGGAGCTATTTAATTGACAGTGACTGGTTGACCAATTTTGTGCAGCCATAGAAAGTTTGTCGCAGCTTTTCAACTCCAGTGAGCTTCACTCTGTAGTGCCACTAACATTTATAAAGCAATATTCCCAGTTTCATGGGAAAATTACCTTGGGTTTTTGTCAAATTCACTTTCTCCATCTCTTTCAACGGATTATTAACAGAACTGATATGAGATCACAGATTAAAGCGCGATAAAGAACTTCTCTATTGTTTCTGTCTGCAAGCCACAATAATTAATGTACACACTAATGCAAACTAGGCACATGAATAGCGTAATGTAATTCCAAAGGCCTTGAAGTGACTGTGGTTTCATGAAATCCTTTAAGGCTCTTGTCGAGCTCAAATGACGTACCCTCAACTAACTGAGGAGTTTATTACAGCCATGAATTAAGCAAATCAGAGCGACCTTGACCGAGAGTAAAGTGTCCGGCTGTTGTTCAATAGTTGCTGTGTAATTGGAATAAACACCGGCTTATCTGACAGCGAGGTTTCCCAAGAAGAATGCTCAACATACAATCAAGTGTTTATTCAATACAAGGCCAAAACCCTTTACTTTCAACATGTTTTTATCCTGCCATATTTTTCACGAGCAACAATTTTACCAGACAGCTTAGCTGTACTTAAAATACTGTAATTCGGGAGCTAATTTTGCTTGACCTTGGCCAAAGTTTCCTCATTAAAGTGGTTTAATAACCAGAGACATATTCATGAAAGGAGGGTTTGCCTCCACAAAGAGTTGCACCCTGATCTCTGACAGCTAAGTCAGAGCAGGAATTCACAACACAGGCAAGTTTAGAGCTTCAGCCTTAATCCTCTTGGCTTCATTATAATACACTGAGCTTTTAAAGAGATCACAGTACAGACGACTTCTGCTGGTTTTAATTTCACACCAATAGACCTAATTATCGAGTTTTCCCTGGTCCACGGCATTGTGGCTGACAGAGGAAGTCTGAAAAGTTCATCTGCACTGAGAAGGAAAATCTAGTGCGATTTACCCCCAAGTTTATCAGCACACCATAACAGGGGGAAAAATTGACTTTCCGTATTTGGACTAATTAGAAAGAACAATACAATGTGTCGAAATGGATGGGCAGAACACTTTGGTGAACCTTATATGACAAAAGGTGATGAACATATGTGTCTTTGCTTATGGAGGGATGAGACAGAGGAAAGATCTGAGAATAGAAGATCATGGTTGAAACAATAAATACAGTAGATCAGTGGCTCTCAAACTTTTCACACTGTGCACCACCTCAGAAAATATAAGGCTCTCTTTAATCTCGCATAACCAGACCTTTTTCACACTATGTCAGCACTGGACACAGGTCTGGATGAACCCATTGTAACTTCAAACTAAGAGAAAAATTGCTCTATGCTCTCTTTTTGTATTTCTTTAAACCAACAACAATGATCTTGGACGGCGCTAAGCCCAGGATGAAACGACAGTGCCCTTGCAAAATAGTGTCGGGAGGGAACTCCTCACAAAAGGAATTGTCAGATGAAACATTATGTTGTTTGCTGGCTCAGAAGTTGTTGTTTCACAGTGGTGCTGAAATTAAGTGTAGAGGTAGGTCTGGCTACATGACTTTTTTTTTTACATAACATTGAGGATTTGCATGTTTCCCTTGGAGATAGGTGCCTGAAGACAGGCTTTATACCCACGGTCTGCATGCTGTGAGCCAGAGTAGGCTCTATTAAACCATTCATTTTCGTCCGCTCACTGTTATGCCATGACAGCTTAGCTGGCAATATTACAGGAAAGGCAAAAATTACTGTCAATTACTTTTCTGTGATCTCATTGTTTGCTTGTTTTCACTCAAAATGTTTAGTATTTTGAATAAATACATATATTTAAATGTACCTAAATTTCAACAAAAAAAAAATTTAGGCTCCCCTATGTACCACTAGAGGGAGCTCACATACTTCCAGTGGTGCACGTACCATTGTTTGAAAACCACTGTACTACATGACAACTAACATACGTAGTGATGCTAACTTAAAATCATTTTCATTGTTGATTAATCTGTAAATTATTTTCTTAATTAACAGTTTAGTTCTTGGTCAATAAAATGTCAGAAAACGGTGAAAAATGTCAATCAGTGTTTTGTAAAGCTCAAGATAATGTCCTCAAATGTCTTGTTTTGCCTACAACCCAAAGATATTCAGTTTACTGTCACAGAGGAGTAAAGAAGCCAGAAAATATTCACATTTAAGAAGCTGCAATGAGTAAAAAAAAATACTCAAAATGACAAATCGATTATCGAATTAGTTGACAATTTATGTAACAGCTGAAACACCATACCTGTCCTCCCATTTCTTTGTGCAATTGATGAGGTACTCTGAGACTTTCTTGATGTTCTCTAGCTCCCCGCTGCAGTAGGAGTGAAGAAGCGGCAGCCTGGATTGGATGAGGGAGCAGGACGCCTGGTCCAAGCTGCTTTTGTCATCATGGGACAAGTCACGACTGTTGAGCTCTGACTCTGACAGGATGAGGTCCACCAGGCTGATGAGCTCCTGCGAACTGAGTCGTAGCACAAACTTCTCTGTTTTCCTCTGCACAGACAAACAGAAAAAAAATACATGAGTCATCAGCTTAAGCAAGAATGAACTTCCACTGACTTCAGTCTCGTCAAAAATGCAAAAAAGGGGCTGGAAACTAGGAACTTTGTATGTGGGTATTTGATCATACTTGAGGAATCTTCTGGTCACGTCCTTGCCAGATACGTGGGATGTGGCTACACGCCCAAAGGAAATCCAGGGCAGATGATGGGTCAAGCCTGAAAAATGTTACACAGACACTTAACATCATTCTCAATAAAATCCCACCTGAAGCAGAAAATAGTTTTGCTGGGTCACAAAGAACAGTGGCTGACAAAAATGTATTTAAAAGTGGGCATACTTGTAGTCTCTGCGCTTGCTGAGAAGAGCGCTGATACACTGCAGGAGGGTGGACCAGTTTGACTGATGTGTAAGCAAGGCCAAAAGATAAGGTCTGTAGGCAGGGGTTCCTCTTGCCTGAAACAGAGAAACAGTAGGAAATGATGAATCGGGACTGCCGAGAAAACGCTTCCTCCAGTGTGATGAGACAAGAGAAGCACATTACCTGCAGGCAATTCTTATCTTACCTTGTTGAGGGCAAACAGCAGTTTCTGTTGAAGGTCTGGACACACGGAAGTGACCTCGGGGTCGAGATGCTCCAGCCAATCAACCAGCAGCCCAGAGCTCAGTCCTGACTTTGTCACCTCGGAGCTGATGGCAAAGGTGAAACTGAAAGGTCATCTCTGGAGATTTGACTGAGCATATATTCAATTCATCACACCCTCAGGAAGATAATGTGCAATACATCCAGAATACAGCTGAGCTTAAGATCTTATGCACATTGTTCATGTGCCCAGTGTGCTGGTTTATTACAACCAACATATCAAACATTCAACTATTAGTGTTAAGCCACTTGGAGCCTGTCTTGGTGTAACACAAATATTTTACACAGTAGTAACATGGCCTCTCAAGTTCAAGGATAACGTCTGTATTTTTCAACCTAGACCTTATTTTCCGTTGTTTTGTGATTAAGTGACTAATGGGAAAAACACTTGTCCAGTATTGAGCCAAAGGGCTGCAGTTAGCAGCTGTGAAACAGGTTGTAATAAAACTACTTGGAGCATGTGTGCATCTCAATTTACATCCACTGAAAGTGCTTGTTTTTGCCACTGACAGGCTCAGATTGTCATAAGTGTCTGACAAAATTATGGAAAGGATCCCTAAAAAGATAAACCTCCTTGTTATAGAGTGAGATCCTTTTTGTTTGACCAGAAACAGCCCCAAAATCGCTATCGCCAAACCAACCAGACCTCATTTTAATAAACAGTAATTTTAGTGAGTATAAAGCCAGCAAACTTTCACATCTAACTGGGTGAATTAAGAGTTTATTTCAGCTAAACCAGAGTTAGTGGTTGCTGGAGCAGCAAGTGTGTTTTACAGCGATAAAATTATTGTTTATTTAAATGGAGTTTGGTGGGTTTGGCAATGGCAGTTTTGGGGCTGTTTTTGGTTAAACAGAAAGGAACAGAAAGGATCTTACTCTTTAACAAAAAGTTCTATCTCTGCAGGGATCCTTTTCAAAATGTTGTCAGACACTTAGAATAACAATGTGAGCCTGTCAGTGGCAAAAATAAGTTTTTTTAGTGGGCATACATTGACAGAGCGCATTCCCTTAGTGGTTACATCGCAGCCTGTTTTGCATCTGCTGTCTGTTACCCTTTAAATCAAGACACTCCGTTTTCTAAAGCTATACCAACTGTCTTCTACCCTACTGCATGCTATCACTACATCTACTAGCACTCCATGGATGAGATCTTGCATGTTGAATAAGCAACCTTTCACTATGTACCTTCCCCATTCTGTAAAATGTTCTACGATTCTCGCAGCATGTGAATCTGTAAAGCCAATGTAAAGCTGCAAAACCAATTAAACCTTCCCGAACCAAATCCAATAGCAGTTCCCGAGTACAAGGCCACAGACAGCGAACGCCGCTTTGCTATTTTTGTCATAGGCAGCCGTGTTTGTCATTTAGTCCCGTCAAATATAAATGTTTCTTGCATGACTTGAGAGGGAAATAGAATTGCGGCGCTCACTTGTTAGAATCCACTTCCTTTTTCACAGCTCGCTCCTCACTTTCCTGAAGCAGCAAGGAAATCACCGTGGCAACATGGCCAGCTGTCCCGTTCTGTGTACCAACAGTCATCAACAGAGACAGCAGCTCCTCCAAATATGGGGACCTCACCTCCATCAGCCCCTGTAACACTGGGATATAATAAGAACAGCATGCTTACTTTGGACCTCCTTACGTAACCAAACTACATGTGAAATGTGGACAGAGATTTTGTGCTGCAGTCGTGATTTATGGGTGTTTCAAGACTGTGATAAATTAATTCTCTATCGATCAGTTAATTATTTGCCTCATGTTTAAAACACTAAATCTGATGCTTACTACCAACAAATTCATGCACATTCACGTCCATTAATACCTTTCCCAATGAGCTCTGGCTCGGCATTGCATCTGTCTCCAGCTTTCAGCATTGCGATGACGGTTTGCAGTGGCACTTCAGTATCTCTGCGATAGGCTAAAAGCCTCAGCCAGGTGGAGGAAACCTGTACGCACTGCAGGGAACAGACACTTATCACTCACTGATGACTTGCAATGAATTAATCAAGATTTAAAAAGATAAAGAGATGAGGTGCTCACCATCACTGTGCCTGTGTCTGTGAGAGTTCTGACCGGCGAAGGATTTGAGCAGAGTCTTCAGTGGGCCTGCCTCCACAGTTGGGTTGTCTAACCAGATTAACATCTCAATAATGACCTTAAGGAATAGTGAGGAGAACGCCACATCCTGGGACACAAGACGCTGGAAGAAACAAGACAAAAAATTCTTATACTGCAATGTTTTATGACTCAACATGAAATCGCACAATGATTGTCAACAAGCCCTACCTGGTAGAGGTGAAGCTGGCGCATGAGAGGACAGGAGAGGGCGTGGCTGTGGTGCATCGACATTACAATAGGCCCTGCATGTACAGAGGTGAGCAGGGCTGCAATGGCCTGTAGGAGCCGAAACGCCAACCCGCCCTGCTGAATCTGGCCCTGCTTGGCTCGCATCAGCTCTTTAGCAAGGGCCTGCTGCAGGGCCAGAGAGAGCTGGCTGGGAGGGGGGCCGTGCCAGCGAGGGTCCACTTTTAGGGGGAATATCTGTGAACAGAAAGGAAACAGAAACAGGTCAGTTTGACACAGAAGTGACTCAACAACAGCTCAGAATAAATAAAGGGATATAATTTGTTTACAGGTGAATTTGCTTGTAATGCACAACTGACATTTAGCCCACAGATAAAACTGTTTTAACTCCATGTTATCCAAAAAATTCAAATGAAAATAAAATGTGAATGAAACAGCTAGTAAATCCCACCTGAAGCAACATGCCAGCGAGATCGTCGTCAGGCCCGACCGCAGGAAGCTGACTGGCTGCTCTCATCTTCACAGAGCTGTGGGGTGCTTCCACAGTAACTTTGACCTTACTTGTTTCAGTAGAATCTGTCAGGAGGGATGTCGTCAGGAGAAATTTAGATTAATTACATACATTTTCAGGTAGATTGGCGTCAGATTCTTTTCATTTAAGGCCCTATGTCTTCTCAGTTTATGCGTATGTACAGAAAATCTTACTATTTCTAAACACACTTACAATATTGTGAGTATTAAAAGCTTTTAATGTGAGCAATCTACACATTTCATATAGAAAATGACAGCACATAAACAATCATTTGGGGGGTAAAGTCACCAACCTCTGTGTGGAGGAAGAGCAGAGCTCAGTAATGAATGGAAAGTGTGCCCCCCAGTGGCACCTCGCTCATGCTGCACTTCAACCAAGTGGGCCATGTAGTCTGTAGTAAGATAAATACAAAATGAGACAAATCATCAATGCCTTAAGATTATACATCTCAAAATCTTACACCATTTTAAAAGCAGGATATCTGGAGCACTTACGCTTGTCCATGATGTTCTGTTCCAGCGACTGTGGATCATGAGAGACAGCCTGATCCAAGTACTGCAGCAGTTTACTCATGCTGGATACAGGAATGCCAAAGGACTGTACAAACAGCAGCAGCTGCTGAGGCTCCAGGTCTTGCAAAGCTGAGGGAAATGCATATATTGTACATAAATTAAGAAAAGAATTTACATGACGAGAAACACACATATTAAGTACTATGGCAAGTTGTACCTGCATCAACCAATCGAGAAACCTCTGATCGGATCATCCTCAGTTTCAACCAATCAGGCAGCAGAAGGGCCTCTTCTGAGGTGTCAACCAGAAAGGCAGTGGGTAGAGGTTTCTTGTCGGGAAACCAAATGTCCAAAAGAGCATAGAAATCACTCTCTCCTGTAAAAATACACACGAAGATTAACATGTTCTTAGAGACCCTTTAACAATGCAAACATTGAACCATAAAGTGAACAGGACTACCTTTGGGTGGCCCCAGAGTCAGCAGGATAACCATGGCATGGACTACAAGAATGTGCATGGTAGCAGTCTCTCCTGTGGTCCAACGCAGAAACACCTGGTCCTGAGATTCTGACTGGAAAATAAAGAGTTTTTCAAGCACGGGTTTTTGTCACGCAATTCCGAACTTTCATAACATAACCCCCCAAAAAATGCACACAGACATTAAACTATTTCAGTTTGTAACACTTCTTGCTCACCCAGCTGTAAAGATCCTCGCCCTCTTTGGTCTTCCTCATCCTCTTAATGTATGAAGAGAAGATGGTGAGGAAAGCGCTGAGCACAGCATTGGATTCAGGTCTGCAGGAATGTTTGCAGAACAGGCTGTTCATGATGGTGGAACGCTCGACGATTAGCCGGGCAACATCCTACAGAGAGTGATTAAGGATCAGAGTCTTGTCATGTCAGTAGTGTTCAATGAAAACAAAACTGATGAGAGAAAAGCATGAAATGTACTTTATTTAAGCAACTTGCTGTAATTACCAGGGCAAGGTCATTATGAGCAGCCTGCTCCTCCACTGGTGCATGCTGGGATAGGTAGATGAGATAGGCACTGATTGTCTGTGGGTCTGTCTCCATGTGAATAGCCTTCAAGAAAGCAGACAAACCCATCAAATTCCTTGTCATTGTTCCTCCCTAAATGTTTCCATGTATTTCACAGTATTTTAACAGTGTCACTGACCTGCTGCAGAGCAGTGGATGTCATGCCTCTGACGCTGTCAAACAAGGGGAGCTTTGGGAGATCTTGTAGCAGCCACTGGTACCCTGGCAAGAGCTCAGCATCTGCAGAGTCTTCCTCCATGGGCTGATCCCGCTCATTTTCATCTTTCAAGCCTCCTTCACTCAGCACTAACGACAAACCCTACACACAAATATATAATGTAAATAAAATAATTTTTCACAGTAACACAGTGCTTCTAGAGATGTTTCTTTTCTGCTTCCAATACAGTACCTTCATGGCTAGAACTCTGGATGCCACCTGAGAGGAGCTGAGACGACGCAGAAAGTAGTCCAGCACTTCACATGTTGTCTGTTCATCAGCCTTAGGACCCAATAAAAGATCCTGGAGACGTCCAAGTAGCTGCCTTTGCTTTTGCTGTCTCTAACAGGAAGAATTACAATAACTCAGGATTAGTCAAGAGTCAGTAATAGTTAGTATAAATAAGCAAAAGTATAAATTGAGCATACTGCATGTTTTTAATTGAGACCACAGACAAACAGACCAGTGAGTCATTGACAAAAATTTCCCAAACGATGTCAAAATCGGAAAATGTCTTGCCTGCCAACAGTAAGGTATGGTGTTATAATCAACATACTTGTCTCTTCTTGGCTTTCTGCTCTTTGCTCTCTCCCTCTTCGTCATCCTCTATTGGCAGACTGTCATCTGCAGCATCATGCAGAAGGAATTCACACAGGCACTGCACTGGAAGCACATCCAGGGACCCCTCGCTGGACTGGACCAAGTCAGCCAGCCACGGCATGGACTGCGAGGAAGCCTGTGAAGCATTAAAAATGTAGCACAGTTAGAGAATAGACACTGAAGGCAAAAGCATAAGAATAATGTTATTTCTTCCTCTTTAAATAGATTCTAGTCTGAAGCAAGTCAGTATAGCACCGAGCAATCATTTTACATGAATTATGTCCTTGTTGAGACACAATCCTTATTCAAAACACCTGTTACAAGTCAGAGAGGAGGCCTTACAGACATTTTGAGACACATTCATTTTGAACCAGGATCAGCAAAAAGGTGTTAAAGTAAATTCTGAACAGTTGTGTTGTGTGTAGTAGTGTGTCTCCAGTCAATACCTGTCTCTGGATGATGTTGAGGAGGAAGTCTGGGTTGCGGCTGCGGCAGAGGAGATGACCCAGACGCAGAGACTGGTTGAGGCTCTTCACCTGCTCCTGGATCTGAGGAGGAGGTCGACGAGGAGGACCCCTGAACACAAACAAAAACTGTGAGTCCATCTTCCTGTTATACAGCTGCAAGAACACATTTACTGAGACCTAAAAGTTCAAGTCGTGGTATGGATTACTACAGGACTTCTTACATTATGGACTGCCAATGATTTTCGAGTGGAAATAGCTAGATTAAAAGTAGGACAGCGTACTTTTACTGTCCACTCTCCTATCTAAAGAAAGTGGAGGTTCCTGGAGAGAGATTCAATTTGGCTTTTCCACTTTATGACAGGTATTTTCTTTGACAATGCAATCAACTAGTTACAGCGTGCACAAAATATTTCCTCTTGGTGTCTTACTGTGGGTCCAGACTGGTAAGCTGAGACAACAGCAGGCTGTTGCTCTCTGTGATGGTCTGTTTGGTGGATGCTGCTGCCAGGTGGCTCTCAAAGGCCAGAATCTCTTGTTTCTCTCTCTGGGAGATCTGCAGCTCCCTGTTGATCATCTCCGTCTTTGTGTCCTCGTCCGCAATGGTGCACGGAGGGTAGGTATAGTTACTGTGGAAGCATGGAGAGAGTTGTTTAGCATCATCTTGAAAACAAAAAATGTTTATTCTAAATGATAACGTTTACCTACTTTGTCATAACCATCTCCATGAGCATTTTCAGTGTAGGATAGCCATCCCAGGCAGCCAAACCTAGAGGAATAAATATCAGACAATAAATAAATAAAGAATATTCAACAGCTGAGACGTTGGAACTCTCATGAACGGAGTGCTGTACCTATTTTCTGAGGATTAAACGCAGCCACCACAAGCAGCAGCAGCCATGCCTTCCAATACAGAGTGGATATTGCCAAATTTGGCGGTTGGTACCTGAAACGTTAAGAGCCATTTGTTATTTTAGACTGTAAACTGCATGACCTGAACGTGTTTTTAAAAGCCAGTTTAAGTACCCTGCAGGCAGTTGGATGTTCTCAGGGTGGTGGTATGTACACAGATTCAGCACCGCATCAATGAGTTGGATCCTCTCCACTTTCAGGACCTCCAGATCTGTTTCAAAACAAACAGTCAGTCAGGACTATGGATTCAAACCTATGTGTCAAGAATCGTGCCACGAGGTATTTAACGGTTACGATAAAAAAACACATTTCCTTTGTTCATACTTTCCTAACTGCCTTTTGCTGACTTGTAAGAATAAGAAGTGAACAAGGAGTTGGCCCTCTGATAGACTTCAGTTGGCTGCTCATTAAACTGAGGCACATGTGTTTACCAAATGTGCCAGAGGATAATATACACAGCTTTAACTGCGATTGTAAACAGTCAGCCTAAGTGGATCTTCACACACCATCAGACTGAACTCCAGCAGCTCTCTTAACCAGGTGATCTGCCAGCTCCATGGCGTCGGCCGGGCCCAGGGGCAAATCACGCGACAGCCCAATCACCAGGATGCGCATCAGTGTGTCCTCTAGCAGAGGCACCTCGGAGCAGAGGCGAAGGAAGAAACTGAGGAATAAAAAAACAGCTTGTTAAAGTACGGTCAGAGGAAAACATGATTCATTTGAATAGTGGGTTAGTTAACTCACTTCCTGTCACTCTCTGGAGGCCAGTTGTCCCACTTGTAATATGTCTCGGGTTGCTCAGTGAACAGCACTTTGTGAAGGCTGCAGACATTAAGAGATCATTCATATACAGAGTAGATGAAAACATGGTTAGCTTGGTTAGCAATAAACACAACAGATACATGCAGTTACGAACCAGTGGACGTAGTCTTTTGCGCCAACTTTGCTGATGGTAGGAACGACAGAGTGAAGCCACCACACGGCATCTCTCTGGATGGCAGCTATCTGATTCTGAAAGCTTCTCAGGACCTCCAGATCTGAAACAAACAAACATGTGTTTAGGGCAAGTTTCATGTTCAGATTAAAAAATACATCAGACCAAATACACAGCACTCACTCTTCTTCTCTCCTTTGTCCCATGCAATGCCAGCTTCTTTGACCTGAGCGGTGATGCCCAACATCATGGACACAGTCAGTAAATCTGTCACCTGGATAACAAAACGCTCCTGTGGGAGAGACATGGATAAACACAGTCCAGTGTAAATACATAAAGATGATATAAGCTGAAATGACTGAGGAATTTTCATATAAACATACTTTAAACTCCATGTCTACATAGCTGGTCTCCTTTCTCTCCTGCATTAAACCAAAGCAGAAGGATTGGAAGTTAATCTCATGCTTGGTCTGTTTGATGATCTCTCTCAGCAGAGCTCTGGAGGCACGGAGGTAATCATCCTTATTGGTGAGCAGGTCCTGGAACACCATTGCCAAGAACTGCAGACACAGTAGAAGAAAACAATACAATTTAAACACAAGACACTAAAGACTGATTAAATTACTAACACTTTGTCCAAGCTACTGTTTGTTTAAACAATTCAGAATTCTAGTTTCACCTTTGGAGCCTGCTCTGGGCTGTGCTGCAGCACAGTGTGGAGGACTTGCATGTTGTTAGGATTCCTGGCGTTGGACAGCTCGTTGAAGATCACCAGCTTCACCATAGTGCCCAGGTTGTCTCTGTTTGCGTTGAGCAGCTCCCTGGACAATCAAAGCCAAAATACTAGTTAGTGTAAGGAGGCTTTGATGTCAGATGCAAGTACACTTGACCACAAAGTTGATTTGATTCGTGTAAACACTGTGTAGCATAACCAAGCATGATATGTCGATTTGTGCCCACTTGAAAAAGCGTCTTGAGTATGTCTCATGTGTGCTCTGGTATGGTTCACATCAGGTGTTAAAACCAGCTGTACCAAAACACAGTGGACTGCTATTTAACCCAGCAGTTGGTGAGTAGAATTCCAAAGGCATTTCTCAGCGCTGCTTGCCTCTTCCAAACTTGTCCTCTAAACTGCACAACCATCGCTCATAAACTGAAGGGCAGGTGAGAGGGTCGTTCTTGGCATTATCTCCGAAATATAAACAATGGTAGGCATAATGCCTGGTGTTATTGAAACACATCAGAATCAAACTCTATTCAGACCAAATTCCAGCTAGCTAGCATACACGAAGGGAGAGATGGAACGTGCAGAGAACATAAAGAAATGTACATGATGGTTAACAAAATGTCACACATTGTCGCATATTAGAGCTACATTATGTCAACAGCTACAGAAAATAAATTCACCATTATGTCACCGTATGTAAAAGTTCATCCACTAGAGATTACTGTAACAACTGTATTACACACAACTAAATTCCATTGCTTTTCCAAAAGTTTCAAGGATTTTACTGATTCCATGACTTTTCCAGGTTTTCCATGACTGTGGGAACTTTGTGTGTATTTAAAAAAAAAAAAAAAAAGAGTCTCCACAGACCTGACACACAGCATGTAATGGTTGAGGAGGACTTTCGGTTTGAGTCGGATCTTGATCAGGTTGGAGATGACCTCCATGTCATCTGCTCCCTGGGTGTTGCAGTTCATACACAAAGACATGAGGAGATCCTGAGCTGGTCGAGTCAACTGTGCACACACAAAGACAAACAGAGTTAATACTCATTAATTGCAGTAATTGACATTCATCTTCATACTCATGATTTCACAGATAAACAAAAAAAAACTGTAAAAATGAGAAAAAAAAAATGACACTGCAGTTTTGCAATATTGCTGCATCTCCTGCATTTAATAATCAATACACTGGTGCCAATACTGCAAGAGAATATATCACAATACTGATACAGTACCAACGTATTGATTTCCTTGTGCCTTTTGAATTTCTTTTTTGTATTATAAACTACATTTTGCCTTTCATTATAGAGATATTGTGACAAACTGGGTACTAAAAATATGGCCAGTGAGATCCAAGTAAATTGAGCATTACAACTGGTTTATTCCAGGATGTTTTGTTACTCACCTTTGGGTTCTGGAGCCACATCTCCAGCCTCTGTACAGCCATGAGCCGTGCCTCTTTGTAGCCACACGTGGCTGTGAGCAGACGCAGCAGGTTTCGGGACACGTTGTCCATCGGCTGCCTGCGGTTCAACTGATCCCTGAGGACGTCGAGCACATAGTCCTCCACGCTCTCTGCCAGTTCATCATACCTGCAGCACGCAAGAGAGCGAGACAAAAGAGTCTGGAAACTCAGTCCATCTTTTGCAAGAATTATTAAAATCTTGACAATTTTAGCTGAGATAATTGATTATTTAAATAAATAAATAAACTATGAGAAACATATCGTCTTGTATAAAAAAGGCAAATCTGAATTGTACCTAAAACTTATATACAAATGATTTTGAGTGGTCTGTTGGGACACTGCAGCACCCCGAACATCTGTATGAGTGGATTTCATACCTTGGCATAATCTGCCCTTCATCCTCAGGACTGAGTTTCTCCTCTGCTATCAGCAATTCAGTCTGGCTGTCGTCCTCATCTGGGGTTGAAGGATGAGGGCTGCTACCTAAAAACAAAACGTAAGAAAAAAAACAAAAGCAGCATAAATAATCAGCATTCATTTCCTGCAGCAGCAATCCTAATACCCAACAAGCCAGTGTGTGTTTTCTCTACGTTACTGTACCTGCACTGAGATCTCCACCAGTGCGGCCAGTGTCAGCCTGCAGCAGCATGCTCTTAGGGGGCATCTTTGTCCCAAAAGCAGTCTGGATGTTGTCAACAAAATTCTTACAATGAGAACTGTCAACCCAGATTCTTTCCCCAGAGAGTCCTCAATGTACACCTGAAAATAGATTTTAGATTATCACACTGCAAGAGTTCCCACATGGCTAGAATGAAACACTTTACAAAAGGATTTTATAAAACTGCTCTGAATATTTAGGAGATTCTCACTTTTACAAAGATCTCTGGCCAGTTCTCGTCTTCCTCGTAGGCTGCCATCAGCAGATTGCATGCAAGAACGGACACAAGGCTGTTCCCCTTTGCTTTAAAATTGATGGAAGCATCCCGACGCAGGAGGCTGCACAAAGCCTGGTGGAACAAGTGAAGACAGGTGGACAGTCCAGTCAAATTCCAACATCTCTGAGGTTCAAGACTTTTTGGCAATTCTTACAACGTCAGTGAGAAATCTTACCTCAATAATTCCTTCAGTAGCAAAAACATTAGGCTTGATTTTGGCCAGGAACATGAGACTGAGGTACAGTGTAATGTCAGGCTTGGCTCGGTTCATCTTGAGCTGTTTCACCGCTCCACACAGAAGTCCCTCAATGCGGTCATCATTTCCCTCTGACTCTGCAGCTTCAATCTCATCAAGCAGCATCACCGGTGACACTGTAATAAAAAAGAGGAGTTTGCAACTATATTACCAATACTGTTGCCATTTTGTGTTAACGCTTTGAAGAAAACTGTGGCATTTCAAGAGGAAAATGGCAGAGAGCATTGATTTACCTTCAATAGGTACCACTGATGGCTCCTTTATTGAGGGTGATATTGCCCTCTTGTCCACCGCTGCAACATCTGCAAGTCGCCCCAGAGCACTGACCGGAGGGGTGGTGGACAGTTTGGGCCGCTTGGTGAGGCTGGACAGCCCCGATGAGGAGGGCAGAGCGGAGGAAGCCTCTCTCTTTCGGTCAGCAGGTAGATTTGTGGATGCTGGCTTCAGGAGGACAGCTGGGGCTTTGGGCTCTCCACCCTGGGTCTTTGAACCGAGAGCAATGAAATCTCCTGGTGGAGGGTGACCTGGGAGAAGCAGATCAGAACCAGTAAGTTTTCTGCTTTGCTATTATGTTCAACATAAGATGTTTCAAACAACGCTAAGGTGACACTGGGGTGAGCTTTATACCTGATGGTTTGGCAGCACTGGGGCGCCTGAGAGTTGTTGGCTTTGGTCGATTCATCTTGACTATCAGGCACAAAGTCAAAGCCAAATTCACAGCAGGTTAAACGGGTGACATTACCTAACTGGACGGAGTCTGCGTGTGAAAAGAACACGGAGAAACACAAGATTAGCAAACGCAAAACACGCAAGTTTAGTAACGTTAGCAAAGGCAAGTTAACGGCTAAAGCTAACATTGAATGGTTTCCTAGGTCAACAATCGCTTGGCAAGAAAAAAAACGTAACAACAAAATTAACGTAACAGACCAAAAGTAGCAAAAAGCTTGTGTTCAGGTTTAGCTGACAGCCAGCAAGCTGTTAATAACATCTGTACCACACACTGGATGAAAACATGCTAGGCTAACGACAACAAATAACTTGCGGCTAACACTATATAGCGGTTAGCAACTTTAGCCAACTAGCGTTAATGGACTTGACATTTTAAAGCAAAAGTGCCTCACATATCTATTCGGTCTCATTAAACCGATCGTGGTTAGCCAGAAAGGTGTAGTTAAAACAAAAAAGACGTTTGCCGAATCAAAAGCTTTCAGACAGTCAGAGCCATGACGGCTTCTTCTCCTTCTTCTTCTTCCCTGTTTCAATGGTGTTCGCTAACCAACATAAACGTGCACACCGCCACCTACCTGGTGTCAGCGTAACGTTATGTCCAGTGATGTTGTCACAGAGAAGGCGGTGTGTTAAGTCCACTTCTTCAAAGCAAAGGTAAGATGTTTGCTTCGCTTCCAAACACACAAAAGACACGAGTCCTTGTTACGTTTGCTTCCACCGTTATATTGATCCTTCGGCTGTCAGGACACATTTACGACTTTCTTTCTCCCAAACTGCTCACCGGAAGTGTTGCGATGCCATTGTTTCTAACTTGACGTTAAGCTGTGACCACCACCGTACATTAGAGCAGAGAAACTCTTTATTATAACGTTGCACGGTAGCCCTGCAGTAGCATCAAAGCAGACAAAATATCTTAGTTAAAATCTAATACGCTATTTGCTCAATAATAAGTGATGCTTTGATATGCTAATAACGGGCGTGGGTGTAATTATATGCAATGGCCACTAGAGGGCAGTGTGGTAGACACAGCAGCATACTGACACTTCCGGTTGACACTTTCAAAATAAAACTTGTAGTTACGCTATGTGACCAATGGAGGGCAATAAAAACTCGTGTTTCTGTCCTCTCCAAACTTTTTTTGATTGTGTGATTATAAGGAGTCAGGGGCCAAACAACAAGTCAGTTAACTGAAATAAAAACAAATAAACAAATAAAATTGGATATGATTTTAGCATTTACAGGATGACAATGCACAACCCAACACAGTGTTGGGAGAAATAAATATTAGAGCAACCAATATTGTTATAGCACAAAAATATAAATCTTGTAAAGGGACGTCTTGTACCACAATTGGGGCGAGATGCCACTTTACAAGATGGGCAGCAGGCCACAGTTTGGCCACCCCCAACTTATAAAATATTGAAACAAAGCTGATCATACCTTGGATTTAATTAGGGAGTATTAAACATAATCCGAAATAAATTACTTTATTGCATAAGAACTTTACTAAGGAAGGCACGACAAATGACCACAGTCATTTACTAAAACTCTGACTCACAGTTTCTCCATAAAACCTTGCATATAATCCACGTGTGCAAAGTAAATACCAAAGAAATGACTGATAAGCAGATGTCACAATTTTGATTTCATCAGTCAAGTCAAACAGTGAATCATTTTAGCACGATTGCTTTATTATGGTTCAGTCAGTGTGTGGCTATGGTAAGGTTAGGGTTCGGACTGGGGTCAGGTTAGGTTAGGGTTGGGGAAGTGAAATACTAATGAGGACAACCAAATCAGAAGCATTTCTTGCATTTTCACCAACAGGTTTGGAGCTTTATGTTGAATTAAGAGGTGGGATAAATTTAGCAAGTAATCTGATTCTTACAATCACTAGGATGACTCATTATCTCTGGGAAAAAACTTTTATTGTTTAGCTTATCACTATATTAAACTGAAGGATGAATCAGCAGTTGTTTTCCTTGGAGACAAAATAAAAGAGGAAGAGACGAGACAAGATGCTGAGTATTTGTTATATTTATATGTCTCTTTCTTCATATTAGTTTACAAGAGTCACTTTTCTTTTAAATGTGAATACACTTGCTCAGCAAAGTGACTACATATTTGTGCTTCCTTTAAATGCCACTGATTCAGCACAGGGTGGCAGCAGTCTCCAGTTCACTGCACTGAAATGGTGACATTAATGTAGCAGGTGGGAGGTTTCTATCTAAGCAGAGCAGAACTTTATCATTTGTGTAAATACATAAAGATTAATGAAAACAGAACAGGACATAAATCTAAACAGAATAATCTGCCGTAACAAAACAGCAGCATTTTCTTGTGGTTTATCAAAGACCACACACTGGAGACGAAGAATAAGAGTAACTTTATCATCGCTTTCCACATTTGAAACTGGATAACACAAAAGATTGAAATGTTATTCAACAACACAGCAGAAAAAAATACACCGTCTGGTTTCATCATAAGAGAAAACAATCAGTCTAAAGTCATCAGGAAAGCTTTTAATCCAGGTGCTGGTGAGTCACACTGTGGACACAAGGTTTTCTAAGGAAACTGCAGTATGCAAATTTTCATCCCGACAGCTGTTTTCATTCTTTAAAAATATCCATGCCTTGAGGAGAAGCAAGTCTGAGCATCAAAGCTTTACCACCCTTAATAATGTCCATATTTAGTCCCACCCATGGTCAGCGCTGGTGCTTTGTTCATTCCTTAAACATGGCTAAGCGCTCTCAACTACTGTGTACAGGCTGCACTCTTCTTGCTTGCTTGCTCTCCCCCAAACGTTTATTTTGATAATTAAATAGCTTTCAGTATGC
The DNA here is from genome assembly GCA_026686955.1 of Epinephelus cyanopodus. Lineage (NCBI taxonomy): Eukaryota > Metazoa > Chordata > Actinopteri > Perciformes > Serranidae > Epinephelus > Epinephelus cyanopodus. The sequence continues at coordinate 23,782,707 of CM048929.1, forward strand.
TGAAGCTTTAGGAGAATCCTATAAGGCTTCACACAGTCCACCATGGCCTGCCACCACTACTACTGTTACTCCACCATGTTCCTTTCCATGCAGCTCCAACCTGCCAGCCCTGTTACGTAAAGTGTTTTCATATGAAACACATTTTGGTGAAGTCAGTGGAATGTCCAGTCAATGTTCCAAATTAAAGCTTGTGTCATAAGGGAAGTCTACAAATCTGCAAAAACAATCCTTTTACTTCTGAAATTACGTGCGGTCCAAACTGTGCCAGAGGCAGCTGTCTAACGTCAGGCTCTCCCAGTTAACTAGCACTCCTGAACAATGTGAAAATGCTCAGAGGGAGAAAATGTGATCAACAGTTTTGTATATTTTTATCAAGCGTGCTTTATTTGGCTCGTTGCTAATGCCATTACTTCAGTTTTAAAAAACTCTGCGTGGTCAATATCAGCCTTCTGCTCACTAATAATTTGGAGCCTTTGGGAAGACAAAAATGATCTCCTTACAACAGGGGGCCTCTTTGTGCCAGATCACATTTCTGAGTTCAACAGTCTGAGTCACAAAGAAGCGAGATTAGTGACTCAGTGTTACTTCCTGTAACCCAAAACTGCCTGTAAGAACTCAGACCCCACAGCATGTTGATCTAACGAAAACCCCCAAAAAGTCTGCCGCTGTTTTTATTGTGTTACACACAATGGGTGTATTTCAGGTCATCTGTGTAGACTGGAGCCAGATGGACAGTAATTGGGTGGTACGGTGTCGACTGAGCAGCTGGATGTTTGACAGGAATATCAGCAGTGGCTCTGCAGAGACTTTGGCTTCTCTCTGCCGACTGCTGGCAACACACAGACATTATTATACTATGATCTGTTGCATTTTATTGTTTGTTTCTATTCTATCATTTCTACACCGTGTCCTGTCTTATTTCTTCTTTAATACACTGTAATCCCACCTGATTTCAACTCTTATAATGATCTCTTCTCATCTCATCTGTTCTCATCCCATCTCATTGTATATAATCTCTAATTTAATTTAATGTCATCTAATCTCATGTAATGTCTTATCTACTGTAATCTAATCTCCTTCTCGCCCAGTTCCACCCTACAATATCTAAACATCTCTAATCTATCATCATCTCATTTAACAAATCTCTGCTTTAATGTAATCTAATCTCACCCCATTTGACCTCTAATCTACTGTAATCCTGGTCTCATCTCATTTATGTTTGTCACAGTTTTTGATCTGTAGTGACATATAATCCAATCTAATCTCATCTCATCTACTTTACTCTTATCCAATCTCATCTATTGTAATCTTTAATTTCATTTAATTTTATCTACAGCTAATCTAGTGCAATTTAATCTCATTTTCACCTAATCCCATCCCATTTTATCTAAACCCTCTCTAATTTAACAGCATCTCATCTAATTTCTGTTTAACTGTATTTTTATCACATTCTTTATCTAGTTTTGTCTACTGTAATCCCATGTAATTTGGTCTCATCAGATTTATTCTCATCACATATCTCTAATGTGGTATAATCAAATATAATCTCATCTAATGTAATCTCTAATTCAGTGTAATTTTATCTCATTTAACATCTAATTTATTGCAATTTAATCTCATTTTCACCTAATCCAATCCCATTTTTCTATAATCTCCCATCATTTCACATCTAATTCAATGTAATCCAGTTTTATCTCATCTCATCCTATGTTATCTAAATTGATCTCTAATCTAACCTCATCTCATTTGTCAAATTTGTACTTTAATCTAATATAATCTCACATCATCTCATCTCTAATTCCATGTAATCTGGTCTCATCTCATTTATTCTCTTCACATCTCATTTCCACTCTAATCTATTCTGATCTGATGTCATCTAAACTAACCTGATCATCTAAACTAACCTGATCATTTCATCTCATCTCATCTAATGTAATCTCTAATTTAATGTGATCTGATTTCATGCAATATCTAATATACTGAAATCTATTCTCATCTAATCCCATTCTGTTTTATCTAAACACCTTTCTAACCTCATCTCATCTAATTTCTACTCTAATGTAATCTAATCTCACACCATCCCACCTTTTATCTATTGTAATCCAGTCTCGTGTCATTTATTCTCATCACATCTCTTTTTCTCTAATGTAATAAGATCATATTTAATTTACTCTACTCTCATGCCATCTCATCTAATGTAATCTCTATCAAATCATCTCATTCAGTATCAACTCTATTGCAGTTTAATCCCATTTTTATCTAAACTTCTCTCTAATCTAATCCCATCAAATCTAATTTCTACTTTAAGGTAATATTATCTCATTTTCACGTAACTGTGTCTCGTCTAATCCCATCTCATTTCTTTTCTGACGTTATGTTACCCAGTCTCATCTCATTTCATTCAGTCCCATCTCAGCTCATGTATCTTTGCTTGAATGTTATCTAATCCCATTTCTCATCATATTTATGATTTAATCCAGTTATAAACTAGTGTGATGTAATGTAATATAATCCCATTTCTCATCATATTTCTGATTTAATCCAGTTATAATCTAGTGTGATGTAATGTAATCTCATTTCTCATCATATTTTCAATGTAATCCAATTCTAATCTAGTGTAATGTAATGCAATATAATCTCAGCCCAGCTAATCTAAAATTAAATATTTCTATATCATATATTCTCATTTTAATTCTAATTAAGTCTAACTTAAACCTTTCTCATCTAAAATAATGTAACACATACCATCTTGAATGTATCTTAAATGAATGTAATCCTATTATAAATCAAATGTAATCTGATTATGGATCATCTCAAATCTAATCCAATAAAATCCAGTCCCATTTCATTTTATTTCATCTCAAATTCCTGCCTGTGTGCTTTGCGAGCACTCTCAGTAGTGTGTATGTGGGAAACACAGCGGGAAAAGAAACAGTTTGACCAAATGCTGCTTGTGTTTAGCTCAATACAGGAAGGCCACACAAGGGAAATGCTGTGTTGCTGTTTGTGGTCAACACAAAGGTGACACAAACTAACCGGAACACAATGCTGCTTCGTCCTCTGACGAAGTTAATTTGCCTTTACTCGAAACACGCTCCAGTGGAGATGAAAAAAATTACCATTTCTAGTAAGTAATTGATTCCATATGTATTCAGTGGAAGAGCCTGATGTGTTGAGTCACTGGCCATAAATTATGACAGCAACATAAATCTGCGCCAGTCTCAGTATCTGGCACCAAGTGAGGGTAAAAGAGATGATTTGTCAGGAGGTAGTCAGTTTCGCTGGAAGTGTGATTTGCATTCTGACTCATAATAATCAATATTTGTTTTTTGTTTTTTAAAGCGTCAGTGTTTTGGAAAACTGTGAAAGCAAAGATAGACGTCAGCACGGGACACATCCAGAGTTACACCAGGAACATCTAACTCAACTCATTTATTAAGTGCTAGATACACTTTATCTAAAGGTCAACATTACATCATTGCATCTGAGACAGTGTGTGTGTGTGTGTGTGTGTGTGTGTGTGTGTGTGCGCTTTGTTTGTGTGTCTCTCTCTACTTCCTCTTTTGTGTCTCTCCAGTGGCTAAACATAGCACCATTAAATAGAAACCATCACGGAACAAAAATGATTCAATAATGAAGCCACGTTTGGTCTGAGAGGGGCGATTAAAATGCTTCAAGTCTGAAGCCACAAGTCCCACAAAGCCCGAGTTCAACTTGATGTGTGTCTGTATGTGCCAAATGGACCATTACACTGTACAGTTTATACTTTTTAAAGAAGGTGTTTGACACTGTTGGCACCTGTGATTGCTAAATTTGATTAAGGATGTTGCTGACTGTATAAATCAGTCACATATTAAGCTTCTGTGTGTGTGTGTGTGTGTGTGTGTGTGTGTGTGTGTGTGTGTGTGTGTGTGTATTTCAGCAATTCAACATATTATTACTCATATAGGTGACAGTATATCCTGTGAGAAACTTCTGGGCTTTTCGCAGGATCATATTTTGAAACTGTGCTCCAAGTCTTGCCGCCCCAGTCAGCAGAAAAAAAAAATGTGAAAGTGCATTTTCCTCCTCATTTCTATCCTTGTTTGAACTGCGTTTATAGTGTAAACACACTGCATCTGCCTCTAACAGGCTCTACGCTCAAAACCGAGCCCCTCTTACAGTGGATCCATGAACAGGGGGAGACCCATAACAGTGAAACAGCCCTTAAAAGGCAACTGACTTAACATATTTACATTCAGTACTTAATTACCCAGAATAACCTGTGACGTTACAGGCAGCAGGGAAGTTAAAATAAGAGAAATCCTGTGACTGCTGGGCTACTACGCCACATACTTTCCTCGGGAAAGGAATGCTGCTGCTGCTCCAGAGTCAGACGGAGGGAGGAGGTCGCTGTTTTCCTCTCAGTTAATGCACATTTTTGAATACTTGTAGTGTGGACCTAACCATAAAGGAGTCATAGTAAGGGGGGGGAGGGGGCAGCAGATTGGGAGGCTTCATTTGATATTTAAAGTTTTTTTTTTCCTGCGAGTGCTTTGAGCTAATAATGGCAGCACGAGCTGGATTTGTAGATTAGTTTTGTAAAGTAAGCAAAAGCAGTCGCCAGCAATATCTATCTTCTATTTATGGCCTCCCCCGCGCACCCCCCTCCCTCCCTCTTCCCAGACTGACGTAAGCAGAAAGTTATTTTCATGAATGGAGGGGGCGGTCACGAGGAATCGGTGACGTGAGTGCTTGCGGAAGCAGAGCGTGGAATGTTGGTACATTGTTGTTGTTTTGTAGTTAATTTAGTACGAGGATACACCGCTGATCGGCCGCTGCTGGACGGTTTTATACCCACTGTGTCAAGTTACTCCGCCGCCTGTGTTGGAAACCCACTCTGCCAGTTTTCACGCATCACGGTCCACAGATACCCGCGTCCACAGAGGTGAGCTTGCGTTTCTCTTTCTTTTTTTTTGTAAATTGGGAAGATGTTTTGACATCCCTTTTCGAAATTTGCTGAAGTTGTCACACACGGTGACATGTTGGCGCACGCGGACGGCTTTCTGTCAGCCTCGCGCGCCCGTCACGTAGGATAAGTTTTTGATCCCGCTTATGAAAGTTGGTGTTGACTTTGTGGATTGTTTCAGTCGCGTGGACACGTGTTGTGTTGGTAATGCAGCGCCCAGAAAAGTGCTTCACAGCTCGGTGTAGTCGCGTGGAGGAAGCGGGGGGAAATGGGCAAAAAGTGTAAAAAAAAAAAAAATAATGTAACAGCTAATTTTGCTTCTAATTTGTGTAACTAAATATTTTTTGCTTGTATCTAGTCATTTAAATCAGCTAGGCATTTTAAAAAAATAATTTAAGTTTCTCAGTGAGAGCAATCTTAGAGGCTGTCTCAGTTTATAAAAATTATAATTAATATTTGAATCAATAACGAGCACAGAAAACACATTCAATGAAGAAATATTACACTATTTTGCCACAGTAATGTTAAAATGCTACAAAATGATGTTGAAGTCACTGTAACAAAACTGTTATATATTTGTAACTGAGTGCCACACAGCTGTTTTGTAGAGTAAGCTTATTGTAAGGTATTAAAATAGTGATTTTTGTTTGTTTGTAGCCCACTTTCTGTATTTAAATAAGCTTTTTGGTTCAAAAATGGGAGTGAAATAAACTGTCTGACAATCTAATTCATGTAAAACATTCTCTCATCCCGTTTATTTCTGGCTCTGTTGTCCATTTCAACGCGGGTTTTCATTTGGGCTGCTACAATGCAAAATACCAGCCTACTTTTGACATTGGAAACAACACGTGGTCTGCATTTTAGACATGTGGGACAAAGGGCACGATGTGAAGTAAGACCACCAGGGCTGACTGGCTCTACACAGGAGAAACAAGCAGTCGCTAAACAGCAGGAGGGGCGCATATTTCCATAAACAATAAATCACTGAGGAACAAGGAAAATCTTATCTAAAATGTTATCTTTCAGTTTAGCTATCATTTCTTGTCTGTATAAATCTTTATGACTTTACGTGGGTAAAGATAAGGAAGATAAGGAAACTGTCCTTAAAGTTATTTTTTATTTTTATCATTACCTAATGACAAAACAATTTTCCCCCTAGAAGTGATACTGCTTGACTGTTTTGTACGTCAACATTTTATTGAGCAACTTGGACTCGTGACCTTTTAATGCCATTGTGATGAATATATGGAACATATTTGTCCCCGAGGGGTCACAGATTTGTATCTCAGAGACTTTTGTGATTCACTGTTGTTTCGGGTGGGTGCACACAGTGTCTGCTGCTTTTAGACAGGCAGTGGGAGCGGGTGCACTCCTCTGTCATGAGGTTAACATGTGGTTCAATCACCAAAGTGATGATGTCTTCTTTGGATAGAGAAGTAACAGTGGCTGACTCATCGGTGACAGTGACGAGGCACATGGGGAGAAATTCCCCTAAAAAACACAGGACATAGTGTCATTATCACCAGATATGTGCCATTTCTGTTTTTCTGGCTGGTCAGTATTGATGGATGAAAGCGTAGCAGGATGCAAAACGTTCTTGTGGTGGAGTATTGTGAAAGTGAAATAGCTGTGGTTTGTGATGCTGTGACTCACAGAGAACACGTTGGCCACGATGTGTTTTGCTCCTCTTACTGGAAAGAAAGACGTCGACGTTTGATTATTGCCTTTGGACGCCTGTGATTTTATCCACAGCTGAACATGCCAAACAGAGTGTATACAGGCAATAACAGATGAATGTGTGAACAGGCCTGTGGTGCATCCGTCCCAAAGTGACTCCCTGACAGTTATATGATGTCTGAGACTGCTCACTCTGCCACCCACAGTGATTTGCATGCTGCCTTTTTTTTTCCTGTCAGTGTGACCGAATCTCACCCCGCTGTGTTCACCTCATTATGGTCAGAGGTGTGGCAAGTGTCAGGTTTACTCATTTATTTATTCTGTGGGATTGTCGTGTTATTTGGGAATTCCTTGCTGGTTCTCACTGGGGCTGACTTGCTGATCCAGTTGTTGATCTTTTTTCCTTGGCAACTTCCTGATTCCACCGTGACTCAGATTGTATGTCGGCAGCAACACAAACAAACACTTTACAGCTCCACAGCATTCAGAACGCATGCTTTGATGTCACATCCTGTCCATCCATGCGTCTCAGCAAGTTGTTTTGAAGGAGAAGCACTGAAATGTGGCTACTACAGTGTTTTTATCAACACTATTTTCAATTGAAGGACTTGGGAAGTGAGGGATGTGATGTAACACATGCTTTTTTTTTGTACACAGAATGTTAATACTTTCCTATTATTCACACAGTATTGGTTTCCAGGTAGTGAATCGTGGGACAGGTATGTCCTTGTGTTTTCTGCATTCTTGACATTTCTCTGAGCCCCAGTGTCCGTGGTTGGGAGAATATCTTTGCTCAGATATTCTGCGAGTTCTCCTCCCTTTCCGCACAAAAGTTCTGGTGTTCATGCCAACCATTTCCAAGGTTCTCTGTACTTTTCCTTCCTCCCTGCGAAACAACGGGATTTTCCAGGAAACGTCAGATCGGGAGGGTGTGTGATTCCCTGCCGCTGGTCGTCGCTTTTACCAGTAAACAGCATGACTCACTGCTCAGCTATGCTCTCCATTTCCCTCACATAATATCCCACCAAATGTGCTGCGCTGGAGAAAGAGCAGAGTGCCGCGCGCACCGTGTCTGTGGAGAAATCTCTCCACCTCCCTGAGAAAACTGCAAGAAAAGCAAGAGCTTTCTCAGAGGAGTGTTATCAGGCTGTCAAGGGCAGCAACACGTCTGCGTTCTGCTCACCCTGCTCCCAAATTGAAACAAAAAGAGAAGGTAAACAATAAGTCCAGACAAACCAACTCTGCATTTTTCCCCGGGGCAGGAGTGCATAAGTCTTTGATATGCTGTTTATTTTAGGAGAAGACTGGGCCCCACGGTTACCTGCTGTCACTGAAGTGCAGCCTTGAACTTGACCAGATGCCTCGCTTTATAAATGTAAACATTTGGCATCGGTGAACAAATGTTACACAGGCTTATTAAACTGATTGTCTCACAGTAGCATTGAATTTGTTTGTGCCTTAAGTAAAAAATAATTCCGTCTCTGGTTTTGTGTTTTTTGGCATTCTCAAAAATAGTCTTGAAATGGTCAGTACATCTTCAAAGCAATGTGTACACCCAGAGCAGAACAGAAGTAGCAGGTTAACCAGAAAATATTCTGCTTCCCACATCAAACAAGACACATGCTTAACACACAACCATAGTCGTGGAATGTGTGTATGGTGTTTGTAATGGACAGTTCAGGAGTTACTCTCACGTCATCCCTTGGCTCTAACACTTTGTCATCATTTAGTGATAATATTGTTGCTGAATAAATAGTTTGTCATCGGAGGATTGTGTTGAGAAATGACAGTATTTTCTGTTGTACTGAAATGAAAATGAAAGATAGACCCGACAAAGAAAGCAGGTATTGGACTCCTGACTCCACACTTGTGCACACAGGCTGCCTTTGATTTGTTTGGGCAAGTGAAAGATGGTAGACGCTTCTGAATTCCAGACATTTCGTGAATTTCGCAGCCGTTGTTTTACAAGTGGGATCGTTTGAACTCCACCCCCATGGCTGAGTGCATCGCGGGACATATTCAGACTGAATGTTCCTTCTTCGGTGAAGACTTGTCTGCATTGTGCATGTGAGGGTTTGCACATGTGTGTTCACTCAGGAATGTGGTTTTGTTCTTTACCCACCATCTGTGGCTTTTCTTTGTGGTATTTTTCCCAGACTCCTTTTCTTACTGTTATGAAAAACCTAATATGAGTTGTTTTCTCGACTATAGCCGGAAGATTTGTTGTGAAATATGCCCGTCTCGTCTGAGTGGCAAAATCATAAAGAGTGGATTTGGCTGTGTACTATAATTGCAGTTTTTTTCCTCTGAGGAAACTCTGGCATCTTGATCAGGAAAACATTGTCTCTGTGCGAGTTGCAAAAACATAAGCACATGCCTAAAGAATTTCAGGGAAACAACCTGGCCTCTTGGTTCAAGCTGGAGGCCTCTTGTATGAAGAGGGGGAGGCCCCACATGCCACTTTTCCATGATCTTTGCAAGGAATATACCCAGGGACCCCCCTCTGATGCAATACCACTTAAATTAGGCTGTTTGGGCCAGCTTGCTTTCAAGGAACGGTGTTTTTTCAGTTCTTCATCTTTATTTGATGCCTCTGAAATCCCAATTATGCAATTCTTTGCTGCGTGTTTTGCAAAATGAACGAAGGACACCAGAGAGAGCAGCAGATGTTCTCTAAATGTCAAAACATGAGTTCATGTGGCTCTGGGTTTAGTTTTTTGGTTGGTACATGTAGTTATCATCTGTTTATGTTCCAAGACAGGAAGAGCCTTTGAGGTTCATTTTGCTTGTCACAAAAAATACTAAAACTATTCTCTAGACAGTGATGTTGAATATAAAGGAATTCTTCGTCTCCCCAAATGAACATTTGTTCAATTACCCACCCACATGTTATGCTGAATTTGTGAAGAAAACATTATTTTTTTTCCTCCATGCCTCCAGTGAACTGAAAATCCAAAAAAATGAGAAAATTCTTGATGAATTGAAGTCATACACAACCACATTATCAAAACATCCATTTACAAACTCTCACACAACTCACGCAGTATAATCCAAGTCTCATTTATCCAGTCATATGCTCAGTTCTTCCCAAACAAACAGCCCCTTCTGACAGGAAACTAGACTAAAAGTGAAACTTATTTATCTTCAAAGCCAGACTTCACTGACAAAAAACACCATTTTCACCTCACTGAACACAGGAACTGCTGGTTTACCATTGCCTCACGAGTTGTGTAATTTGTAGTATGTTTGTGTTATTGTGTGAGTTTGCACAATCTGAACAAACCCTTTTAGAGGTCCAGAGTCACACAGTAACACAAACAAACAGATGGAGGCAGTGGCAGACCAGCAGCTCCTGTGTTGTTCAGCAAGGTAAAATAGGTGTTTTTGTCAATGGAGTCTGGGTTTGAAGAGAATATAGATAAGTTTCACTCTTAGTTCCCAGTTGAAATGGACTGACTGCCTGCCTGCAAAGTACTGAGCATGTGACTGGATAAATGAGATTTTATTATACTGCACGAGTTGTGTAAGAGTGTGTTAACTGATGTTTCGTTGTAGTTTTGCTGTAACTAAACGTGGACCCCTTTTACTTCAAGTCTTTAAGAATTTTCTCAGTTTTTGGATTCTTTGTGCACCGTGAATGTATGCAATAAAAGTAAAGTTTTCTTCAGGAATTCAATGTTACACAGGCTGAGTCATTGATACACAAATGATCATTTTGTGGGTGAAGTATTCCTTTAAATTGTTATAAGAACAATGGCAAATGTTCAGGTTCCATCAAAAATGGAGAGTAACAAAGTTGTTTTTCATATCTGCTGCTTTATGTCTTCCAATCAGGATTCAAAGTCCTGTATTTGCAATGTATCCATAGCATGTGAAAATGTGACAAACATCCCAAAAAGAACAGCCACACCCAGAGCATTTTCTCCCATGATAGCTGCAGCTAACAGGACTGCGGAGAATATTTGCACTCTTACTGAGGTATCACTTATCGCATGCTCACTTAAATTGTTTAGTTGGCAGAAATTTGTGTCAGCACTGTGAGCTAAATATATCCGCCAGAGTTAAATAAGGGCATAGAGAGGCTCAGGAAAGCCCAGTGTAAGAGGATCCAACCAGCGAGACACAGCGCTAAATCGATAGACTACATTGTCTCACAGCAAAAAATACATCAGTGACTATAAAGGAAACTATTTCTCTGTGACACTCTATCTCCAGGAATTTTCCACATGCGTATCTATGGCCCTGTAAAGTTCAGCATAACTGTAAATGTTATGCTGATGTGATGTTCTGTTTTAACGTCTGATGAGGAGGCAGAGCTGTGTGGATACATCAGATTAGGGGAATAAAGACCACCTGAGACTGGATTTAAAGGGAGTGAAGAGAAATATCGTGCACAGATTGGGGAGTTGTGTGCCTTTCTAAGTTATCAGCACAAGTTGGTGCTTCTTATTTGTACTATGTATAGGCTGTGGTTATGAATGAGACTTGTTTACCCTTTTGGTGACCATGTGACTCACACTCCCACGCCCCATTTGCAGGGCGTTTCCATGGCAGCAGTCGAGCATGGAACAGTGCACTCGTAGTCAGGCTGGTCTGCAGGTCCTGAAATGGAGCCTTGGGGGATGTGTGCCTCTCACAGGATCACAGCTCAGCGCTCTCGCTTTTTTTGGCCATGGCAGCAGTCCGGAAAGCATGTGCCTCTGCTGTAATGAGTACACAGAGGCTTTTCTAAAAACTGCCTGGGCCCGTAGAGCCTCAATGCAAAGTTGTATGAGGAGAGAGGCACAGAGGCTGCCTGTTTCTAATCTTGCTTGGTCTAGTGAACTACATTGTCAGCGCCCTCCTTCCCCTCCTCCTCCAACAAGTAAATATAGGCGCGCTCCAGTGCTTGGATTTTGTGGTGTCATGCTGCCCTCTGCTGGGATCTGTTGCTCTAACATGCAAACATAAATATTGACACATGACGCAACCCTGGAATGTTGTTGTGGTGTCTTTAAAGTGAATTAGTGGGGAGGAGTGCCAATATTATGTCGTGCTTGGTGTCTGCAACACACACAAATATGTGTTAGTAGCAGACCCATTCACATCTGGTGTTTAAGTAGAGTGGTCAAATATTTTAAAAGTACTTTATTACTCACAACCAGAGGTGGGACAAAGTTTTGCAATTCACAAGTACGTTTCAAGTCTTTGCACTCAAGTCCCAAATCAAGTCAGGCAAGTTCCAAGTCAGGGCTGACCAATCCCAAGTGAAGTTACAAGTCCTAAACATTAAATTTCGACTCCTAAACAAGCTATTAAGAGCTCCTCTTCAAATGTAATGCTACTTTAAATCTGTCTGTGACTGAACTTGATCATAAAAGGTAGTGCTGACATTGTATTTCCATAACATATAGCACTACTAACTACTATCACAGCAGAATTTGTATGTTTCTGTCTTGTCTTGTGTTAAACTCATCTCACACTAGAAAAATATCTCTTTTGAAAATTGTTTTTCTCTTCCTAAATTGTCTTGGGGGAAGGTATCAAGTATTTTTAGGTCAAAAGGCTCAAGTCCAAGTGAAGTCACAAGTCACTGGTGTTAAAGTCCAAGCAGAGTTACATGTCTTTTTTAATTTTGGCAAGCAGAGTGTAAAGTCAACAAATTTGTGACTCGAGTCTGAGTCCAAGAGTCCAAGTCATGTGACTCAGGTCCACACCTCTGCTCACTACAGTGTTCAAAATCAAATTAAAAGTAAAATAGTATTCTCAGCCAAAACATAATTAAAATATTTAATATAATAAGTACTTATTATGCAGAAAAATGGCCTGTCAGTGACATTATTATATATTATATTACTGAAATATTATTATTATGGATGCATAAAGATGTGAGCAGCACTTTAATGTTGTATCTTGTCAGAGGGGAGCTAATTTTAAATATTTTGTTAGGTTCATCTGTAACAGTGAATCATATTAAAAATGGGTCATGTTTTGTCAGTAAAATCTTAATATGTTAAGTGGCTTAAGTTTTCAAACAAATGTAGTGGACTGAAAATTACAACGATTCCCTTTTATACTTTAAAGTAGTATTAAATAGAAATAGTCAAGTAATGTGTCAGTATCTTTAAATTTTACCTGAACTAGCAAAAGATGTACTCAGTCACATTTATCACTGATAATGTTGTGATTCACTATTTATTTTTTTCTTCTCAGTGTGTCTTCTGTGAGATTCTGGCCAGTTGTCTGCATGCAGGGAATGACGACTCATTTTAAGACGAGCAAAGCTTTAAAGGTAAGGAAGTTTGAGAAATGTGGATTTTGTTAATATTGAGACATGTTGCTGTTCCTCACCCACTGCTCGTGTCCTGCAGGTCAAGAAGGAGGTGGGTGAGAATGCCCCGGCACTCAGCGACGATGAATTGGTGGCCATGTCCGTGCGGGAGCTCAACCAGCACCTGCGTGGGCTGACCAAGGACGATGTCGTGAGGTTGAAGCAGAGGCGAAGGACCCTGAAGAACCGTGGCTACGCCGCCAGCTGCCGCATCAAACGTGTCACCCAGAAGGAGGAGCTGGAGAGACAAAAGATAGAGCTGCAGCTCGAGGTGGACAAGCTGGCCCGCGAGAATGCCAGCATGAGGCTGGAGCTGGACGCCCTGCGAGCCAAGTACGAGGCCCTGCAGTGTTTTGCCCGGACTGTGACCCGCGGGCCCCTCTCGCCAGGCAAGGTGGCCACCACCAGTGTCATCACCATCGTCAAGTCGGCCAACCACAACAACAACAACTCCAGCCCGACCACGTTCTCAACTCTCTCCTAGTGTTGACAGGACTGGGCTCTACTTCTCCTGCCTGGTCCTTCCCGGTTCTGACCCAGCCTGAACCCGCTCATCCTGTACTGAGAGGACGCTCACTAGTTAGACTGAGGGATGGGATGGGGTGGCAAGCTCTATGTGATGTTATGCTGCATTCACATCTCTGTCTCTCTCCTTCTGTCTTTATTACACAATCTACATTGTCTGTGCACTGTGCAACCCCCCCTCCCCTCCCCGCCCCCCCAGCACCGGCAGGGTACTGGGCCTCTGTGACCCGTCCTTCACGACTGTTAGCAGAGATTTGCTCTTTACTCCAGTGTGAAAAGTATTTGACATGCCTTAATGTGGCAGCACTGGCCTGGGACTGCTCTTATGCTACTAAGCATAAAACTTGAGAGATTTAAGTAGTGACATATGTGACAGTAAAGCTAATCACATTTTCTTTACATAGAAGTGTCTCAATGTAAATTGAGCCTTTGACGCTGTTGCCTTAAAAGTGATCAATATGAATTATAACAGAATTATGACATGTAGGTTGACACAAAGAGGATTAACCGTTCAAGCTTTGAGGCCTCTTCATACAAACCAGTGGTCTCCATCCAGTTGCCTTTAAGAGCCAGCCAAACATAACAGCAGATGTTTTCACTGATTAGCTCCTCTGCTCTTTTGGAAGGTGCGAAACTGTAAAATCACCCGTCGTAGTGTTTTGGTTCTAAGTTAAAACCTGCCGACACATGGCTCTCTGTGGCCGGTTTGGAGAGCACTGCATTATGCAGTTTGATAACTGACCAATGTTCTGCTAAAGGCCTCTTGCTATTGTTTATATTTCTGTCTTGGTTATGCAAAGTTTCACTCTGTGGTCATGCCAAATAGCTTGTTTAGTATGTAAAAGGAAAAGTAATGCTCGAGAACAGCAGTCAGTACACTTCGGTAAAGGCTTTCAGACGTGTGCTGATGATAGTATCGGAGTTTTGAAGAAATATTTTTCATTTTTGTTTGAAGAGTTCAAACTCAATCATTAGGCCAGAATTTGTATGCAAGCCTTTGCTGGACTGTATCGACTCCCCTTATAGAATATTATTAAAGATGGCCCCCTTCTCACCTATAGACAAAAGTACAAAGTACTTTAAAAGCTGATTTACATCAGGTAAATCAGCTTTTAAAGAGGCATATCTGATGCTTCTTAAATTTGTTGTGCATCCATGAATTGCTTGACGTGTGTTGGTAGTTTGGGTGAGAAGTTGTTGGTTGTTAGTTGGTCTGTCGGTGGAGCTGGAAAGTGTTGTTAGCTATGATGCTAAAGACATCTGAGGGTGTTGGGCAGGTGCTGCAAGTGATTCTGTTGGTATCTTTGAGGCCTTTTGAATAGTATTCACAGTTTCTGCTCTAATATTTTTTAAAAGGAAAAGAGGTTAATACTTGTTTTCCACGGACTGGAAAGCTATTTGATTAAAAAGGTATACTTAGAAAGAGAAAAAAGCCGAGTTGGAAAGTGATTAAGGAGCATTTTGGGCCAGATTTGTTTGGAGTCTGAAGATTTGACATTGCCCGGTGTCTATCATTATAAAGCACTTAAAAGGAAACTGTTAAGATGCAGTATAAAAGTAACAGGGCAACTGATTCCTAGAATTGACTAAGATGACAGATAGAAACTGTTCATGCATTTCTGATGTTAGTGGGGCTTAATGGCATGATGATTAAATGTGGTGTGACCACCTCCTGTAAGGTCAAGCCTATTGTAAGTAAGGATCCTCTCTTATATGTTTGCCACAGCACTTACTGGGTGGTGTTTTGCCTCTTTCCTTTACATGGCACTCTTTGGTAGGTAATCCATATTGGATATAGTGATAATGAGAGCGGTCCTTATGAGTGTAATGCAATTCAACTTACTTCCTGTATATTACAGACTAGCAAAAAAATGATAAAAGCTCCCACTGCCTCCGTTGTCACTTTACATTGAGAACTCCGTCCAAATAGAAATCATTCCTACTGCTGGGTCACGAGAAGTGCTGCTGCTGGTGTTGGTCACTCTGAAACAGTAGCTATTAACCTTGCTTTTGACACACTCTTCTGCAAGAGAACTCCTGACGCCCATCTCTAGAAACAGCGGTGTCATGACAACCAAATGCAGTAAACACCTTCCTCCTGTTGTACGTTTTGAGATATTTAAATCTGAAATTCACTTGAAATCAAGCCGTTCTTACCGAGGATCCATTCCTAATTTGGAGTGAAGTCATTAGAGATTGTTCATGTCAGGATTTTCTCTTGGCTAAGAGGACATGACTGTTTTTCCCCTGTTCCATAGCTGCAAAGAACAGTATGGGGAACTTTGCTGCTGTACAACCTGCTGTGATTTTGAAGCAGGGGCAATGCTGTGTTCTTACTATTTTGTATTTTCACTTGGTTTCTATGTCGATACATCTTATGTTTTCTTTCTGATACTTAGTTTTATATGCATATACAGTATATAAATATATATATAATATATATAATTATATTACATATTTTTCTATATTTATGTCTTATTATCCTGGGAGTGGTGTGATTATGTAATCATTCTGAAATCATACAAATTATGTTGATGCTGACCTTTTGCCGTTGTATTTCACATTTACAATGAGAAAACTATCTGACTAACTTGAGTCTGCTTTGTGAGTATTTATACCCCATGAATAAGTCTTCTCAGCACATTTACTATTTATCTAACTCTCAGATTGGACAGGCTGTGACTAGGGTTACATACAGGCTGCAGCTAATTATCTTACACAGTTATTCTGACCGCAGGTTCTCACTGTTAGTAAAGAGCACGTGCATCTGTCCTTTTTCACAACTTGTAAACCTGTTATAATATTGCTATGAAAAAATACAAATTAAAATGTAATAAAGTGTCTCTGCAAAAGGAATTACGATGCAACAAATTCTACATAATTCCTGGATCATTTAGCTGGAAATGTATGCCAAACATTTACTTGAGCAAATCAACAAACTTAAATATTTAAAACAACTGTACATAATTCAACTTAAGAGCATACTTGTCTGACGTGATCGGATTTTAAAGTGCCTCATATTGACCAAATTTTTTAATTCTCAGTCAGCGCCTTCGGGCACCATTAAGCTACGAATAAATGAGAATATTTTATTTAGAGAAAGAGAGAAAAAAGCTCTTATTTTGGAGCATTAACCTGGATGTAAACCTAGACTTTCTGGAGTCGATTGTTTCGACAGTGATGCTTTTGTAACCTCCAAAAAATCTTACCAGAAAATAATTCCAAAGCTGCTAAAAACCGTCCACTCAGACCTTTATGTTTATGGTCTGTTTGAAGCCTGTATCTATACTGAGTCAGAATTTATAGATACATAATTACATGTATACATCCTCTTTTAAGACAGCTTGAAGTGTTTTCTGATGAACATTAATGTGACCTCTCGTGGTAAAGTTTCAAACAAAATGCTGTAAAATGACGCATTGTTTTAATTTTAGCACATATTACTGTATTTGGATCTGAGGTGGATGCTTTTACGCAGCACACCTTGAAAAAAAAAAAATACTGAGAATTTAAAAGAAATGTAAAAAGTGTACATTTCTGTACCGTGCCATAATAAAAGACAAACCTCTCTCCAGGTGAATTAAGTCCTTTGTTGCTAATTTTACACCCACTGTGACCCAGCAGAGGTCCATTCATGCTCTCAACTACATGTTGCTCTTAGGCTAGCTACCTAACCACAAGCATAAATTTTTTTTTTTTTTAATTTTATTTTTTTTTTTTAAATTTCCTACAAGCCACTTTTTTGCTGAAAGAAAAGCAGAGCTGCAAAACATTCTATGGAGCATTATATGGAAATGTAGATAATGGGTGAAAAAAGATGTTTCTTTCTTCCCCCAAGCAACTGCAGCTTGTTATACAGTACTGATGTCGCTGTTTAAGATATCAGTGGTTATTTTACATTTTTACATGAACCACAACAATGCAAATGTATGTATGGAAATGAGGTTTCTTGTATATCTTGACTAGGTATTCAAAGGTTTAATTTAAAATTGCTTCCTCTTTGATTGAATAAGCTGCCATACAGAGGCTTTGCCAGTCCTACAAGCTACAGTATTTAACTTTAGACGTGTAGAAAGTCAGTTTTAGTCTTGTAGTATGAAGAGATTTTGACTATAAATTCAGAAAAAATAGCTCCGTCATAGAAGAAATGGAGCGTGTATATGGCTGATAGGGTTGTGGGTTAAATACATTAGTTTAACAGCAGCAGTTTCTATGTTAAGTTTGTACTTTTATTGGATTTCTTTGTTCTAGTCTCATAGCAACATGTTGAGGCTTATGAGTAACTGTCAGTGTCGACAGTAAACGAGGACAGTAATAAGGCAGCATAAAGTGAGTATGTACCCATCACAACTTGTCATTACTCTGCTCATATATATTTTATATTTATTTCATTGAATTGTGTAATTTTATTAAAACAAAAACACCTAAATTATTTTTTATTTTACATTCATTTCTTTACATGTTTTCTCAATGAACTACCCTCATGTACAAATAAAGTCTGTATTTGTTTCTGCTCTGATTTAAAGTATGGTAAATTATTCCTATAAATAAGTCTGCTGTGTCTGTTTTTGTACCTTCAAATAAAGCTTTTTTTTCCTCATTGAGAAGTGCAGAGTCACTCAGTTCAAGATACAAAAGCAAAAACAATTGTTTAATTTAGCATGAGTGCCACACAGGACTAAGACACATACGTCAACTATTCCTTACATTCTCTAAATACTACTTAGTACCCGACAGTAAATTAATGTCTGCTTTCCCAGAAAGACAGCTATAATTGGCACAAGAAGATATGAAAATTAAAACAACCTATGATAAACAAAATTAGTCTCTAAATGTTTCCCATGTGACATAATTACAGATGATAACATTGCTACAGAAATAAAAGTGGGAGAAGAAACTACGAAGTCTCTTGAAGCACACAGATTTGAGTTTCTCTCTTCCCCGCACAGAATTTGGTTTGCTCTGACTACGGCTGAATTACACACATTAAATACATTAAAATCTTCCCAATTCATAATCCAAGCAGAGCTTTTTTTACACAAAGATAGCACGTGAAACACCACAATTTACAACAATTAAACTCTGCACATATTTCATAATCCCTGGAACGTGGAATTACAACGTGAATATTGATGTGAACACGTCAAACATAAAAAGTTTCTGCCAAAAGCTTTTACAATAGTGCAGAAGCTGCAAAAAAGACTAATTGTTAGCGTCTGTTGAATGGCTGTCTGGTTGTACTGAATTAAACTCTTTAGCATGCTGGGAAAATTAATGAGAATAACACAACTCCCACTTTGTAGGAGACAGGTTTATCCAATTTGTCCATGCTACGGTAGATACAAAGGACTGCGAAGTGCTATAGTCTGCAGTTTGAAGTGCCTGCTCCAAAACGAAAGTGTCTCTGAACAAATCTTTCCATTTGTCAGGAAACCATGCAGAGGAATGCTCAGCAAATACTTCAAACAAGCAGATGCGAGAGACGGTCCATAAAGTGTCATTCCCAGCCATCGCTGGCTTCCCTGCTTCCCTCCCGGAGCCACATATTAATCATCTCCTCTTTGAAACTGACATGAATCAGAGAGAGCGCACTTCAGACGGCCAGAGAGCGAGCGCTGACATAATGAACGAAACAGAATCAGGATCAGGGACACTGCTGAACATCCTGCACCTTGATTTAAAGAAAACGCACGGCTCCAGATGTCTCTGATATGGTGAAGGTGACATGGCATTTTCCTGTGATTATTACTGCCCAGAAAGAGACCGGTCAGCTATCGTTTTTTAAAAACTGCTATTAATTTCATCCTCCTGTTAGTGATTAAATTATTTATTAAAACAGGACAGAAGTACGCAGTCCACCTTAAATACTGGGATCATGAAAATTAAACACCTGGATTCACTCCAGCTCTGTGTGATATGCCATACAGCTGTTTCCCCAGGGGGTCAGAGATAGGGGTGGCGAGGACACAAACACCTGGATCTTGCTGGGAAAATGCCTAGAATTCGTCATCAGAGGTAATCAGCATGATTTTGTCAGGTTTGTGGGAGCTCTTGTTGCCTGAGGACACTTTTCCGTTCGTGCTGGGCTGGACCACCTCCTGTGTGGACTGCTGGGTGTACTGCTGGTAGGCTGGGGAGAAGTTGTGGATCGCATCCTGCACCATGTCTCCTGGATTTATAGTCTCCTTCAGACCGCTGGAGATGCTCTGCATACGTGGGACGTCCTCTGTGGGAACAATGACGACATTGGGAGAGAAACGATTACACAATCATGCACTTGACGACAGTGTTACAGCTTTGGGAGTAGTCTGACAGTAACTTCCTGGAGTCTTATCTGGTTGCCTAGCAAATGTTCCCAGTCAGGAAATAGACTAGCATAATACACCTCCTGTAAAGTTTTAAATTGTTATTTTAACTCCAGTTTTTGATATAAGTATAAGCAAGTATAAGCAAATATAAGCAAATATAACCTGCTAACTGATAAATTTAAGAGCTGCTGATTATTAATTGAACAATTTAGAACAATGTGTAAGATTTAGGGGGAATAACTGAAATATATATATATATATATATATAAATAAATAAATAAATATATATAGTGGTGAGGATTTAAGACTGCAACCAGCCCGCAGTGGTCTCCTCTCCAAAACAAACAGACGAGGTAGTTTTAACAGGTAAAAACAATGATTGATTAAAGCGGTTTCATGTTGAAAAAAAAAAAGGTGTTCTTCTGACGCTGCTCATCACAGAGGCGCTTCTAACTACGGTGGCTGATGTGCAAACACAAATGGCTCCATCTAGAGCCAGTGTTTGGCTAGTCCATTCTGAGCTACTGTAGAAACATGGCAGTGCAACATGGCAGATTCAATGGATGATGACCCTCTCCCTATGTAGATATAAGTAGCTCATTCTAAGGTAACGATAGCAGGACAATTCTTAGGCCTTGTTTACACAGTTACTGATACAAATAAAAACAGACTTTTTCTTTATCCCGTATATATAAAAAAAAACAATATCCCCGTTTACAGCTTTCTGCTGCAATTAGCATGCCAGGCCAGTAGGTGACGATACGCCATATGTCAAACATCATAGGGGAACGTTCTGCACGTGCACAGTGATTTGTTTTCCTCTTGGCGCTAGTGATAAAAACAATGATAAACGACATTTTAACCTTATGTAGCATAGTTAGCTGCTATACACTTACTAATATTGGGCACAGCAGATGTCTTTGTGTGCTGATGTAGTGGTGATGTTGATGCAACAGTGCTAAGTTCATTTGTAAGCTTGTAAGTAGTCCCAAAAGTGCTGACAAAACGTAAACAACCAGGCATATATCCACCATTGTTGTTGTGGTCCCGGGCGCCTAATGGGCATGCGCGAACTGGGTTGCAACGTCATCGTTTTCCAAAATCTCCGTCTATCCTGTTTCCACGTCTCCATAGAAATGGATATTTTTAAAAACTTTCACTCTGAAAGCCCTTTTTTTAAAAGCTCAGTTTTCATCGAGAAAAACGGCAGTTACATGTAAATGATTGGTGCCAACGCAAAGATAAATACCTGTTTTCAGAAATATACGGAACCGTATAAACAGGCCCTTATTTTCAGGTGATAATGCACTTAAGCAAACACACTTATTACATTATATTCCTTTTCTGCTAATATATATCCCCCTGAATCATATCATCACATGATTATTTTCATTTCATTTCATTTCATTCATTCATTCTATTGTCCAAACAAAATGCCCATTATAAGTTGCCATCTTTATATTGCTGCTCTTGTATAAACAGACTTAAAAAAAATATATAATTAATATAATCATATAATTAATTATATGAAACTTTGTGCAGCAAATGCTCATATTCAAGAGGCCAGAACAAATGTTTTTAATTTTTGCTGGATAAATGACTTACTGACATGTCAAATTAATTTCATCTGTTGATTAATTGCGTACTTGTCCAATAGGCACAACAAACTATCCACTGTGCTGCATGATAGCAGTATTATTTGAGAATCAGTTCAAGAAGAAACACTAAATAGGCATGATGTATTTCTTTCATCGCTGCTTTCTCACAGGCTGCAGTCTATAAATGGACTGAACACAAGTCACAGTCACCGTCTCCACTGATGGTCCCTTAGCACCCAGCTGTGAGCCAGGTTGAATGTACCCCAGAACTAAAAGGGTGTTCAAGGCAGAAAAGAGCGGGCAGACATCCACAGCTTTGTGTTTCAGGGTCACTGGCAGTACATCAGTCTGGATTGGCTCATAGAGGTGGCAAAGAGAAGGGCAAGGTGGGGTGGGTGGAAGCGGGGGAGGGGGGTTGCAGGGCAGTTAGGCACGGTCTGCTGAGTTTCTCCTTACTGCCTGACCGCTCCACAGAGCTGGAGCACGAGAACAGTAAACCAGAGGTGTGGCAATCTCTGCAATCGCACACATCAACACCTGAGGGTGTGTATGTGTGTGTGTATGTGTGTGTGTGCAGCAGCAAAGCTAGAGTGTTTTTGTGTGTGCCAAAAAAGTTTGGTTCAGTAGGAGGGGACGGGATGGATAAAGCAATACAACTTAAAATAAAAAGAGCTGTAATAATCAGCTTTGGAGCAACATTATTATAGGCAAGATGAATAATGGATTTCTTCTCATAAGGGCAGGATGAAAACCAATAATTTCATCTCATCCCTGCTTCGATTTTGAACTTGATTAAATAAAACGGTTATATCAGGTTGATATAGAAATGCTTCAGTTTTCATCATCACTTCCAGTGCTTCTGCATGTTAAGCAGCTCAAGGGAACAGAGGGTTTCCAACAGCAGAAAAAAGGCAAAATGATTGATGTCGTTGCGGAAGGCTTTTCCCATGGCTTCCATTTGTCTGTTCCTCGGAAGCAGCACTGACGTCAACATGCCGCTTCCTCCCTGTACTTACAGTACTGTGGCTTTTGAATTCATCTTCATCTTCCCCTACGTTGTTTCACTGGCATCTGTCCTCAGAGCCATGAGTAACAGTTTGTGCCCTGAGGCCGACGAAAGCCACTGCTGCTTTACAACCTGACTGACGCACTGATTACGACAGCACATTTAATCCAAGTACAGAATTTGTGAATATGTCGACACCCAGGTTTATGTATCAGTTAAAATCTAAGTCTAAAAATCAGCCTGACTGGACCAAATGGCTGCAAAAAGCACAGAGAAATGCAATTACAGCCTCTGCTAACACTTTCAAAGTCTGTGTCAGTCCTTATTCTGTGTGGGAGAAGTGCAATTAGCTGCAGAATATGGTGACATAATTTCAAGGGGAGGCTACGAGGTAATGATGTACAGACTACAGCTCTCACCTGGCACTTCACTCTTTTTCTCCTGGTAGACGGTGCATGTGAAGGCATATCTGAGGGCGATGGCAGCGAAGAACATTTCGATGCAGATGATGAAGTTCTGCCAGCCCGCTGCCACGGTGCCGGCGCCGACCTGTTGGCCATCGATGAAGAGTGCGTTGGGTATGACCCCGCAGCGCTCCAGGATGGCGAGCACCATTCCTATAAAAGCAGCAACATTTTTATTTGCAAATTTATACTTTTATGTACTGATACAGAAAATGTAGATGGGTGCGCTTACCTTGCCAGAAAGATAAGAAGATGACAGATTTGATTGTGAGGAATTTTAGCACTGGCTCGTACGGTCTGAGCAGGTCACTTGTTGCGAAGAAGAAGAGGAAGAGAGCGTACAGAGCAAGGCTCACTGAGAAGTTGTAGATGATTGTGATGTATAGGTATCCTCCATTTATGCTGCACAGAAACAGAGTAGTAAAACACCCAAAATTACATATTTGATACAACCATATCACATATTTTCCATCTGTGATCATATCCCTAAGGGTTCTGACAGCCACAATTTATTCACATTTTGAATCCATTTACTACTTCGGGCTGAATGAAAAAGGCTGGCAGCGTAAATTTGATGACACTTTGAACCACACTGCGAGAACAGCTGGAAATACAGCCTTTTTGTAGTCGCATTTGGAAGCTGTTAATAAAGCCTGTTTGTGCACGGCCATCTTATTCCAGGATGCATTTGACAAAAAGGCAGACTTGTCTAGGTTTCATTGTCAGACTGCATTTCCACCCTCTTTGCATTCTACAGAGCTTCTCCGAGGCCTCAGCTGTGACTACACTAATTACTCCCATGCAGTATAGAGTGCATGGTTGGCTGAAAGCGTATAAGTAAACAATCTGTGAATCATCCTGGTCTTGCTACAGAGCTTAAAAAAAGACTTCTGCCTGCTAATTTTGCTGTTGCAGTCTGTGGAGAAATAAGCAGGAAGAATTTAATCATGTCTATCTTTTAGCACCACAGTAAGAGGGTAATGATATAAAGCTGATTGGAAACGTCTGTCTCAAGCTCTTGTTGAACTCTGCGCTTCTTCTGAGTAGTTTAGAAACAAGTGTTGTCACAGCTGAATCTTCAGAAAGAGATGCTGAGCTGAGAGGCGGAGAAGAGCACCTGAAAATAAGTCGGGCAGACTTTATGAGCTGACGATTTTAAAGCTTTTGATTACATGCTAAAGACAATTTTATTGAATGTATTACCCTCTTCATATTCTGTCGAGACCCTCATTGAATCATCTAATACGACTGGAAATACACTGAAATTAAGTTTGTCAGTCACATCCAAAGTAAAAGTACGAAATGAAACAATACATCTCGTCTTATATAACTGTGCTTCACTTAGTGCAACACAAAGAAGGAATTAAGTGTCTTCATTTTGGAGCACTTACATTTGGGGAGAACTTAAAAAGAAATATAATTTCTTTACACCATATATCATACCCTTGAATTATTCTTTGTAATATCACCAATACCCAGAAGGATGAGATTATGGTTGGGGCGGTGACACAATCGGGACAACATGCAGTAAAGTACCTGCACACTCTCACAGGAAAGTTTGAGTCCCAGCACTTTCCTGCCTGAAATGAAACCCTTTAATTCTGAACATCTTCATCGTGCCAACTGTGAGGAGGTGATATAATTATCTTTATTTGCAAAATTATTTCCATGTGCACATAAACAGCAAACAAGCCTGCTGGCAATGACACGGAATGTGTACCAAACATAAAAGAATGAAATGGAAAGAGAGGTGCTACTCACTTAAAATCTCCGTCGTGATATTTGCCATGGGCCTGGAGGATGATGGTGATGACTGCCATGATGGGTTTGACAACGCAGAACTGGAGAGTCGCCTGGAGAACACATTACAATTCAGAGTGAGGCACCCAAACAAGCAAGGACACCATGAAGGAGGAGGAGGATGAAGGACGAAGGCTGACGTCAGACTCTGTTTGTATATCTAATTACCTAGAAAAGATCTGTTACTGCTCACTGAGAACAGGCAGAGCTCGCTAATTAACAGGTTGTAAATTGTTTGTTTAATCCATTCAAAAACCTTGCAAGTGTAAAAAAGGCATTCTGCTGTTTTACGAGCTGTTGTTAGTTGGAGTATTTCTTGGCCCATAACCTCTCATATAACAGCAAACTGTTGTTCATTCAAATTTGTCTTTTAGTACAGGTTAAAGAAACAAGATATAACCTGTTCATTAGTGAGCTTTAGAGGTGCTGGCAGGTGGACTTACAGCCAGGCTGGTCGTTTCCCCCGTTTCCAGTCTTTTTGTTTTTGGCCAAGGTAACGAGCTGCTGGCTGTGGGCTTACACTTAAGCCTCATTTCCACCAGGAGTCTGGTTCAGTTCAGTTCAAGACACAATAGAATAATTATTTTCGCATTTTCATTGTGAAAAGTTGAAGACCAATAGAAGTATATTTTTCACCACCACTCTTTTATACTGATACTAAAATTGGATCAATCGATACTTGATTGGTCAAGAGACAACCATCACTCCTGCTCGGGGGTGAGTTTGGCTTGTGAGTTTTTCATACAAAAGTAAACTCCATCTATCCATCCATTTTCATCCGCTTATCCTGGGCCAGGTCACAGGGCCAGCAGGTCAAGCAAAGCACCTCAGACGTCCCTCTCCCCAGCAATGCTTTCCAGCTTCTCCTCAGGAGGTGCTCCCAGGTTAGATGAGATATGTAATCCCTCCAGCGTGTACCAGTGAGACGTGCCTGGAGCACCTCCAACGGGAGGTGCCCAGGAGGCATCTGATCCTGATCAGATGCCCAAATCACCTCAACTGACCTCTTTTGACGCGCAGGAGCAGCGGCTCTACTCTGAGCTCCCTCCGGATGTCCAACTCCTTACCCTTTCTGTGAGGCTGAGCCCAGCCACCCCCTGGAGAAAAGTCATTTCGGCCGCTTGTATCCGCTATTCTTTGGGTCACTACCCAGAGCTCATGAGCATAGGTGAGGGTTTGGAAGTAGATGGACCAGTAAATCGAAAGCTTCACCTTCCGACTCAGCTCGCTCTTCACCACGACAGTTCATGTGTGAGGGGTGAAAAATAAACTTACACTTCAAAATAAAAGAATGTTTTCCTTCTTTTTTATCTTTATGAGTTAACAGTTCGCAGCTCTATACTGACAAAAATCAAATCTAATTCAGTCTGCTGTTCAAAGGCTACTGCCGGCAGCTAGCAGCAGCATTTAAGATGGAATGTTTTCATGCATGTTACTCAGTGCATGAGTTGACAACATGAATCTGTTAAAACACGTTAAATGTCAATGACAACTCTGACCATGCCATTTGTTTTTACTGGCTCTCCTGGATGACATATGCTTTTAGTAATGATTGGATCTTCAAGCACTTAAAAAATGAATCTATATTTCATGTTAACTGAGAATATTCTTTTAAACGTGGCAGCGTGTTGTTCCTCAATGCACAAACCCTCTATTTTTAAATATCCCATTGAGAGAGACTCTCACTGCAGCGAAAATGTAGGCATGCAATCCTGTACCTTGGACAAAACACAAGAGGCAGATGTTCGTTTGCGTCACCGGTGAACAGGAAAAACAGTGAGAGCTGGACAGAACAGTGACTCCAACAACACTGCCAGCATTAAGGAGTACTGTCTGCGGTGGAAATGCTAAACAGATCCAGGAAGTAGGTACATGTGTGTAGGATTTCCATACAGTTCTAAAGGTACTATACAGACAGTTTTTGTTGAAAACGCAGCTTCAGTGGACAGAAATGAGAGTGCTATCGACACTCACCATTAAACTCCCAGCAAGGAGGCAAATACCTTAATTAAAAAGGTCATATAATGAATAGAATGCATCCTCTGTTAAGTTTGTCTCTCCAACAGTTGTAGAGAGTAAACCATCTGAAACGGATATCTTCATGCTGATGTGAATAGGGACTAGCCGGAGGATGCAGAGGGATGTAGACCTGCATGTAATATAAGACCGGAGGACAGGTGTCCTCTGTGTTGCGTATTGAAGCCTGAACCAACCAATTTGACAGAGGCTGCTCCAAACTACCATCACCGCTGTGGCACTTGAAAGCAACAGACCAGGAGTGTTCAACTTGATTATCCAGAGGGAGGCTTTTTAGAATGGCCCGACTCGAGGGTGGGCTTGACAAAATGACATCAATAATCATTTATATTACTGATGTGCTTTGAGAATATTCAGAGTGACAAGCTGGCAGCAGAGCAGGCATAAGGAAAGCAAAGACTGTCAGCGCTAAAAGCTTCAAAGCACAGAATTTTGCATGATACTTCCTGACATGCTTGATATTCAAAACACAATGCACATTCATAATGCTAGCAGATTAAAACTCAACTGTGGTTTCTGCTTCAAATTAATTTAGTTATTAACTGCAGCCATGCATGCCGACTCTATACAGACCTGGTAATACACTAAGCTACATGTGAGTGTCGGCGTACGCTGCTGGATACAATGTTAGATAAGAGGATATGTTACATAATTGTTAGCGGCTTGATAACAGCTTTATTGCAAACTGGTCAATCAGTTATGCACATTTAGGATAATGTGCACATCTGTTATTTTCACCACATTTGACCTCAACCTGCCGGCATTTCCCATCACAATACTAAATAACGTCTGGTGGAGAATTCACAGCTTGAAATGACCCAAAGCATTTTATTTCTGTTATAATTTTTTACCACTTCAGAGCTCCCTGCAATAGCTCACGGGTGGCAACTATCGACAGGAGTAATTTTTAAATTTCTCCAGAGTCCTGTTAAACAGCAACACCCATCTCCTCTGCGTATTACAACACAGATGCTCAAAAATAATCCTCCTAAATTGATAACAGTTTAATTAACAAATCTATGTGTCGGACCACAAGGCCTTTGTTTTTTATTGTATTTTATCATGTTGCCTCACACTCCTCTACCAGCCTCTGCGCTCTGTGCTGTCCACTCTTGAATCTTTAATTTCTGCAGGGAAACCCTCAGAGGCTTTTCTGATAAAACCTCTGCCCGACATCAATAAATCATTTCCATTTTTTTGTATCAGCTGCTTGTGTATTCTTGCTGCTGTTCTCTCCTTTAAGGAGACTGCAGACAACAAAAGTATCACAAAAACACCCCGCTAAATGATAACATTTGGGGGAGTGAAAGAAAGCAGAAAAGGCAAATGTATTTAGGGTGTTCACTGGTGCGAAGCCACATGTAACATGAACAAGGACACGACGCACACCCATCAGATGGCAGTCTATTTTGTTCTGCGCTCTTCCCAATGACCCTCAAAAGTGCAACAGCTGCCTCCTGCCGTCTGTAGGATTTCACTTTTGCCCTTTTTCAGAAGAGTAAGACCTTAAAGTGTCCCACGATATGATAAAGGACTTAAAACTGAAATGTCAAAAAAACAGTTTGGGATGCAAGAGCAGCTTATCCTCTAACCTTATCTCTAAGAACCACAATTACTCTAGGCTGCTTTTCCATATCAGCGATTCATTTGTTAACCCCTCCTCTAATCACACATTGAAGCTTCCCCAAAATGCGCAAAGAATTTCAATGCTTTTACCCACCACCCCGCCCGAAAATGGATCAAGGCCTTTCAGATCTTGTGCTCCGTCAGGGTCCTATCTGCTAGTTGTACTACTTGACTTTGATGAGCTGTTGCAGATACGTCTCCTTGAAGTTTTCTCTCAAAGACTAACACGATGGTGTTTTCTCCAAGTGACAACGCTATGTGATCAATATGACTGAAGGCTTTGGTAATCCTGCTAGTATAAATTAGTATGTCCGACGGCACATGAATCCTGTTGGTTGCTCACTTCGTGGTAATTGACTGCAAAGCAGCATTTAATAATTTCACAGGTGCTCAATACATTGATTTCTAAAATTTACTGTTCAATGAATGTTAATGAGGTTAACCCAGTTTAAGAGCAGAATAATTTAGTGCTAAGTCCTTGCTTTAGGCCAAAACTTTCACAGCACTGACACCCAGGACTCCAACAACACAGATGGGTGTTCTACACAATGCTGGCATGTACAAAGCTCTTTTAGCAATCAAGTGTGTTGGTCTTTAATTGTTCTCCTTTAACTGTGTTTCCTCTCAGATGTGCCATCAGAGAAAACTTGCACTGTTTTCTGTTTAGAACATTTCACGTAGGATTCCTGTGAGGGCACATCAAGTGTTTATCACTTGCTGTTCCATTCATTAAAAAAAAATGTTCATTTCACCATGTATTTTGTTTTGAAGACGTAAATCTCAGTTCCAATTTTCATCAGTGTTAGGCAGGGAGCTCGTGCAGCATCCTGAGACACTGGGAGGGAGCGCTGCGCTGACAGCTCATATCATCTCTCCGTGTTTATTATCAAGCTGCTTTCACCTGGCCTCAATTGCTTTTGTTTCCCTTTTTTTCTTAAACCAGTGGATGTTATCCTCTGAAAAGCACACAGCCAATTATAACAGCTGTCATTTTTAAGCAGCCTGGAGATGTGGGCAGAGTGGTAATTTACAGCCCAGCATCTTTTTTCTTCAAGACAATTTGATGTATTCTTATATTCAATGTGGGTGAATTTATTTCAGTGGTCAAAAGGAAGCATCTCCAGAGCGCAGATAAGGGGATGATTGAAGCTCACCTGTTTGCAGAATCTTAAAAAGCCGATGGAGTAGCTCATTCCAACGAGGCAGCAGGTGCCGTACAGACAGCTTGACCTGCGGAGACAACGGGAAATGATGATATGAAATCATGTCAACACTGAGACATCAGATATTTAGCATCACATAACAGAAGCAAGTTTAAATATGTATTGAGTGGCATGTAAAATAGAAACACGTGCAATGTAATTTAACAGCCACACAATAAACCAACAGTCTCATTGACATGAGAGCAAATAATAGTTTGTTTATTATTAATTTGGTTAATTAAAGGATTTTCAAACATGCCAAACACTTCAAACGCTTCACCGATATGAGTGAGGACTCGCTGTTTGTTCTCTGTTGTATGCAACTGGGTTTTTGTCTATTAGTCAGACAAAATGAGACATTTGAAGACATCACGTTGCCCTTTGGGAGACAATCTTATTTTTTTTTTTAATTTTAGAGACAGAACAACAAAGCAATCAATCAAGAAAATAATCAGAAGATGAATCATTTGCTGAAAATTATCACTGGTTGCAGCCAAAGGCAACATTATGGCTTGAACATATGTGAAACACAAGTTTGGGCGTCTTTAGTGTCTCCACTGTAGTGTATTTCCCAGTAAAACAGAATATTTGAGTGATGCACATTTACAACAGGGATTTAAGCTTAAAGTTTAGCACGATATGGAGCCACAACATCCTCCTTCCCTATTAGAACAGGAGAGGACAAGGGAGAGCCACACTGTTTTCGAAATGAAAACAAAGGGTATACGACTGTTGTGGCTAGGTAGTCGTTCAAGTCTCATTTGGTTAAATTAACTTGAGGAAACGCCTTTGAGTGCAGGATGAGTCATCAAACATTTTTAAAACCATTGTACCCGGTTTTACAAAAAGAGAAAAGACAGGGATTTTTTTGACATATTTTTCGCATTTAACAAATAAATGATCAACTAACACAAAGGCACAGAATTAAAAAACGGAAAAATGTATTCTTCATTTCATGGAGACTTCAAGTTGGTTGTAAGTTGACTCAGTCCTATGGCACATTTTCAGGGTGGTGCTGTATTTGACCGCAGTGTACTGAAAATGTTGCTAATATTTTGACCACATGCATTTATATGTAGGGGCAAAGATATGAAAAACAACAAAATGAAATTCAGAGGGTTGAAATAGCCAGAAATAGGCACTGACAATTGACAAAAAGTGTTACAGACTGAGACTATAGTGTTTATGCAAAGCTGCCTACATGACAAAATCCCAATTGGAGGTTATTTAGAGCCACACAAAAGTCAACCATGTCAACTGAAAGACAAGCTGCTTACACCATATTGTGTGTGGTTATTGGAAATTCCAATTGCACATACAATAAACCTTTTTTGATTCATTTGTAATTGGGGAAACTGGTTTCCAGTCTATAGAACAATACATGTAACTTGTACAGTAGTTCAAGGAGTTGTGTGAGACAGTGGATTTAAAGGCTGTCTGGTCTTATGGTGTCTTAGGCAGATTAACTAAATGGTTTTTGGCGAAAACAACAGCATCAACAACAAACCAGACTGGTCTGACAATGCTGCTGAACTGGACAAAAGAGGCTGCATTATTCTTTTTCCTTAAGGAGCTCTGGTTTCAGCGTTTGTAATTATATTTTTGTAACTATTCTTTGCTCATTGTATTAATACTCTAAGTCAGTAGTGTTGTGTTTGGAAGGCAGCTGAGGCAGGGGGGGGGGGGCAGATACAATAAATAAACTGGTAAGAAAGACTGGCTCCGCTGCAAGACCGAGCCTGGAGGCCACAGAGAGGAAGATTAGGTTGAAACTCCCCCTAAACAACAGCTCACAGTCGGGGTGCTCTGTAGCTGCATCACACTAACCTCATGCTCCCAACCATCAGACTGTACAAAGCCTATCAAACATGTCATTACTTGCCTAATGTCTACATTTCTAATTGTTTCCATTTGCTTAATTTGTTTGTTTTTTTCTTCTTTACTGATTACTGGTGCCCAAACACTCAGATGCATCATCAACACTTGCAAATGAGAGCATAGTTATTCAGTCAAATTGAATTTGAGAAAGAAATTGGAATTGCCTGCAGTGAAGTGAAACTAGTCCAAATATTTGTTGTTCCCTGTGTTGATTTATAGTTGTGTACAGCAGAGGTGTATTGTTTAGGAAGTTCACACCAAATCTAGTTCATTAATGGGAACATGACATATTAAACTGAATTTAACATTAGTGTACAATAATAATTAGAACAGGAGCAGGCCTAATGTGCTATTACTGTGCACATGGTCATGGCAGATATACAGGAAGTATGTAATCTATTTCATCTACTGGTGATTCAAACACACTCAGCTTGAACTTTAACACGCTACAGTATTATCCCCAATACTGGATGTCTATGGAAATCCTAAAGGACTTGCAACGGCAAGGCAGTGCAGTGAATTTTTGTAAAACAAGATGTAGAATTTATGCCTCGTCTCCAGTGGCTGGTGTTGAGCAATGCTGCCATTTGTCAGGGCTCAACATTAGTGTCTCCACTGTCTTAAGAACCTGGCAAAGAGCTGTTGCCCTGTGGCTGAGTCAGCCATAAAACACAGGCTGTCTTAGGCTAGTCAGAAGCTCTGAGATAAAGGATAAGTGTCACAGATTAACAAGGCACTTGTTTATTGCTCCTGCTCTTCCACTGTGTTGTTCAGACTAAATGCTTATTCAAGGGCAGCAAGATGCACCTTGCACCATTTGCAATTGTAAACACAAAGACAAAACCATACCTTAGTTTACGCCAGTCCAGCTGAGGATAAAGTGATATTCTGTCAACTTAACATTTCAAATAATGGCTATCTTTATGCGATCTGTGACTTACAACGAATAACCACCTCTTCCGGCCCCCTTCCTGGGACCACACCCATCCTCAAACTCTGCTGTTGTTGTGATCTCAACTACACACCTATAAAGTTTCTTGAGCACGGGGGGTAAAATGGGGGGCCAATGACCCCTTCTCCACTTCCTGCCAGAGTCCTGCACAGGTCTGAGTAGTCAGACCTGCTCCCGAACCAGAACTGTAACATGCAATACTGCACCTGCCTCGCAACCTGCACATATGATCAGTTAGTTCCGCAACACGACCTGAATTGCAGACACAAAAACTGTGGCATGACCTAAATCTGCAAATCCAATAATAAGCATGCACCGTTTACATAATTTTGTTTTAATATATTTATAACCCACCACCAAAATCCCACCCAATGTTCTTTTATCACCCGGACCCAAACCCGGAAATAAAAAAGACAAAATATCATCTCTCTTGCGGTCACCCGCCAGGTATCTGACCTAATGCAGGATTTATCTTCCTACCCTCCTGCTTCTGGAGCACTTGTTTGTACCAAACCCATTTCTTAACACAGCCTTCATTGTGATTTAAATAGCACACCACTAAAGTTTCAAGGCTGCATCTTTCACAGTTGTGATGCTAATGAGGGTTGTGATACTAGAGGCAGCATTACACCAGTGCCAACAGCCTTGCACTGGCTACCTATCAAATACAGGATTGATTTTAAGGTTCTTTAATTCGGGTTTTTTGGCACCCCAGTATTTAGCTTATCTTCTCTGCCCTTACTCCAACTCCCGACCTCTTGGATCCTAAGAGCAATGTCTTTTAACTGTCCTGCGATCGAGGCTGGTGGGTGAGAGGAGACTGTGCCTTGCGGTAGCTGCTCCAAAGCATTGGTAAAGTGTTCCACTCTCAATCAATCCCAAAGACAAATCTTAAAATTTTCAATGGCCTTTGGTTGTTTGGAGTGGTTTGAATATTTTAGTATCTTATAATCTTTTTTTTTACATATGCAATTGTTCTTACCAGTGTTATTCTGTTTTATATGTGTGTACATTTTAGACTGATTTATATTTGTGTGTCATTCTTTTATTTTGAAAAGCACTTTGGTCAACTGTGGTTGTTTTTAATGTGCTTTACAAATGAACTTTATTTGATGTGATATTGAAGATAAATTCTGTGTGCAGACATATGGACAAAATGGCTTCTGTGGAAGTTCTGGCTACAACTGGTTTCTCCACAGCCACATTTTGGCATGATGACACACACACAGCATTTAAGGGGCTGGTAAAAATCTTCAAACCAGTATAACCAAACCAAACCAGTATGTACATGTACATCACAACTCAATGGAGAATTGGAATGAGAGCACTTACTGTATGGGCTTCCCTCGGATCTCTGACATGATTGCGCTCTCTCCTCCCAGATACTCAAAGGACAGGCTCAGGAAATTGTAAATGACAAATGCTGTAACAGAAAGACGGAGAGTTACGTCTTTGAACTCTGTGACATACATGGCATGATTTCAACTGCACAATTATTTCTCACCACCTTCAAGTATAACTTTATATGAAAAGGTCAAATCATTTTAGAGAAGACTTCCACATGATAAAAAAAAATAATTAGTCCTACATTTTGGAACAATAAATGTTTCAGTCCTTACATTAAGAAGCTTCCAAGGGTTCTGTGTCTTGAAAATCCCTTCCTAATCCTTTGTTGCTATTTAAGGAGGGATTAAATGAAGCTAATGCAGATGGTGTCCAGTCAAGAGAAGGTTCATTATGTTTTAGCCGTGGCCGCTGGTGGTATTCCAGTTTCCCTGCTTTCTGATGCGCCGCACTATCAATCAGCCACAAAATTGGCCTGCAAACTCGAAACTAATCTCCTGAATAATGTATTTCTTACTTTTCCCTTTTCTCAAATTACTTGTAATCCATTTTGCATATGATTCACCTTTGCCATTGGCAAAGTGCTTTGGTCTTAAAACAATGCACAATTAGGGATGCAATATACAAAGGCAATTAAACTGAAATCTACAACACAGGTTAATATTGAAAATCACTGCAGAATTACACATTTTGAAAAAAAAAAAGTTTTAAAAAAAGTTCTTTCCATTTGCAAACACAAGTGCACACAATGGGATGCTCCTGAAATTACTCCTCCTAGAAACGTAACACCTATTATAAATAATGAGGTTTACCTACATGAGAACAATGTCTGGTGTGTAAAACTAGTTTGGTGAGTTCCTTGGCTTTGCTTTCCTGTCAGCCATGGAAGATATGGGCGCAGGGAAACAACCCAGACTGTCCAGAGAGAACATTATCAGGCAGATAATGGGAGGGAGAGTGCTTGTGGTACTTACCTTCGTAGCAGTCTCGAACAGAATCAAAGTAGACGTAGTACTGGTCGTTGCTGATAAAGAGCAGGCTGAGCCATGAATCAAAGGCATAAACTGGCACGATAAACAGGATGCGGATGATGTAGCGCTGCTCGTTGGGGACAGTGTAGGATCGAAGATGTGTATAGATCTACAATAAAAAAAATACAAACAAAGCATAAGAAAAACAGAAGAGAGTTATGAATTAAACAACTTGTAAACCTAATTTCTCATGATGTACGAGATCATAAAATAGGAAATGATATACTGCAGCCAACAATGTTTTCCTGCACTTATTCTGAAGCAATATAATCCACGTGCGTGTGCTCCACGTGACATGTCAACCACCTGAGAGCCAATAGAAAACAACCAAATATGTGCTTTACCTGGATGATACTATTTATAGATTGATTTTATCTTGCACTCACTACACTGACTTCTGTCTGTGTAAAGATCTGTCACTATGAAACACGGCAGCAGCACTGACTGGAATAAAAAGAGATCACCCACCTCTCATTGTCACGACCTTATAAAACATTCCAGCTTTCAAATGACTGGCCACACCTTATATTGTAAGGCTTTAGCTCAGCTCAGATACAGGAGCAGACAATGTGATATGTAAATAGACTTTTTTTTTCACGAAGCTGATAAAAGGTCTTAACCTTTTCTAACTTTTTAAATACACACACACACGCACACACGCACACACACACACACACACACACACACACACACACACACACACACACACACACACACACGCCCCATATGGCAGCCATAAAGCTAATGTGGTGCAGCTGACAGCATTTATTGGAAGACACACAGCATATGACAGTCTGATCATCTGTCTTTCCAGTGACCTCTGTGCAGGAGACATGTTTGCTTTTTAATCAGGGGTTTGCCAAGAAACTGGCTGCGTTGTGAATGTAATTGTTTACATGCTTGCTTATGTACTATGCGTTACTGGAGGATTCGACTATAGGGTACACCAGAGAACTCAGAGCTTATAGAGCTAGCATATTTGCACGATATAAGCAATAAACATTTCAACACAGTGGCACCATTGCAGATGGTATGAAAGGCTTCTAAATCAAGCAGGTTGTGGCAATATAAAGTATGTATGTTACACTGCCCCTACCGTTCATGTGTGTATTCCATCTTGTGTAAGCATAGTGTTTATTCTTCAGGTGCAACGAGCATGTGCATGCGAGGCATTCATCTTGTACATACAAGTGCGGCGTGAAAAGCAGGCATAGCTCTGGGCTTAGTTAAATACACAAGGCTTAGATTTTAGACAGGGCAAAACAAACAAGTGACACATAAGCTACTTCCTAATGATTTAAATGATCTGACATTTTTTTGAAACCCTACTGAAATGTACATCTTGCCACTGTAGTGAGGCTGAGGTTTAGTTTTGGTAGTGTTTGGAGCTGTAGTTTTGGCTCATACGGCAAGCCCTTTTAACATTTAATCAGTGGGGTTGACTTGTAGTGATTTCGTTGTCACTATTGGACATGTCAAAATGTCATTTTGCGATGTTGAAATATTAATTTAAGATATGTGCAAAACAACTTTGACATGTTACAAATATATTTTCACATGTAGAATGAAATTTCAACAAGTCAAAACTGATTTACTTTACCTTTAATTCAATTCTAGACATCAATCATTTCTTTTACACTAGTAAGGATGACAATTACCAATATCTACAATTGAACTTCAACATGTTGAAAAGAATTGTGACTAGTGTAATGTCATTTCTTATGTCAGCTATCAACAAAGTAATTTCTGCATATGTCATAATGTGAAAGCCATTGATCAAGTTTTACATCCCATTTGAAATGAAATGTCGGCCAAACTGCCATATTAATTTCAGATAGGTACGTACGCCATTAAAGATATCTACAATGAGATTGTGACTAGTGGAAATTCCTTTTTTGATATCTAAAATTTAATTCTGACTAGTTACAAAAGCAATCTTAGATATCTCAAATATAGTTGTTACTACTATAAATGTAGTTTTTACTAGTTACACTTGTATTTTAGATATCTGAAATTACATTTTCAATATTCCTAAGCAAACGTTATCAATAATTTAATTTTGACTTGTCAGAATTTAATTTTAAATATCTAGAATTCCATTTAGAGTATCTGTAATGTAAAAACGATACCTAAAACGAACATTGATGCTAGTGAGAACTGAATTGTTGGAATCAACAATTGTCATCTTGACTATTAAGAACTGAGTT
This sequence comes from Epinephelus cyanopodus, assembly GCA_026686955.1. NCBI lineage: Eukaryota > Metazoa > Chordata > Actinopteri > Perciformes > Serranidae > Epinephelus > Epinephelus cyanopodus. The sequence continues at coordinate 23,819,620 of CM048929.1, forward strand.
GCAGATATCCTTTAATTACAACTGCAACTAGTCAAAATTATATTATGGATATGTCACCTTTGAAATACAAAACATCAAAATTGAATTACAGATATCTGTAACAGAGTTTGAATAGAAGTCAATGGTAAATATCAACTAGTTATAATCAAGCTACAGATTGTTGACCATAAGAAGTGAATTGTAGATGTCATAATTAGAGACGCTACTATACAAAATAACATTAAGGACATGTTGTCTTGGAATTCTGACTCGCCAAAGAGCAACTGTAGATATCTGCAACAGCTATTACCATCCTGATTAAATATTAAGAGGCCTTGCCGTATTGCCACAGGCTCATCCATTCTGATCTCAAGCAAACACAGCACTTTGTGATCTGTATGCCAGCAGAGGGAGATGTGTTTTTGAGAGTGTAATTAAAGCACAGCCAAACTGCTCCTCTAAGGGCTCTCAGGTAATGCTGGCAGGTGATTGCAGGTGAGCTAATCTCACCAATGTTAATAGATCAAAAACAAAGCTCTTGTAACATAAAGCTGGGGGGAAACTGCCATAGCCTGGCAACACCTCTGATCCAACAAACAATAAGGAATAGAAATACATCAATAGCTTATAACCTTGCAAATTTAATTTATCCTACAATAAATAAATTCTTATCTGACAAATACTCATAGGATCTCTCCAACTAAACAAGTTGCATATTTAAATAGGAAAATCTGCTAAATTGTTTCTTCAGTATTATTGTCCTTCTGCAGATGACTGCAGTCATGCAGAAAGAGCTCTTAAATTGTAGCACTTATTACAGACCAAAGCATATTAGGGAATATTAATATAGTGCCACAGACATAGCGATCGTTCTCTAGTCATGACTGATGACTCATTTGTCATAAAGAGACCATTTAAAAAAAATGACTAACCAACTGAAATTTTCTCAGTCGACCAAGATGCTTATTATAACCCATTAGTCAACTAATTGAGAACAAGGGGGCAATCCAAGTAATCAAACTGCTCACTAATAAGGGACAGAAAACAAACACAACATCACGACCACATCCATGCGTGACCTCATCAGACAGTCGACTCACTTCTAAAACAATTAGTCAGTTTCTTGAAAGTAAGTTATTCTTCAAGCAAAAATGCCCAACACTCTCTGGGTCCAGTTCCTTAAATGTGACAGTTTTCCCCTTCACTTTGTCTTATGTGATTGGAAACTGAATATCTTTAGGTTTTGGACTATGGCTGCACCTAACAACTATTTTCATTATCGAATAATCTGCCTATTATTTTCACTATTAATTGATTTTTTTTAGACTATACAATGTCAAAAAAGTGAAAATGCTTATCACAATGCCCCTGAGTCCAACGTATGTCTTCAAATTGCTTGTTTTGTCGAACCAACAGTACAAAACCCAAAGACTCCTCATTTAGCATCATTAATGACAAAGAAATGCAGGAAATTCTCACATTTGTGAAGCTGGAACCAACAAATGTTTGCTTGTTGACAATGACTGAAACAATACATCAATCAATACAAGGTGATTATTTTCTTTCGATTAACTAATTCATTAATCGATATTTGCAGCTCCATTTTTGACTGAAGAAATATGAAGCCATCCGCTTGGGTTTTGTTTGTAATGGGCATTTTTCATTTATTTTATTGATATTGATTAATTAAGAAGAAAATCATCAGATGAATCTGTAAGGAAATTTATCCTGGGTAGCAGCCTTAATTTCAATGTCAGTTGGGATAAAAACTCAGCTAGCCAATCCTAACGACTTTCTCCGCGTAGCATTAGTCAGAACTCCTTGAAAACAACAACAAGAAGCCATAATAATATTTTATTGCACTGGTGTATTAAAATGACTAGAACAGTTAATTACCAAAATAATTGACAAATTGTTGCAGCTCTACAGTCGTTTCACTTCCTGAATAATTTCTTGACAAAGTTTTGTACTTCTTTAAATTCAAAATGCACCTTCGGTGGGTCTGAAGTTTTATTTTTTATTTTCATTCTAAAAACCTCCATTTGTAGAAGCAAGCTAAACAACATCCAGAGTCTCACTCTGCTCAACGCATTCAGCTTGATTAAATGCCCATTAGAGGCTGCACATTAAAGCCTGATTACTGTGAGGGTGTGCAGGGGTGTGATGTATTTGGCCATCGTAACATGTGAAGTGAAGCAGACTGTTGACTGATGTCCTCCATTTGCCTGAAAAGCCAGAGAAGCCTGTGTCCTCCCTGACTCCATAACCCTGACCTGACAGTAATTCATAGCTGTAAACTGTAAAATGCGTCAAGCCCAAGTACATCTCAGATGTATTTCTGTGATTTCTGCCCTGAAAGAAGAGTTTGAGGTATCACAAGTTTTAAAACATATATATTCTACAACAGAAGTGCCTGTATCTTGTTCTGCTCACACTCCTCCCATTTAGTTACAATATATACACCCATACAGCACATGATAAATGTAGTCTGTTGCTCTTAATCCCGAGTACTTCAAGTTGCAATGGGACCAATAAGACCACCAACAAAAGTGAGTCCACCGATTACCAGTCGAAAAAGCATTGGCAACTTTACAGCAAAGAGGATCTAAGGTCATTGTCTTTCTGTGTTTAGTATTCAGCATGTGAGTTTAGGAGTCTATAGCAATCCTCTGGAGCCAAGTCAGATGAAACACCACCAGCATTGCAACACTAGTCCTGCAGACCATTTTATTCTCCCTGTGTGACAGAAGGGATGCCTGTTGCAATACCTGCTCCATCTCCCTGCAGAGCACTTACTATTTATTTGTTCAATTAAAATGTCTTGTGGCAAGTGTTTGGCCAAACAAGTACTATATTAAAAAAGATAGAAACCAATTTGGTGGATATTGAGTCACAAATCCCTAAACGAGGACTGTTTTCATACTCACAGAATACAACGTGATGATGTTCTGTGAGGGTTTTTATATAGCTTTATATGGCACCTGGACAAATTACAACTCTTTAATTAATTACACAATAAAAAGACAATTATGACTAAGGCTGGGCTATAGATCTTTAAAATAATACTGCAATATTTTTAGGCTACATCAGGATACACGACAAATATCTCAAAACCTTCTTATCTCCTATAAACTACCGTAGACTGCTAAAATACAAATTTATTAAATGAACTACAGTTACAATAAATTAAAGCAGCAGCTGTCAAGCCATAAGAAACTATCCTAATAAAGTTAAATAAAGTACTGTTATGATAAAGTTAAATAAAGTATTGCTATAAATAAATAAATCAAAATGAAACCACTGGTGCTTTTATTTTGAAGCATGATCCCGTATCGAGCCAGAGTGTTGATATTTATGCTGCAAACTTGTAAGCTTCTAGCCTACGTTTAGATGTTAGCAGAGATTTAGTTCATATAGTATTTGCAAGTCAAAATGGTGCTCCATGGCCACAAAATGCAACTAAACAATCATTGTCTGAAAGACACATGCTTAATTGGCTCATGCTATCATCAAACAAATTAACCTGTAACCGCGGCACCAATAAGTGTGATGATTCATTTACTATAAGCTGGAAACAAACTAACAGCTCTCCAGTCCAAATATTAATAAACTTTGCAAGTTGCGACGGTGCTCCATGGTCGCAAAATGCAACTTAATAGTAGCAGTCTGGAGCCCTGCAGATACAAAAACAAACTTCACCTGCTAACACACCAGCAGGCAAAAGTGGTCTGGATGGGTGGAGGAGTATGTGTGACATATGGGTGGAGAAGTGTGTGTGACATATGTTTGTCTCTGTGTGTGTTTGTCTGTAAGACGGAGAGAGCAATAGGACCAAAACACCGAAGCAAATTTTGTGTCAGTGGCTTAAAACACATGACACTACAATGTTTACTCAACATCTGTGATACAGTCAATAGTCATGCCACATGGAGCAAGCCGCGATACATCGAGTATAGTCGAGATATTGCCAACTACTAGTTATGACTATATCTCGAGTATAGTTGAGATATTGCCGACTACTAGTTATGACTATATGTTAACATAAATATGATCAAAACATATGACTTCTAGCCATGGATGTATTACTGAACAGGCCTACCAGATGAAGGCCCAGGGCCCCAAAGTTTTAGGAGCCCTTCTGGCCTTCATCCTAAAAATGTCACTCAAAGAGACACCTACCAACCAGAAAGAGACACAAAACAACTGAAAAATGACACAAAATGACCCCAAAGAGACAGAAAACAAACAAGACGACATAAAATGACCCCAAAGAGACACCAAATGACTAAAGACACAAAACAACCAAAAACAAAATCACAAAATGACCCCAAAGAGACACAAATCAACAACAACAAAAAGGCAAAACCAACTTAAGTCTGTATGTCATGCTCCTTTGTAGGAGAGGTGGGGCCTTTTGCATATATTTGCCCGGGGACCCACTGTCTCATAATCCGGCCATGCATGAAGATGTTGGATGGATGCATACTCAATACAAGTTATACAATCATCAGCTAAATCTGGGAACTATTACAGCTGCACAACATTAAAACCACTGCTAACAAGAAAACACCCTCATCCTTTATAACGCTGTAAATGCAATCTCAATATCATTTGATTTCCCTGCTGATAATACACTGCACCCTACCGCATTCTCTCCAAATGATAAAACCATAATGATAAGCTATCATCTGCGCACAGTGGGTAACTCACCCACACAAGAGGAAACACTCATTTACAGCAGCACTGAAATGGTTTCTGGGTAAAGGTGGCCTGTGTTGAGCCATTTATTCATCCTTTCCCCCGCAGAGCTTGCTGTGCATTGATTGTCCTTTAATAAGCTAAAGGAATTTCGTCCATTTCAATCTAATAGTCACAGGCAACTATAGAGTAAGCAAAACATTCCCACAATGCAGCAAGGCAGTGCGAGCACAAAGTAGAAAGGATAATACCTGCCTGGAATACTTTGACTAGATAAGACAAAGTGCCGGTGTGAGTATGAAAATGAGCGGTGTGAAGCTGAGGCACTGAATTCACGACACTGTGCAGTATAATAATCCTTTATGGATGTAAGCATTTTCTTTCTGTCCTCTGGCAAGGGAGATACAACGTGTCACTCTGCAACCATCTCAGATTACACATTTACATCACTGAGAGCACAACGCTTTGAGGCTGCTTTTACTTACTAGTGTTATGTGGAGCAGTGATTTAAGTACCTTCAGGTGTATTTCATGGGTATTTAGAAATCTCGTCCAGGGTGACACAAACTCACCTGGTGGCATGTCATGAGCAAGGCGGACCAGACGAATATCCCTGAGAGGCCCTGAGCAGCCAGTGTGTTTAGAAACAGCTGGTCTTCTATGATTGTGCCGTTGCTTGTCTCAATGATGGTCATGTTGGAGATGTCTGACTTGTCTGGGAGAATCGGTGCATCCAGGTGTACAATGGAGTTATTTTCGGTTGATGAATCCATCTCTTGCAATGAAATGTTCATCTGAAACAGACACACAACATCAGAGTGAGGCTTACAGTCGCCTATAATGTAAGAACATGTCCCCTGTGGGTTTGACTGAATGGTGCCCAAGTGTGAACACAGCAAACCTAGATTTTATTATCATACTACAAATAAGAAATATATAAAAAATAATTTAAAAACATACTACTGTAGATGGAAGTGACAGAGTGTCGCTTTAAAATTGTCTTGCTATTCTCCTTCTTTACACACAGCTCACCTTGTAGGGACGGTGGAAGCAGCTTTATCCCGTTTAGATGACACTGTCCACACAAAGCCAGCGTTATAGGATCAACATGCAGAATAAAATGGCCTCTCAGAACAGCCAGCAGACCTCATTCACTGCCATTTCCAAACGGCCCCCCGTCGATGCGACAATCAACGACAGGCTCAACAGAGCGGACTTCCTTGTTTGAAGCAATAACCTGACTGACAGAGGTCTAAGTCCACACAGGCGACGAGTTTAAACTTTGAACTAAACCTTTTACAGAAACTTACTGCGGCAGCCTGGAGCGTTTATTCTGTGAAAATCACTGGAAACTCAAACTTTCTGTTCAAACGACGAGGATTTGAATTTATCCTTGAGCGACGAGTCAGAGGAGCAGCAGAGATAAACAGGTTAGGCACAGGTGAACGGGTCACGTGTCCGCAGCTCTCTGTGTGTCGTCATCACGTTTCCTGTATCATGGAGAGATTACGTTAGATCCAAAGTACAGCCTAACCCTGAAATCTATGGCCACTGTGTGACCAACATTGACATAATACACACCCTGGCTTAATATTGTTGTTTCCATCCCACTTAAAAAATATAAGGAATATAATCAACCACAAACTAAAACTATATTAGTATATTACAGTAAAATAAAATATAATAAAATACAATATAATGAAACAGAATAAAATAAAAATAAAATCCAATTCAATAAAATAAATACAATACAATTAAAATATAAGTAACTGCAATTCAATATAATCAACCACAAACTAAAACTATAATAGTATATTACAGTAAAATAAATAAAATAAAATTAAACTAAAATTAAATTAAAATCGAATCAAATAAATTAAATACAATAAAATGTAAGTAACTGCAATCCAATAATAAACCACAAACTAAATCTGTAATAGTGTATTACAGTAAGATAAAATAATAAAATGATATATCCATACACTACTTATGCATACACTACTTAATATTACAGGAGCAGATCTGACACAAAACCTACATTTCAAAGGTACTTGCAGCGTTGGGGATATACCGGTAAATCAGTTACAGTTACTGAGAAAAATTATGAAATTAAATAACAGTTACTAATCAAAATGGTGGCGATAACAGTGGACTCTCCTTAAAAAAACAGCTTAGTCTGATCAGGCAGGTTTAAGCTTATTTTTTTCTCAGCAGTAGGGTTACATACGAATATATTTTATTTTATATTATTTTCAGACATTTCTCAGCTTTATAGCCCAATTTTGAATGTTAGAAAACTAATCAAATGTATCAAGTCACTTTACTCTTATAGTTATCAAAAAGTTACATAATTCATTACATTTTTAAGAGGGTAATGAATAATCTGTAACCTATTACATTTCAAAAGTTAGGCTCCAACACTCAGAACTTGTTATATCCAATCTCTTATGCCAAACGAGACCCATATATCACAAATTACTTACATTTACGCAATTACAAAATCACAGAAACATAAAATGCAGAAAACTAAATTATTATGAGATAATAGAGCAGCTCTTTAAAATGTATTGAGTACACTTAGCTGCTTTTGTCATGATCTACAGCAACACACTGACAGCACAGAATGCCTTGCTTTAAAATGGTTGACTGCTTCACTGCATTTTCGCCAGTGTAGCAGCTGTAATTGATAAAGTAGATAAGAAAGATCAGAAGGGGCCTGCCCAATTTTCCAGTTTGATGAGACTATTGGTGATGCTCAAAATACTTACCCAATGCTAAGCCTAAATGATCCACTGGACTCGTGACTTGAATTGCATTTGTTTCAAAGACAGGAAACAGACAAGTTTTAGGAGTGACCTTTTTATTTCCAAATTACCCTTATGAAAGAATTTAGAATATCTGCACACTGAAATATAAAAATGACAATCAGCATAAAGTATTACAAATTCAAAACAAACTAAAACTGTCAAGTCAATACATATTTCATACAGTGATGAAATTGGTGCTCCTAGCCATCATTTTGCAAAGTATAACTCAGTCAATGCACATTCTGAAGTTTGTGAGACCACAGTGGTTTGCAGACACTCTTCCTTTACAACCAGATAAACTCTAAATTATGTTTTCCACAAGACATTCTTCACTGTCTCAACAAATCAAAAGATCAGAGTCACTGAAATTGGATTCATACATATCTGTCTTCCAGCACAAGCCTTGGAGTTTCTTCTTAACTCACAGATTGGCATTTAGTAAACAGTGAAATCCTTTCCGTTTAAAATGACGCAGGAGAAAAATGGGGGCATCCAGATGGCCTGCACTTCATCAAGCCTTCAGGCTTCATGTCCATTATGTTGACTTCCTACCAGACTTGACAACTTTTGATGATCTCTTTCATTTGTTTTATTGCGTCTATGGAGGAATCCTTGAGTGCTAGTCCCAGTAAGACAGGCCTGTTTGCAGCTTCTTGTGACACGAAAGTTGCAATATTTTTGGCACAGACGTGTGTCAGTGGCTGAAAAGAGAAACAAAGATCAGGCGTTAGGTTGTTACATACAGAAATGCTGCAATGTAAAATGTCTATGCCAGAACATGATGAATTAATGAGAATGAATAGTATCTACAGCCATTGTACGTGTAAAGACCTGGCTTGTGAAACCTAACTGAAAAAATGAAGAAATCTACTTTGTTTAATGTATATCAATAATTGTCTTTTCTATCCAACATGCAATCCAGTTTTCAACTTTTACAAAGCAAATAATTTTTCCATATCTTTGAGCACTGAGGTTTTCCAAATCATTTCACACTGTGAACAAGTTGACCAGCAAAAACGAGAAGACTTTTCCAATCAGATTCTGTGCTGTTGCCATCACATATGTGGTAAATACTTTGCCTTTACTGCTGTGCAGCATTATTGATTGTGCAATATTCCACAAACACCATGAAAAAAGTAATTTATTTTTGTGAAGTTCTCCCAGTTTGCACATCTTACAATATGACTTGATTCTATTTTAATGAAACTTCTGATGTGGCTGTAGTAGATTATCCGACTGCTGTGTAATCCAGTAATCTTGACAATAACTGAGATGAAGACTCAGCTGTTGACATACTGCTTGATTACATTACATAACAATTTTTAATCAAGGTCAATGAGACAGTGCTTCAACACTGCATCCCTTCCTAAAGAAAAGCAAGGATTGTATTTTTAAAATGACCGCAAAGGTGAAAAACAAACAAAAAACTGTATGTCTTCTGGGCTCCACAAGCAAACATAATTATAATCCATTCCTCTATTGATGATCCATGTGAGCACTGTATGCCAGTTAGAAAATTACTTGCTAATGCAGAGCTGAAATAGGTTTGCTTGTGCAAACTTTAACAGACCGCTGAACTCCATGCCTGCACACGTCTCATTTCTCCCCATCCAACAGTAATTCAGAACCAATCTTATCTGCCCTTTCACAGCATGAAATGAGTTACCCTGTGTCGCAACACGTCTGTCTGATGTCCTGTGAACAAGTCCATATCACACTGATACAATATTAATCTGACCAATTTTATCTAGCGTACCTCGTCTTTGCCCAGCAGTACTTTGGTGGAGAACGTTGGGGTGCTGATATCATTAGATCTGGAGTCAGGTGTGACAGATATCAATGTCCCCATTTTGCCGTACTGAGTGAGAACTACAAATATGTAATTGCTGAACTCTGTACAGACGACTTGTGTTGAAATTCCATTTACTTCTTTTTCTGCCTGTCTCGATCTGATGATGGGCTCAGGGGAAGACATTTTGTGAATCCTGGATGAGAAAAAGAAACAGGAAATGGAACATGAACACAATTTGTACGGCTGCAGCTAAGGAGTATTTTCACTCTTGACTATTTCGCCAATTATTTTCACGATTAATAACTTATCTGAGTCATGAATTTGGCTAAAAAGCATCAGCAAATAGTGAAAATGCACATTATGATTTACCACAGCCAGGGGTGAAAACCAAAAATACAATACCATATTGTTTTACTATCATATATGACAAAGGAAAGCATCAAATGAACACCTTTAAGAAGGTGGTACAGCAAATGTAACTTGTAAAATAACAGACACCAAAAAAATCTACTGTCAAACAACTAATCGAAAAAGGGAAATCATTTTTGATTTAGGTAATTAACACCACATACATTTGTTTTCTCTAACTGTGGAAATATTGACACTATAAATTAGTTATAACATGTAGGTTTGTTTTATAATGACCTATTACCTCTTTAGTCAGACATCTATTTACCTATTAAAGTGACTGCTGTGTGTTGCATCCTTCAGAAAGCCTTGTGCAATTCCAGATCTTAAATATATTACCTTAACACATAAACACATCACATTTATTTGCCAACTAAGTGGACGTAATCTTCAATGATGACAGTTCATTCAAACAGTTGGGATATTCAGACTTTGGTACAGCATGTTGTTAGCAGCTCAGTGACGAAAGCAAAAGACACAAGTATGCCAGCATTGTGTCCTTACTAAAACCCACAACCCACCACCTGCAGGCACATCTTAAAATCGACTAACGTTAACGTTACATTTATATTTTTGTCCAGCGGAGCCGAGAGAGAAAAGCCTCGCAGAGGAGATGCTCGGCTACAGGAAGTGCTGACATGCAGATGCTAACGTTAGCTTAACAGCTAACAGTTAGCTCAAGCCGTAACCTTCGCAGTCGGCGGAACGATAAACCGACTTTTTTCAGCGTCTCTGTGAAATAAAAGAAAATCCTCACCCTGTTTGTCCGTCAGTGTAACGACTGAAGCTTCCTATGCGCACAGACACACTTTCAGTAACTTCAGTAGCGCTCTGTCTTCTCCCAAATACAAACGTGGGCAGTTTGGTTGAACGTCAACACAGCTCTCTGTGTGATGACGTAACATGAAGTCGCGCCTGACTTCCGGGGTAGTTTCTGGCTCAATTTGAAATAAACTAGCGGATTTAATGACTCTTTCAACACGAAAAGCTAAAACAAGACAGTTGGGGTTTTATAAGTTGCCATATAATTGGTAAATAACTTGATTCTGATTCAGATTAGTATTTTCTAATCAAAGAACTACAAGTTCCACGAGGCTTTTTGGTGGGTGAACTGATCAATAAAATCATGTTTGACAGAAATTACAAATGCTGGGAGGGTTACTTTCAAAACCACTACAAATTACTGAATGCATGCCATAAAATATAATATATAACGTTATCCCATTAGATTAGTCAGTCCTGGATGTGCATCTCCTCTGCCATTGTCTTGTGGTAGGTGCAGTGTATGCACTTTTTTTAATCTGTTAATGGGAAATGCATGCCTCATATGAACATTACACCATCTCCCAACAGCAAGCCACTGTTACTCTCTGCTTGCCCTGAATCTGTCAAATATGCACCTTTGTTACCTCATGTAAAGATACCATGACTTCCTGTCAGCTCGAGTACTTTCTATTTTTCTACCTTTAAACAGAAAAAAAAACGTGTTTTACTTTGTGATATTAACTGGAAACGACTTAACAATATAACCATCAGCAGTGGGTTGTGATTGGCAATGGACATTTACCAGAAACTTTCAGCTCTCCGGTGATCTCCCTTAAGCCTGCTGCCACCTTATGTAGGTTGTTGTAGTTTAATGCTCATTTCAGCTTCATGAATCAGTTGTTCCTCATCCATTGCAGAGCTATCAAAGCGGCAACAGGAACAAGTAACAGTACAGTCATTGTATTCAGCATACCAGATCAGTTAAACTGTAACTGTAGCAAAACACAGCTCCTCATATTTACTCACCAACCCTGCAAATGATGTTTCTAACTATGACTTATTTTGCATTTGATTTCATTTAAAGAATTGGCAAACAATTTTGCAATTATTTTTTGTAGATTTATGCAAAAATCTTTAGGGTGTGGAATATATTAGGCTAACTAATGGCCCTTTTTGTAGAAACATTTCATGTGAGGTAAGTTACGAAATGAGAGCGACTAGGACCTAATTCAGTGAAAGTGACGGAAAAACTTAGAATATGGAATGAAAGTCTACACATTTAAATAAAAGCAAACTTGACAAACTCATACTATTGAACAAAAGAACAAATGTTTAAATCATGGGGAATTTACGGCAGTGTGGGTAAATAATGTCTTAGATTTCATGAATGTCTGTTCAGTAGAAAAAACAGTAAAATTATACCTTAAGGTATTGCTCATGATATTTTTTCATAATTCTTACATTTGGTTGTTGTTTTTTGGCCTTGGTATCATCCTCACAACAAACCTTCCTTGCAGCTTCACAACAAATTCACAGAAATAAAATAAATTAGGATCGGAATTTTCTGTATTTGCCTGAAGTTTGCCAGAGACCTGATGATTAAAGCACTTAAGGGCACTTTGTTTTTCTCTTTGTTTTTCTCATAAATAATATTCAAGGTTCCAGCGTTGGCCACAATGCATGCTTATACTTAATCTGCATAGTGATTTTCTCAGAAATGACTGTGAAGTGAGGATGATTCAAGCAAACTTTAATAAAGTATTATCAAGAGTGAATTTCATAAAGTTTCAAAATAAGCCGATCCTCTGCCCTGGTACATTTCAGTCAATATTAAGTAACAGAAACAACTCTTCCAAAGCAAGAAACCACAGAGGCAAGATGTTTTTAATTAACTGTCAATGGAGCTTTAATTTGAGGAGCAGATAAAGTCTTGCTGTTCATTTTTATTCTGCTTTCTTTAATTTTTAGCAGTGAGTTTTATTAAATAGTGCCTTAATAAACCCTTTGTTTACTGAGAGAAATCTAAGATCTCCTTAGCACTGTGACATGATAAGAAAAAACAAAAACAAAAGGGAGAAACTTTTCTTGAAAGTGTGTCTCCGGTGGTGCAAAGACTTTAGATTGACAAATTACATGGAAGTATAAAAAGCTCTTGAATTGTTTGATTTATAGCATGTGTGATAACTAACTAACTAACTAACTGATAAACTGTTTTCAGGGCCCAGCGGTGTTATCAATGTGATATTTGAACTGCATTCAAATACTACATGTAGGCCAAGCAAGGATAGTTTAGTAGGACTTTTCCATTCTGGCTTTACATTCACCAACTACAGCAGTCACATCTGCATTTACAGCCACAGGAGAGGCAGGCAGTGGAGGAATTTTCAGTGTTAGCAAAAATGCTTGCATGACATTTTTTTTTTCAGGTGGATGTGAGGCTCCACTGAAGTCTGCGAGTGCTGCATCAGGCTGATCCAAAAGGAGCCATCCCTATGAACATGGCACACTCACAATGTCAAATAGAGCCGGCTCAGCGGAATTGTTATGCACTCTGAGTAGGCAGCAGTAGGTATGAAATTGGTTGGACCGCTCCCTATACTCTCTGGCTGACCATCTGTGTCCTTGACTGATCATTCTGATCTAAACAAAATTGTAATGCAAATATCAATATACGACATTTCAGCAGTGCATGTGTAATGCACTGTCACACAATCTGTGATGGCATGCATGTTCATGTGAACTGGCAATGCACAAAAAATTTTTTTTGAAAGGCAACAGTGAATGACTTTATACCACACCTTGAATATGCATTACTATCATACGAGGCATGTTATTCAGTCTTTCAAACTGACCAACATGTCCCTCTCGACACTTTTTATACATCACAGTTTAAGGACAGTTTCATAAAAGCTATGACATATTGACAATATTCATATGAGTCTGAATCTTAAAGGTCCAGTGTGTAGGATTTAGTGGCATCAAGTGGAGACCTATGGTGGCTGACTGCATCTAAAGCCAGTGTTTGGTTTGTTTTGCTCTGAGCTATTGTGGAACAACATGATGGACTCTGTGGGGATGGACCCACTCCCCACATGTAGATATAAACAGCTCATTCTCCGGTAGAGGACTGCATTGGGATTGGTATCATGTGGGACACAAAACAAATCTTGTGGGAGCAGGCGGTCAAAAAATAAACTGTGGGTCCCACGATGCATTCGAAAACAAGTCTGTCTCTTTACCAACCCTTTTGTGTGCTGGCAGAGGTCAGCTGTTGTGAGTGCTCTGTCCATTCTATAAAAGACAAACAAAAAAAGTAGCAGTTATCATCTCTGGAGTGTTTTTTACCTGAAAACATGACAAAATGTGATACACATTTGTATTTGTGCAGGTTAGGGTTGCAATAAATACATATGTGAGTCAGGAAGGGAGGTAGTAACAGCACTGATGCTTTGTCCATGTAAAAGGACAGCCAGCAGGATGCTACCATGCAGAGCACGAGCAAAAAATTTGATGAGGTATTATGTGTGTGATACATCACCAGGAGATTTAAAAAGCAGCTGATAGCAGTTAGCAGCAAAGTCAAAGAAAAGGAGCAGCAGCCAAAAATGTCTGGAAATTGGGGAAAACAAGGCTCCAGAGGCTCCTTAGTCTCAGAGCAGAGAGCAAGATCAACCACCAAATAACAGCGATGGTAAATGATGGTTATTGCCATGTTAATTAAACTATTATTGTTTATTAAGTGCTGCCAACGCACATGTATTATGTCACACTAGAGGCCGACACTGTGCTGTTACATGTCACATCTGTCATGCCCCTTTTGCGTCCGTGATGCTGGCATGCTCTCTAAAATCACACACTGGAGTGACATGATGCCATCATTGTTTAGCTCTGTGTAGAAATGTAAAGGCAGCATAAAGAAGGGATCTTGTCGCGGCCCTATAGTGCTTATTTGTAGGTGATTATAAACAAATTAAATCATTGTTATGAATATTATATTCCATTCCTGCCAACAGATGCCCATTAAGCCTACACACTGGACCTTTAATGTTCTTATGGTCATTGCTATTTATTCAAATCAGCTATGGCATGTAAAATATACATGTGTTGGGAAGCTGTTTCTAACATGTTGGATACTGTTTTCTTTCATCCATTTTCCATATCATTGCTTTAGGCTGAGCATTGTCAAGTTCACAAATGTCAGCTGTTGTTCAGGGACTTAGATAGATAGCACATACGAGGTTTATCCAGCAGGTCATGAATAGGTATTAAGGACAGGAAATGTGTAATGAATCTCATATTACTCAGTCCATGTGATATTTCTTTGTGAATTACCAAGACCTTGCTTTGCATAATGAATTACTGTAGACTAGCACTAATGGTTACAGTGACTGTTTCAGGGGTTCAAGGTTCCTTTGAGCTGTCTCCAGGAAAAATGAGGAGTTGCTTAATTCATGATAATGTGATTCATATGATGATAGTGTGTGAATAACTTTATGAGGGTGTATAAATCAGAGGCTATATACTCTATATTCTGTCCACTCCTCTACTTGCTACCTCAACCTTTTCCAGACCATCTGACATGTTAATGGCAGTAGCCTTGTCGCTGCAGTAAATGCACATGCATTGGAGGTCCTTGATATCAGAATCTCTGGATATCAAAGGAGGGCAGGAGTTTAATTCTAGTTCCTCGTTATGCAAATGTTTTTGTACTTATCAACATGTACTTTGGATGACACTATAACATTTCAAATTTAGGAAACAGATGCACTTTTAAACTGTCTTGGAAGACATACTTAAGAGATGTTGTTTCGTGATCTTTCTTTGGGCGATAAACATGCTACAAACACCAGCTGTATCCCAAAAGTTGAGCGTTGGCGTCACACAGAGAAAAAGAAACATCGACTGTCACACATTTCCAGAGGAGTTGATGGTGCTTGAGGGTTCTCAATTTTACAAACACACCCTATCTCTGAGTCTGTATGACTAGTCAAGCATTTTCTCCGTTGCTGTCTGTCTCACACACAGACCCTCTGTGTCATAATGCCATCCCAGATGAAAATGTCTTATATGCTGAATGAGACAGCTCCCATCACCACCTTGCATTTCATCCTCACATTCAAATTTGCTGCTTATGTGTGTCTCATCAAGCCTCTTTGGTATGCACTGAACACATTTTGAATACACCTTCTGAATAATAACTACCTCAATATTAGGTCATCAGTGATGTCAATAACCAGCCAAAATTGGAACTGAAACGTTGTCCTCACACCTGCTTTGTGAAATCAGAGAGGAGGTGCATGCGGGCAAAAAGGCACCTTCATGCCTCAGTCACACACATACATACACACACATAGACAATTATTACCCTTGTGGCCACTAGAGTGCTGTGCTGTATTACAGATAGAGCTCAAAAGCGGCTTTACCATGATATTTGAAAGTTGCACTCATGCCACGTGGGATTAACCCCTGGGGTTAGTTTCCATTAAGTGTTTTTCAAATACAGGCAAAGACAAACCAAAGGGGAAAAATACATGTCAGGGCATTTGTTAGAAAGCATCTGGAGACTGTGATTTACTTTTTCTGACTGAAGACCACCCAATTACAGCAATCTTAGTTTTCAGCATGGCTTTATGATTTATTTGAGTTTGGTATATATAATGTGTTTTGTTTTTGTTGTTTGAGATAAAAACAAACAAAAAACCCCCAAACGATTAATTCACCAACAGATGAAGTCCCATGCTAGTCCATTTCCCACCTATAATTTCTTTTTTTTTTTTTAATTCTCAACTATGGAGGACATCAAAACAAGCAAGTGTTGTGAAATGCAAGACATTTCATTCGCCCAAAAAGCACAGGACAAAGCCCTTTAATTCCAGTATACTGCACCATTTGAAGAGGTTACCAGTTTCTTTCATTTCACAAACCACAGTAAAAGGCACCAGGTTTCTATAGTTTGTCTGCTGGCTAGACTGGATTTTGACTGACAGAAGACAGATCCAAATATTTCAGGGAGGGAGACAGAAATCAGAGAAGCAGCAAAGACTGAGCCCACCTCGTTTCATCTCAGCTCTTCACAGTGTTCCAGAAATGCACACATTAAATCATGACTGGAACATCTTTCAGACAGTAAGGGTTCGTGGCCTCATGTTTGAATGCTTTGTTAAATGACACCATGCTCCTTAAATCATATCACACAAAAGCAGAGACGTAAGTACATAGGACATCAATCCTACATAACTAATAGCAAAAGATTTCTAAAAGCTGCATAACAACATCTTGTCATGGCTGATTTGCGATGTTGATGATGTCCATCTGTCCCATACACTAATCGGAAATGTCCTTCTTTTATATTCTTTCCATGCCTTTAGTAAAAATGAAGATCCATGATGAAAATGCTCTACTTGTTTTATGGCAGTGGACAGTGGAACTGCACTTTCAATGCACCAACCAGAAGCCAGCTTGTAAAAGCTTCCTCCAAAGGTGAAGAAGAGGCAGCCATTAATACCTCAAGGTGTAATAAAGTTAATACTTTGGAAGAAACAAAGTTGTACTCTGAGGTAATCTTTTAATCCAACTATGATCCAATTAGGCGACATGTCAAATTACATAACTTTCAGCAAAAGTTTCTCTGCCTTACTTACAAGCAATATTTGGAGAGTTTGTGAATGATACACTCACTGTATATCTATACGTTTTAATCAGTACTACTTGGCATTGCATAATTGGACAATTTGTCTTACTGGCCCTAAAATGGTACCATCTCATGCAGATTTTGGTAACGCTTCATGTTCTGAGAAAGTAATTGACAACTTAGAATCGGAAAATTATAAGGCATTGTTGTGTAGAGTTTTAAAATTACTGCTTGAATCTTAATGAATGGACAGAAATCAATTTGGAGTCTTGAAAATTAATTTAATATTGCAAATGTATTCTACATATATGGTGAATGCTATGCTTGACTATCATTACAAAAACACACAAAAAGACAAATTTGAGATTTGCATGACTAAAAGGCTCTTCAAGTAAAATCAGTGCCTAGGTACATTGTTCTCTCTAGAGACCTTCACATGAATGAACAATTACACAACAGTTTCATTATAGAAGATTTTTGGGAAATGATGAGACCGGTAAAATGAAGTGTTAAGCCCCAGAGACTCCGAGCTGATGTCAAAGAACTAGTGGCGACAAAGGCCTGTGTCACAGTCAAAAAGTTGCACTTGAACACGCCACAAAAGCTTCAGTCAACGGCCAACCAGCATGTTCATTCTGTGTACGGTCCGAGGAAATAACTCTCCATACCAGCAGGTGGCGGGAGTCTGTAAAAACAGCAACGGGAAGATCAACATGGGTCCCTTTCACAAAGCAGGTTTAGTGAAAACTCTGAGTCTGTTAATCCTGAAATGAGGGGAACTCTGGGTTTTCCGTTTCAGAAAGGGAGGTAACTTAAACCAGAGAAAGCGGAGTAACTCCAGCCCGTTTCAGAAAGAAAGGTAACTGAAGCTCGATGTCAGTTACTATGGCAACTGACTCTGTGACCCTAACCTGGTCGGGAGCAGGTTTTCTTCAGTGAATCTCGAATTTCTAGCTGTCTCCTTCCTCTTACGCCACACACGCAGTGTGATTCAGTCATTCATTTCTTTAGTGTCGCGCGAGTTTGATCATCTGTCCTCAAGGTAAAGTTGGATCCTAAAGTGTGGACGTGCACTTTCATCTACCCAGATTCTTTGTGTTGCTCTTCGTTTTTTTGCAAATGGGAGTTTTTTGTTTAATATTGGAAATATCAGTAAGGCCATTGTCTGCAGAGCTGTGAGAAAAGTGTCCCTAGCTCTGAAACGTCTATTAAACTCTTTTGTTGTGTTCCCTTGACATAAACCTGTGAGGGTCATCAAGGAGGAGTTCCACAGGATTGCAGGTGAATGATGTAGAAATCAGTTAAAATTTATGATTATAAATTATATTCAGTTAATGACATGGTGCTGCAACCTCAGACTGGGATTAGTCATTTTAATTTCTTTTAGGATTTCCCGGTGTGATAGGGTGCATTGATGGAACCCACATTCCCATCGTTGCTCCTTCACAAAATGAAGGAAACTATGTGAATATGAAGTCCATTCACAGCATTAATGTGCAGGTAGATTGACTGTCTCAAAATGTCAGACTGCATCACACTGCAAAAATCTGTAGCTAACATTATTGTGATCGCATAAATGTATAAAATAAATTTAAACTTAGGCTACGCATTGACTCGAATAGTAATTTTCTTCCACACCGACTCCCATTCCTTCGCTGCTGCAGCCGTGTTACTCTTCTTCCTGAAAACAGCTTCAAATTCGCTGTATGAGCGCATTAAAATATCCAACTCCAGAGGAGTAAAAAAATGCAGACCTTTTCTTGTAGCTTGTTGCCATGGTGAATTGTGGTATCGGGGCTCCATTGATGACGGCTTTTTAAAGTCATGGTGCACGCGCTTAACTCAGAGTGAACAAACTCTGTGTTGATTGAACTGATTGAAATCACCTGTTCTGAAACCCGTAACCCAGAGTTTCCCATCTCAGAGTTACTCAACTCAGAGTTCAGGGTTAGGCTCAGAGTTTGTTGAACCTCCTTTCTGAAACGGACCCCAGGACAAATTCAAGATGCTAGTTAGCCAGTTACCACAATAACAACACAACCCTGTTGAAAGGACAAAGAATATTTACTATGTGCCAACAAACAGTAACAAAAACAATTACAAAATGTCTCTGCTAAAAAGCTTAATGGCTAGAAAAATAATCCTAATTCATATAACATGTTTGTGTTAATTTCACACCCTCTTGACTTTAGCCATTTGTTTGCTTTCCTAACTTGCATTTCTCTTCTTGTGCTCGGAGCTTAACTGCCAATCAGAGGGATTTCACTCACAAACAGGCTCGGACGCCAATTCAACATGCTGAATTGGACAAAAATCAGGTGGCAAAGGCCAACGTGCAATAGCGGTGTGGGACACTCTGCAAAAACTGGGGTGGCTGATGCTCACCGCAGCCCAATATTGACCAAAGGCCAATTGCTGGGGTGTAAATATAGACAGTGCAGGCAGTGCAGGCAGGGAGATTGGGCCCTCCAACAGTGTGTTGGGTGGAGAGTAGGTCCTTATGGGTGATTGCCAACTTGAAAATATTCAAAGGAGAACTCTCTTTAAATTAAACCACTGCCATTTGCTAAATATGACCTTAAAAAAGGCAAACCCATCTGTGTCATGTTTTTCATTTCTTTTTTTTTTTGTTAAACAGTCATTATGATCTATAACATATTTCTATGCCTATTCCAAATAAATTGAAATAAATACTAAATAAATGAATAAATTTTGTCATATACAGATATGCAATGATGATTGCTGGGTAATATGCATACTTATGACATCACTGTATTACATATGAGTTACTATATGATTTAAATACTGTATATTTTGTACTAAGTATATGTCTTGTATAATATAAATGTAATTAACGCAACACAGTACACTAAAAACTTCTGATTTTCATGTTTCACAAACAAAATCATACAAAACAATTAGTAAATTTAAGATTTAAGTTTTCCATTTCACTGCAGGTAATATTTGAGAGAGAACTGTTTTTGTGAATCAATTTATTTATGTGAAATATCCAACCATAGTGAGAGAAAGGGTTGAATATATCCATACACTGGAGTGTAAGTGGGAACTTTGTGCACTATTAATATTTGCATCATGTCAAAAATGGAAACCTTGTCCTTTGGTTGCAAGTTGCAAGGTGTTCTATGAATGATAACCCTTCAGCACCTTCACATTCCTCAGCATTCAGGTCAGTAGTTGTTGTATACATTGCTTGTCCTTGTTTGTAGATTACACTAGAAACATCCTTGTCTATCTCCTCTGCAACGTTTTGCAAATGTCTTTTCAATTTAGAGTGGAGAGACCCTATCTTCACCTTTCCAGCAAGAATATTTGAATAATTAGCAGCAAAGAAGAATAGCTTAAAACAAATTGCTCTCATCGCAGGGGTACTTAAGATATTAAGTGCTTCACATTTTCATTGTTCTTACACATTAAGTGGCAGTATGTGGTCCTCAATCTTGTATTTGTGATCATTAATCATTACTAATGACCTTCATTAGGTCCTAACTTAGTTTATCTATGTCCATGCATGTTTGCTGTGCAGACTGAGAGCCAGACTTAGCTAATTATGAAAATATAATAGTTAATACAAGATGGAATTAATGTCATCGGAGTCAGGCGATATTAATGGGTTTCACCAACACCATCTAAATAGTTGAGCATATTTGGTTGATGAGTTCATTAACAGTAATCAGTTTCAACTGCCTTTTGACACGCACATGTAAATGAAACATAAGTAGCGTGCCCTTTAGTGTTGTTTAAATTTTCACACAAATGTATCACCTGATTAATTTAAATAACTTTGTTAATTTGTGCCACTGATTATCTGCCTGGTCTGTGATGCAGCACCTCATTAGATCAGGACGGCCAGAAGGCATTTATAGCAGTCTAGCTGAGAAATTATGTATTCCAAACTAATATTGATATTCAGCAGCATGATGTGCAGACACATAATTCCTAATTGAATTATTAAATGGACACTGAAACATATTTGAAACTTCAGTACACTTCTTGCAGGCTGTTGTCATGCACTGTTCGTATGTATACCTATGAAAGGTAATGCACCAGTCTATTCGTACACAACCCACAAAATTGAGGAAGCTGCGTTCACGCTGCAAATGCGCTGAAGGGAGTAAAGAGGGAAGTAGTAGCCTATAAAGAGCAACAGTCCGTGTAAGGAGGCAGGTTGGTGCTGTGGATGGGTCAAACAAACACACAACTTTCCCCCAGGAGACTGGTGTCCATATGCAGGAGAGGTGTTCATGGCCCATGTGAAACCAAGTGAACTTTATCACATTTATTTTAAACCTATTAAGTATGTAACATGAAGACAGGGTGGCAAGGTGGTACAGTGTTTAGCATTGTCGCCTTACAGCAAAGGGCGCCCAGGCACCCCTGGTTCAAACCTGGGGTGGGCAGGTTGGAATCCCAGGGTGTGGAAGCCCTACTGTGTGGAGTCTGCATGTTCATTCTGTGTCAGCGTGGGTTTTCTCAGGGTACTTCGACATGCAGGATAGGTTAATTGATGACTCCGAATTGCCCATAGGTGTGAATGTGAGCATGAATGGTTGTCTGTCTCTAATGTGTCAGCCCTGTGATAGTCTGGTGACCTGTCCAGGGTGCACCCTGCCTCTCACATAACAACATCTTGTCATGGAGGACCTGTATGTAAGAACATATAAGTCAGAATCAGAAATTAAACTGCCAGATTCCTAATAAAAAGTCTGTGTAATGTCCGATTAAGCCCATGCGTGAATAGAGCAGGTTATTGTTTGGAGAATTCACAGTGAGTAAATGGGTGTATTGATCATGTTTTTATCACGCAGCTTGCACAAAACCATCCAAGGCTGAAGAAGGGTCCCTGACATGAACACAGCAACGAATATCTGGAGAGATGACAAGACAAGGGCCAAATGTTGAAAATTTCAGACTAATTCAAGGAAACGCAAGAGACTCTTTGTTTATGACCGAATTAACAACCGTCTATGTGACCACGGTATCATACATGTCATGTCCTGTCCTGCCTCCTGCGTGCTCTACCTAGGTGCCACCTGATCATATGAGAAAATGGCTCATGATTGTTTTCTAAAGCTAACTGACTTAACATTTCCAAATCTAGCCTATGTAACTACATTAAATACATAATGTGATGACACCCAACCATGATTGTTGTTCCTAACTTACCTAACTGGTAAGGGCACTAATTCATCGGACACCAATTTGTTAGCAATCATACAAACCATCTTCATAAGCCATATGAACCACTGTAAGAGGATACGTTGCTTCTTGAATAAAAGTTGTGAAGCTGTGAATAAGAATCAAGGTATAATTTTGCAGCACTCCCGTCATCACAGCTGGAATAATAAAGTGCAGTTTACTTATTCTGGAGGACAACACCAAAATTGCAGAGGAGAAAGTGAACGTACCTCCGATGTATTTTCACAGATGGTAATGGGGAAGAGTTATTTTTTCCTCGATGCCTCAGGAACTGGACTCAGATGGCATCCATTCATTTTCTACACTGTCGCTGAGTATTCCCAAGGAGAATTCACCCGACACCCTCAAACTCCACTGATACCAGGACACTCAAGGCCCCCTGGAAAAACAGTATGCAAACAATGGAGTACATCTTCCAGATCACGTCTCCAGATTAAAAAACAAACTCGGCTTGCAAGAATATACACTGCTGCAAACTCTGCACAGCTTGAGAGGGCAAAAAGTCAGGAGTACAAAAAAGCTAGTAGAAATTTTGTTTTAAGGACATAATGGTTAAGTATTTTATTTTGAATATTTTATTATATTATAAGATTGTTTCTTCCGTTATGTTTTAGCTCAAATAATCCTCTAATTGGAAAGACTGACAAGTTGTACACATTAAAGGAAATCACATCCTTATTTTCTCTTTGATATTATCTGATTAAATCATTTACTTTTTGTAGGTGTACCCACTCAAATTCCCTCTTCTAACTAAATTTTCCAGGATGACTTCTAACAACTCTCGGGGTAATGGACATAAAGTGATTGCTTTCAAGCAGAGGTGGGTGTATGTTCTTACAACGGTCCTGACACACCAAGCTGTCAGAAGGCCTTCTGTCAATGTTGCCCATGTCGCTTTTTTCAGCCGATTCAGCATATTGAATTGGCGTTTGCAATGGTGGAGCCCATCGGTGAATGAAATCACTCTGATTGGCAGTTCAGCTCAGCACATGCGAGGAGAAATGGAAGTGAAGAACGTAAACATACAGCTAAAGAGGGAGTGAGATCAGAACAATCCTGTTACATAAGGTCAGATTATTTCTCTTTAGACATTGAGCTCTCTTGCAGAAATGTTTCGTGATGGTTTGTGTTATTGTTCACTGGTACACGGTATACACGCTCTGTTCTTTCAACATTGGATTGTGTTTGTGCTAACTGGCTAACTAGTTTCAAGACGGTCTTCTGGTTCCACTTTTTGACTGACAAATACAGACTACCGCTCTCTGCTGGTGTGGAGAGTTATTGTCTCTCAGCCAGGTGTAGAACATACATACTGGTTGGCTGTCAGCTGTGGTCCTTGCTGTTTGTTCATGTGCAACTTTTTGGCCAAGACACAGGCTACATGAGGTGGCTTTCATTGCGGCTAGGTCTTTTATGGTAGTTTGGTGTGTCTGGGACTAAAATACAGCTGGTCAGTCCACAAGTTTGTTAAAAATGGATACATATTTGACTCTTGGTTAAAACTGAATATTGTGTAGCTGCAAGCTAAGGCTACTGCCAGTGAAAACTGATAAAAATGTGATGGTTAACACTGATATTTTTGCCATTTATGCCAGCAATTGTCTGTATTGGACTGGAATGTATGTGTTTGGACACCAGGCTGAATAAGATCAATTCACTAAAAAAAGTACAGTGCTGAAATCTATCCATTTATAACACATTAAATATGTTATAGCAACATGTTATCACAACCAACCCCGTCAAATATGACAGCTTGGTCAGTGGCCCTACGCTTTAAGTTATGATGCTGTTCGTGCCACTCAGTTTCTGCTCATTACATGCATGCATACAGTGTCTTTTCCGAATAAACTTCTGTTTAGGTTGAGGCACCGAAACTGATCAGACTTGGGTTAAAATATGTACGTCACACAGGAAACAAACAGCAGTCTCCTAGGTGAAAGTCCTGTCTTCATTTGACTCATGCACCCACTTTGTCTCTCTATCTATCTATCTATCTATCTATCTATCTATCTATCTATCTATCTATCTATCTATCTATCCGTCCATCCACTAATCCATCCATACATTCATCCACCCACCCATCTCTTTCACTACCGTCATAATTACTATGGCCACATAGAGTGTCATAGTTTGAAGCAAGGCCAAAAAAAGAAGAAAAAAAACAGGGATCCTCCATAGTAAGATCTGGTTTAGAAACATTTTGTGGGAACAGACTGGGGCACAGACTCAAAAGAGGGGAGTAATGAATTAAAATGTGTTAAGACTCAAATTCAAAGCCCTGGTTCTTGGCAAA
The DNA here is from genome assembly GCA_026686955.1 of Epinephelus cyanopodus. Taxonomy (NCBI): domain Eukaryota; kingdom Metazoa; phylum Chordata; class Actinopteri; order Perciformes; family Serranidae; genus Epinephelus; species Epinephelus cyanopodus. The sequence goes on from CM048929.1 coordinate 23,844,209, forward strand.
AAATAAACTGTACATTATAGCTACACTGCTTATTCAGTGTAATCAATAGATGCCAAATTGACATCTTTACATATCTGAATATGACATAACATCAGTTAATTGTGCTATTTATAACCAACTTTGACAAATAGCCTCAGTCCCCCACCCCCCTCCCACACAGGAGCAATACATCGAGAATGAAAAAGACTTTCTGTGGTCATTTTGAGCCTGTTCACATCTAGTAGACTATCATGTCTAACATGTGTCTCCTGCAGACCACTTGTGTTAAGATTTCATTACTGCCTAATTCCTTACCTTAGAAGGCAAAAGGGCCCAGCACACCATTATGACAACCACACTCTTGATAGCATGCTTGCTAGTCAAATTAGCAGTTGTGTCGGTACAACTAGAGACATAGCTTCCAGAAGAAATCAACATGTCTCCTTCCACAGGGCAAAAATAATGGATGGTCGCGCAACACTTAGTCCAAAACCTCATAAAATGGGCAAGTTATAGAGCTTTAGCCCACTGTAACCAAAACAACACCATAGCCAGCACTGATGAGATAGTCCTTGTCAGGGACGCATCAGGTAGCTTTATCATTTACACTACAAAAGACATATGTTCAAATGCATCCCAGACCAATTCAGCTTGTGATCAGATAACTCAAGATGCATGATAATACCAAGTATAAACAGGCTCTTTGTAGTTGTTTTGCACTACAGTGGTCTTTCTAGTTGATTTAACCTTGGCTGTCACAAAAGGTAAATGTATGGACAATGACAGTGAACACACGTTTTCTTTTTGATGTCATAACTTGAGAAATACTATGAAGGTCTAAAAGAAATGATGTCTGGTCAATACCAAAGCTATGATCGATCCTTTGCAGTTGTTCTGAAATTAGAGTGTGCCCTGTATGTGGCAACACAAATGACCATTTTAACCAATGTTGGAACTTGCTTGAAAGTCTTTCTCACCTTCAGTGTTTGTGATATGCTTGTTTCCGAGTGTGCTGTATCTTTATTACCAGGATTTTATTTCCCATGATTGCTTGGAGCAGTGAAGACTGAAATACAGTGTATTACAGTGAAATACATGCTGCTTTCTTAGAATCATCCTTTCGGGTATAAACTAGAATTACCATCCCTTGGTTTAATGTGTCCATGAACCAGTCAAGTTGCAGTTACAGTTTACATCCTCATTTGTCCAGACTCATATGTAGCCATGACAACAGACAATGCTTCAAATATGCATGGTACTGCAAGGAAGCTACAACTTCTAATACATAGATACATGATGTCACAGTGAAGTTGCCCTTTGACCTTTTGGATATAAAATGTCATCACTTCATCATTTTATTGTATTAGACATTGGTGTGAAATTTTGTCACATTAGCATATGACCTCTTGAGTTATGACTGTTTTGTCAGGTCACAGTGACCTTCAACCACCAAATTCTGTTCAGTTCATCGCTAACTCCAGGTAGATGTTATTGGCAAATTTGAGGAAATTCCCTCCAGGCCTTCTTGAGATACCACGTTCATAGAAATTAGGTGCACAGACAACTCAAACACATAATGCCTCTGGGCACGGCTGTTGCAGGTGTGGAGGCATAAAAAAGAAAAAAGAGAAATAAAAAATGAATATCCTAATTGGTCAACATTTTCTCAGCACAGGCACAATTATCCAAAGGCTAATTAACTATGTTAAAATCTAGGCAATTAAAGAGCAATGTGTTTTGATTTGTGTATACTGGAACACCAGGCAAATCCAAAGCAGCCCACTATGGAAGAGTATGAAGGTAACAACATATTTAATGACTGGGTCATTCACTGAACATGCCGAGACATTTTCAGATCCCTAAAGAGGTAGGAAATGGGTAGCTTTACATTGTGGAGCGGTGTGAAACTACTTTCTCATCTGACAACCGAAAGGGTAATTCCCTGTGATTAATTTACTTAACATACTGCAAACAAACAAAGCAGAGTTATGCAGGGTAATTAAGTACATGATATAAGACACTGTAGCTTGTAAGATCTCTCACATCCAGGCTCAGTAAGGGGTGTTTCATATGTTGGATCAAAACATACATGATATGCATATTTCAGAGAGCTGAAAGTTCTCATTCATGCATTGCAATTGAGGGGTAATTCACATCTGAATACTTCACGCGACAAAGTGATCCCATTTTCTGTACATTTGGCTTGATGCAGCCCGAAGGTTCAGCCGGCATGAGTTCAACCTCAAAACAATCAATGAATAAAACAACACTCTTCTGGCTTCTGTGAGAATGAGGGCTTTTAATTTCCCTGCCCAGATCAGCCTCTGCACAGCTCTCAGTTTTCCAGTATCAGTATGGCAGCCTGGAGAGAGGCTTGTCACAGGGAGCTCTGTTGTCTGTTGCCTGTTTTTGAGCATGATGGGAGAGCAACTGAGGAAGGATTTCATCAGCAGACAAAGAAACCTTTTAATCACAGATGTGGTCTCAGAAGAGAGCCGTAGCAGCAGGTTCATAATCTTTGGGTCACAGCAGGTCCTCATCTAATATTCTTAAAGGTGGAAAACATTGTGAATAGATTTTGGGCTGAGCAAGGGAAATTAAATCTGTAATCTACAAGCAGTCCCAACAAGCATTCTTCATTTTTTTTTTTTTTTTTGCACAGACTTTCTTTTGAGAGCTGGTTTCCATTTTTGTAGTTGCGGTGGGTGTGTCGGTGCTGCTGTTGTGTGTCATTTTGCATGATTTATCACCACTGAGATGACTGCTCACACACACTGAGAATGGTGTCAGGACTTGACTGCAAAAAATGCAAAAGAAAAATGAACTGAAATGGGCTTACTTCTTCAATATGTGACATTTATGCTAATTTGAAATGAAGATCCTCATTTTGAAATACCAGCCTTTTTACATTTTGCCCACCGACGTAGATTTCAGCAGCAGTATTCATCTCATATTTGGCTGCTACTCAGTTTGTTGTTTGATGAATACATGAGACCATTTGGGTATTGTTTTCACGAGACATAATGGGCACAATATTTTACAGTGACATGGCAATGTCTTTGTAGGCGGACCGCCCTAAATTCATTCATCAATCTGAGTCTCTCAGTTTGATGACTGGGTGGCATTTTGTGGAGACTGAGTGCAGGTATGGTGGCAGGTCTGTGATTCTGCTTTGGCATTATTTAGAACAGCAGGAGGCACACAGATACATTCCACACACCTTAGAAAAGGTCACAGCAAAAAATGGAGAACAGCGGCAAATTGCCTCTCCATCCCATTACTGATCATTGTTACCACAGTATGTTACCCAGTCTGCCACACTGGAGGGCTGATGTGAACTATGGGCTCTGATTTAGTCTGAGAACTTTGACTGTATTACATTTATCTGGTCTGGGTCTTTTCCACTTGTCAAAAAATTCTTTCTTTTACCTCCTCAGACAATTATTTATTATGACTAGTTTAATTTTAGATTGTATGATTACCTAACATCCAGCTTTGACTGTATTTATGATTGCAGGGCGTACAATGTTTGAAGTTAAATTCTTGAATATGAGTGACAACACACCTTAAAGTTGCTTTGTGCCTTCCAGACAGTTATGTCTGGGGCTTACTGTTTTTGCTTTGAAACAATGCGAAGGTCCTTGATTGAAGAAAAATAAGTGTTATAAATGATTCACAAATTTAGCGGTTGGAGAGATGATTATGTCTCCTTATTCATCCCTGAGGTGTGTGACTCACAGTCATACATCTGGCCTTTGAATGCAGACTATATCTCTTCATGGCACACCTCATATAGACATTTATATTCATCATATTTACCACACTCAAGAACTGTGCTGCAGATCAAAGATGCAGTTTCTATACCTTGCGGCTGTATGTCTCCATGAACCAGTCAAGCTGCACTTACAGTTTACATCCATGTCTGTGAATGATTGCTTCATACACATCTTCCCCGAGCAGCACAGAAGATCTATACAGTCTGCACAGTTTATGGTTGGGCAGCCAAGATTAGAGTCACCTATTCAGTATGTGACCAAATGTCTCCTGTTCTGTTCCTGAGTTATGATGCTGAGTAATGGCCAGAAATGTGTTTTTACAGGACACTCTGATGTCACAGTGAAGTTCACCTTTGGCACTTTGGAAACAAAATGTCATCACTTCATCATTATATCCTACAAGATATTTGTGTGATATTTTGTCATACTTAGCGTATAAAATTCTTGAGTTATGGCTAACAAAAACGTTTTGAGAGGTCACAGTGACCTTCAACCACCTAATTCTAATCGGTTCATTCTTGAGTCCAAGTGGACGTTTGTGCCATGTTTGAGGAAACTCCCTCAGGGCCTACATGAGATATCGCATTCGCAAGAATGAGATGGACACAAGGCCACAGTGACTTTGAACTGTGGCCACCAAATTCAAACTAGTTCATTGTTAAGTCCAAGTGGATGTTTGTGCCAAATTTGAAAAAAATCTCTCAAGAGATATCACGTTCATAAGAATGGGACAGACTTACAGATGGACAAACAACCCGAAATCATGATGCATCTGACCACAGCTATCGCCAGCTTGGAGGCATAAGAACATAAAAAGCAAGGCTTTTGAAATTCCTCCTACATAGCCCAGATCACAAGATGTTTGCATTTACTTAATTTGCTATTCTGTTTCAGTATGGACAGTCGGTGCCAAGATGTCACCTCGGGGCTTGAATCTGTTCCTCTCGCTTCTGTAACTCAATGCCATGTCTCACTGAGCATTTCTTTTATGGGTCTTTTTTTTAAAGAGGTGTTCTCCTTGTTTTCACTTTCTGGTTCATTTTCTGTCGACTGACAAATTTATTACTTGACTCATCACTGCAGCTCTAACTTTAAGATTGGGAGCCAGATGGATAAATGACGGGAATGCATACAAACCATGTGTATGCCTTTTCCCCCATACATAAAGAGGTTTTATAAAGGAAGAGTGTGTGATGAAAATATGCGCACTTCATGCATTCTTCAGAACAGGTGTACACATGGTTTTAGCTAAGATAGCTGCGGGTGATATGATAAGTTGAGAGACGGATTGTTTTTAGGATGTTTGCCAGTTTCACTGATTGTGTACTTGTTTTTGCAGGATACCCAACATTATGTAAAGTGTTAATCAAAGAAGCATTTAAAAAGTTAATTTTACGTTATATATGAGCGATGGATTTAATCATTAGTTTTATTTACAATCATCTTCCTGTTAGTGATTGTTTAACTTTATCCTGTGGAGCACTTTATAAAGTCAGTTTCAACATGAGCACTATGAACGTATTACTGATCATCCTTTTGTCATTTAATACTAACTAGTCCATACCCATTGAGTGCACAGTTGCCCATGTACAGTTTTACCTGGTGTGTGTTTGAGATACAGATCATAGGAAATTGCAGATTAAATAGTCAACTGAACCCATTAAGAAGAGCAATGTATTCAGATAGAGTTTTTGAAAAATGTGGGACAGACAGAATGACACACTGACAGTTTCCGTGATTATATACAGCGCACTATACCATGACTTAGTCATACCAAAAATTAGAAAAAAACCCAAAACATTCGGCCACAGGGCGAGCCACAGCGATTGGTCACATTTTAGCCATTTTTAAGCATTTTTTTGTTGTCATTACACCACCCAGTTGCCAATTAGAGTTAAATTTCTCCAGTCACCTTGAGGCGTCCTGTTCTACATATCTACCAAGTTTAGCAAAAATCGATATGGGCGGTCAGGCGTAGATAAGAAATCAGCTCTCTAGCGCCCCCATTTTGTTTGATCGGGTCAATTATAGAGGGGTCCCCTCAGATTATGTGTGGTCATATGCCTACAAAGTTGCGTGGTGATCAGTGTAACCATTGAGATGTTATACACCTTTATGTGATGAGCCACACTCTCCACAATATTCATTGCCTTATAGAAGCTCAGTTTTAGTAAGTTTTCCAACTTTTGCCAAGAAGGAACTTTGGATATTGGTCCCATTCTTGAAACCTGCCTGTGAGGTTTTGGTGACGTGCGCGCACTGTCCGCCGGTCAGCCAAACTGCCACTACACCGGCTGCGCTGCGCCTGCACTGACAGTAGGCCTGGTTTCAGCTGGCGAGTTTTTAGTGCACCTTGTCACTGTCACTGTGCCAAGCTGGATCTGTTGACACCTCCCCCTGCTGCGCCACCACACTCATCTCAGTGCACCTCGGTCTGCCAAACTACCAAACTGTGCACGCCTCGGGCTACGCTGCTCGAAACTAGCTCACGCGGGATTCGTCACCCTGCGCAACCCTGAGGTGCACCAGGAAACTAGAGGCCAATGTCTCTTTTAACATTTATCTAAAACACTAAATGTTTTATGTGCAACAGTTACTGAAATACAGTTACCAAGGGAAGTCCGTGGCACATTCCCATTCATTATCATCTTGAATAAGCACTAACCTAGATCCAAGGTATCCTTCAGGAAACTGTGACTTTGTGTTACTCAGCAAATCAAGCTCTCTCAGTCCTGATTTTTAATTCTCCTTCAGGGCTCCACTAAATCAACATCATGGCAGGGGCAATTCAGAGCGGGAGTGTGACACCTGTCATCATTCACAAAGGCATCAGAGCATCAATGGAGCACTGTGTGTGTGTTTGTGTGTTGTATGTGTGTTTGGAAGTGTTCAGAGTGAGAGGGTAGTTCCTGATGAGGTTAAGGAGGTGTGTACCTCTGTGGGTCTCTGTGGTGTTTGCTTTGGTTTACAATTTCTTTTGAAAAGACTCCCAGCAAAGCCCCAAATGTTCAAGGCTGTGTCTCCGCGAGTGTACCCAGTGTCCAGGGCTCGTCAGGCACACAGAGCAAAAATATGCCAGTTTAATGTGCTCACTGAACAGGAACATTGTGTTTGACTTCGGCTGTTCTTATCTGCCCCTTGGTAGTACCCTTCTCACATTCTAATTTGCTTTCCACTGAAAGGCATTTTTGTTATTAAATTATTCAAATGAAGACTGCCACAGTATATGAAATAAACTTAAAGAGAATGGGTTAAGATTCCACTTTAGGCATTAATGGTTGCTTGCTACTTTCCAAAAAGAAAATGATTTAAACCAATAGCCCTCAGTCCATGAAGGAGCCGGGGAAAAAAAAGCAATCAGATCCATTCGTGTGTTTTTTTTCACACAACAGGAACTGATGAATTAAAAATTAAACCCTACATGGCGAACATTGGAGAGTTGATGGAATTACATACAGGCTGTGGGAAACTAAGATAATGCTTGTGTAAATCATTGTATTATACACATTATCACTCATGTAGCTGGTTATTGTGTTGGTTCTGGGTACAATTTGGGGTGAGATGAGCAGTTACTGGACAGCTATTCCATAAACGTTCTACATATATCAGTGTTTCCCCCAGGATTTTCTCAAGCAGTGGTGCTTAAGTGTGTGAGTTTTATTTTGCGCCGCCAGAAGATGTTTAGCATGAATCAAGAAGAGCTTGGGATACTATTTGAACACAGCTGTAAATGCTGAATTACGTTTAATAAAATGCTTCCCATACCTCACATGCTGTCACAATCACTCCTACACATGGGGGCTGATGTAAGATTTGACATCTAGTGTTAAAATCAATATTGTGACAAACACTGTGTATAAAAACAATTTGTTTTATGTATCAATTATTCATGCCATGTTACCTTGAATTTCTAAAGAAAACATTGTTTTTCTAGATTGTTTCTGGTGAACAAAGAATCCAAAAACAACAAACCTTGTTGATTAATTGACGTTTTACAACAGCAATCAGAACATCTGTTTACAGTGCTACCCAAACACATTGCATTACCTTCAGCCCTCTCTGAGCAGGACTAAATGTAAAAACATAGTTAAATTTCACTTTTACAAGTTACCTACGGAAAAATTGTATCCAAATAGTTCAAGAGGTTTTTGAGTAATGACATCAAAAATAAAAAATGTTTTACTTGCCCCCAGTCTCCTCTAATCTCTTTTCCTCTAATTTCTTTTTCTCTTGTAAAGCACATTGAATTGCCTTGTGTATGAATGGTGCTATATAAATAAAATGGCCTTGCCTTGCCCTGCCTAATCAACCCTGGTTTCCAGTTGCAGAGACAAAACCACTCAGGGTGCTTTCACGCCTTACTTGGTACGGTTCAATCAAACTCAGGTTTTTTGCCCCCTAAGTGCGGTTCATTTGTGGAAGTGTGAACTGCGCACCAAAACAACCAGACTGACACCTTCTTGAAGAGCTGGTCTCGGACCAATTACAAACGAACTCTCGTGCGGTGCATTTGTGGTGAGGACATGTTCTGACCTCGATCTGAACTAACTGCAGTCGTATTGTGCATTGTTTGGGTTAAACACAAGCACGTTAAAGTCCCGGAGGATGTGCGTCTCCTCCTGTACTGCCTTAATATGCACATTCAGCACATCCAATGCATCAAAACATTGTTTTCTTGTTGGAGCCGCACCTCGTTTTTAAACTGTATGGTTTGACTAAAATGAACAATGATAGCAATATAATCCACCGTGACCAGCACTAAAGTCAACCTGCGTAGTTGTCCCTCCATTGTGACATTAGAAAGTGTCACATTTATCTTACAAGTGTACTCTTCTTCAACGTTTTGTTTACTTCCTGGATTTTTTATGGAAATTCTGACCAATCAAGAGAAGCTTTCAAGCACAAGCCATTTTATCTGGTAGGCTTGTAAATGCTGCCGTGAGAACATGAACCAACTCCAGGTAATTATGCAACTTTGTAATAAAATTAGTCCCTGATTTGAACCAAAACAAACAAACTCTAAGTCTGAAAAGTCCCTCAAATCCTGGGGAAATGCAGTTGAAGAGTCGGAACACATAAAGATGCCACATTGGTCATGTGGGGACAACACAGGATGAAACTAAGTTAAATGTAAACACTGTCAGAAACAGCGTAATGTATCACAGTCTGTACAGACGTGTTCAGTGCAGTGTGTATATCACAAGCAAGGAGAGAGACAGAGAAAGATGGTGTGTTTGCACTACAATTTGTCAACTTACAATCCCTGCTAGTCTCCAAGTCTGGCTGCTTAAAGTACAGATAGCAATTAAGGGCGCTAATCATTTAGAAGAGGAAACACTGTACATACATAAATATACACTGTTGTTATTGCACATTAAAACTGTTTGGTTTTGTGCATGCTGTTGTCTGTTGTTGTTGTTTCCCCTTGGGGACAAAAAAAATCTAAAGAAAAACTAACACGAATCAGATGACAAACCAAACAGTTTACTCTACTTGACTTTACAAAGAGAATTTACTAGTTTCCCCACAGTACAGTGAGAAAGAACATCAAGCAGGCAGACAGACTAAAAGCAGTCACGCTTTAAAACAACACAAAGGTCTGTGTTGGTTGGGGCGTGTTGTTTAATGTACTAAGACAAGAAGTATGACCCAATGAATCCAGTTTCTGTTAACTTGAAGGCCTCTCAGATGCCAAAACTCTGCACAGCAGTTTATAATACTCTGACAAGGACTGTACAGCTGTGTGGAAATATGGCGTTCACATCACAAAGGAATCCGCCAGGAATGTGCACTTGCAAACAGCATTTTGTCAGATGACGCCATGTGTCGAAAAAGTTGAGCCACGTTCAACTTTTTTGCCAGACGACCCCACAGGGTCACACTGACGGACAATGCAGACGCTGATTTGAAGTTTCTATGGAAAGTTTAATACATTTTCCTTTTTGAAACTAATTTGTTATCACTGACGCAGATTGTAACTGACACAAATTCAAGTTGAACTTTGAAAAGCAATCTTTCAAGCCTACATGAGGTTAGTATTTGATACCAAAACAATACATTTTGAGTGGAGTATCATATGATGTTATCCTTTTGTTCATTTGGAGGTCCAGACATTCATTCCTTAGAGGTCCTGACTCATTACATTTGCTCCAACAAAAGCGTTTGAGTTGCCTGACACCAGCAGCTGAGTCGGGCCAACTGAGAGAATTTCAGTCCTTTTGTAGAAAAGTACATGACAGACCATCACAGCATATGATTTGCAGGTATCTCACCTCAGGTTTTTGAACTGTTACTTGTTGCTGTCATCTGGATCTGTGAAGTCAGCTAGTGCAGTGAGCCAAAAACATAAAAGCACGACAACAAAGCAGACATTTTGACAGGTTACTGCAACATCTGTGCTGTGCAAAAAGGGATCATTTTAGCTGGTCAGATTGATGAAACAATCCTCATGAACTAAGTTATTTGATCTGCATTGTGAAAAAGTAAAATTCTTCACCTCAGTCTTACCTTGGATGACAGACTGTAGAAGGCGGTGGATGATGTGTAACACCTTCAAGTTTTAGACTGAGGATCAGTGGTTTGTTTCCTCTCACAGACTCGCAATTCATGTTGACTTTTTTTACTTGTGATAACAATCTGTCCCTGAGCTGAACAGACTTTAGTTACCTTCATTAAACATACTTTAATTAAACTGCATATGCAGATACTATATGAATAATTAGGGGTCAAAGCAGCAAAGCTCGCTCTTGGGGCCCCATATATTGTCGTCTCATTATTTTTTCTTTCTTAATTTCCTCTGCTAAAAGTGCTCTTGCAGCAAAAACTATAAGACCAAAGGTCACCAGAACTGGTGATATTTATTATCTTGCTGTAATTTGTACTGTATGAACAATATTTTCTATGTTGCCAAATGTGTGATCAAACAAACACAGTACAATACACCTACAATACACAATGAAGCAGCAGAATGATGTGTGATCTGTGTGTGCAAAAAAACGTAACACCTAGTAACACCAAAACTGACAGATTGGTTGCAACTTCCACCCCCTACTCAGACAACCTAATTGCCAGGAAAAATGCTGGCATCAAAACAGTTCTGCAAACCACGGACACATTACATTTGCACGTTCTTATGTAGTGAATACTTTGAAATGTCACTTACACCTAACCACACATACTTTGTTATGGTAAGGGAAAGTTGTTTTGCAATTATGCTGTGGTTTAAAATATCCAATTTTGGGAGCACAATCCTGACAGAAAAAGCAGCAATGTCTCTAAAAACAACCGGTATCCTAATACCTAATGCCTAAAAACCCACTCAAAACACAGCAACAGGTCGCCCAAAAACACCCACGTTTAGAGGCTATAAAGCCGCAGGGAACAAAGCATTGACTCCCAGTCATTATTTTTTGTTGGTCTTGACCAGTGATCAGAAGCTAGATAGGCATCTCGCCTAGATAACATAGCACCCACCATTCCCTCCACCTCCTAATCACAAAGTCAGCTTATATATTACATTACTTTACTTTAGAAAAACTGATATGATATGTAATGTGGAAATGTAGCATATTCCTGATTTGCAGAAATGCGCAATGGCAACATTTTCTTCTGGCGACAATGCTGGGCACGTATAATGACACTCACTGACCTCAGTGTGATGCTGTAATAATCAGGTTTGTGTTTTCATAATTATCTCAAAAAATTTTCATCCTCTTATTTTCTGCTTGGACCCCAATCGTTGTCGCTTGTGGCTATTTTTTAAAAAAACAAAAGTTGCCTCTGAATATAAATCAGGATTTTGCATAACTGTCATCTTCAATGATCTGTTAAATAAGAGGTTTGACAACTCCCATCACAATGCAGCTAGTGTTCAGCATTACAGTTACAGTGCATTTGCTGGTAGTATCACCTGTTAAAAGTCTCCTCTGAATACCTCCAACAAAACGGCTATAGAATCACCAAAGGCAAACGGCAACAATTTCTGTAACTCATTTTACAGCACTTCATCACCAGGAAGCTGTGGAAAAATGTTAACTTTGCTCCGGCTGAAAGTGAGTTCAGGCCCCGGAGCTCTTCAACAATTAATTAGAGATTTCTAATGATGGAACCATAGTCATGAATAATCCATGTCTCAAACCACAGGAGTTAGCAAAGCCTTGAGGGAGATCAACAAGCAGGCTTATTGTAATTATTATCATTCTTATTTCGATTATTTATTTTGCATCCAATGCATATTAACCTTTGCTATCTACCCTCTGATAAAATCTGTTTGCATTCGGCTGATTTCAAGTCTCAAGCCGCGCATAAGTAAGCAGTTCAGCTAACAGTTTCTTGTCATTAGCAATCAAGGAGGTATGACGAAACTTTCCTTTTCCCCATTTTCATCTCTTGACAGTCTGTTGATTGCTGAACAATTATCCTGGTGTGTCCGCACCTATTTTTGGATGTGGAGGTTCATTCAATATCACATGAGGACTTGAGTAAATGGTTCCTACATGTCAAATCAGTGGCTGCCAATGTTGTTTAAGTTAAACATTAAATAGAACAATCACCACCAGAAACTGGAACTTTTTCCATCTCTTTGACAATTTTATAGCATCATGGAGTGTTTTCATATTAACATCACAGGAAGGATTACTGGTGTGGATTAGAGGGGCTGAGTCATGTGTGGGTAGAGCAGGTACGCAGAAGCAGAAGTGTTGCTATGGTGTTGGACTTGAAAGTACTCTTTATGTTTCAAGACATCAGACTTGCGTGGGCAAAGACTGTGCAGTTGTCATCCATCCGACCTCCAAGCACAAGTCACATTTCTCTGTGCTGTATTTGATGTCAAATTTAATGTCTCAAGAGAAATCTGAACTGTGTTGGCAGTAACAAAACGGTGAAAATGAGTCTCAATCAATTTTTCTTTTCTACAGAAACTAAGATCCAGTAACAAACATTGGAAAATTATATGATTTGTAATTTTAACAAGGTCTTCATTAGAAAAAAAGTTGCTATGAGCTTCATTGTCAAAGGAAGCACATTAGGAAAACAATTACACAAATTCACACCAATAAAACGACCTTCCTGAAAGCTGCTGAAGAGACTTATACTGCTTTCATTAAATGTTCATAAAATAACTGTCATCAAGTTTGACCTTCACGATTGCATACTGACCCATTTGATGAACATGAAAGCTGACCTTAAACTGCAGTGAAATGCAATGAAATGTATGGAGGCCCATTTCCACCAGTGTGATGGAAGAAAAACAAGATCCTGTAAGTCATTATAATTTGAAACTTTCTTTAAATGATGTCTTAGTTTCTCAAAATTATGAGAAACTCTATCCAAATAATGACTTAGAATCGGCTGCCTTTTTTTTCTCTCGATAATAAGAAACTCTATCAAAGTAATGACTCACTTATCTCGACATAATGAGAAATGATACTAACTCATTATTTTGAGGAAGTCCCACATTAGTTTGAAATACTGAGTCATAATTTATTATGTTATTGCCGTGAGATACTAACTTTTAATTTTGGGATGGGCCCAATCACAACTCTCTCTCTTTCCTAGTTTAGGATTTCAAACTTTATCTCTTGTGGCTTCGTTCTGAAGGGCCACAACTCAGTCAAGGATACTCAAAAGATGAAGCTCTAATGAAAGTTCATTCAGGAAGACAATACTTTTCATGCTAAGTTTTCTTCCTCACTGTGCAATTTACTCCTTGCACGCAAGTTACTCATCATCTCTAGGCGACACTTCTTCTGCTCCTCATTCTAAATATGGTTCTGTCTCTGCCATAGTTCTCTTTTGCTGCAGTCGTGTGCACCCTCCACCTCCCCATCACCACCTAGTCTTTATGGATTCATCAGCCTCATATGCCTCAGCAGTCAGCAGCCTCAGAGTCAGCAGCCACCACCACCAGTGTCTGTACTCCATGGTGGGATTTACCAGTGTCCAAGCACAAATCATCTGTTAATCTGTACACTCATGTTTTGTATTAAGTATTATCTTTACTTAATTCTTTTTTGTCTCCTGATTGAACTAGGTGTGGGGCAAAGGGGGGGAATTGGGATTGGGCCTAAGTCATTATGTCGAGGTAGATCTGTCATTATTTTGAGAAAGTTTCTCATTATTTTGGGATAATAAGGGCCTGGACACATGCTCAGCTTTAAGAGCCCTTGAATTCATCCAAGGGGAATTTAGAGGCGCAAAAGCCATGCCATCGCGGCGAGCTACTATTTTTCAGTGCATGACGGTGGGCCCTGAGATACATGAAGTTCGATTTTTGGAACTCAGCAGCGCACACTGCAAGTCATGGGACAAGGACCAACCAGTCATAGCCTGCAGATATCTTTCCTTTCTTTCAAAAAATATCAGTCTGTGGTAAATCTGGAGAAGTTGATTATTTTAGTGCAGGGCTAAAGCTTCACAATCTGTCCCTGGGACAATATTTGGATATACACCTAAGAAAAACCAACTGGTGGCTTAGCAACCTGCTTCCGCGCCCTTAAATTCAGCACAAGAGTAGCACTCAACACCCAATCTCACATTTTCCAGGCGATAAAGACGCAGCATGTGTATGAGCCCAAACTAATTATTTTGAGATACTAAATTATTGTTTTGAGATACTAAGTTTCTCATTATAATGACTTGCATAATCTTTTTTTCCCCTCCATCACATTGGTGGAAATGGGCTTCCATAGAAATACAATTGCTCAGTGATCTGCCACAAAGTTGTGTTTGAGCTTTAATTTTCTCTTTGATATTGCTTCTGTTAAACATGCTCAATTTAACAACAGTCCTCATATAGAGAAAACCAAGTCTCATTTAACTTTATGTCAGTTTAACTGTCAAATGGAAAAACAGCAGGATATTATCAATTCCAGTTTTGTTTATTGTGAATACATCATTCATGCAGCAAATGACAGCAATCTTGTGTTTTGATGAACGCTGTGTGCAATGTGAATCTTGGCTGCAAGTAAGCAAATGAGATTCGAACTTTGCCACATAATTTATACCTTGCAGAAGTCTTTGTGTCTGAGTATAAACCGACATTCGGATTCAAAGCTCTTGTCAAGGCTGCAACCTGCAAGTTTTTCTGCTAAAAAAATCCCCATGTGGCTTTCAAGACTAAGAACTGCCAAATCAGTGTAGGGAAATACAGAAATGGCAGGAGACATCACAATTACTGAAAATAAGATGATGACTCTGAGTAGTTTATAAATTCAGGGCACGACTCATTGCTGAAGTAAATATGTTATCATATTACTTTCTGACTTGTGCAGACACCTGAAGTGAGCAACACAACTCTCATAGTTTATCTCGGGTAAGCAAAAGCGAGGGCTATACCGCACAAACACACACGTACAAACAGCATGAACACACACACAGTTCAGATTCCCTTGTTTTCTTCAGAAAGGTAACCCAGTGGGTTGAACGTACTGGCTGATATACAGCATGTGTACAAAAAAGTCCCATCCAAACAACTTTCAAAGCAAAATGTGAACCAACTCAGTTCACAAATTGTTTGCCCTCTCTGCCTTGAAACGCTGTGTGCTTGCAAATAATACTTTTAAGAGCCAGTACCTGAGAATGTACCCAGCAGATATCTGGACTGAGCTGACTCCTCTGGCTGGATTCAACAGTTTGGTTGATGCAGAGTAGAAGTTCAAAGAAAGGATGTGATAAAGAAGATGTATGCAAGCTGGAAATAAGAGTAAGAAAAATGTTTGAAAAATGAAAATCGCAGTGGTCTGCTTTAAAATTATGAAAATGGTTTGATGTCTGCCATTTGACTAAATAAATAATTATATTTTATCTTACAAAAAAGGAAATTAATGCATATTGTAGGTGGTTTGTGTCTCTTATATAATGCTTCTACTCATAATTAGATATAATTGATCGTACTATGCCTTTGATTCTTGTCTATGTGAGGTGATTGTTAAACATAGTATATTATTACATTATGTGAAGTATAAATTATGTACCACTGGGCCTGTGCTGTGGGTTGTCCAGACTGGAGCAGAGGAATGAAAGCCAGCGCTTCACTGTTGGCCGGGGAGAAAATATAGAAGTGTAAGCACATGTGAACATATGTATGCAATTACAAAAGCGCACTGCATAAAAGGTGGGTACATTGCAGCACAATACCCTCTCACTTAAATTGATTTTCTGCTGCCTACAGCATACAGAAGTGATAGGATGTGTTCCTCATACTGCCTCTGTCTCTGTACGCTGCCCCTCAATGTCTGATAGGATCTTGACATGGTCTAAATTAAAACCAAATTTCACCTGTCTTTGAACTCCTGTCACTATCCAGAGTCATTACTTTACTCTCACACCTTTTCAATATGAAATGTCTATTGACCGGAGTGCTGTCGCTTTGAAATGTTCACTTGCGACATTGTCTGACTGACCTGAATATAGTTTTCAATTAATGTGACATAGGGTGCAACATTCCATTGATTCCATCATACAGTGATCAATGATCTAATTTCATAGATACAAAGCGAAAACATCAATCCACATTATGATCTTTATGACACAACTTTGTTTTGAAATTCTATGTCAAAACAATGCCGTTATGAGTTACAAATACTCAGGAAACACAATGTACCTACCTGGCAATTGACCTTTTGCTAAGCTCTGCCCCTTTGTGATGGATCAACAAGCTGTCAGAGTAAACATGGAGCCCACACTGTAACTAACTGCACTCCCTGAAGAAATATTATCATATTTTTAGAAAAATGAAACAGTGATTCCAGAGAGCAGCAGACAGAGGGGTCTACAGTCTGTGTTTGAAGGATATATCCAGGATGTCAAACTGACTCAGCAGCAACAACAGGTTAAAAAGACAAAGATAGTCAGAAGCTAAAGCTGAACTATAGGCTACAGATCACAGTGTAAAAGTGAACCACCACATCACTGCTGATCGCCACAGAACACAATGAATATAAAGGGAAACTTTGCTGATATTGAACCAGCTGTGTGGCATCGCAGTGTGTGCAGATGAACGGTGTTTGGCTTCGCCCCCGTGACGCTGGATGGACAGGGATCTCCGGGGGAAGTCAAACAATGTTCATCTGCGCACACTGCGATGACACACAGCTGGTTCAATATCAGCAAAGTTTCCCTGCTTCCCTTCACTGGTTCCTGTACAGCAGGGTTGGTCTTTTTTTCACTGTTATAATCATTAAAAAGCAAAAGCAGCATGTATATACATTCAGTAGGCTATATCTTCAGTAGCTAGCTAGCTAACCCTACACTTTTCAGGGTTTGATTTTGGTTTTGGAACAGCGAAGAACCATATATATTGTGCCAACCTCTCCAGGTAACGAGTATCATTAATACACAACAGGCACAACATTTAACTCCAAATTCACAAAACCAGCCTGAAAATGAAGGAAATCAGAAACAATTGCATTAGAGTCAATGGAGCACAGCTGTGTTGTTGTCAGACCCTGGTTTGAGCCAGCTCAATGCGTCGTTATGATTGGCCAGTCTGCATCCAAGGGCGGGACTTAGCGAGGGGTCAATTCCATGGTCAATTCACTCCACTAACTTCTCGCTGCAGTAACGCGGCAACATTAGCTGCTCTGTGTCAACAATGTCTACGAAATGTGCATGCAGGCTGAAATTCAACAGTGCTGTTCAGCTGGGAGATACAATGACTTGAAGGTGAGTAATAAAAAGTATAAATAATACATGTAATTTGTTAAACTATGAGTGGAGGAAAAGTCTGCTTGCCGCTAGGCTAATTTATGCACTATCAATGTGCTTCGGCTAATAGAGGATTACTGACAATAACAACTGTTTTGTTTATGAACCCTGACAGCTATTATGGAGTCAAATGTTATACTTTTGATACGTAAATAGTCTTGTCATTAATCCATGTTGTATGGCTGTCAGAACAAGTTTGCCTTCGGGGTTTTAAGCCAGATAGGGAGAAGTTTTAGGAAAAAGATGATAGTTTGGGTTTAAATGAAAAGATTTCCTACCGAATCTTATCCCATGTGTTGTTTTATGTGTTAGTAGAGTCAATTTAAAGAAAACTCAGAAGCACTTAACCTGTTAAACTATTTACAATTATTTTGTGCTGTGTGAATTGGGCAGATTGACTGCAGGACCCTGACTTTACTCAAATCAAAAGCAGAGCATGCTGGTGTTTTTGGCATACTGCATTTGACATATCATGTATTGGGACATACTAAATCTTTTTCTGACATACTATGTAGTATGGTAGTATGGGTATTGTAATGCACAGATTGTATCGTAGTCCGAAGAATTAATATAATATCATATTGTGATGAAACTAATGATTAACACCCACACATATGATCACCTCAACATTACCCTTGTAACAAGATAACATTCACACAATTACCATTTAGCTCTTGTATTCATGTTTGAACCAGATTTAATGTGAAGAGCTCACATGAACGTAAGACACCAAAGATTAACAACCATATAAAAGGCAGGAATTGCTGGTAAACTCGGAGCGCACATCAGCGTGGCCCCGTCATGTTGTTTTAAGTATGGAAGCATCCTAATAAACTCTTAAGCACTCAGAATGATTAGCTATTGCATAACCTGAAACGGCGCCAAAGGGTTAAAGCCCAGTTTTAATGTAGTTCAGGCATTACTGGGCTTCAGTATTGGGCTGGATTCCAAAAGGACAATTTAAGAGAATTACTGAAGGCACATTAAGTTGTCAAGATGCCCATTCCATCAATGAAAGCCTAAAGAAACATTGTGTTGCTGAAGAGAAATGCATCCCACACATGTGGGCTTTGTTCATTTGCCGCATGCATATCCTAAATTACCTCTCTCCAGCTAAAACAGAGCAGCCTGTCACGGTGTAAACATTCTTCTAAGGTAGACTACTGTATGTGGCTCCATACTGTGTGTTTATGAATAGTGAACTGTACACTGTGTGGGCTGATGTTCAGAAATTTACCATGACATACTAACAGTAGCCTCTTCATTTGATTTGAGCACATTTATAAAGAGCACACTATCGTTTTTCTTTCTTTTCTTTTTTTTGAAAGAGGTGAGAAGAATGTGTTATTTTTATTTGGGTTAGCACAGTTAGATTTATATCAGTGTGCAGCATCATTATCTGTATTATCACATGGAAAAAGCTGAAAAAAACAGCAATGACAGCACTCAAAGGGCATGTGGGTATATTTTTTGTTCATATTCTTTTTTTAATGGTTCAAAGTGATTTTCATTTTGGCAGGAATCCTTAAACAAATCATTTACTTGAGGCAATTACACGCCTCTCAGTTATTAACACTTTTTAGAGCAAACCTACACATTCAATAATGACTTAACAGATTAATCTTCAAGGCTCTTGGTTACTGTGCGTCATCTTGGGACAAAATAAAAAAAAAATCAAAATTGAATTAAGAAATATGTTTTGGCATGTTCATGTTCAAAGAAATAGCAACAGTGCTTCCAATATAGGTATTTGCAGTGAGGTGATTTAAATGATTTATGGTTTGGCTGATTTCATGCTCTGTGCTTTAAAAAATACTGCAAGAGTGCATTCACACAGTGTCCTGAAAAGAGACCAGTAATATTCATAATCCAAGAGTTGGAGGACAGAAACTGTAGAATTTTATTTTTGGCTTATTACCAGCATTGTTTCACACCAGCAGAAAACACACCAGTGACTTTAATGTACACAGAGTCGCTGTCTGTGTTTGCGGTCCCCAGTCTCTCCCACTGTGTAACAAAAACTAATAAAAACAACTTGTACTTACAGTGCACAAGGAAAGGTGATCCATCATTGCAAAAAAGCAGCAGAAAATAAATGTATGAATAATACTGCTTCACCTATATTATTTCAGATGCACAATCTCTGTCAGTGTTCATGACTACACCTCAGATATTAGAGCTGCACAGACAAATTAAATGAACCTCAGTGATAAGCAACACTGTCTGGCACCTTAATGGTATTTTGTTTCTGACAGTTTACGATTATTTCAAAATTTGGAGCAGACAGAGTTCCAAAAAAACCACAAGACACAAGATAATTGGCTGTCTAGACTTTGTTTGTGCCAGACTGTCAGTGATAGCCACACTTATTGGTTTAACACCATCAAAGCATCTAAATATTCCATATTGAAGTTACGTTGCAGTTGTTGGCGGAGTACCCAGGCAGAGGTCATGTGAAGAGACACATCTGATATCCATTTTATGGAGCTTTTTTTGGCAGCTTAAGTACAGTTACTAATAAACTTAAAGTTGGATTGGACCCCTCCAGAAAACCTATGACCCTCTGGTCTCTGTGGATTGTCCCCAACCCAGAGAAGGACTGGTTAACTGTTAATTAAGAGTGTCTGCAATCTATTGTTCACTGTGTTGCATTTGTATCTACAATACAAAGACTATGCAGATGAATAAATGTATTTGAATTAGTTAGTACATTTAAAGGGGACCTGCATTTACATATCTAACACAGGCTACATACAGTGTGTGAAAAAGGTTGTAAAAAGCCTTCTGTGCCAACAGCATTAATAAAATAAAGAACCTAAATCTCTGATCAAACTGTTGGCAGGTTGCATTGTGGGTAACGTAGGCACCAGGTTTTAACAAGAAAGAGGAATGCAGGGAACAAAATAGAGCACTATTGCTACTGTTTGTGCTGATCAAGATTTAACACACGTCTCTGGCACTTGAACACCAGAGGGAGATATTTTGTGATCAAGGGACATCTAAGCATACTGTAAGCAAGATAAATCCCTCTATGGAGTCCAGATACTGGTGGTGTTGGTAGCTGCTGACTCTGAGGCTGCTGACTGTTGGGGCAGATGTGGCTGATGAATCCGTAAAGACTAGGTGGTGATGGAGAGGTGGAGGGCATGCGTGACTGCAGCAAGAAAGAACAACTGCAGAGAAAGAACCATATGTAAAATGAGGAGCAGTGTGATGATAGGCTGACAGAGAAGGTGTGTCGCTGTGCTGTTGGTTGATTATGAATCAGCTGATGACTCAATGGACCTACCCAGACAATGAAACCTAGAGATAGTGTGTAAGCTTGTGTGCAAGGAATGAATGGCAGGATGAGAAAGAAACTTACAGCGTGGGCATGAAAAGTATCATCTTCCTGACTTTCACTAGAGCTTTATTTGTTATAATGGAAAAGCTGATAAATTAGCAAAGCTGACTAAGATAACTGCCAGCACCTACCTGTCCAACAGAAAACAGGTCAACTCCGCGTTGCTCTTTTTCACCATTCTCTCTTAATGCTCACTTGTGAAAGGGAAGCCAATCCCACTTTGATTCTGAAACAAGCTTTGTCTGCTTGGTACCTCGTTATGTGCATTTTTTCTGTGTTGTGTCATGATTATTGTAGTCTCCTCTTGAGTACTGCTACTACCTGGTCACATCTTCACCTGCACCCTGTACCCAGCAATAGACCAGCCATTAGGAAATATGAGCAAGGGGACAAAACTGATTAAAGAAAATCAATGAAGAATGTTTACTTATGATTTGAACTTGACATTGATTTCTACAATCTTTCTACAAGCTGCTTTAATCAAATATTGGTCAAATTGTGTGCAGAACTCAAATAGTGTAAAGATTATATGACTTTCAACTCTCAGTTTTACAGTCATACTCAGTGTATGTATTTCCAAGACTGTTCAGCAACTCCGGTGCAAGAACACTATAATACACCATTTTGAAAAATGGTGTATGTTCATTTTTCCCTTTGCCAAAATGTATAAATCTGGAGCATTATTTAGTCCTCTTTCTGACGAGATAGCATAACATGGTTGGTGCCAGCTGATGCCTTAGGTAGTTTAATATGATACCCATGTCTTGAGCCTGCTACAGCAGGTTTAATTTGCTAACATTAGTCTGCCTCACTTCTCACCTCCAGCTTCCCCTGTCATACGTGGTGCTTCTTCACACTATTTTTTTTTTACTAGACATTTGACCATTGCGTCTCCTTTCATTTTCTTGTTCTCTCTGTACCCTGGCTTTTTAGGAGCCCCTGGTTCTTGGTGAGGTGTTCTGAATTAACTAGTCAGCCTGCAAACAGCCTCATGTTTACAGTGGTGACACTTGTGACCCCCCTCTGTCAGATGGACTACACCATTTCACAATAATCGTAAGGGGTGGGAGTATCAGACGGCAGGTGAAAGGTGTTTTAATTATAAAAATACTCTTAAATCTCATTTAAGAGTCAAGTGTAGACTTTTTCATGGGCCCTCCCTTGGCCTTAGGCCTGGGTCATCTGTAGCCTTTGACCCCTGATGATGGGCCGACCCAGGGACGTCCTGAACATAGCAAAATAATAAGAAAATTGGAAATTACAGGCAGGGTTTTTGCATATAATTCTAGTTTGTCATAGGTGATGACTGGGAAGGCTTAATTTTTTGAGTCTTTACATGGTTTTCAAGAAAATCCTGCATGGTGTACCTTTAAGGCAATTTCTATTTTAACATACAAATATCTGAATACATATCCAAAAAATGTGAAACATGTTCTCTTGAAGGCCTGTGGGGAAAGGCTGCCTGCTCGCTCGTAACCTTCCTCTGAAATGTTTCTCATTTCCTGCCAAACAACAGTACACCAACAGCCAGGTTACAGCTATACAGAAAACTGGATATTAGGAAAAGGTGGCCTTCACTCTTTTCAATACACGAGTCACTGTACCCAACCTCTGCACTGTGTTCAAGATTATGTAACTGCTACAAAAGGTGATGCTGTCAGATTGGACAGAACATCTAAACCAGTCCTCACTCTTTCTCTCCTTCCTCCAGGCCCATTGTTGCATGTAGACTGAATTTTTGGATTCAGTTTCAGGCAGTACGTGGGTGTGCTGTATTTGCTTGCATTAGTGTTGTCTCTGTTCATTCATTGCACAAAACAAAAGCTTTTACGCCACACCTACTTGTGGCAGAATTATAATATTGTTTGTTCAGCTTCAACAACACAATGACATTTCTAAAAGTGCACCGTTAGTCAAACACTAGAAGTTTAAAAAAAGGATGATTTGCATAATGCGGAAAGGTAGAGCAGAGATTTAAAAAGGGTCAGTCTTGCATTTACTATGAGTAAATATTATTTTCCAAATGATGGCTGACATGGAGACTCAACAGATAAGAACAATGAAAATAAAAACATTATCCCAACATTTGAACATAAGAAACATTATCTAATGTTAATGTGATGTCAGCTCAGATACAAGTATTGCACTTCCTCTCTGTTTTTATATTAAACAGTGTTTCATCTTTACCCTTCTGTGTTGTGAATATGCAAGGGGTATTTGTAAATGTACTGTATTCATTATGCGGGGTATTTCTAATGTGGCCTAGTGTTGTTACTAAAGCAGCTTAGTTCTTTTGACTGCCACTGAATATAATTATCAGGAGAAAGACTGCACATAAGTGTTTTTTAATTAAAGTCTCTTGCTTAGAAATGCCTGAAGCAGCCTCTAATCTCAAAGCAGCATGTTGTTGAGAACAGGGATATATTATTTTCAGGTCAAAATTAAATTCTCTGGTTCCTATCAGAATCAAAGACCTGCAAAATGGGTGTCGCTTCTTCATGTTTTCAATTTGGATTTTTCTCTTTTTGTCTTAGATGTAAGGAAAATATTTGTATGAAGCTGTCTGATGTCTGTAGTACTGAGAGGAGGGACTCAGTGGAGCTTTTTATGTTAACTACTGTTCAACTGCTTTTTTCAGGCTTGCATTGCTTACCAAACACTTTTCTATTTCAACCATTTTCACTTTTCTTGGAGAGTAAAAACTTTAATGACTTCCTCTGAGGTACCTAAAACCTGCCTCTGATAGAAAATATAGTAATGCAGGAGAACAGTGTGTGTGTGTGTGTGTGTGTCTGTGTGTAGGAGAGAGGGGGAGAGCAATGTCTACATTTAACAGTTGGTGAAAAATTTAGTTTGGTTATTTCAACATTTAACTTGAGTTAAATATTTTAGTTTAGCAAACCCTTAATTTAGGATTTAGTTAAATATTAATTTGGGAAAACTTAACATTTAACATTTCCTGAAATATTTAGTTTGGGATCAATTTCTGTGATGTCAAAAAATGCATTAGTGTAAAAACCAACAATTCTTTTGCAAGTCTTTGTTTTTAAGTGTAATTTCTTACAAAACAAATATGGATTCCAGCAAATTGAACCCAAATACTTGCTGCAAATTAGCATTGCTCAAGGTCCATTTGTAAACTGAAAGCCAGTACTAGAGACAGAATTAATATGCAATATTAGAGGCTTGACACAGACATGTGCCCCCAAGAATAGCATTAGAAGCTGGCTCAGCAACAAAAGGCTCAAGTATGTGGCCAGGTAAAGGATAAAGCATGTCCCTCGTCTTCATAAAGGTTTAAAAGATGGTAAAATGTAAGCTTTTAAAGCAGGGTTTAATTTAAGTAGGTAAGGTTGTTGCCCTGCAGGTCTTAGAGTGAGATTCCTTAAAAGCCCTGTGACCACACTGGAGTAGAGTTTATCAGAGAGGACAGGCAGAAGGAGAGTGTGGGAGGAGTGATGTGTGTAGGGTTGGATCAGGTCAATGAAACAAGGAAGTCCAAGCCATGGAAGGATTTAGAGACAACCTGGAAAATCTTGTTCTGTGTGCCATATTGCAGTGGGTTCTGACCCTAACAGCTCTGTCAGATGGACTCATGTACCCCTTCATCGATCATCAATGTATGTTACAAATATATGACATCATTAATTATGCAAAAATGGATATTGCACTTTTTTCATACAGTTCGACTGTCGCATTTAGGTTGGTTTGCTCAGCAATCATACTATTACCAGTGTCGTCAACTTAGTGATTTTCTCGCTATTTATCGACTCTTAGTGAATTTAATCCTAAAAAGCGACATATTTAGCGACTTATTAAGATGAGGGGAAAAGGGGAGACCAGGGGAATTGCGAGAAAAAAAAAATATTGTTATTCATCCCCATGCATGCTGCTCAGAGTAATTGCAGTCCATGGCTCCCCTGCGAACAGCGCTGAGTCTCTCCCCCCCTTCCTCTCTCCTGGGCCAGTCAGTAGGTGTGGGGCAGTCAGCAGGAGAGGAGACAACGCTCGCCGCACTGTGGGGGTTCAGTTTCTATTGTTATGTTGATGCTCTCGCCCTCTGAATTGGAAGTACGAGAAAGCTCTCATTGCATTCAAATGTTTTGTTTGGGATTATTCTATTAAATCTAACTCAGTAAAGTTGTAAATTGCTTCAATTATTCTGAATGAATGTGTGATGATGACACAATGTGCAAATGAGCGCATGATGTCATCTGGTGACTTTGAGCAAACCTTTGGAGCTAGTGCAAGCTACGTTTGTTGTAAAAGAGCTGGCAACACTGACTATTACTAGCTACTACTGAAAGCTGAATGTTTCAACTGTTGTTCCTGTAAATGTATAATAATAATAGATCCAGACTCCAAGATGGCGCCTATTCAATCCAAGTGAACTGCTTGCCTGATGCATATACACACACACACACACACACACACACACAAATTCTAGCTTCTGGGTTTACTTCTGTGGTATGTAGCCACAGAGGTAGTCATTTGAAGTGTTAAGTCTATTTCTTTCTTACTTTTAGCAACCTGTTTAAACTGCTGTGTTTGCTTTTCACACACTCTTAACAGCAACATGTAGTATTAAGGTGTTACAGCTGATTTAATATGTGGATATATTCTTTTAATGAAATCATAATTTCTCTTTTTTTTCAAATTAGTTAAGCTACTCTACAATCATTTTTTGTACTCCCTTTCAACAGCAGAAACACCCCAGGAATCACTGCCACACATGGTCCAGGAGCCAGTGTCAGTGCTGCAGAATGTGGCTGAGGTTGGTGTTCACAGGCTCAGAGTGTACAGATCGAAGTTTTGGGCATACTGCCACCTGAGTAGATACTTCAAAGATAACAGCATAGTAGTATTTATATACTCGGAACCTGGACGTTACAAAGCAGTGCACTGGGTATCCACTAAAGAGGGTTTAAGGAAGCAAGGAGGGCATCATGTGACCTTAATTCACAAAAAAATAAATGTTTATGGACATCTGTCATTACAAGATAAGGAGGGTTATATTCTTTTAAGTGTAAGCTGGCAGCGTTCACATGTGTGACGTAAAAGGAGGGATCTTGGCAGTTCTAACAAATGCCAAAAGCTCCAGAACACTTCAGATCTGGATTTGGCAGTTACATGCAGGATATAAATTAAGGTGTGGCTCCACAGTCCACTATATCATCTTTCCTTACTTTTACTGGGGAAACCATTATTACAGTAGAGACAGCCCAGAGGCAAGTTTTAACAATAGGACCTAAGAGGACGGAGAGAGGCCTTTGGAAAAAGGGTCCAACCCTAATTGATACACTATCAATCAACTGCTTGCTGATATACTTTATATATTGTCAAGGCTGTGATTCATAATTTTGAAACTAACAAGAAAAGCATGCATAGCTCTTTTTCTATAAGAACTCACAAAAGCCTTTTCTGCTGTTTACCAGCTGCAAAGCTTGTGATATTTTTCTCCCAAAACTGCACAAAATTACACCATTAATGTCACTAATTAGACATTAGAAAGACAAATATTTGGGCAATTGGGTGATTTGCCAACACTGGGAGCTATAAGGCAATCTAATTTAAATAAAGTTTCAACAACTGCAGTGGCTAGAGACACATGCAACGTGATTAACAACCAATAGAGATAAGGAGAGGAAAACACAATTCTGGCTAGATACGAAGCGCACGTTTTAAAATGTGCTTGTTGTTTTATTGCAGAGGGAATAACCTATCAGCAATGTGGTGGGTAACATGCACCAGGAATGATTTTACAATCTTATATTATGGCACGCGACAATTTCAGTATTGATGTACCAACATTTCATCAACATCAAAACCTAAAATGGTTGTCGTTTTCACTCATGATGGCAATCTCCTCATAATTTTTACTCATCAGACAAAAAAACAGGCTGGTTTTGGATGTTCAGTGCAAAAATCCTCAGAATTAAAGGAGTAGTTTGACATTTTTGGCAATGCCCTTTCTTTGCTGGTTGCCTGGCAACCTCACCGTAAGAATAGGACTCCAGAAAGTGGTTGCATCCAGCCAAGAAACACCACAACACAAAGCCACAGTGTGTCATTTTTACTATTTGTTTTTTCAAGTGTTGGACAGAGCCAGGCAAGCTGTCCCCCTGCTTTCAGTCTTAATGCTAAGCTAAGCTAACGAGCTGCTGGCTGTAGCTTCATATTCACCATATTGAAAGTGGTATCAATCTTCTCATCTATAACTCACAGGAAGAAAGAGAATAAGCACATTTTCTAAAAATGTCCAACCATTCCTTTAACACCTAATCTTGTGGTGATGTGGTGGTTGTAGACACTTCTGTAGCTCGGTTTCACAGCCAAATACAGACTATAGTTAAGTCTCATGGCTCTTGATTTCTCTCACCTTGAATAAGCACTCGAAAAGCCAAATGTACGCCACTCCTCATCACGGCAATAGATTAGAGCCAATGTTAATAAGTGGCTTGTAAAGAAACACAAGCAACAAATTAAAGACCCAGATGTATTTCTGTGACATTGCCTTTATCTTAAGCATACGAGGATGAAGCAGCTGCCGCCGTGACTATCAAAGCACAATAAGAGCCAGATGTAGAAGAACAAATGAGTCAAATAATTTAATTAAATGCACTCATATTCCATAGGACCACAGGAGGTTCTCTTACCATCATAAATAATTAAAACCATTGTTAAATAGAATTGATACAGTATCTATTTCTATCTCTTTATCTAACATTTTATTTTCCATATCCCAGCTCAGCGTCAAAAAGGTCATAGACTTCCAAAGGAGGCTGAAGACTAACAAAAGGATTCCACTGTATGTTTGTTTGACTGGACATCTGATTAGAAATCCGCACAATGAAAAGCTCATTTTGACACATGAAACATATGCTTATCTCTCTGCAACACAGGGTGAATGTTAATTTAGCAAAGTTTATCACGCTGATGAATTTAAATGACAACAATATGTTTTGGCAGATAAAATTATCATTTCAAATGCCTTCCTATTCAGTACCCTACTCACCTCCATGACCTCCCCCAAAGAGTGAAAATGTCCTCTGAATTTTAAATCAGCAATATGAAGATCCTTGTTGTGCAAAGGTCGCAAGGTCTCATTTTTCATTTAGCCTTTGAGACTGCCACTGACGACCACGTTATTATTAGCAAACCAACTTTCAAGGTTTGGTAGGAGTTCAGTGCAGAAGCCTCGACATGCATTTGATGACATTAAACTTTGGGGGTGTCACTTTAAGCATTCACTGAAATGTATGATCTAATTTGAATGGAATGAAAATGCCATCTGTGCAACAAAACTTTCATGATTTATTGATTTAAAAAACTGGATAAAACGCAGGCCTGAGCCTTTGAAGAGCGCAATCACATCCCATATTTTTCACTCCATCTGCCATGATGATTTGCCAGCTTTTATACACTGACTTGTTTTTTTTCCTGCATGCATCTTGTTCCGCATCTCCAAACTTTTGCCAAAGTAATATCTTTCTGTGGCACAGAGTGGACGGGGAAGCCTGTCTGTGGAGAGCCAATTTTCTTTCTGAACTCGTGCACAAAAAAAAAAAAATAAAAACCATCACTGCCAGCAGCAAATTTCACTAATAATGTAAATTCAGCGTCTAATTGGCAGCACACCAGCTGTTTCTCATCAAAATAATGAGTCTGTTTTTCTTTTATGAGAATACTATCTATCTTCTTAAGACACCGAAAGCTCAGCCTCAGTTTTCATGTCTTTCAAATGAAGCAGTGTGTCCTGACTGTACTGCTACAGCCTGGGGTTTAGAGATACAGATCCAGTCTGAACCTGTCTCACGTTGCCAGCAGCCAGAAAAGAGAGAGGGGGACTTAAACCACCAACAGGCAGCTCATTGACTGCTCAAGACTGACTGATTAATTTCCTGCCTTTGTTGGTCAAGACAATATAGACCCCTTCATAAGTCTTCCACCTTGTCTTCATTCTCCTTAATGGCCCACTGCACAGTTTGATTGTATGCAGATGAGGGGACCTGATGAAGTCAGTTTTTGTGCACATGCATAACCGCAGGGTCTTAGATCTGCCACTTGAGTGCGACTTATTAATGATTTCTGGGACTCCAACTCTTACATATGCACTGAGCAATATAAAAGGTTAATAGGTATTTTATTTTCGCAGTCTAAAGGAAGGCAGACGTGGTCAGCTTGCAATTCTTGCTGAGTATTAAATAAAAGAGCCTTCTGGCATCGTGCTTTTGAGATCGAATGATAGCCACTCAGTAGCATTAATGAATTGCTGATGGCTGATTTAATGAGATTGCTTCAGCTTGTGCTGTATTTGAAAGTAAAGATATCCAGGTTCTAATTAAGTCCTTGTTTGATTTTAATGAGTAAACATTAAAAAAAGGTGTCATGGATCAATATCTGCTTGGTACTCATTAAAGGTTGATATTTTCTTCAGATTTTACATGAAAATGTCAAGAACCCCATAAAGAGAAACCGAGCACATACATTACAGAGAAGAAACTATTTCAACAGAGCGAAACAAGCTAACAAAACTAAAAATCTGAAGCCATGCTGGCTGCCTGTGAGGCTGTTCAGCAGTCATATATTTGACCTAACTCACCCAGTTCATTAACACTCTATTAAACAGGCGTTAGAATTGGTTATCAACATCACAGATATACATTAGAAGGTTCCTGCTACGCTGACAACTTTGTTCAGAGTGCCATTATCAGCTATTAAATGGCCATGTTTGTTGTTATACGGTGACATGTGTATGAGCTGACTGTCATCATGAGGTGGAGGCGATTGTGGATGGTGTGACATGTAGGCAAGACGGCTGCAGACCACTTTACGAGACCAACAAACAACCCCAGTTTTTAATTAGTGAGACATCAAGGCTTTTCCAGCAGCAATTCTGCCTTTACCAGTGGGTGTTTGAGCCAAATGTTGATTGTTTCCTAACCATAACTAACTATAAACCTATATTTCTAATGCTGATAATCACTATTAAAGCCTCCTTCTCACTCTAAATGGGTGCACAAATGCTGATGTCAGTATACCAATATGTTCATTACACTGCTAATATGCTGATTTTTAGCAGATATACAATGATGTTTACCGCAAGCTAACATTTGCTCATTTGCGTTGAACACAGAGGTCAGTCTAGCCAATTATTCTTGCAATATTTCATTCAGAACCACAAATGTCAACCTCATCGTGAGTAGAGAGAAAAGAGCTGGGATCGCCCCAGTCAGTCGGTTTCATCCTCTGTGGACAATGAATGTCCATACGAAATGTCATGACAATCCATCCAGTACTTGTTGAGATATTGCTATCCATAAAGCCATGCGTCTAGAGTGGCTAAAAATAATTATCATGTAGCTAAAGAAAGGTCTGGCACAAGCTCTGGCACTGGCTCAAATGTTCTGGATTTAGAAATGTAACACATGCAAAGCACTTCTGACACTTGCGTTGTGGTGCACTAAACCTTACTGTCATCCTCAGCGAGTTTTCATGTGGGATTAGATAAATTTTGAGAATCCATTAACAGCACTCATGGGTAATTTTCTTCCACAGCACAAGGAGTATTGCTAAGTGATGGCACGGTTTGCATGCAGTGATGCAGGTTGAGAGATATGATGCAGAAGGTTCACAGTCTGTAATGTGATTAATTGTCACAGCATATGTTGGCTCCATTTGGTTTCTAATTGAGTCATTTACACGTACTGCACATGTGAATCACAGGCATGTTTTATTTTCATCACATGAACGTTTGATATTACATACTCATATTTCCAATCATTGATGCTAGTTACAAAAGAGATAATGAAACTGATTACATTACATGCTCAGGCATAACACTTACACACAGTATATTGTCGCTCGTTTTCTAATGTTTATGTCCCATTAAATGTCTGACATTGACTATACTGACATGTACCTGTGCAAAGTTTGTCACAGCCCTCTTTCTGCACTTCCCTATAATCTGAGATTTAAACGTCTGCCTGGTGAGACATGACGTGAGACAGCAAGGCTTCTTTTTTTAAATATATTTTGAAAAAGAGATCTATTCAAGATGTGAATCCATTGATAAAATACTTTCTCAAGATGTGTGACTATGAGGTTGACAAAACTCTTAACTAAGATGGCTAAATTAATTCATGTTAACTATCAAGATGAAGAAATGTGTGTCAGTATTTAAACAATGGGAAAATGAACTCTCAGCAAAGACATAATTGAAACAACTAATTCAAACTATTGGAAAGAACATTCAAGGTATTAATCAAATATTTTAAGACACCACAATTTCAAAATATGTGTGAAGAAAACACAGCTTCAGGATGTTGGAGAGAATGTGGCGAGCAGACAGCAAACCACGCTCACATATTTTGGTCTTATAAAGTGATAAGTGGCTTCTGGGAAAAATGTCCAATAATTGTCCAATATCGTTGGCATTTAAAAAAACAAAACAAAAAAAAACACTAGTCCTGTTACTTGAATTCTCACTTGTTTTTAATAATCAGGGTAGCAGTGATTAAGCAGATTAAAAGGAACTGGTTAAAAGATAATTTAACCAATATTAAATGGAAGGATCTTGTGATGGAGATATACAAACTGGAAAAAAAACTACCGTGGGAGTTTGAAATCAAATGTATGTTATTGAAGAAAGATGGGGAAATGGTTGAGATGTAAAAAAAGACAATGTTCCCAATGATCTTTGATTATATGACAGCTGAAGTAATGAAATTAATAGCATAAAGTGTTTAAAGTGTTCTTTATCGATCACATTAATCTGTAGGTGTCTGTGTTTGGGTACACGCACATTCATGGGTGTGAGCATGTATGACCGGGCATGTGTGTATCATGTGTGTTGACATCTGTATGTACCAATGGTATACCTAGTTGTTATATAATGTATCCTCTGACTTAAATTTAAATTAATAAATTTATTATGATTATATTATTGTTGCTTATTTATTCATATTGCCAATGCTTTTTTTTTATGTATGATTTATGTATGTATTTTCTTCTTTCTCTTTTACCTTATATTTTGGGTCTCTACAAATGTTAAATATTCCTCAGAATTGACTTTGACACAACAACAACTTGAAATTTGAAGACTTGAAACCTCCAGTGCTACATGGACTTATTACACACAATGAAAAATTCTATGTTTGCAAAATGTGATTAGACTTCTGGTTGATAATTGTGCAATAACAATGTGAACACACTGGACTGTATATGTCATCACCACTAACACTGTTTCAGCCCCTGCCAGTTACAAACTAACAAACTAACAAACAACATCAACAAATAAAAGACGCCAACGAAACGTACCATTCCTGAAAATTTGTGATGAGCGATTATGAACAAACAAATCCTTTTGAACAACAAGGACCAATTAAACTGGACTTAGGCCGAGATCTCCAACAGCCAAGGCCAATTGCGTTCACATGCTCCACAGACAGTCGTACTTCCAACTTCAGTGTGTTCATGAGCTTTAAGTTGTAATGTGTAAGCAAGATGGAGGATGTGCTATATTTTATGCTCAGAGCGTTAAACAAAAGGATAACAAAGAGCAAAGGAATAGGATCAGGTGATTGGGAACTCATTTTTCAGATTATTTAGAATTCACCTGACAGCAGCACAAGGCTGCAGAGGTAACTGGGATGTCTGCTTTCTGCCCCTCCGACGACAGATTATTGGTCAGTGATGTTTCTATAACACTGTATTGACCTTAGCCTGGAAGTGGGGTGCTAATCAATACATTAGAATGAATATTTTATCTTTATCAATATAAACTTATGCATAACAACTGCTAATGCATTGTAAAGACATTTTGTGGGACAGGTAGCACTGGTTGCTGAACGTGTATGTACTATAATGGAGTATCACAGAGATACTGACACCATAGTTTGCATAAAGGAACAAAACTCCACTGGTTTGTAGGGTCTGACACGTTTACATGTAACAACTCGAAGGATCCAATACTGTGATCGTAATCAGCTGACTCACTGGTACTGACAGTTTTAGTAAATGTTTTGCAATGTGTTGTGACAAACCTACTTTTAGTAAAGTGGGTTATTATATTTGTTTAAAGTAATGCTGTACAAATGAATTTAAATGACTCACTTTCCGTTATTTCCAGAGGTACAAGAATGTGATTCATTCATTTGAATTACCCTAGTTGTGATAATTTGAAGTACCTCCTTCATAATCACATAGCATTTGCACTTCACTCCGTACATCTCATTGTCTTCCTTGTACATCATCGTGTGCACGCAATTGCAAAAGAACATTGCATACAGCTTCAAAACCAAAGAAATTAGTCCATTACAGGAAATAACCATGAACTATAATTCAACTTCACCATTCCTCATAATCATGAGGCTTGACGGTTTATAATAAAAGTAAAGATGACAAGTGCATTGGACTGAGGGGTGTCGCATTTACATCCCAGGCAGTAATGGGAACTCAAACCAGCTCATGTTGGACATGTAGCCAATCTTGAGTCGCCAACCCTCAATCTCAGTGCAGGTGTGATACACTGAATGTTGCATTCCTGCATATTGAGAGAGAAATAAGTGAATGATGACTGAATGCTTATCTTGATAATTAATCCTGCTTGTTTGCATGGCACACAATAACAAAAAGGCTGTCTAATATAAAGCAGCAACAAGTGTGCTTAGTTTTAAGATGTAGTTGTTATATTTGATGCGACAGCTCTACGGGCAAATTTTACAAGCAGCAGTAAAGTTAACTTTATTTCCTCCCTTTTTTTGTTAAAGTTAAGCTGTCCCACATGCCTCAGTAGCCCAACACACAGTAACACAATAAATATTAATGCAAGCTGCAAACACATTTGCCAGGAGACGTAGCCAACAATCTGTTTTGAATAATTATCTTGGCACTTTTTGTATAGTCGGCTAACTAAGTAGTTGTGTTTACCTTGTATCAGGCCTTATTCACAGATAATGTCAGTGGTAGTGACTGTCAGGCTGGAGAGTCGCGTGACATTAATAATGTTTGTGCTGCTTGTTAGATGTTTTATGCAAACAATGTGATGGTAGTGGCTGTTTAATATATTTGTGATTGTATACTTGTGAAACCAAACAAAAGGAATTACTGCAGAAAGTTTTCATTTAGCAAATTGAACAGGCTCACATTGTGAGTTAAGGAACATTTTCCGCTTTCAATAAAATCCAGAAGACAGAGCCATGCGAGGCAACCCGCAGCATGCTCATTCACACTCAGGTTTTATAAATCCTTTTAATGGGAATTTTTTTCATTTGGCGTGACATAGCATAACCAAATACTCTAAGGCATCCTATGAAACTTCCATTTGGACTTTAATTTAATGCCAAGGCTGTTACGGATTTGATGTTCAAAAAACAATGAAAGAGGGAAGAAAAAAATATAAGGTGACAGAGAAAATTGTATAATTGAAAATGAAATCATGGAGCCCCTGAAGACACCACAGTAATTTGCATAATAATGAATACTCATGTGTTATTGTGTGGCTCGGTACATGCTGTTAAACTACACTAAGACTTTGAAATGGTTTGTTCCTGGGCTTTGAACCTCTCGCTGTACAGCCAATGACTTTGCACTGAGCGGAATGACAGGAAAATAATGAAAAACCATCTCTCTCACATCAGAGTTCTCTGTAAATTCATTTGAACACATCTGTTCCTCTGGAGTGTCATCAAGTGATGCAGCTGTAAAATATGTGGGAGCGACAATCGTTAATGGCGAAGAGCACAAATGGCTAACATTACCCATCAGCTACCATTTATTTAGAAATGAAATGGGCTTATTTGTATACTCAGCCGGTCTTCTCTGCTCAGGGGACAACTGAAATGATATCCTAGCAGTGGAAACAATGAATTGAAAATGTACCTAAATGTTGAATAGCTGACTAAAAACCACTCATCTAATTTATCAATTAAAAAACATGCTTTGTCTGCCCATATGTCTACCATTAGCGGGTCTGTTATTCACTGTGTTGGCGAACAAGTGTTTTTTGCCCTTGACCTGAATAAAATATTCAGTAGAGAGCCACACACACACACACACACACACACACACACACACACACACATACACACACACAGTGAGCTGGGGAAACACAAGCAGGTGTTAGCTTTAGGTGGGCAACAAGCAGACATCTTCATCTCCAACGGTCAGAGTCATCGGGGTCGTCATTGTTCTGCTCTGACCCGCTCCGAGCGGCAGAGACACCTGAATCATTTTAATGGTTTCATCACATGGAGCCTCAGACACACGAGGAAGGATTACTGTGATTGCATCTGTCCCGCTCCAGTGATATCTGTCTGTGTGGCGGCATCAGCAGGGTCACGTAAGTCTGTGATTGAAGAAGCCACCGTAGATTTTAACGAACCTACAAAACAAAACTGTAGTCCGGAGAGAGAAAAGTAATTTCAGATTTTTTTGTCTCCCCTGATAATCCAAGTTGAAAAGCAATTTCATGTTGAGAGTTTGAGATAATATCTCACTTTAATCATATTTAGGTCAAAGATGTTGCGGGAAAAAAGATCTAAAACATCTAACACTGGGTTTTATAGGAGTTCAGAATGCCTGCAGTTCAAAACACAATCTAAAAGACAAGTTAGGTGGGTGTTTTTTTTTTTTTTTGTTGATAAAAATTAAAGGTATGGTTTGACATTTTTTGCCTCGAGTTAGATAGAATGTTGATACCACTGTCGTATCTGTACAGTCAATATAAAGCTACTGCCTGAAGTTGGTTAGCAGGGACATGCACAAAAATGTGCTAAAGTTGCCTGAAGAACAAACTATTTGCCCTCTTGGGTTGAGCTGCCCCTCTGAAGGAACAAAGATGTTTGATTTTGTTGATGTGAATATAAATAAAAGAAGGCCATCATTATTAAAGCTAGAGCAAACTGAAAAAAAAAAAAGAAAAGACAATGCGACAGGGCATGACACAAAGCGATGCCCTATGACCTCATGTGACAGTGTTGTAGCCAACCATTCAGGGTTCAGTAGGGAGAGACCTTTTAACATGTGGAGAATATTAACTACGAATAGTATAACCAGTGGGATCCCCTGTGAAAAAAAATGTCCACATGCTTCTGAACAACTTCATGAATGAGTTTCAGTTTGCCCTTTTTCAGGTTAGAGGCTATGGTTTGAGTGGCTGTCTAAAAGATAAAGCCAGTTGTCTACTTATTGGAAGATTTGCAGTTTGATGCCCAGCTCATCCAGTGCACATGTCGGAGTATCTTAGGGCAAGATACTAAATCCCTGATTGCTCCCGATGGCTGTGTCATCAGTATGTGATTGTGTATGAATGTTTAACTGAGGTGGCACCTTGTACGGTAGCTTCTGCCACCAGCGTGTAAATGTGCGTGAATGGGTAAATGTGACTCTGTAGCGTGAAAGTGCTTTGTGTGGTTGGAAGACTAGACAGGTGTTATACAAGTGCAAGACCATTTACCATTTACCCAACGCGTTCTCAACCGCCTCGTCAAATATTGCTGCTTGGTTAGTGGACTCTCACATCTACATACCTCATATTAACGTTTATTTGCTTGTGCAACAAAAGCACATGATTACGTTTAGAATAAAACATCATGGTTTGGCTCTTCATTCACACAGGAAGCAAACAGCGGACTCCCGGGTGAAAGTCCATGGTTTGTTGGACTGCATTTATT
Organism: Epinephelus cyanopodus; assembly: GCA_026686955.1. Lineage (NCBI taxonomy): Eukaryota > Metazoa > Chordata > Actinopteri > Perciformes > Serranidae > Epinephelus > Epinephelus cyanopodus. Next base: position 23,880,688 of record CM048929.1, read on the forward strand.
GGAAAAGCAGTGGGACTTTGCCGTGATTGGCTGTCGAGGTTGGATGCAGGTAGGGTTGGGGCAATGAGGTCATGTTAGGGCTAATACTAGCCAATCGCACCACAGTCGGGTGGGACTTGTTTAGAAATGCAGTGGGAACAATAATAATATGGGGCTAACAGCTAGCCTGGCTCCAAATGCATCACCTCGTAATGTTTTCACACTCAAACTGTTGTACAAATTAAACAAATAAGTTGCAACGGGAAATAAACAGTCACAAAGACACACATAAAACCAAAAAAGTGAGGATTTTACATTTCTCTTTCTTTTACTAATTAAATAAAATGGGATATAATTTCGCCAATTAGGGACTTTGCTACCTTTGTACGGAGCCACTCCAGCTGTTTAGCCCTGTTTCTAGTCTTTATGCTAAGCTAAGATAACCGGCTGCTGGCTACAGCTATATATATTTTCCTTACAGACATGAGAGTGGTATCAGTCCTCTCATCTACCTCTTGGCACGACAGCGAATAAGCACATTTCTCTAAATGTCAAACTTTTCTTCTAAATCTTCTCATATCAGGATGAAAGTAGAAAGGTATGGTTCCATACATGCTGAGCAAAAAAGTGCTTTATGATGTATTTGCCGGAGGAGCCGGTGGGCTTTTCAGCTGAATGCCTCCATATGCTGCATGCCTCACACATGAGAGCTGCAGGCCGGAAACAAGGCAGGAGCTGTTCTCAGCGGTCCTTCCTACATGCTGCTCCTGTCTCTGGGGCTCTTGGGTTTGCATGTGAGACCAGACTCACTCAGCAATAAAACCCCTCCTCTGTTTTACACAAACTTCCTCATTTACTCAAAATACCTTCACAGCTAAACAGTGCCTTTATCATCAGTGAATGTCTTAATTATGTCCTGAAACTATAAGTAAAAACCTCATTTTCAGAAATGTGTGGGCAAAATATGTAACGACGTGATGTAACAAGGAACTAGCTTTTGCCAGCAGCAGATTATTCATTAGATCATTGTAGCAATACCAGCTGCTGCCCTTATAGCTGCTGATTTGCGTATTCGACACCTTTGTAAATACTGCATGTGGAAGTATTCATAGCTCTTCCTGGCACTCAATGGTACCATGGAGTCACAGCAATTTTTAAAATGTACAGTAATTAATAAAAACGCTGCTTTTGCAAGCTTACAGTAGCTGCTTTTTGATTCCAGACATCAAGCCTTTCATCAAGCCAGAAGAGACTTTCTGATTTATTTTTCCTCTGGCTTCTTTACAGTCTCCTTTAAGGGACCCCCCAGCGATGTAGTCACTTGATTCAAAGTGTTTTCCTCTGGGAGCAGCTCTTTCAGAAAGTGATGTGTGATTATCTCCACTTGTCACAATCCTAATCAAAATAAAGTTCTAATGCACCACGGCGAGAGCACTACGGGGTATGCACAGATGGCAAGAATCAGGTGTTACTCCTATTCTGCCACGAACAAACGACGTGATGTGCAAGGAGTGAGGCAAGCATTTAAAATTTTATGTGGGGTATAAGGTCTGAGAGTGCTTCTCTGGGATTTTATTTAAACTTTTAGTAGCAACATAGGAGTATCAGTCCAACCACTGCTGTGTTTTAACACTGTTCAGTGTCTCCGTGCAGGTTGTCAGAAATACCAACAGAGTATTAGTGACAGCAGTTGCCAGGCAGTAAATACCTCATAAAATAATCCGCAGTTAAACATTAGGGACCTGAGGAGTGATCAATATTTCATGCTACCGTCAACAGAATGTAAACACAGCAGAGTTACTATAGTCAAACATACACACCATCTTCAGTGTTAATACATGACTACAGCGAGAGAGGGTTGAGTCTCTTAGGATGTATAAGAAACTTTACAGACCCGCCAACATTTATAGATACAATAAGGTTCACATAAGTCAAACCCCTGAGTACTGGACTTATATCTAGATACATTATGTAACAGTGGCTCAAATCGTTTTTTGCATAAACTGACTATTCATAAATAGCCTTCATGTCACAGATCACTAACTGGAACTATCTAAAACCCTGCAGAGCTCTCTGTGCCAGCACAATATTTGTATAACACTGTGGTGACTAAGGCCAGAGCACAAGGCTCATGCATGACTTCACTAATTTCATTACTACTTTTTGATTGTACTGTAAGCAGTGACATATTTGCTCACAGGATAGGGAGAAAAACTCAGTTGGAGTTTGGGTACAGGCAAAAGGAGCTCTATATGACATGTGAAGCATTAATATAGCAGGAAACAGCTAATTGCTACGTAAAGATATGGTGGTGTAATGGCATCCTGACCAGAGAATGAAGTCCTGCTCTCTGTGAGTGTGTTGCAATTCAAGCTTCTCTGTTATTTGTTGTGGTAGATGGTCCAGCCACATGTGCATGTCAGTGCATGTGAGTCCTACATGTATTCTACTGGCTAGTTAACTGCCACAATACCGCACGACACTTATGTGGTGGGTACTGTTGATGTAGCCAAAGCAAAGCACCCTCTCCAGGTGAAACACGTTAACATGTTAGCTTTGTCAGGACTGTTGTTGTTGTTAGCCCTGTTCATGCTGTTAGCACTGTTAGCTGCTAGCCACCAAATTAGCCACCTCCATTTGAGAGCTGTTTGTAGACAACCTCTGAATCATATGCAAACTCTGAATATCATATACAGCAAAGTTTTTTTTGCCCAAGACACACAAAAGGGCAAAATATGAGCACAGTAGCTTCTATAACATGTGCTATCACTTTTATCACGACGTAAGAAAATAGCAATACGTAAAAATAAGACAGGTAGCTTTTGTGATACTGTCAACTGCCTTTTCTTTTATTTTGGTGATAGGTCAGCTTCACTGGTGCTTTGTTGTAATTTGCTCCACACAATAAAGCGATCCATTGTCCCACAAATGGTTTTCTCCTTTTAAATGTTATCATCCCTCACACTGGCTGCCAATCAGGGCTTTTGATGCATCACACATTTAAAATTCCCAAGTGCGAACGGCAACAAATAGGTTCGCCCATGAGGTTTTTTTTAAATTAAATTAAATTTTCCTCTTTATCAGGAAATCAGTGCTCACAACATACTGATACAGTCAATTACGAATTTATTCAGAACTTTTTATATAGGCCCAGCTGAATATTACAATATTAATGTGTGGATATCACATATCCCATGGCACACCTGGACTGGCCTCACGGCACACCACTTGAGAACCACCAGTATAGAGCTTGTTTAATATTGCATTGGGTTTTACAAGCTTATCTTCTGTTTTAAATGTAAAATATTAAACTGAAAAGTAACAAGTAACTACAGCTTTCAAATAAAGTCTTGCAGCAAATGCAAACTGCCACACAGCATCACTGATATCAGGACAGCATCACACCGCCCCCTCCTACCCCCCACCACCTCACCAGTTAACACCATTAGTTCTATCAGCACTGTTGCCGTTGTTAGCACTGGGGCTAGGTGTGGCTACTTGGGCTCAAGCCCCGGATGTTTTCTGAAAAGCCCTGAATGTGAGTTTTACTTTGAAAACAAAACAAAACAAAAAAAGTCTTGTGAGTAACATGTAGTACCGGACTGGTCCTCTCCAACAGAGAGGCAGCAGCTGCAGGAAAGTAGCCTGTGTACTGCCTGCCTGGGCCTGCCCCGAAGAAGAAGTGTTTCCTTATTTATTATTCTCCAAATTAACATTTTTTTCCATGACTGTGGGTGAAAGTAGAGCACTTCCGATTGTCAGTGAACGGCTTGTGGTCACAGCAAGTACTCGGATGCTGAAGAAGAAGAAAAAAGACGAAACAAGAAAGACGAAAGAAAAAAATGGTATGAATTTATGTGTTCTTCAGTCCCTTTGTTTCCTGCTTTAAGGTGGTGGTAATTTGAAGGTTGTAGTGTTGCAGCAAAAAACAAAAGCACCGATTTTTTTGCGCACATTTCATTCACCATCTGGGCTCAGCCCCGGATGTCCTACAATCCTAAATCTGCCTCTGTTTCTGCTGTTGGCACGGGTAACTGCTAACCTCTGGCTCAGCCATCTCCATGTTGAGAGCCGTGTGCAGACAACCTCTGAATCTTAGATACACTCTGAGTATTGCAAACACAAAGATTACTGAACCCATTTCTCCAAAAACCCTATACTGTTAAAAACCTGACAACCCAGGTGGACAGCACAACAAATGGTTGTTTTCAATATTTTGGATGACTTGGCCAATGTGGCATGACATAAAGCCAAATGCAGATGAGTTAAGCTTGCTGCTGTGTGGCTAACTACTCTTTACTTTTGGCACGCTCAGTCAAAACCAGCCGTTCCCTCCTGCCTGTGGATGCTGATGGTTTACCAATCACTATACATCACGTAGATCTAAACACTATTAATCAGAGGTGTTCTGCTGCAGTGAGATATTTTTAACAGCATTCCCATATCAATTTTGTAATCTGGTCATTTAGAATGAAGAAAGTTATTACAAATAATGTACAATCTAATAGGAGTTCATGAATAAATTCCCGTGCTAATGAGCAGTAATTAACATGTCAAGCTAATAAGCTTATGAGGGATTTCGTGGCACGTCAAAAGCTCAATGAAAATTTCAGCTGAGACAGAAGCTGCGCACAACTGTCAACTTAACAGAAATACAGCGTGTGTATGTGTCCATGCATTTCAGTGTGTGTGCGTGTGTGTGTGTGTGTGTGTGTGATGCTTTTATTGCTTTATAGCTTCAACAACACCACCTGCAATAACAGCTGAACATGTGCCTGCTGTGTTTGAGTGCACTTCATTTGCCCTCTTCTCACCTTCACAGATGCAATGGCGTTCAGAAGAATGAAACACTTTTAGCCAGAGTTTATCAAAACAATCCCTTTCTCTGCACCATCTGTCAGAAATCATAGGCCAGCTCACAACCTCTGACCCTCCTCTCTTTATTCAAGAAACTCTGCAGTGCCGTAATGAAAAGTTTTACAGGAACTGAGGCAAGTATTTCTCTAAACACTTTCCAACCTCCACTGATCATACACTTCACAATCTGCTCTGCTTTTTTCACCGTTACATGAGCTAGGGAATCATTTAGACAACACAGTGTAGGCGGATGTCCTTTTGTCGGTATGCACAGCATCTGTGTGGGCTGCCTGCTGGGCTCAGCTCTCTTATGGATAGGGCACTGGAAGGCCCAGGTTCCCTGGCTGCAGTCAGACAGATGCAGACTGGTGGGCGCCTCATTTCTAACTGCCTGCAGACAGACACACAAGCAGCGGCTACAGTGTACCAACACTCGGTTTGAAATGACTGCGAGAGTGATGTGAATATACAGCACATGTGTGCCTGCAGTCCACTTCCCTGGCCTCTGACCCGCCAACAGTCTGTTTACATCCTATATCATGAGTCAGATGTTGTGAATGAAAAAAACTGCGTAGGATGGGGAATGTTTCATCAGCATGTGTGCAGATATTATTGCCATTATGGTTTATTTGTTGTTTGTACTAATTTAGCTTAATTAAAGGGGAACTATGCCCATTTTCAAAATTCATACATATTATTCCTATGGTCTAAGACAGTCCAAAAATATCACTAAACATGAACATATCCCTCCCAAATCCAAAAGCTAGAGTGCTAAAGCCCAAATTTGTGATGTCATAGGGTACAAAGGGAAAGCCCAGGAAGATGTTCTGAAAATATGGGCACATTTTCTGTTTCAGTGTTGAGAATACTACAGTAGAATAAAGCTTATTTGGGTATAAAAAGAAAACAACAACACCATTTATTGTTTACTGAGCAGCCCAGACGTTATACTTGATGACATCACAAGTCTGAGACTTCCTAGTCTGGTTTCTGGCTTTGAGAGAGGTTAGCTCATGTTCACAAATACTGATTGAACTCCCCTAGGCCACAGAAAAAATAGTGTTCAGTCCAAAGATTTGGGACGGGACGAGTTGAAACACGCAGCTACTTCTACTGTGCCATTCTGCAACTTTTTAAAAACATGCTGGTTCAGACCGATGCAACTAGATGAGACAGTAAATCATCTCTATGCAACAACTCTCTGTACTTCTCTGATTTACAGCTGTTCAGACTTATTTTGTGGCTGAATACAATTTATTGCTTCTTAAAATATGAATGAGGATAGTGAGATATTGGCCACAGTTGCATTTGTAGTAGTGATGAAACGGCGAAAAATAGAAACAAAAGCATCAGATGGACTGTATTTATGATGACTATGCCACAATAATATAAATAACCAGCACCAACTATTCAGTCAGTGAGAATGTGTGTGTATGTCGGGGAGCATAAACACATACAGCGAGCAGCAGCAGTAACCCACCGTCTGACACCAGCACTCCGTAAAGATGGAAACAGAGGGCTCGGCAGCAACGGAGCACCTGCCCCAGCAAGTGAACACTCAGTCTGCGGTCATTTTGACTTGACCAGCAGACTTCGCTACAAGCCAATTGGCTGTTGAAACAGCTGATGTGTTTTATGTTCTAAAACCAGCCGCCGGCGGTTTGACCAGCTGAGTTGCAGCTGACACCATCAGAGTCGAGCTCAGATTGGCCAGTTCACACAGCTGCAACATTTCTCTGCAACATTCTAAAATGGTTTTGTCTCGTCCCAAATCTTTGATCTAAACTGGACTTTAGGTGGTGTTACCTTTTAGGTGACATGTAAAAATGATTGGTGTTTGAAAGAATAGTTTGTCATTTTTGGTAATATGCATATTCACTATCTTGCCCACATTTAGATGAAGATGACTGATACCACTTGTTTTACAGCAAGCAGCTGGTTAGCTTAGCTTAGCATAGAGACAAGGAGAAAAAGGCATGGCTGAAAAAGTACCATCTAATATTAGCAGGGTGGTTTTTATATTAGCTCAGGTAATTACTACTATAAAAGATAAATAACTTGAATAGGCAGCACATCCTTCACAACTGAGAGGGTTTCCCCATCTCCACCGGTATACTGTATATCTGCACCGGCTACTTGAGATGTTCCTCAAGACATTTTCGATGATGAAAGACGGCATCAGTTCCACAAGATGAATAATTAACTAGTTATTTTTACCCCTCTGGGGCATGAAGCGGCTGCCAGTATGTGTGCAGACAGGTGAGAGGATTGCTGACTGTATAAACGATGGCATTGAGTCAGTAGATCTCATGACTTCACAGGCGTGCAGCCAAGCTTGTTAATAAAAGGCCATAGTAGGGGATTGCTCTGCATTCAGACTCTCAAATTTGAATAATTCAAATACAGAGGTATTGGATAGTTTGTGCTACACCCTGAGCTGCTGTTCTTAATAAAATCATTTTTAGGGGGAAGTCTAAGGAAATGTTCCTCACTGCAGGGTTGTTAATGAAGCAGTCAGGATCCCAGGCGTGTAGTTACTGTCATCAGCTTGATGGAAAAGGACATGCGAAGAAGGCATTTTCCTTTGACTACAATGTCAAATTGTCGTGATATTCAAATTAAATCAATCTGTCACAGTACCTCAAATCTGAGTCAAGTCATTGTACTTGTTGACCGTGGAAAAATTGAGCCCACAAGGCTGAACAAGCCTTTGAATCATGCATGTGGTGCAATTTTCCTCGATGCTGTGTGTAGAATATAGGTATAACCCTACTTCCTCTCTTGCCTCCCAGCTAATGGATGGAGAGGGAGGTAAAAAAATGACCAAAGCAGCCACACAGGCACTTAGCCATTTTTTAATTATATATGTCTTGCCTCCCCGTCAAAATATTCCCACTGCGTATTCCCTGTAAGTGTATCAATATGAGCTGGACACTATTTACAGACATAGAGCTCCATTCCCTTGGTTTAAAGGGAGGGCGGCCAACCCTAAACCTAAACCAGAGTAGCTCAGCTGGGAGAGCTGAAAGTACCAACATCAGGTATTTTCAGCCTTTCTTCCATCTCAACCATAAATAAACCTTGTTCATTTCAGAGTCGCAGGGTACAGGCTGCATGTCACAGCTGTTGGAATAGCCGTGTCTCTTTTGTAAGGCTTTTAGTGTAGGTGGTGTGTTTATCCCACCGGTCACGCTGAGGCAGCCACCATGGGGCCCCAGCCCTCCTCGCTGAGTGTTGGCTGAGTTTGCCCACGCTCTGCTCTCCACTGTGAGCTGTCTGTCTCTCCCGGTACCCAAGCTGTCAAATATCTTCACAGGAAACATACAGGAGGAGGGGAGCGGAGAGGGGACATAATTTTCACTAAATTACAGAGCAAGTATGACCCCCGCGCTAATTCTTTTTCTGGCTCTTGGGGAAATTATGAGGTAAGTCTGACACGTTGACTGTTCCATAATGAGCATGGACACAGGGAAAGCAGAGAGACAATAAACTTCACCGAGGGTAATACCTTGGCTTAAGCGACATTTTGCTACCTCTGCAGAGCCACTGATAAGAGGATAAAATCTCAAATTGGTCTCCTTGTCTTGGGTGACGGGTGATTGATATTTTAGCAGAACAAAAGAAGTTTCCAACCGGCACAACCCAAACCTGCGTAAAGCTGGGTGAAATGAAAACCAATCCTTCGCTCAGTGACAACTGCAAGTCCTTTCCTGGTGCAATTTAGAACTTTTTGGAAACCTACAGTGGGAAATATGAGATCAATTATTACCTCAAGCAGTTTATCTGTGCTGACTAAATATTTAAATGAATGCAAATGGTACTCCCACAAAGGTTCGTGGCATGGGATCTGTGTCGTAACCTACAGTAGTCCCACTCAGCGCTCTACCTAGTGTTTATGCAAATCATTCTTCAGAGTTAGTTTGCTCATTACAATTCTTTGGTTAGTGCAGTGCAGGTTAAACTGGTGCCTACATACATATTTCTGCTTCCTTTTATCACTGATCCGTCAATCTGTCACTGCTTGTTATTGTTCGCTCAATAGAATTTTAGATGAAGCCATTAAATGCGAAGGCCTTCACAGATTTTCATGGAATTATTTATCGCTGTGTTAATATTCAGTGGTGGAATGTAACAAAGTAGATTTACTCAAGTACTGTACTTCAGAGCATATGTTAAGGCTCTGAACTTTAGTATTTACATTACGTGTCACTTTAAGAGGGAGCTAGAAGGGGACCTGAAGAGCACAGACCTCCACCAAGGCCGACAGTCCAGCATTAAATAGTATGTAAATCTGCAAGCACAACCACCACCATATGTCTGGATATATTTCCAAAACCTAAAATGATGTGCCTAGCTGAAGCCTTTTCATCTCAGCTGTACATTTATTACGTACTTCTACATTGGGAATATTTTATATACTTATTTACATTTGTGAAAACCAGAAAACCCTTTATCATCATGTACAAATAAACAAATATCAAATGCTTACATTCTTCAGAACGACAGCTTTCTTTATAAAGATTGAGCAACAACATGTGCCGGCCACCCAAGAGGATAACTACTCATGAATGTATCCCATATAACAGTTTATATGATATCTTACATAAATGCACACACAATGGTTTGTATGATATCTAACCAATCAGCGCCCCACAAATGACATTATATATTTAACATAAAGTTACTTAGGTACGATTTAGGAAAAGAAATATGGTAATGATGTACCTTAAAATAACTCAAAATTCACCTGGTTGGCTGATCCTCAGTTGTCTGGGTGAAAGTCCTGTGTTTGTGATCCATCCTACAGCCCAGCCTGTACTGCTTTGGTCTTTTCTCCCTTTAGCACATTGGTCACCGGATCGTAGCCTTCCCAAATATGCCATTCATGCACGACTTTCTGGCTCATGATTCTGTAGGTTATATACGAATTTTGGTGCATTACTTTTTGTAGGTGTGCGTATGGACAGTTCATGAGAACAGCCTGGATTTTTTTTAGATGCATGGCATTTATTCCACCAAGGCCATTTGCTCTGTCTCATAATGTCAACGGAAGTGAAAATTATTTAGTATTTGCCTTGTGATTCAGATGTGCTCCAAAATTTAAAAGGTTCTTCCTTGGCCCATTCTATAACTGTCCACCAAGATTAATGAAAATCAGGCCAGTTTTACTGCTGTTTTTCCTGCTGACAAACACATAAACCAAACCCAAAATATACACCTCCTTGGCAGAAATAAACATTGCACTCTCACTCCCCTACATTTATCTGAAAGTCAGTAAGTAGTGCAAGAGCTTACAAGTTACTTTACAAATTTCAAAACTTTTTCATAACTTTTAAATATCCATAATGACTTTTTCCCCCCTACGTGCTCTGTGTTTTTCATACATATCAGATTTATACTACATTCAAACATAATTTAAGGTAGCTGGCATACATAGAGGGACAGAACATGGGGAGAAAAATGAAGAAATATACGTGATGGTAAACAAAATGTCACACATTTGTGAAAAAAACAACAACTTGCCATTACGCTACATTACAGATGATGACTTTAACAATTTCAATACACACAACAAAATTCCACAACTTTTCGATGATATTACCAATTCCATGACTTTGCCAGGCATAGAAAATGTGATTGAAATTCTAGGACAGGTTTTCCATGACCATGGGAACCCTGTTAGTCAATTCATCAATTAGTTGAATATTCAATTAGCAAAAAACTAATCAGCAATTATGATAGAATGTTTAACATCAAACATTTCATGGTTTCAGCTTTTCAGATGTTCCAGTTTGCTGCTTTTCACGAGGAATCACTTTGAGGTTTAGTCTGAAGGCCAAATGAAACAGTGTTTGAAGATGTCACTTTGAGCTATTGGGCAATAGTGATGGCCATATTAGTAATCATAATCTAATTATGTTCTATATAATAGTATATACTCAATGCATATCATTAGACACACTATATACACTCACAAGGAACATTACTCTGCCTTAAGTACTTTTGATACTCGAAGCACGTTTTCCTGTTAATAGTTATGTACTTTTACTTGAAGGTCCAGGTCCAGAAGGTCCAACAACGGTGATGTTGCAGAAGTGACACTTCCCCCATGTGCCCAGAGGAGAGCTATGGTGGCTGAAGCTAAAACCTAAAAACATGAAATGCAAATGGCCCTGACTGCAGTCAGTGATTGGTTTGTCTCTTCTGGGCTACTGTAGATACAACATGGTGAACTTCTCTGTAGATATAAATGACTCACTCTAAAGTAACAAAAACACAACTATTAACAACTACGAAAACATAGTTATGAATATTAAAAACCATTTAATACATGTCACATAATACATGTCAATCAATCCTACACACTGGACCTTTAAGTAAGATTTTGAATTCAGGATGTCAGCATTTTAACAGCGTGTTATTGCTACTTAAACTTAAAAAAAGGATCTGAATACTTCCTCCACCACTGCTAATATTTGTGTTCATGTCTGCATACATGTATGCCTGTATAGTTATATCATTAATATCATTTATTCAAAGAAAAATTTCTAACAAAAACAAGTAGTAGGCTTACACAGTTATCAGTATTGTCACTGGGTCAGTAATTGTCAATTTCCCAGGATCAGCTGTTTGTTACTATATGATTATTTATTCTCTTCTTTCTTTGGTTTCACTTTGTTCATGTATTTGTTAGCTGTGAGCAGGGGTGATGACAGAGAGGTTTGGAACAATAGCAGAGAGACAATAACACCATGTCATGTGCAGTCACTTCATACCTTTTCTGAGGTGCAACATTCCATCTGCTTGCTGTGTTTGTGTGTTGCTGTGTGGACAATAACAAGGTATGTAAGTGGGGCTGTTAAACGTCAACAAGCACCTTCGAATGCAGCCTCCCATTTCTCCCACATAACATTATCATTGGTGAAGCAGCTGTAGACGTCGGCCGTACTGCTTAGCCAGTAAGATGGATCTCCTCCACTTCACTGACAGCAGATATTCCATTATATCAACCAGCAGTCACCGTCTCCTCCCCTGAATTATTGCCAGCCCTGTTACTAGCCTCAGCACCAAAATGGCTTAGCCAGTAAATGGAGGATTTGAATAATACAGTACATTTCACCTATCTGCCTCCTTTCCTTCTGCCTGGACTTCATTTAGTGACATTATTATCTTTTCATTTCTAGCAAGTGCTCAAGATTTACATGAAGCATTGCTACGCTCTCCGATGCAAAACAAGTGAAATCGACTGCTATCGAAAGTGTCATTGCTGTCATTTTTATCCTTTCATAACTGTATTAGAGGTTAGTCTCAGAAAATTTCAGTTACAACATGCCAGTGGTGGTGTTGCTCTGCTTTGCTCCTTAGCTATACTTCCTCTCAAAGCTGTGTTGACGAAAACAAAACCTGATTTGGCCTGAGAAGCTGAAATTTCATGTGCAGGTGTGGTTTAGCAAACGTCCAGTAGCATGTGTTATAGCACTCAATGAATACAAAAATATATCACTTACTATTTGTTTCTTAAGTTGAATTTAGTATTTTAATGTAGGATAGTTTAGAAACTTTGATAGTAAAATAATTTCTATTAGACATATATCTAAAATTATTTGTCAGAAATCTTAAGTACACCTAAAATGTTCATTGTTGGGTGTATATAATGCATTATTCTGATTTTGTTTTGTCATTAAAAAAGGAACATTAAAAAACATAAAGAGATCAATTTTATTTTACCATGTGCTGGGGCAACTCCTAAAATTTTGCCTAAAGCATGCAAAGACTATTATCGATGCTAAATTCATTGCTGGTTTTGAAAGGACAATCATGTTAAACATAATGTGCAGCTTCAAGCTAAAACCCCTGTAAGCATCTGTTAAACTGAAAATGCGGTTAAGCCACCCAAATGCAAAGTGACAGAACAACAATGGGGTTAAACACAGCAATATAAACAAACCTACTGTCACCTTGGATTATATGCACACCCCATCTGTTACATATGGTACTCCTTTGTATTATAGCAAAGACTAGATTTCTAGTCTTTCTTAAAACCCACAAATCAATTACATCCAGGCACAACGTGACAAGATGCCTTGGCATTACACAGCTGATGTATTATAACAAATGTATTCACTTATATATACCTATCCTTCACTATACACTATAAATCCCGAGTACATTATGAACAGAGATAGTCCTATCCAATGGGAAGCAAGGCTCGTACCTGAATGACGTTAAAGCAGTCGTGCCCTCAAGGTAAATTCAGCTGGGAAGGTTCATTATGAAAGCCCATCAAGCCCACCCCATCTGCTGCTCTCTGAAAGGTGCCGAGTCCTCATGCTGTACCTGAATAAAAAATAAACAAAGAGGCAATAAAAAACAGATTTCAGAAGCTTGTACTCATGAACCTTCTCCAATATATCCCTAAGAAATATGTTTTGAATTGAAGCAGAAACATTGGCATTTGTAGGGATTCATGTAGCTTTGCCTGCTCGAAAGAAGAGCGAGACCTTTGGCTGTGACCTGTTCTTGCTATTTCTGCCAGCTGTGGGTCCTGATATCTTTAAACCTTTATTTTTTTCCGTTCAGGGTGCTGTGCAGTGGCAGCACCAGGCTCAAAGGCTACAGTGTCTGTGCGGGGTCATGTATCAGGCTCGCCCTGGGGTCAAGAGGACATTAAGGAGCATGATACAGCGTGTCTGTCATTCTCAGCGCTGCAGCTGCACCGCTGTGTGACTTCCTGGGCCGGGCTGTCCACATCCACATTTCACAGCTCCAACGTGACTGCTGCAATGAGACAAGACATTGCAGCGTCTGTGCCAAGTCCTCGCACAGCCACTTGCTCCCTCTCAGAGAAGAGCATCTGTAGCCTGGCTGCCGCTTCCCCGACTTGCTCGGGTCATCCCCCAGACTACGTCATTACAGAGGACATCAGGCTGCACTCTCCATAAATTAAATCTGGGACTGCATTTACACAGGGACAGACAATGTGGGTTTAACCCTTGAGGCACAGATCAGATTCTTGTCACAGCCATAACACAAGACAAATGTCATCTTTTCTTCTGTTTTATATATTTTTCAGCTCCTTTCGCACCGACCCTGGTTGAGTAACTTCCATGGCAGCTTTGACCATGTCGTGATCACATCTGTGTATTGCCCCTTACATGATTTGGAGAGTCAAGAAAATATATCTACACTTAAACATGTCAATCTCACCTTTTCATTTCTCGTAAGTGCCATCCTGTATCACAATGTCCGGGCGCAGGTCCATAAGGGTGGGAATTTGTATTCTGCGGGTTTTTTGTATTTAATAATTTATCACTGATATATATTGATTTACTATCACAGAGACCAAGGCTTGACCTCTTCAGTGAAGTATGGGCTACTTCAATAGCTGCCCCAGCCCCTCCCTTTCACTAACCCCCTCCATTTAATCCTGAAATTTACAGACCACTGCCATCACAGTGTGGCAGTTTTTACTTGTCTAAGGGGACTTATGGTTTCCATTTACATTAGTGTGCCTGTGCACTGTCATGACACAAACAGCATGCAATCCTATTCAATTTGGAAGGATGTGCATGTGTATTACAAAAATGTCCAGGTGATGCTACAGGAAATAAAAAGACACAGTCACATTACATGTTTTAGGAATCTCAGTCAACAAACAGTATAATAAATGGACATATAAAGCACTTCTTTTGGTTATTAAGAGGCCCCCTGCTGGTGGGACCAATGGACATGTGTGTGTGGGGGAAAATTATCTTCTTTCATGCAATACCAAATTAAACATGCCCCCAACCAGACTGTGAAATTGAGCAATTCAAAACCATTTCCAGCGCGGTGGTGCAGCCCAGTACTCAGAGGGAGGAGAAAAAAAGGAGCAAAAGTTTGCTCATAGATTGGCTGTTGAAGCCTTCGAGCTCGTGTGACGTAGCTGATACTTTTCACTCCAACTGTCTTCATTAACTTGAAACCTATTCAGTGTTTATAATACACCGGGCTATCATGCGATTTTCACTTCAACCGGAGGAGTTGCCATAACCCTCCCGGCATCCGTGATGAACCCGCCACCATTTATAGCCTCGCGGTGACAAACAATCTTATTATGAGATTTAAACTTTGCCTCGGCTAGACTGGAGGATCAACATGCGCTCCTCTCGCACTCGTTCCCCGCAGTTCCCCCAACTGATACAGTAATACCATCCTGACTATACCCGCCTCCTCTGATTGTGGTTAAACGCCGGTGTCAGCTCTCGGTGTAATAGAAAAAGCCAAGCAGGGCTCCGGGTCTGTTCAGCATACATAAAGGCGAGCGGTGAGAGGAGCTCAGCCCTGAATTAAATCACTCACCGCTAAATGGATCTTTGAGACTCTCCCTTGACGCAGTCAGTCGCTGCTTTGTGCGTCTACAAAACCGAAAACAGAAAAACTGGGATTCTTTTTTTTGTTTGTTTTTTACTCATTTTTAAAAAATATTATCCAACAGAAACATCTCCAGTGTCTTTGAACATGCCTCGTGTTCGTGGTGACATACAGTAAGCTGCCAGCTTTGTATGAGAAGAGGCTCTTGCTGCGCGATCGTCAAGCAGGTAAGCTGTTACAGTGTTGGTGGATGTTTTTAATATCGCAGACTTTACAGACAGAACACTGGACTTTATGTGTCTTGCATTCACGCGGGGGGAGCGGTGGATCTTTAAAATGCAATGCTTTAAAGAATATTTGTTCGGCTTTTGTGTGTAGGGAGAAAAAACCCACTTCTTTTGTGAAGTGCAGACACAGCTTACGAAATGCACGGCTGAACTTGTGCACCATCACGCCGAGGTCGGTGGATTTTGCGAGCGTTGCAAGCTGACTATGGACGGGACATGAGGGCACTTTTACGCTTCCACTGCGATTCATATGCAGCAAATATTCTATTTAAGTTTATTTTTTTTAGTTATATGATTCTGAATATTCCTTTACTTGAATGCTGGTGCGTTTTCTGGCACAACAGATTAGCCTCCACCTGATACAGCTCCAGGGAAAGTAGTACTTTGCAACTGTAAACCTCCACTAACACCGCCCGCTTGAGATGTGGCTTCAGCACCACGGACAGCTCCCCGGCTGCTTTACTCAACCTGCACAGGCTGAACTTTATTTCAGATCCACACAAAGACACTGATCCACATCTGAGTGAAGATTGTCTTGTACTTTGTCTGATTATTAGTCAAAATAAATAAATAAATAAACAGCTTCCCTGCCTCAGCATTAGGCCTACTCAGCCTACACCACAAGTGAGAGCCAGTTTAATGAATCTGATATATGTCATCTAAATCTGTGTGATCCAAACAGTTTAAAACACCAATAATAAATGATCGGGGCATTGCATGGCCTTAACCTATTATGTTGTCATTACCCAGTCTTGTACTTACAGTCCTGTGCTGTCTCACTCAGATTAGCTGAGGATTTTGCTGCGTCTGTGCCATCTGTCTGGGAAATGCATACTATGAACTGCACGCTAGGCATGTTAATTTATTTGTATTGCTCAAAGCTTTACATGTATTGATTTCTTTTTTTTTAGGGTCAGTATAGGCCTTATTTCCAAAGATGTTTAGCCAGTGAAGACTCTCTGTCAGAGGAGGAGGTGGTGTTGCTGGTGCTGGAAGGGATCTGGAGTCCAAAGCATAGAGGGGTTTTAAAAAAAAAATGCTGAAACAATGCCAGGTTTAATATAACCTGCACTTGCAGTCACACGACAGCCAAAGAAATGACAAGCCCATAGGAAGAATTCTTTGGCTTTCCACAAAGCTGCACTATAGACGTAGGTGTAGGAGTGCTGTATCATCTCTGTTCCGGTTAAATAATGTTTCTGTCTTAGTGACATTTAAAGCCAGGAGCGCATTTAAAGCCCAAACAATCTGTTTCATACCACTGAACTGCAGGCATTGTATTAATTGTCAGCGTCTGCCCGCGTTCCAGTCATTTCATACAGAAGATCAGCCCCAGCTTAGCCCTCTTTACCATCAGTGTGAATCACCATCTTACTTCTTCCCAACTTTTAATGTCTCGAGTTATGACTGCTCCAAAACATCTTAGTTTTGCTGCTGTTGCTAAAGCTGTCTCTCGCATTAGCCTCCGCATCTCCCTTTTCCTGTCCCCGTCTCCCTTATCTTGATTATGCAGCTGGATGATTGAGTCAGCTATTTTGTATGCAAGTTGCCTTAGCTTGGTTCTTTGTGGAGGAGAGAGAGAGAGAATGAGAGAAAGAGAGAAAGAGAGGGAGAGATCGTGCCGAGGATACTGAGAGAGAATTACAGCTTCTCATGACGGTGAGGAGTGGAAAAGACGACGCTGCCCTATTCGATAAATTGCTGTTTGAGAGAGACAGATATCCTAGGGGGACAGCGGTTTTGGAAATGAGACCAACCTTTCTAAATGGAAATGGCAGCACACATTACAGTTTTCCACAGCTCTATACTGTGGACGACTTGAATTGAAGCATCCAAAACTCTTTGTTAGCGAGTTAGTGTGATATAAACCCATTCCTCTAAATTGAGAAAGATTTTAGAGGCGAGTCATTCTGTGCTGTGATTGTAGACAAATAGTTGTGGAGAGCTTGGGAGAATTAAAACCTAAAATCTAAACAAATCCCGCTTGTAACTGTGGCTCCCCCAGTTTGGGACTTTCACCAGATGTCATTACCCTATGTATCTCCCCATGTTTCCTGTTACTTCTGAACTGTAAGGGACAAAAAAAGCCATATAATCATCTTCTTATCTACCATGTACTGCTGCTCCTTAGTCAGTATATAGCAGTGATGATGTGGGTGTTTTTTCCGTGTGTGTGCTGAGGTTCAGTGGTGCCTCCCATTGTGAGTGTAAAGTCGCTGTGTGCTGGACATGTCGGTAGAAAAAGAGAAAAGCCTCTTCAGTTTTGTTTGTGCTAATATGTTTACATTGTCACACTGATGTCACTTTGCAGAAAAGTTACCGAAGCTTAGCCGACCACATGTTTGCAACGCTCTGGTTATATGGCTAACAATGTGCAAAGTGTAATCAAAGGGACCAGTCAGGGTTTGCAGACAGAGTTGTGAAACATATGGCAGAACAGCGTGTCATATTTCAGTTGGAGCTCCACAGCTCTCCGCAACCGTAAAGATTCAAACAGCAACTTCCTGTGCTGTGAGTGTGTGTGTGTGCTATTTTACAAGAGCTGTTGCACCACCTCAGTCTCAAGAGTCCCATGTGACACTCAGCTGTTTTATAAAAGAAGGACTGAGCTCTTTTTTCCCCTCAGTAGTGAAGAATGGTAAGGTGTGGAAATTAGACACAGAGGGGAAACAAAAGAAAGGAAGGCAAAAATGTAATTTCCTCCTCAGTAAGTGCTAAATGTGTGGGTTGGATGCAGCAGATATATAGTTATGTTTGAACAGGGAAAAGCCCACATACAGTAATTTAGTTATAGTCACATTGAACCAAACAGGACATTGCCTGTTATGGTTATAATCTTGGAGATTCTTATTAAATCAAACCACGTTTTGTATCATTATTTATGGCCTGCATCTTGTCAGCAATTGTCATTCAGTGTGTATACATCCTGCCTTCACACGCACAAGGGATTTACAGGAAATGATGTATGCATGTAATCCAGTGTTACTGTTTTCAATGTTATCTCATCAACATCAGACTCAGTGTTTACTGTTCACTCTCCTAACGCTGTATCAAGGTTAAGTGAAGTTACTGTTGCTTCTTCACATTAAAAGCATTCAACTCTAGAACACAAGGTGACTTTTATTATGAAGTACTTGCAGGAAATGCAAGGCTTAAATTATTAAGATGTTTGTTTGGCTGGGATGTAAACAGATACCTACGTGGTACTTTTGTTTTCTTTATTTTTTAAGAGTTGTTTTTTTGTCTTTTATTAGCTCATTTGGCCTGGGCAATATATTGATATATCGACATCATGATATGAGACTCATTTTAGATTATGGATATCATTACATTGTAAGTGTTGTCTTTTCCTGGTTTTAAAGGCTGCAACCAGTGAAGTGAAGTTATTTTACAGTACCAACTTACCAGACTGTTTTAGCTGTTCTATTATTTGGCTTTACCCACTCACCTTTATGCAGCCCTGCACCTTAGAAATGATATTTGTCTGTTACTAAACTGCTGTATTAATTATGTTGTTGCTGTACGAAGTGCAGGACCTTAACACAAGAACCCCAGGTTTGTGTCCATTTTGCTTACACATTCAGTATCAACATTTTTGCAACTTGTCAAGTACGTTAATTGGCATCATCTCAAATTACTTGTATTAAAATGTAACTTCTAGGAGACGGGGCTGCATTATATCCATATCACTGATGATTGTTTACCAAAAATCCCACTGTGAAAATTTGCAATATCGATATTGAGGTATTTGGTAAAAGAAAATATTGTGATATTTGATTCTCACATGAAAGGGGGTGAGCGGGGGCGACATGCAACAAAAGGCTTCAGGTCAGAACAGAACCCAAGTCGCTGCTTAGGCTTTGCCTTTAGTAAATGGGGTGTACGCTCTACTAGGTGATCTAGGGGTGTCCCCTTTTTGTCATATTTCTAAAGGCAAAAGAGCAATAGTATTGAACTGCACTTTCAGCCACGACTAGAAAACATAAATGTCACCAAACCAACCAGGACTGAAACCTTAAGGACTAAAGCTTTTTAAAAAAGTGGCGTTATGTAACATTTTACAGTACTGCTACTGTCCATCATTGAATTTTGATAACCTTCACTGGTTTTGTCTGATGGTGTAGTGGCTAACCGGAGCTGTCAGCCACTTATTATCCTAGTTTTGAAAACATATGGCCATGAATGTTTTAGACCTGCAGAAATGTACTTTGAATCTTCATTTCCTGGTGATTCAAATTCAGTTTCTGCAGTGGCCAGACTTGTGAAGGGTTTTTTATGGCGAAGGACAGCATCATCAATGACACTGTCTGACTTGTGCCTCAGGACGACAGACATGAAAAGGAAATGCTATTGACAGTAACTTAACATTCAGGAAAGGAGGCAATTGGTTGAGGATTTCCAATATCTAATAAAGGCTGTAGCTAGCAGATAAGGCTGAAAACCCGGTGGCTCTTAAATACAGCTGTCCTGTACATTTTATTCAGCCAGTGCAAAACAAAGATGCACCTTTGCTGGGATGAGAAAAAAAAGAAACATTAGCAAACTGCACCTTGATTCAGCAGCTCATGAGTCATTAACTGCTCATTGTGTTCACAGAGCTGTGGCCTGGACTCATCTCAGGGAAGAATGTATTTGAGTTTACTTAGGAGAGTTTATTGGAAGTGGCAGCGATGGCTCTTCGCATTCCAGGTGCATTTTAGAATAAAAAAACATGGCAGGTGTAACATTATGGCTTAGTGCTTATATTTCTCCTACTTATTGCATCTTATGTGCTGATTACAGTTCAGGAGAAAATGAGATGACTACCATATATGGTGATTTTTACATATTCCTTGACACCCAATCAACCCACATGAGCTTAAGAGAATATATGTACATGAGAAGCAGGCGGGAGACAGTGAAGTTGGAATGTGCTGCTGTGCCACTGACAGATTGTGGGCATCAACCCCGAGATGTAGGGATTCACTCAAGGGTGTGAATCAGTCATAATTAATTTAGGAGTGCACAAAAATTAATCCACCCAAGAGTGCCAGAAACGCTTCTGTGTAGTTTCCCCAGCCACCTGCTGGCTGCCTTATGATAGATGAAACCCTTTAGTAAACAAGCATCACGAAATGGCAGAGTGAGGCGTATTGAACATTGCTCTGTCTCTTCTTTGCCATCTTCTCGGCAAAGTAATTAGATGCTGGGATGCAAAACACCATGGCAGTGTATCTGCAGGCACCTGCTCTGCTTGATGAATACCCTGTACATGAGAGCCCATTAAAGCTGGCGATACATAACAGCTCTGTCAAAGCTCACTTCAGAAGCAGGGTTTTTAGTGCGTCAGGGGACGTCCCTGAACGCTTCTGCTAAACTCCTGCTTTTTTGTAACATCAGATTATGCATATGTTGATGAGCGTAGCAGAATGCGTGGCGCCTTATGGTGTGTGGGTCACCTTTTAGAGGGACTTTTAACATTAAACCTTACACATAAAGTAAAGTTTGTAGATATACTCTGCACACAAACATAGAGCTGGTTCACAATATGCAGGGCTGCTGGAGCTCTGTGAGGCCAGTATGCAACATATTTCCTCTGTGAATTGAACACAGCACACACCAATACATTGTACATAAACACACACATATACACAAAGTAGTGGCACAAAAAAAGCTCTTATCTATTTCTTTTTATGAAACTGAACTCTTTTTATTCATCACATTAGTTTCAATAGTTTTAATAATTAATTGCTGTGGCTAGTTTCTTTAAAAGGCAAAAGCTTTGTTGTTTTGTTTTGTTTTTTCTCCTTGCCCCGCAGCACAATAGATCAAAACGACTGAGGATGAATATTTACAACTGATCAAATACATCTCCAATTTATGACATCTTGAAGCCCAAATACAGTGAAATCGCAAAATTAATGGTATAACACAAGAATACAGTCTGTCTGTATTGATTTATAGACTTTAAAAATACAAAACAAATAATCAGAGAGACCCATATAAATGGATTCTATTCAAAGTCACATATAAGGTGTCAATCATGAGGTAACAGCAATTATGCAGGCCATATTTACCTATCATTACAGTACTTACGTGGGTTGCAGATACAGGTGTGATTATGTCTATAATTAATTTCCTTTGGTTCACATCATGCCAGGAAAGGATCAAAACAAAGTGTGATCTGGTGACTGTTCAAAGGCTTTACCTTCTGTGGCAGTCAAGACAAACAAAGAGATGATGCATGAATAACTGGATATGAGAATTAGTTCATACGCCGTGTAGTCCAGACTGCAACCGTGCTTCATCAATCATGGGACGGATGCTATAAAAATAAAGGGCCAACTTGTATTATACTGCAGCTTGATGAGTGAAATTATGTATCATAACGCAGCGTCCTGAATTCTCAATGCAAAGTAGCTTCACCTGACAGGCCTGAGGCCTGTATTGTTTTACTTTTTTAGGGATGCACCAGTACTGTTACTGATATGGGGTATCAGGACAATACTGTTCAATGTTTACAGTTTTCACTGCTGCATGCACTAAAGATTTTATAAAGTTCTTTTGCAGCAGTTCAGGACTTATGAGCTGGGATTGGCAGAAATCTGGAAAAGGCAAGAAAAAAAATACAAAATTTGAAAAATACACCCTCTTCCTGCAGCTCCTGCCTCTCTGTCCTAAGCCCCTCCCACCTGACAACGATAAAGTAACTCAGTTTTTCACATTCTTTAAATTTATGTTATCTTACGTTATTATACAGTTGAAAGCAGCTTATTCGCTCAGCGCTTCTTGCCGTTTTTCTTTCTGTCTCTGTTTATCAATGAGACAAGAATTAACTAGCAAGCCACCTCATGGCCCGACTGCCCCCTCACCACCTGGGCTGGTGGCCAGCAGCAGCACAGGGTCTAATCTGTGTAACAGCAGCAACAGAAAGTTTGCTGATCTGGTAGGGGGTCAGAAATGTCAGTTCCCCAACTGGGGTCTGTCTCTGGAGCTGCTGCCCACTCTCCACCCAGTGAGGTGGTCCATAGCAGCAGGGCAGTGAGGTGGAAGACACATTGTGATTTGAGCCTCTAGCTAACGTTAGCTACATAAATATAATTGTGAAGCCACAGCCATGAGCCTTTAGCTCCAGTTAGCAAAAGGCTAAACTATTAGACTCTTTCATCTTATCTTTTTTGGGTTGCTTTCCAACGCAGCTGTTGCCAGTGCTAGAAAAGTAACTTTGTCTGCAGTATTATCTGCAACTGAATCTGACTTTCACCAAAGGGACAGATAACAATGTGCTTTAAATTTTGTACAGGGTTCCTACACATTTTTATGGATACATTTTCCAAACCATATTTTTAAAAATATTTTATCCTATGGGCGGCACGGTGGTGTGGTGGTTAGCTCTGTCGCCTCACAGCAAGACGGTTGCCAGTTTGATCCCGGGTGTGGGAGCCCTTCTGTGCATGTTCTCCCCGTGTCAGCGTGGGTTCTCTCCGGGCACTCTGGCTTCCTCCCACAGTCCAAAGACATGCAGTTTGGGGACTAGGTTAATTGATAATTGTTCGTAGGTGTGAATGTAAGCGTGAATGATTGTTTGTCTTTATGTGTCAGCCCTACGATAGTCTGGTGACCTGTGCAGGGTGTACCCTGCCTCTCGCCCGATGTCAGTTGGGATAGCCTCCAGCTCCCCCTGCGACCCTGAAGAGGATGAAGTGGTTAGAAGATGAATGAATGAATTTT
Source organism: Epinephelus cyanopodus (assembly GCA_026686955.1). NCBI lineage: Eukaryota > Metazoa > Chordata > Actinopteri > Perciformes > Serranidae > Epinephelus > Epinephelus cyanopodus. Next base: position 23,903,874 of record CM048929.1, read on the forward strand.
ACCCTATTTCCATGACTTTATTATATAGTAGTTTAACATGGGCAGGTCTGTATACATTCACACAATATCAAACACACACTTCCCAGGTGTTTGTGGATAAACAAACTGCGAGCAATTGCTAACTAAATTCACTCAGACATTCCCACCGTCAACTAGCTGCATATGCCAATAGACAAAAAAGACACTCATGGGTAGTGCGCAAAACGTCAAGGCCACACCCCTCTATGGGGGGACAGACAGCTGAAGATGCTTTAGATGTCAATGCAATTTGGTGTTGGAGACAACAGTCATGTACTGTAGGACTGTAACTGTACTGCGGCAGCATATTAGCAATCCATCAGTAGTAATTATCCTCTATTAACAACAGCCAAAAGAATGTAGATATAAACTTTTCCAAAAGATTCTGTTAATTCTAAACAGGGCATTTATTTTTCATTCATTTCTTCTAATTCATGATCTTGGGAATCCTGTTTTTATGAGATTTTTGCAGAAAGGTTTTCACGAATTACATCTAACATGCTCAGTGTGAGGGTGTTGTCAGGTGTGAATGAACAAAGGTGCCAATGTGCCATTATGACGTATATTTTATTATTGGATGTAGCTGATCATCTTGAGTGGAAACGCTGTTTTATAGCATAGATTAAAGTTTAACATCTTTACGATCATAAAAATGATCAGACTACATTCACTATCCATCATTTTAATGGCTGACAAGTTCTTTACGGAGGTACTGGTACTGCAGTACCAGTGTGCAAAACGCACACAAACATACTCTCTCTCTATCTAATACACACACTCTTCCTCTCTCTCACTGAAAAGACAGGACACCGATCACATTAATTGGTTCCTTGGGGAAATATAAAACCCAAGGAGTAGGTCTGCAAAGTCCAAGGCACTCAAAGTCCACCAAATAAGAAAATATATTTAAGCTGTCAGTCTATCAAATTAAAGTCATTTTATATGGCAGACTTTGGATCTTGTGTTTCGCTGCGAGCTGCACATCTTTTGTTTAGATAATTATATTAGATTTCAGCACAGTTACAAATAGTGTTAGAAAATGTAGCTGATTAGATCCCTGATTGGTAATGCAGCATGATTAGGCAGTTTGCAGTTTCCTACCAATTATGAAATTTAAACCAACAGCCTTTATAGATGACAGATGCTCCGTGAATAAAGTCGCTCCCACATGCCACACTGAAGGCAAAATGCTTTTCATCAAATGGTGAGAAAAAATTCTTTGAGGTCAATAAGTGCCAAAAGTCGCATCACGGTAATCAAAACACGGCCCTCCTCCCTATGAGTGTTAAGTAACCCCAGTTGGCGCCTGTAAACAGCTGATATACTAATGATGCACTGAGGAAATTAACCTGTTCAATGACTTTTGCAAACATCTACTGCAAATACGAAGCACTAAATGTGTTCTTTGTCTTCAATATTGCCAGCATGCAACACTTAAATACTTTGACCCTCAGTGTTTCTATTCCCCACTCGCAGCTTCTCCTCTGTCTCTGTCTAAATACTGTTAAAAGATCATCTTTTTCTTGAACAGTTTTTCATCCTTTTAATGTTAATTCATAGTTTATCCTTACATGCACCGCAGCGAGACATATTTTTTTTCTGATCGATTTTGCCCACCCTCTCAGAGTCATTCAGTCAAACTCCTAATGCAAAAAAAACCCCAACTCTGAAGACCTCTAATCCAGTTAGCAAAGGTAACTCGTCTCTATAAGTAAGAAGCTCACACTGTTTACCGTTTCAAATTTAATTCACGCACAGCATGAGAGCGAAGACGAGACAGGAGGGGGCGTTTTACTTCTGTTTTCTGCTTGTAAACAATCACACTGCTTCCAGGTATGTGTCCCATTTCTGTGTCTTTGTCTCCAAAATAAATCATTCAACCAACAGCTACAGTTTTTTTTTTTTGTGATTATGTTAGAAAGTCTGCCTGTCAATCACAATCCATTCAAGTCTAAAACAATGCACTAACTTTTGAGTTTGTTAGACTATTCTGCCTGCTACAGGCTGTACAATTGAGCAGTGAATATGGCTTGGTTCGTACAATCACAGCACATAATTGCTGAGCATTTCTTAAGTAGTAGTCATTCATAACATCTAGAGCGGGGGTGGGTTTAAAAACTTTTGAATTGGGGGGAGCACAGATTCAATGAAGGGGGCACATTTGGGAAGTTGGGAGAAATGTGACTCAAGGGGCGTCGGCGGCTTAGTGGTAGAGCAGGCACCCCATATACAAGGCCGTTGCCGCAGTGGCCGGGGTTCGACTCCAGCTTGTGGCCATTTGCTGCATGTCACTCCCCCTCTCTCTCCCCCTTTCATGCTTGTCTGTCCTGTCCATTAAAGGCTAAAAGTGCCCCAAAAAATATCTTGGAGGAAAAAAAAAAAAGTGACTCAAATTCAAAGTCCTGGTTCTTCACAATAATAAACTGCACATTATGAATAGTTGCAACTAGGGCTGGGTGATATGGTGAAAATCAAATATAAAAATATTTCTGACTAAGTACCTCAATATCAATATTGCAACAATATTGTTGGATTGACTATTGACACAAAAATATTTACACAATGGGACTTTTGATAAATAATCATCAGTAATAATGTGGATATAATGACAAATTGGGTAAAGGCAAATAATAGAACTGCTTGAACAGTACAGTAATTTCAGAAAATTACATCATTATACTAAAAGACAGCCTTTCGACAGAAAAGACAACACCTACAGTACTGAGATATCCAGTATAATGATTTGTCTTGTGTTTGTTGTCTTTTCTATTTGTATTTTATCTATTTATCTGCTGTCTTCTCCATTTGTATTCTTTCTATTTATTTATTAGGGACTATGGATGCAAATTAGCAGCTTTGCTACAATCCGGCATGTTTACAGAGATGTTTGATCAATGTTAATTAATGTGCTCTGTCCCTATCCAAGTAAAGTAAATGTAAAGTAAAGTAAAGTAAAGTAAAGACATCTAACACAATGTTTAGTCTGATATCATCTAGGGCTGCAACGAGTATTTTAGTAGTCGACTAATCGGTCTTTTTTCATAGAAAATTACTATTAAAGTACCCCAAAATACTCTCATTGCAGCTTCTTACGTTCAGATATTAGCAGCTTTACACACTCTCCCATGACGGTGAACTAAAACCCTTTGGTGTGAGTACAAAACAAGATATTAGATGACATAATTTTGGGGTTTGGGAGGGACAGACTGTCATTTTTCATAATTTTAACACATTTTTCAATAAAATGATTAGTCAACTAATCGAAGAAATAATCGACAGACTAGTTGACAATGAAAATAATCATTAGTTGCAGCCCTAATATCATCATATCATACTAATATCAATACATTGCCTAGATCTAGCCCTTATGTTTAGATAGCGTAATAAGCAAGGTCCCTGAGAATCCTTTAAATGTCTTCAGAGGCAATTAATTTAATAACCTAAAACTAAGGTATTAACTGGTTTTAAAATGTGTGTTAAGTAGTCTTTGAAATATAAAGAGATGGTAGGATGGATTTCCTGAATCTCTCTCTCTCTCTCTCTCTCTCTTTTTTTTTTTACGTCATTGGTAACATCTTATTTTTTCTTTTCTTTTTTTAATACTTTACCAAATGCCTCTCACATTAACGTAGTGACATTAATGTGAGAGGCACCAACACTCATGTTTTGTTTCCAGCCAGGATGCTCAGAGCAGAGCATCCACTGTCAGCTAACTAGCTGTCAGTGTACTCTAGACGACAAGGTGAAATGCAAATTCAGTGAAAATTGGCTATTTTACTAGAATTTGAACTAAAATTCCAAAAGGCATGACTGAAACCAGTACAAGGCAAAGCATACCAGGCTACAATGTTTTATGCAAACAGTTTTTCACACTCAGCATGATGGGGATCATGGCAGAGGAACCCTGCTTGCCAAGAAAACTGAAGGGAAAACTCGCCAACAAATGTCAGGTATTTCCCAGTTCTGTTTTTCCCTCGTCTCTGCCATGACACAAAAAGGTGTTTTATGTTACAATAGTATTTAGGGAAAAATTTTCACTAACCATACACAGTTGCTTTTTATTATGGAATTGGTCTTTAATTTAATTCCGATGGCTTTAAAAAGTCTCAAAAATTCTTAAATCTAACTTGCCTTAAACTGTAGGATAAATATTGACAGATTATGAGCCCTTGGACACACACATGTAGAATCCTTCCATCTACTGCTACTAAGGAGCAAGACCCCCAGACTGACACAAAACGTTTAGTGTCTCTTTGTGGTCTTTTTCATCGCTCTGTGGATGTTCTCCAAAAAATGTTAACAATCACCTCATATGGAGGTTGTTATACTAACAAGCCAACCCACAGTATGACCTTCTGACTCTGGTGGGGGGCGCACCAGTGGTGGCTATCCCTCTGGCCTCGCCTCTGATCTGGAGACTGTTTCTAACTATGTACTCTAAAAAACAACCATGATAAAGGAAAAACAGCAGCTGTGTCACAATGTAATCCAACATCTGAGAACACTAAAAAGCAAAAGACTACAAGAAATGATAGAAATCAAAATGATGTCATGCTCATAAACAAACTCAAAGACCTCTCGCCCCTGAGATTCAACTCACACTGTCACTGGTTAATGTCTCCACTAACTCTAGGGACTGATTGGGGAACTTTTTTTCTCTGCACCCAATTGCCCCTCAGCGACTGAACAAACATTTAAGTGTACAATCATCTGAAGTGAAAGCCAAGAAGACAAGGAGCAATCACATGATCAGTCCAGGATGCATCTACACATTGATGTTGTGTGAAGGTCATCCTTTAATCTTCCTTCACACCACAGCCGACTGCATTGTCGTGGAAACGTCTGATGGATGATTTGAGCAAGGCTATTGCTTCCCGTTGAGCCAGCTCTATAGAAACCATATAGGGGACAGGCTGCAATGCTCCTGAGTGCTTGATGGCTGATGGGCAACCCCCACAAACATCCAGTTGACCCAAATAACAAGGTTACAGTACCTTGGTCATCAGACAGTGGTCCTCTAATCACAGGAATGCAGAGACTTCTGTGACCAAATGTGTCACTTAGATTGGATGGTTATTTTTGCCACTTTTCTTTGACAGCAACTTGAGAAACAGACTTTCACGTTAATCTACAGATAGTCTAAGAAAAAAGAACCCCCCTTTTAAAATAAATATCCTGTTCTTTTTGCTTAAGATATTTAGTTTTAGCTAGTCTGCTATGTGTGATAGAAAAGGCATGTTTCAATAGAGGATCATAAGTGCTATATCATAGGCAACTGAACTTGCTTGAGTTTCTTGAAGATGTTTCACCTCTCATCCAAGAGGCTTCTTCAGTTCTAACAGACTGGTGGGACGTCGCAGGTAGGTCGCTGACCCACCTGGCGATCATGTGTGTTGTTAAGGGTGTTAAGCTGTCTGAGGAGGGTTCTCAAGATTGCATTGTAAGTTGGTGATAAGTGGTTGTCGTAAGCCATCTCCCCTGTTTAATGATGGTTATTCCAGTTTCATGTAGATGGCTAGATGGCTGGACTTATCTACATATCAGATATGTGGATGACACCTGGGTCAAAATCAAAACGAAGGAAGTGGAAGCCTTCATAAAACACATCAGGACATTACAAAACAGGCAAAAATATAATTATTATAATTAATATAAGTGTACACTAAAAATATCAAATCATCCAGTATTTTAAAGTCAGTTTGACTCAAGTATTACACTTAAAGTGGTATTTCACTGCTGGAAAGATGGTCTTCGAATAAAACTAGCTGATTATGCAGAGGAAAGACACGCATACTTGAAATTAGTGCTGTGACCAAAGGAAATGGAGAAAAAGGGCAGTGGAATTTGCCTTTGCTCAAGAGGTAGAAAACCTATTACTACCAGAATGCACTGCACCGAACCAATAAATGCTCCTGCTGGTGGGTGACACAATGCAAGCTTGTCCATTTTATTTTATTTTTTTTTACAAAAGAAACAATATGGCAGCCAGCTGGTAACAAACAATATAGTATTACATTTAAACTGTAAGCTAAAATATGTTTATGAAAACATTTTAGGTGAGAAATATGCAACACAGAATCTTTGCTCATATTTGATCAACACTGCTTTATTTTACCATTTTCATAATACAGGAAACAATATGGCGTCCACCTCCTGTTCACAGATTCTCATGTTACATCCCAGCAGTGCATTAAAATATTGTTCTGAAGCAGTGGCGGTTGCTGGTCTTTCAAACAGGGGAAGCTCACTTTAAGTTTATATCATAAAAGTTGTCATATTGTAGCAAGGCAGTAACTCATAAAAGGAGTATTTAATTGAAGCTGTTTTTCCACCACACTCATGCCATAGAGCCACAGCAAAACACACCTCAAAGATTTTCAGATGGGTGAAAAGAACTGTTACTTTTCCCCACCCTTTGCACCAAATCAATCTGTTGATCTGCCCTGCTCTTTAACTCTAAATTCAAATTGTCTGCCATTATGTGCAGCTTGCTAGCTCGCTCGCTAGCTGGGGCTGGTAGTGTGACCGCCTGTGAGTGCTTTGGGACGGTGGAGGGCTCACAGCAGCACCCGCTGCTCATTGGGGACAGTAACTGCAGAGCGACAGAAGTCAGAGTCTCCAAACACAAGTACAGTCTCCAATAACACCAGAAAAAGATGCTAGATTTGTCGCTAGTCGTTTTTAACAAAGAAAAAGTCACTAAGAGGACTGGAAAAGTCTCCACACCTTCTCAGAACAACGGAATGAAACTTGAAAACTCCGGTGGTGGTTTATATTTCAAGATCGCTGATTCGCTCATTTCGCTGTCAATCAAAAAGGGATTCAGCCTCAGACAGATCATCCAATCATTGTGCAGAAGCCCAGCGTTTAGGCCAGCCGAGGCCAGCCCACTGCCCCATAGACCCCCAGAGACGCTGACCATCCAATGGGCGGGACAAAGCCGAGCATTTATCCAATGACTGTCTAGTTTCGCTGCAGTGGAACAACCCACTCTATGCTTCCCCATTGAAGTCTTTGGACGCTGAGCTTCTACACTGTTTAATGCACTGTGACGCTACGGGAATGAATGAGAAGAAAGTCGCCTCAGTGACCTGTGATAAGTAGCTGATTCCGAACAAAAGTTGAACGCGTTCTAGCGCATATTTAGTCAATGAAATGTAAACACAACAGTACATATTTGACCACTTATTTTTTGACATTTTAGGGGAAGCTGAGCTTCCCTTGCAGTCTTAGAGCAATCGCCACTGTTCTGAAGACATTTAAGGGGAGGGGGCTCGATATCTCTCCTGATCTGCTGCTCTACTCTTTGTGTCCATGGTGACGGGCATACAAAAATGCCAAAGTACAATCTGTAGTTTGAGTAACAGCCCAAGAGCCAGCGTCATCTAAAAAATGCGTCATCGAGCGGATTTGATCTGACAGATGAGCAAGGAAATCTGGCGCACCATTGTTCATTTACACACACTGCCCACATTGTTATGATGCAAAGCTGGTTCAAAATCGACAGTGTCCCTTCAAGTTCAAGAGTTATTTGTACTTTATATTTCTACTCCACTACATTTCATCCTTTTACATACTGCTATATTTTGGCACAAATACTTTTTTCCTTATTTAACGTTTGCTGATTGTATCAGAGATATGTTGTGGCATGGATATTTAATTCTCATTTATAATGAAGAATAATGCTACACACGTGATTGTGAATGATCATTTCCATTTCCTGCAATAACAGCCTCTTGACTCAGCGTGCAGCTGTTGTGACAGAAGGCTTTTATCACACAACAATGCCGGCATCTGCTTTATTATTGAAGTTCTGTGTCTTTGCTGCCTGAAAGACGGCAGTCAAACTCCCCACTTTTTTATTTTTGAGACTTTTAATTGTTCTGTTACTGTGCAACAATCACAACTGTAGTGAGCGAGGCGTCAAGGCATCAACTGAGCCTCTCACAGGGACCATAAGCTCACAGTATCAGAGAGTGCGGATTCACAAAGTCAAGCTTAATTCAATGAGAAGATAGATGCTTTAAAGAGCAGCTGAGAAGGGCAGGTTGTAAATAATAGGGGGACTGACTCATCAATAAATGAATCAGTCTTACAGTATGTCTAGCCTTCGCAACCCGAGGATGACCTTGGTTGTTTGTACTGCGGGGATCAAAGGTCAGTTTTGTGAGAAAATAATTAAGTAAAACGTCTTTTGATTGCTATTGACTTACAGTGTGAAAACCTCCAGAATGCCTCTAATGCATCTCCTCATACTTAAAAGCCTTTAAGCACCTCTGTCAAGATGCTGAATAGCTATTAAGTGTTGGCAAGAGAGCAACTGTGCTTACCTAAGCACATGTGTCTTGTCATGATTAAAGAGCGCAGCATGTTCCAGAGTGTCGATGCAATGGCTGTTCACAGGCTTGAATAGAGTTACTTCATTTCTAATCAGTGAATCAGTTGACTAAATCTACAGATTGTCAGTGAGAAAGTGAAGATAGGACAGTGTTACCATAGAAACTGCTTCCAAACTTGGAGCAAACATACTAGCATCCACTTATAAAAAATGTGCCAGCATTCACACCATTAGCAGGCCACAGTGTACCATAACACTCATATTGGAGAGCGTCGCTGCATACTTGACATAGTGTTCATTGACACTATCCGAGCCTTTAATATGATGCAAATTATTCAAAGAGCCTGATTTCCACCCAGTCATTTAAATGCAGTCTTGAAAAGGCCTTGGTGTAAGTGCTTTACAGAATGACTTGCAAAAGGGACCCTGAAACAACTAACATGATAAATTAATTAAGACTCACAGTGTTTGTAAAGAATCCCACTGAGTCACTTGTGTTTCTAGCTTTGTGGCTGATTAAACAATGCAGTTGTTTGGAGAGAAAAAAAAAGTGTCCTTTACAGAGAAGATTGATTGCAGAGCAACAAAGCGAGGCAGAACGCTGGACTTTCAAAGCAATAACTGAACTGAGCCACATCAACTGGAAAAAATCACTATATTTGGTGTGCCCAGAGCAATGAAGTCAGTGTTGCACTGTGCCAAGTTTTCAGAGTGCTGTTACCAAATACTACAGATCATGATTCAGATCGGATGCAGGACCTTTCTTGGCAGCTTGCTTGCTGCTTACAGCAGCGAATCAGAAACATATCAATATTTATCTGGATAAGTGCCATGCTGAGAGTTGATGTCTCTGAACAACAGCCAGATGAATATGAACACCTTGCGAATATAACTTATTTCTCCCAACAGCTCACGAGCATGTCCTGGTGGCATGAACACTTTTGCGAACATACTTTTTTAATGATTATTATCCAGGCTGACAGCTGGCGAGAAAAGTGGTCCATTCCCAGCTGCAGAGCATCAATCTGACGCTCCACCTGTTGTCTCTTCGCTCACGCCCTCCATTGCTCATTAAACAGCGCTGTCTTTCAGGCCGAATCAGCTCAGCCTGGTGATCACCCACTGTGAGACCAGAGCACAGAGAGAGAACGGATCTGGGGTGCCAGATTGTCAGGCCTGTGAGGTGTTATTCCTCAAATAAATATGGAGATTATGTGTAAAGCCTGTGTGCCAATTATGCTTTCCCACTTCTTTAGTGAGACCACTTGGAATCTGTGTGAAGCTATGCACGATGAATACAATATACAATCAGGGTCTCTTGCGATTTGATGAATGCGTGCCATATACAGAACGGATAGGAACTAGAGAAGAGCTTGAGGTTAGCTAACAGTATGAGAATGTTTTTACCACCTTCAGTGCATATCATGAAACCAAGGTCAGAACTTCAACCACTGGAACTCAGCAGAATTTAGCGTCAGAACTAATGATGTCAGTTTTGGTTAATTTTGCTTTTAAATAGCTTGACACCCATTAACTGCTAATTAACCAGTTCATTTTCAAACAAAAAAAAAGTGAAATGATTTTGGTCCTGCACTGCATTGACTCAGTGAGATTCAGCACTGCATCTCAAAGCGATTTCCATTTAGAGAGGGGGACATTTTAATGTTTTGTGTTGTAAATGTCTTGCCTTTTTTTGTTTTCTGTTGGCTTTGCTAACAGACAGGCGGCTAGCTGCATTAACACGTGGAAACAAAGTGTCCACTGCTGACCCTTAGGTCTTCGGAGGCAGCACTGATGAAAAAACATCTTCATTTTAAGGTGCAAAGCCACTTTATCATCATCAAAAATAGTAGCACCGCTACCCTTGCTGATGCTGCTAATGGTGCTAACAGAGCTAATGGTGATAACATAGGTAATTTTGAAGGGAGTTTAAGGGTTAAGATTGAGCTGTCACTTACTGGATCGAGCGGAGGGGAGACCTGAGTGTGGACACCATGTTTCCACAGCATCGCTGTTGGGCTGAGACCAGCATTACTCGTGGTAATCACCAAATGAGCAGTGGTCCTAGCTAGACCCCACCAATAAACTGAAAACTAGCAAAATTAACTCACAGACCGACATGCGGAACAGGTCAAAAATATTATCAGTATCTCTAGTTGACATCCCTAATCAGAACTAGCCACAGTGTCCACTGGATTTAGATCTGACAGTCCTGTCTGTCTTATTGTAAAGTCTCCCTACACAGAAACAAAACTCAGCTGCAGCCTGTCAAATTCAGTTAGATTGATCAAAAACTGAAGCAGGCACCATTGGAACCAAATTATTATCATCAGCCATCTTGTACTTAGTAATTTGCCGCAGCTAAATAATAATAGAGGTGCTTCCTACGTTAGCAATTTCAATAAATGGATTTCTGCCCTTCCCTAAAATGAGTTAACTCTGCAATATGGAAACAAAACAAACAGAAAGTTCAGGTGTTCCAGCAGTGGAGAAGAATAAAGAGAGCGCATTGCTTTAATATTGTTCTGTGCATAGAAATCTCAGTAAAACTCAGCCTCATTTAGGAGAATTTTACAAAGTAATGTGTGGAAAGAAGACAACTTGTAAGAAATAACAAGATTAAGGCAAGCTTGATATTCAGTATATCCTGTATAATCTTCATTTTTAGGGAGGAGTAGTATTGGATTTAGTCTGTTGTCAGCTTGGAAGCGTCCATTTAAAAAAAGAAAAATCAAAATTTGGGTGCTCTCCATAACCTGTCTGAATATAGAATCTCTCCTACCACTTTAGGCAAAATACAGGTGCCAAGGAGCTTCAGATTTACAACTTGCTGACAGAACCACCGGCAAATTCCACATACACCTGAAAGAAAAGAACGCAAAACACGTATGCATGTTTGCATCTGTCATTATGTAGCAGAGAATCAAAATCATAAGGCTCAATAAAATTATCAAAATGATAAAAGAGAGCACAGAAACACTTTGACAGTGATGTATGGTGTACAGCAGTTTCTGCTGCCTTTACTGAGGTGTGTGTGACTTCCCAGTTTCCTGTGCATGGTTTTGATCATGCAAGTTAAATCATATTATTGAAGTAAATTATAATTTCCCCCTCCACACTGCAGCCTATGTACAGGCTAAATCCATATACTAAATCACAGTGGGACAGAGGCAATCATTGCATGTCCTCGCCTCCGTATTTTTTGCTTGTTGAGTGTTTGATTGGAACATTGCTGCTGAATCAAGAGGCTGGCTGATTATCACTATAAAGGTATGCATTCGGAAAAGCAATTTGCAGGCTACCATGCAAGTGAGCGACTAAACTGATTAGCCTGCAGTTACACAGGAAAATAAGGATCTGACCACTCAAAATTTTAATTTATGGGCTTTTTGAGTTTTATGATCGCTTTCTTAAGTAGTTCATTACAAGAGCCAGAACGAATGGAGAGAATCATAGCTCTCTCGTGGTCAAAGTGCTACTCAGAAAGCTGATGAATACCAAAGTCTCATGATGTCATGGCAAGAAATAACCTAGAAAGAAGGGTGGAGCAGAGTGCTCACCTCATGATATATTGTACCCAAATCTCTGCTCACTTGCACTCGCTGTGGATTTTCATCAGTGAAATACACCTAATGAAATACAGTGTCTTTGCACATTGATGTATGTAGCAGTGCACAAAACAATAGAGGAAGAGCATACTGTTTTCTTTTTCTTTCCCTGACTTGGAACCTCTTGTCACTGATTTGATACAGAAAGCAAAGTCACCTTATGACCTGGGAGTGATGAATACTGCCTCCCTCCAGAGGACACGTCACACTGGGAGTAGGCAAGTACTATAGATGCTTTCAGAGAGGGGAAAACTTTCTCAAAGCAGACATACCTTGCAGTACTAGATCACCTCCTGGGAAAATGAGAAGTGTTTAAGAGGAATATAAGTAAGAGCTGTCTGCGCTGTAGCCATCCGTTCTTCAGCTAATAGTTTTACCGTATCATCTTACAGTCTTAAAGTGAGGACTGCAAATATAACTTCCTGTCACATTTAAATAGAAGACACCACTCCGGCCCTTCAATATCCTCTGTGGAGTGCAGGATGAACTGTGGGAAGAAGCCCGAGCAGTGAATATTACTACAGTGTATACTGTATGTTTTATTCGAGGACAGGGCCTCCCTTGAGGGCCAGAGTGCCTATTAGCCCTGCGGGTGTGCCTGCTCAGACTTCAATCCTATCTGCCGCAGGCACAGTCCCTCTGTCAAATCCTCTGTGTTGTGCCTCCGGTCCCTCCTCCAGGGAAGTTTTCAAAGAGGTACATCTGTTATGTCACAGCAATGCCAGTCCTAACATGATGATGAACTTGTGTTTTTCTTTGGAAATTATCAAAAGCATTTCTACCACTGACTAAATCTCACACATCTGAGTCATTACTGTGATGATTCCTCTTATTGTAATATTACTACATATATATTTGACTTGAGCCTTATTCATGTGGGAGCTACAAGGTTTTTCCATTAATCAATAATAAATTCAACTTGCCAGTATTAATTATGCATTGAAGTGAGAGTATAAGTCATCTCTGTAATGGGGAAAAACATATTCCTGGAAATGCGTGGGAGACAACCCATCAATATAGCAATGTAATGCAAAAATTGGGTTTATTATAATTACAATAATCATAGCATAAAAGAGGTTGAAATTTCAATTAATTTTCCTTGATAGTCCTCTAAGATATGAGCCTGATTAAAAAGTGTAATCCATTTTGACCAGCGTATAAATCCACATCAGAGGACGTGGATATGTCCGTGAAGGAAAGTGCACACTGTGGTGAACGTTGGGTTCTGCACCCTGTTATTAGAGGTTCAAGCTTGACTAACTGTATCCTTTTCTGTCTAATCTGATTTGCTCAGCTAAATGCTTATGCCTAGTGCTACGTGCCAGTGTCACTGTACTTATAATTAAAAAATGTTAGGTCTTTCACTTTTCATTATTCTTGCTATTTAGGGATTTTCAGTATTCCCATTTGGCTGATCTGATCTCATTACAAAGATATACAGTGTGAATGACTCTGGCTGGACTGACACTGAGTACTGCATACAACTACATCTCAGGCACTGTGCTATTAATAATTAGAAGATGTAAATGAACCCTGGCTATATTGATTAATTCGTTGAATTAATGTACACAGTATAATCCATAATCTTGTATGTAACACACTTCTAACGTTGCTTAAGAGACAGTACCACTATAAGACTGAAGTGGACTCACTTATGTTACAGAGCACATATAGTTCAAAGCGTACTTATCTTTTCCACATTAATTGCCTGTGTGAAACCCGCAGTAGAAATAGAAAAAAAAAAGTGTCATGAGGCGTAAATCTTTCATGTGGACAGTGTTCAAAGTGGTGACACTGTGCAGCTTCTATCATACAAAGAGCACAGGATGTCTCAGTCGTTAAAAATGAAACACAGACTAAAAGTACGTCACTCGCTGGTGGCCGGCATGTACATCAAAGCTTTTTAAGTTTTTTGTGTCTGAATACATCAGTGAGTAAAAGCTCATAGATTGGAGATGGGTCCTGCAGGCGATCTTGGCTGTCTTCCTGCAGCTCGGACTGCAGCCAGGGTTTGGTCTGAGGCGGGGGCTTTAAAGTTTGAAGGGACCTCCCATAAGAGAGAGACATTTGAACTTTTGTTGCAATTCTGCTTCATTGATTAAAAGTTGAGTTTTCTGGGAGAATGAACTCGCTGATACGAGGTGACTTTGTACTCTTGTCCCAGCTTTCATCAGAAGTTTTTTCCCCTGGAATAATTCTCAACTCGTCAAAGTGTGCAAACTTGCAGTTTTGTCCAACAGTTGACAGTAGTGACTATAGATGACTCATTACGGATTATAGCCAGTGTTGTGTATGAACAAGCAAAAAGAGCGCTGTTCATTGAACATGGTCATATTTTTGATGAACGTTGAAGTGAATGCATCCACTTTGCAACTTGCAACAAGACCTGGGCGCAGAGACTCTACCTTTTATCCCTCTTTACCTCCACCTACTTATGTGTGTCCGAGGAAAAAATAAAACAACACTTACCTGGCATTAATGTGTTGTCACAATAATCAGTAATAATGAGTAATAAGTTTGAAACTAGGAAAATTCACATGAATGCCTATTTTGCTCACATGTAATTTGTAATATGGTATTAAGCTGTAACCGTTAGCTGCTGTCCACACAGAGTGACCTATGCTGTGTTGTGTCTCAAATTGCGTACTTCTGTGCTTACACTTACTATTATATATACTAAATATATATAATAATATATAATACTATACTGAGTATGGAAAAATGTGTATGAGTACCTGGATGGTGCACTCAAAACTGTCAAGAAGTTGAGTGTGGAACTATGGACACTTCTTGCCCTCAATGGTCGCCATCTTGGCTATGTAGCGGAAGGGGAAAGACCACTTTTCAGACTGGAAATAGCGGCCAAGGACTGTGCGACCATGAACGTTGCTGCATTGTGCAAATACATGTGTTTTTTGCACTAAGCACCACTATGCTGTTGTCAGGTATAAGCCAGCAGTATGTTTGTTGGGTTCATTTAGCGGCCTGTAATGATTTGGTACCGCGAACGATAACACAAATGCCAAAGCTAGTTTGCCAACTAGCTAATTTGCAGCCGTCACGTCCGGTGTGTGCACACCGGCCATGTTTGGTTTGAGACAACACTACCCTGTGGAAATTTGGACACTACACCAATGAGTACATAGTGAGCACAGTAAACTACATAGAGGTATACTAACGGAAGTATGTAATTTGAGACACACCTCTAGACTAGTTGGAAAAGTTGTGTATTAGCATCACTCAGGTACCGCAAAGTTTTAGTGGCTCCAGAGGATGTACTGGTGCAGCACAAGTCACTGTAGCTTACTGCAAAGCTTTAAAACACATCTTTTTGTAGCATCTGTGTTGCCTCCACATTATGACTTAAAGCTCATGAACATGCTGAATACAGAACGTCTTTCCAACTCAGAAGTGGGGTCATTCAAGGAGCACATGAATGCAGCATTTAAAATATAGCAATAGCTTGCAGCTGCACTTTTGGAGTGGAAGATACACAGTCCTGATAGACGTTAGCTTGCCAACCCTTGGCAACGAGCCAAAAAAGTTTGTTGTTTGTTGTTTTCCCCTCAAACAACTTCCTCTTCCACTCCGTAAATCCACTAACAAACTGTTGGACACACAGGCCGTCCTTCCCCGGTAGCACACCGACCAGATTATGGAAGTAACAGGTGTGTTCCCGGAGCTTTGCTAAGCTTGTCTATTAGCCCCAAAAGGCATCACTTGTTTGTTTTTGTTGGCTAAATTTTGCATTAAGTCAAAGTAAACTTGGGCTTCTTATCCTATAAAAACATCATTATAATGTTTATCATTTCTTGTATACTATTAACATATATTAATAACTTTTTTAAACAGAAATGTAAAACATTTTTCCCATATTCCAATTCCAATGTCTAAATATTATTAAGGATGGCTTTCTGTATATCATGCTCTCTACAAAACTAAGATCATAACTCATTCAGCCATAGCGACTGCGATGAAGACAGTGGTGGAGCCAGCTCGCTTGAAAGCATATGTAGTCTACATTTTATGTATTTACAAGTGCAGCATAACTTGGTTAATACAGGCTCAATTAAATTTCCATTGCATCTGCATAACAGGATACATTGTTCAAGCAGTCATACATATACTCGGCTTGGCTTTTAAAAGTAATCTCTGTCTGTGATTCTCAAGAAGTGTACAGTAATGAATTTAGTCTGGGAAGTGGGCAGTGACCGTAACAGGGGGCAGGGGATGGATGTGTCGGTAGGAGGAGGTTCTACTTAGGAATAGCTCAAAATTCTAATTGTGAACTATGAATGGGAGCTAGTATATTTTAATGTGTGTGAACTGGACTTTGAGCTCGCTCTTGTGAAGTGTGAACTTGCACAACAGTGGCTGGAGCCTCGCCAGGTATGAGCTTCATGAATATCTTCATCTCTGAGTGTAAACAATACAATGAAGCACACGCAAGAGGTGAATATTTTTGAGACGTTCGCTAAGAATTTCTAAAGAGGACTGAAGAGGTCAGGTGACCTTTTTGCGTCAGACACCTGTTATAGTAAAATGACCCCTGCAAATGGACTTAGTGGGCTTATGTTCTGTTTGGGCTGTGGAGAAAAGATTAAAGATACAGCCTCACATGCCACTGGTTCATTCATGGTCATGTAATAATAGCGTGTAGTATCACAGAGACCAAGGCGATGTGTTGATCATTTTAATGTTGTCATCCTTTTTTTTCCTTCAGAAATTTAACATGATGTAATTAAAGGCTTCTGTAATCCCTGTGAAACAAATTGTAATAAGATTAAAGTGTTTTGTTAAACTATCTTGAGCTCATTACAACCTTTAGTTTCTCTTAATCTGATTATTTGCACAAAACATTTACTATCAAACCATTAATTTGCTTAAACATTGTAGATTGTAACTTCTGCTGTGTGTTATCTTATCATCTTTAGTTTTATTTTTCTTGTTTTTAAGATCCCTGCAATATCCTTAATTAAAAATAAGCATATTTTGTGACAAAACAACCCAAGAAAAAGTGTTTTTCCTTCCCTGGATTTTACAATACAAAGCCAGCTGCCTGGGTGTGCTACAGCCACAACTGCCCTGCCATGATTCATTTGCATTTATATGCATCACAAACCATGCAAGCCCCAACCACATGAGGCTTCCTAATGTAAGACATATACCATGTTACCACAATGTCCTCAGACTGAATCTGGCTGAGGGCCTTTGTCCCATATCATGGCTTGGATTTTCCCTGTGTCGTTTGTCACTGTGAACTGTCAAAAAATAAAGCAAAACGACACTTAAATAATATAGAATAGTGATTGCATTTTAATACAACTTATATGATTTATGTTACAGCAGTATATATGAACATCTTTTTTTCTAGTTTCAGCTGCAAGGTACAGCTTAAGGCCAGTTACATTTCAGACTTTTTAAATGACTCTTGAAATGAAATTGAAGGCCGATTTTACAATAACAAAACCTGAAGGAAAAAGGACACAATGACCGCCATCAATGGGCTAATGGACAATTTTAAGTTAAAGTTAATGCAAGAGGTGTTCAGTGAATTACACTTTACTTGAAGATTTCTACATAAGGGTGAAAGAACACTGTCATGAACTTGTCATAAACATTATGTACATGTCATAAATGTTTATGACTGCTGTCAGTAAGTGTCATTCTGTTTTTGTAATGGCAAGCTGACATTGTTCGGGTTGTCTTGATTATGACAACTTTACATCAATTCAAAGTGACAATACCAGAGGATGTCTTTGTCATAACAACTTGACATTAACAAGAAATGCACCTCTTTTTGTGTTTATGACAAGCTGACATAATGATTGATACAAAGACATCTTCTGGTAATGTCATCCTGGTTAATGTCAAGTTGTCATAATAAGGACATCACAAACAAATTTAATGTCAACTTGTCATGACAAAGACAACCTCTGGTAATGTCACTGTAATTAATGTCAAGTTGTCATAATCAAGACAACCTAAACAATGTCAACTTGTCATTACAAAAACCGAATGACACTTAATGACAGCAGTCATAAACGTTTATGACATGTACATAATATTTATGACAAGTTCATGACAGTGTCATGTCATAGTTATGACAGTGTAATGTCACCCTTCTGTAGATACCTTCAGATAAAGTGTTACCATTATTATTAAACAATTATTTTGAGATTTTGCTATGTAATGCAAAAGAAAAAACAAAATTCAGAAAATCCTACTTGCCATGTCTTAGCATTTTTAAGATTTATGACAGAATGATTTAGACATAAATAACAATTAAGGCCTTCTTTTTTCATTAATTAATTCAGAAGCACCACTGTCCATTGCATCCGGTCATCACACTGTATCCAGTAATTACTCGGCGTAATATTGGAGGTTTAAATTTCGCTACTGCTCACATGAATGACATTATAGTGGGACACAAGCCAGCAGTGGCCGTGAGCAAGAACACATTATACTGTGCCGTAGCGTTTATTTTTTCATGAGTCTTGGAATTTATGCTCGTAGTGAAATACAGTACATGCAGAATATTTTATGCATGGTTCACAATCTCAGCTCAGCTGTTGAGTGATAGTGTTTCTTACAATGCATATGTGGCCCACATTCAAAACAATGCTCCGTTGTATTTTTTGTAATATTATTCATGCACATCACTGCTTGTGTTTGCAAAGGAGACGCAGAAGATTTATGTGGATTTACATCTCACTCGACAGGTTCACATTCACAACTTTTTTTTTTTTTGGTCGTATTCTTGTCATTCAGCGCGTGGCTTTTTGTGAACTGCCAGTCGTGTTGGTTTTTAGCAATAGTTAAGTATGAGAAAACAGGCTCTTGTGGAATTACATAACAAGTCCTCTCACAAAGCTGGAGAGATGCCAATGGCAGCTTTGTGGGACCAGCTGAACCAGGCTTCTCTTCTCTTTTTAATGTGCTCTGGATACACAGCCATAAGCCATCACACTTGCCTGGGTAGTCTGCATATACTCTCCTCCATTTTTGTCCTCTGGGTTTGGCCTCTAGATCCATGTAGTGTCTGACTTTACCCCAAAACACCAAAATTGGTTTTAAATGGACAAGTGGGAGAACCACTCACCTCCTTATATTGTTTTTATTGACTCAGACAGTTGTAAAGCACAGAGTGAGAGACTTGGAGAGGAAACAGAGGCAGAGGTGTCAGATATAGTACTGGAGGTACTTTGTCTGAGGCTCGTCAATAGATACAGTGACAGGGACACCCCAGCAGCTCATCTGGTAAAGCGTGGCCTGTGGCAGTGGCACGGGCTCAATTTCGACCCAAGCCCTTTGCTGTATGTCATTACTTTTCTCTCCCCCTTTTCCTAAGTATCTGTACTGTCTCATAAAAGGGAAAAAAATCTAAAACATAAAATATAAATACTGTGACAATGTGTTTTTGTCAAATGTATATTTTTCTGATATCAAAACATATACCAGAGTAACTGCAAATATCACATATAAAACGGTCAAATTAAAGGACAGCGCAAATGACTATGTTGCACTGTTTAATTTACAAAGCTTTTAATTTCAAGTTTTTTGGCATTGTAGCAGTTTTCATCACACATTGGATGCTATCACAACACAGTCAAATCTGAGCACACAGACACAATACACATACATTTAGATTCAGTGCGATTTCCACTGTCTGAGGATATTATTATCTCTGATATCAGCAATAATCGTCCATAAATCTGCTTAAAAATCATTTATAATCCCAGAACTTGGCTGAGGATTACTGTGATTTATTGATGATGTTTTCTTTATGATCAAAGTTATCCAGTTATAGCTGTCTCTGCTCTTTGTCTTCAAGTGCACTGCAAACAAGAAATGCTAATATCTTACTCTGCTAATTCAGCATACTTTCAATGGTGGCAGTTTGCCAGAACTTCCTGTTTATGGCCCTCCCAAAATACAGCCAAAAAAATGTGGCATTACACTTATCAAACCTATCAATATACTTTTGAAATTACTCAAGCTTAGAACGTTGGAAACAGGTTTTTACCTGCTTCATTCATTCGTTTCCCTTCTTCAGTCAACATCCAAAAATGAAAATGCGAAAAACACAACCGAAGCGCTGTTGAGAGCATGCCAAACCAACAGGTGGCGATATAACTGTAACTCCAAGGCAAGCAAAGAAAACGGAGAAGATGGTGGCCAATCAGAAGCGCAATAAAAAGGTATTACTGGACGTCTCTGCTCCTCAATGTAGTGAAGGAGTAACTGTACATTTATGTGTAAGCATGTAAAAAGTCCTGTTAGCAAGGTTCGAACAAGCGCTATTTTGGCCACATCTGGCATACGGCATTGCAAGAAATGTTGCCTCATTTGCGACGCCTTACAAAGGAGATAACGGCGCGTGACTCTGACATTACAAGCTGAAAACTGAACGTCAACACTGAAAAGAAGTTCCTAAAAATATCAACGCTGGAGAGAGTTTTACAAAGGGTTTGTTTCCAGTGATGTTAAACACAGTTTGCATGTGAATGAAACACAAAGATGAAACTACATTTTCAAATATACTCATGAACATGTGGACCAGGCATGACAATCTCTTCCATCCATTCATACTATTCATATATTTGTATATATTTAATATGTATAACAGGAGCCACACTAATATTGATATCATCCTACTTGGTAGTCTGAGGGTAGTCTTAAAGTCACTGAGAGATGGACAAATAACTTCCAGTGAATTTCGAGATTTACTCTCTTGTCTTGTCCATCACAATTAGTGGCCTGCTGAATTGGTTTTTAGCTCCTATAAAATACGTGTTTATCTGGACATGTATTAGAACTGCCAAGCACTTTGATTGCACGGAGTGTATAGCAAACCAAGGCCACACAAATGTCCTGCCACTCCCGCGAGCTGTAAGCTCTCCCATGCACTGCTCTGAATTACCTGTCAGCATCGATTACAGGGAGTCAGTGTGGATAGGATCTTGGATTTTCTCTCCCTCAGAATTAAGATAAGCTCCTGCCTGCCTGTTTGAGATGCCCCTTGTTGACCCACCTGTTGAGTGTGATGTGAGATGTGTGTTCTGCCGCTGTGGCCATATTATCCCCCCGCTCCACACACATGTGCTCATGCCGAGCTGGCTGCAGTCACTGTCCTCATCTGTTTCATTTCTCCCCATCGTCCCCATTCCTCGTCTCTTTGTTTTCACTCCTTGTTTTTCTTCTCTCTTCTCTAACCCCTTCTGCTAAGCTATCTGTCTGCTTTTATTCAACCTCATCTCTCTCGCCACACCTCGTTGACAGCGAATTCCAAAGAGAATGTCCTATTTCTGCCGTTATCCAAGCAGAAATAAAACATTCTGCTCATTTAGTTTGTGAAATTGGAAATATATAAATTTAAATAGGCCATTTCCCAATAGTTAGGGCACACCATACTATCTATCACTCCTTGGGAAAACAATAAATGTCTACTTGTATGTAAAAATATTTACCCATTCAAATCTAAAGTGACACTTCCCTTTAAGTCTGTCTTTTATTATCTAATACTCATCCTGTGTCAACTCAAATGGTGGCTGTTCATGTCTGTTACAGTGGATATCAATTGTCATAAGCTGTCACGGCAAAAAAGAAGCATCAAAATATTCACAGTAAGATTTCACTGACAAGTTGATGCACATTTATCCATACAATGGCAAAATAATATATAATAGGACATTGTACTCTTTGCACTAGTTACTTTGTGAATTTGGATGAATAATACAAAACATAATCAACAGCTAAATTATGATGTAATATTATTAATTAGGGTGAGACTTTGTTGATCCGCGGGGCTAAATCCTCAAGCTACCCAGCACATATATAAAGTTGTTTGCCTCCAAGCTTGTTATTTCCTTTTATCAATGCTTTCATGTTTTTCTGACAGCTGTGCATTGGAATTTGACATGAAACTTGTGCGTCTACGCTGCTGGAAAATTGCAAAAAGGTGTAACGACAGAGTGGAAGACACGGTCCAAGGCGTGGCTTCATTTCACAAGAAAAATGACAACAGTGCTGCTGTAATGTCCGTAAAATGATCATTTTTTTAGTAAGGGTGAAACACCTCTCTACGCAACATTGGCTTAAACTTCCAGGAATGTCACATACGTGACACTCTATGCACCATTGCCACCACTTCCCAGCCAAGCAGCACATCTGATTCCGAGGATAAATATCCCTATGTTAGAATTACATTAGTGCCGTGCAGGCAGGCTTAGCAGATTTTTTTCTTTGATGAAGAAACCTAATTTATGCCGTGCTAATATTCTCTCATTTGATTCTTTTTACATAATAACATATATGCCTTTATTCTACTGTTGCCACACTGTGTTCAGACTCAGAGATAATAAAGCAGCTGCGCTGATGCTGAAAACCTGAAAATTCCCGCTTAGAAAATTGATTAGGAATCCTTTAAGGAATCGGTAATGGCATTAGTATCAATAAAATCTTATCAATTCCCATGAAACTATATAAGATAGTTAAGATGAGCTCCAGCTTTGGCAGCAGAAACATTAATGATGAACACATGAGTGCATCAAGCACAAGATCTGAGTACGTCTTCCACCACGGATTCAAGCTGACCACACCACAACTTAACATTTTTGTCTGCATGATGAATGAATTACAAGCCAATTTTTACAGCCACACATGTGGTATAATCGTTTGTAGGCAATTAACTCAGCACAAAAGAAATGATCAAATGAAATCTTGACAAACTTGTCTGTCTGTATCAGCACCACAGCAAAACACAGTTAATCCATTGCTTTTAAGAGCAAAAGAGAATCTGTGCTGCAGGCTTTAGCGTTTGTCTCCACTTAACATTCATGCATGATGAAGTTTCAGATATTCAAACACATATCTCTGGTCGAGACTGTCAAAGATCAGAGTGCAGCTTCAGAAATTATTCCTGCTTTCGAGCACTTTGACCTGCTAATATTTCTATTATCAATGCCAGCCAGAGAAAGAGATTTCTCTGACCTCTAACCTAATGCAAGTGTGTCTAAGTGTGTTTCAACATAGTTTGATAGAGAAAGAAATTGATTAAAAGATGGAAAAAGTGACCGTGCTGGTACAGAGAATCTTCTATTCTTAGCACACGGATCAATTTTCTCTTTTCATATTAGCAGAATAATGTAAAGCTCCTTGAGCTGTAGTTCAGACAAACTATTTATGAGTCATCCAACGCCGTTTCCTATTCATTATCAATGGGTAGAGCTCTAGGCCGTGCATCAATATGGCACTGCAGTTAAGTATTGGTCCTCTGGCTTTGAGAAGGAGTTTTTCATCTTTACAGATTCTGATTGGACTTTCTAATGCCCTGAGAAAATGATATGTGACTTTGTGGTGTTCCCTAAACCACAGCAAAAGCTTTCATCAGGAAAGAGAGGGCCGGTCCTTAAACGAACGCTTTTCATAATTTGCACAGCTTCAAGCCTAATGTTAAGTTGATGAGAGTCTCGTGGATGGGTGTCTGGGATCTAATATAATTTCAGCAGAGGGCTGATTACACTCTAAACGGGGTGCAGACTTTTCAATATGTTGAGTTAAGTAGATACTGGGAAAATATTTTTAGGTTTCTTCTGAGGGTTTTCAATTTCACCCATAATGATAGGGGTTTTCAATGCCAGAAGAAATAAGATGTGACTTTGCGGTGTTGTCCTAAACTCTTAATACTTAATACTCTTAAAACTTCATCTGGGGAAACGGGCTGATTTAAAAATGCATTTACCTTCAAAGATTAAAGTTACACTGTGCAAGATTGCCAGTTACACGCTCACCAGCGAAAGTAAAAGTAAAAGTCAACCCCGGATTCACTCTTGTTTGGTGTTTCGCCTTGCTGTATTTGTGTTTTTTTTCTGCGCTGTGCCTCTTGGATGCCTACTGTTTAAGGTCTGGCACCTTGAGGCTACCTTCATATAAAGCCCCCGACATCACCTGAGCACTGTGGGGCAACACGTCTACACAGAAAATAAAAAAAATACAGGCAGAGGAACGGGGCCTCTGCATAAAAATACACCGCCACACACTTCTAGTGGGACGTATGTAGTGATTGAGAGGGGTTACTGGGGTAACTGGGACTACTTTAGGGTTGTTTTGACCCAGTATTAAGGTAGTGTTGGTCTTCATATAACTTATTTATCCAAACTCAAATGTGGTATAGTTGCAAACAGTTCAAATCTGTTCTATCTCTTTTTAAACGTAAAGTGTCAGTGATATTTATCAGTCTAGACTGTTTTGGTGTGAGTTCCTGACTGTTGGGGTTATCGGCATTGGAGATGTCTGCCTACTCTTCAACATAATGGAACTAGATGACACACAGCTCATGGTGCTCAAAGCGTTCTGCAGCAATGTCTCTTTACAAGAATCATGCACCAAGCTAATCCACAAACCTTGTTGTGATCACTTCATGTAGGGACCGTTTTCCTTCTACTGTACTTTACCCGCCAACTGTATCACTGTGTAGAAGGAAGAGTGGATCTACTGCTAGCTCACTTAGCACGACCAAGCTAGCCAACGTTACAGCTCAACCGATGAGGAGGCCATCAATGTCTACATGTTGCACTGCAACAAGCACGAGCCTCTTGTCCATGAGTACATGCACGCTTCCTTCTGCACGGTGATACAGCTGGAAGGTGTAGTTTAGGAGAAAGAAAATAGTTCCTACATGAAACAACTCACAACAAGGACTGTGGATTATCTTGGGGCATGATTCAACATCTCTACAACCACAACCTCCAACACTTGGCAACTCACACCAAAGAAATCTAGACTGATAAATACTGTCCCTTTAAATGTCCTTAGTTTTTACTGGTTGTTGATAATGTGCGTAACCTTCACAGTTTTGAATGTCATATATCTGCATTTGTGATCCTTTTATGGTAAAACTTTTGATTTTTACTTTGATGTTGGGTCAAATCATATTTAGAGTTTCTACTGTCTAGTCAGCAGGCTCCAGGAGCCCATTTCCAAATGTGACAGTCCTCAGGCCCCCACATCCCCACTGCGAGCCTTTATCAGCTGGTCTCAAACATGGCAGGGTAATTGTGTCCTCGTCAAGCCATTTTGTTATTGTACTTACAGTTCCTAATCCCCCAGGTAATCCCATCGACTTCACTGCAGCCACAACCTCCCTGTTTGAGCTTTCCTGGACAGCTGTCATCTGTTTCTATTCAAC
The DNA here is from genome assembly GCA_026686955.1 of Epinephelus cyanopodus. Taxonomy (NCBI): domain Eukaryota; kingdom Metazoa; phylum Chordata; class Actinopteri; order Perciformes; family Serranidae; genus Epinephelus; species Epinephelus cyanopodus. The sequence goes on from CM048929.1 coordinate 23,929,027, forward strand.
TGTCAAACTGTTGGGACAGATATGAGTTTATTAGCGAGGTGCAAAGTGGTCAACAACTTTCCATTGGCTTTTGCTGGCTGAGTAACTGTGCCCCATATGAAGACACAAAGACTGGTGAGGTGTGGGAATAACAGCCCCATAATTGGATTCATTTGGAGATGATCATTGTCCCCATTAGTGCCATTTGTGTACAGTGTTGTAGTCTCAATCTTTCATCGCCTCCTCCTCTCCCCTTGGAAATGAACAATTAGCTTTTGTAAATTGATTTGTGCCACACACCAAGTTCCACATCAAACACATGCACATAAAGACACTGAGTCCAGCACACCTTTTCTCTCCCTTTGTGTCATGCTGCACACTTTATCTCCCCCTGTGTGCAAGGATACATCTAGGTCGTGCGGAAATTCAAAAAGTATGATTCTTTTCATGTTTGCTTGCCTCTAATCCCCCTAATCCATTATTTGCCATGCTCAGAATATGCTCGCTGTATTTGAACTTCAGTAGGATCGAGTGATACTGCTGGAGAAAAGGACTCCAGGCCGCAGCAGCTTTTGTTATCAGATGATAGTCAACACCGCCCTGAGCACATCCCACCCGAGGTTGACATCATCTCCTTAGTGCCATCACTGATCTAATATGTCCAGGCTCACTCTGAGGGCCAGTGTATGAGCCAGCTGTCCAGAGGGGATTTTATAGTGCAGTCTTACTGCAGCAGAAAACACCAAGATGCTCAAATCTCATTGGCTACTAAATAGTCAAGAGGCTAAATTAGATAATACCATAGTTTACTTTACCATAGACTACTCAGCATAACATAGATCTATGTCTGGTTATAGTTTAAAGGAATATTAAAGGGATACTATGTCATTTTCAATCAGGTCAGTGTCATGGCGTTGTGGAGAGTGTCAGCAGATGAAAGGTGTTAAGGCGTCCCTCGTGCTATCAACTCCCAAAGCTCCAGCTCCAGCCACAATTTTTGTTCACAGCAATTTTTGTTGTTTTGATTAGTGCAATATGTTTAGATTATACAAACAATAATATGCTAAGCTATACAAATATAATTTATGACTATAACTATGTTTAATGTTTACATGAATATTTATTGTAATCAAGCTGCAACCTCCTCCAGCCAACAAGAAAGTCCAAAAAGTGCAGTTCCTTGAATGGCCACTTGAGGCTGGCTCCAGAAGTGAGTCAATACCCATAGATCCCCATGTTCAAATGCCCAGCTTTACAGCAGAAATAAACGTGTTTACAGCCTGGTACAAAAACGTATTTGGTCTCTATAGCTCATTTCTGCATTCATGACAACGTTGTCATGAACGCAGAAATGAGCTATAGATGGAATGAATTTTTATATATATTCACCCAATTACAAGACTTAAAGTTACACATAATCAAGAGCCGGGCCACTTTGAGTGTTCTCGGCTTCTCAGTCAGACCCCTCACTCCCCAACAACACCAGGCTCTTGTCCAAATATGGGCACTTCTTGTTTCAAAATAAACCAAGACAACAATGTGGGAAATGCAAAACTCTTCTTCAAAACAGGAGTCCACAAACCAGTGGATCATATCATAGTGGCTACGTCTATTATTTTTGCAGTCTATGTTTGTAATTGGACTCTCATCTTGAATGATTAAAAGGAATAATTAGACATTTAGGGAAATATGCACTGAAGATGGGCGTTATGTAGTTGTTTCCCCCTGTTTCCAGTTGCGGTGCTGTGCTAAGCTACCCAGCTGCCTGCTGTAGTTTCATATTTACTGTACAGACATGAGAGTGGTAACAGTCTTCTCATCTATCTCTTTGCCAGTATGCAAATAAGCATATCCCCCAAAATGCTGAACTTTTGCTTCAACAGATGAATTGGTCTTTTCTGGATCTTGCGTATGTGCACATAATTACAACAAATCAGGGATGGGCAGAATAAACTGTTCCTTTTTGGTATAAATGAATTACTATGATGTTAGTTAGAATAACATGCAACACTGGAATTCTGTGGTAAATCCCTTTTACTGTGTCTTGTGTAGAGGATTAGAGAGAAAATCCGCAGCAAAGCAGAGCTCAATCTCTGTATTGTGTCTTCACGATCTTGAACAGCTTGGGATTTCTTTACATGTAGAACTTTCACCCAAAGTTAGAAAAAGAGCCAGGCATTATCATAAAGCACTACCATAAAGACTGCTGGTTGCTGAGCCCCCAGAAGAGCTCTGTATAGCACATTGAGGTGCTGAGCCAGAGGCTGGAGGTGCTCTGTAGCTGCGTAAGCTCACCAGGTGTTGTCTAAGATGCAGTTTAGACCTCAGTCTCCTCTTTGCTGCTGCCTCCAGGCTGCCTTGCCTCAGCCCTACAACACAGCAGCCTTCTCTCACAGTTTGTTTATGCCTGCCTCCACAGATTCCTTCCACAGAGAGTGGAGTACTGACCACCGCTGACTGAGAGAATGCTTAATAGTCTGTTACACGTATGCAGCCGGAGCCTCTTAAGAAAAACACCTCACTCGCTGTTGTAGGACTTCTCTGTTTCCACCTCCTCACACTGAGTGTTTACATTGTCTCTATCTGGCTCCTCGGGCAGTCTAGTCCTCATTCTTGTTGTTCAGGTATGTTTCTGAATGTGCACTTGGAAATCTTTAAGTGGCTGAAATTGAGGGGGAAACATGTAATGTAAAAAAGATTGTGCACTTAGTTGGGGTGGAAAAGGCAGCAGAATATATGAGGAAAATAAAGGTTAAGAGAACATGATTGGAACGGTCCTTTTTCAAATAAAAATGTCACTTCACATGAACAAGAACAGTAAAAAGTAGCAATCAATGTGCCATAATGTGACAAGAGCCATTTGATTGTTCCATAAATGACTCATTTTCAGATCTGCTGGCCCATTGGTAAGGTATGGTTATTGTAGGTAACCAAGCTACATGATTAAAGTAGCATATTATGATATCAAAATGATTCATACTGAATTTGCAACAGTTGCAGCCTTCATTCTTTGTGGTGTGATGGCTCGTTCTGAAAAGAAAGAAAATTGCTTGCATGTCAATATGCTCCGGATGTGTAAGGACCTTAGAATGTCAAAGCAGTTTAGACGGGTCAGGGTTAAAAATACATAAATATTGACTGTCAGTCGGAAACAGGAAACAACAGCTGTCTACCATAATAAACTCAAACATGTTGGTGACCCATCCATCCATTCACCCTGTCCTCCTATGCAAACTGTTAAGCTCTGTAATAAAGGCCCCTGACTTCCTGCTTCGCTCCAGAAGTACATGTGCCATATGTCCTTCAGCCAATAGCAGGCTTTGTCACTTGAACTGTTTTCGGGGCATTTGCTGAAACAACTGCTGTTGCCTAACTCTACTACTGCAAGTCAGAGTTATATCTGATAAAACTCTCCTCCAGATCCTATTGCATTGTCTGTCTTCTGAGTGTCCCAAACTATATAATTCATTGAAAAACTTGTGGAAGTTACTTGAGAGAACTCTGAAAGTCAGAGATGTCCAGCAAGCGAAGAAAGAAAGAAACAATCACTTGGAAAATCCTTGCGTTACTCTGAAGCTTCGCTAACTCTGTGCTCTGCAGGTGGATAATTGTGATATATTCATGAAGTGGCAAATAACCTTAAAGTATGATATTATCTGCTCTAAATATTAGTGTTGTAAGTAATGGAAGCCAAAGAAAATAGTTCTCACAAGTTTCCTAACTTCTGCAGGTGGAGTAAAAGCTCTAGATGTTAATTCAAGCAACGGCAAGCATTGTTTTAATTGTTAAATTTTCTGTTTCGTCCTACATGATCATTTAGGTTTTATATAATTTAATTGCACAGGTGGGTTTGCTTCATTAGATAGAAGACAATGGGGTGAACCAAGTCTTTTGAGCTTGGTGACATTACTAGGAATCTTTTATGGTTATTTTATGGAAATTTCACCTGCGACTCAGATTAAGCAGCACACCTCCCCTGAGGCTCAGAGGGAACTTATTCCCCTTCATTTTTTACAATATAATTTTACAGGAATTTAAACTTTGACATGTTGAGCTCCGACCTGCATACAGAAATAACGGCTTGTCCTCTGGTGCTCGCAGACATAGTTGAGGAAGTTGAGGAAGAAGGACTGTGGTGGGGGGATGAAGCGGCAAACCGTCACACAAAGGAGCCCCTGACAGACAGTGCCGTACCTTCCGGAGCACTGAGGCATGAGTCAATCACAACTCTAAGCACAAGACATCTCTGCATGTCCTATCTCCCCTGAGCTCCTTCAATACATTACAGTGATGGACGTGTGTCAGGTGGCGAGAAAAAGTCAAGCGACTTACACCAGTCATTTGCTGGCTTATAGCTTGGCAGTTTAACGGGTCCATGTAAAAGGAAAGATAGACAGAAGCAAAGTGTTGCTCAGTTCTCTTGGAGAAGACAGACCTCTTCCTACAGATCAGCTGTTATACTCATTGAACTGACAGTCAGTTCTTTTCTTCCTCAAAGAAGCTCCAGTCTGCGTCTGCCTGGTGTGAAACTGTTCCATTTTTGAAACACTGCTTCTTGTACGATATTCCTCTGAGTATGTTGCCTGTTTGGTCTGAGGGATGCATTTTCCTCCGTTGGTTTGTAGAGAAGGCTCCTTTTTTTAACTAGCTCAGAGAAACAAGTGTTCCAACAATTTGTGCTGTCATTCAGTACAATCCCACACTGCACCATGATTTCTGTTTCAGGCAAGGCTCTTTTGGCCTTTGGGAGGCAAAACCAAACATACATTTTAACAGCCATGTTACACTGGTGAGATGATGATATACTGTATCTCTTTTTGCCATTACAGAAAAGTTTGAAAATCGGTAGAGACTTTCTACTTTTATGGCCATATTTTATTCAGAGAATCTTTCCATCAATAACGACAACACATTCTCACTCCCAACTCGTCAAATACTGTTGCTTGATCAGCGACCCCACATGTCAAACTATGGTGCTCTAGGTTTCCCCACTAACATCACTTGTGGATGCTTTTGGACAGCGTGTTAATACACTTAATACATGCATAGCGTATTTTCAAAATAAGCGCCAGCGTTCACAGGAAATGTACAGTTTCCATTCGTTAAATGAATACAGTCTAATTTCAAAGGAATATCCAAATGTAGGTTTACTTCGTTTCTAGGTTTACTTCCCTTGATTTAGGCTATAACACAACGCTGAGTTTTGGTTTCACGTGGGACACAAGCAAAAGTCTCCTGGGTAAAAGTCCTGTCTTTGTTTTGACCCATCCACTACCTATTCCACCCTTTCTACATGGACTTCCCTTGTTTTATACTTCGGCCGTTGCTCTGAGCATCAAATAATTTGGTTGCCTGTTGCATCTCTTTATTCTAAAGGGTGCCTCTGTGTGTCAGTATCTGACCAAGAGTTGGACACATTGAGAGTGAGGACAGGTTGATGTAGAGATGAAGCGATTAGTGATGGACAGAAAATAAGTCTTCAACTATTTTTTATAATCAATTCATCATCTCAGTCATTTTTCAAACAAAAATGTCAAATATTCTCCAGTTCCAGTTTTAAAAATGTGAAGATTTCATGATGGTATTTCCCATAATATGATAGTAAACTTAAAGGTTCAGTATGCAGTTCTGGAGAAAGATAGTTGATTGTTGAGTCCCATTCCCATGCTGTCAAATAACAAGTGGGTAATCGAGATACTTGGGTTGTAATCAGGTGGGAACAGGCCGAAAGTGTTGCTATTTCGCAACCTGAGAATACGACTCAACAATCGACTACCTCTCTCCAGAATTGCAAACTGCACCTTAATGTCTTTGGTTTTTGGACTCTATGACAGAAAAATCAACAAACTAGAAGCAACTTCCTTAGGCTATGGAAATCTTTTTTTTATACTTTTATTTATTTCTCACTATTAAATGGAAATACTGGACAAAAAATATACAAATTGATAATGACAGTAATTTATATTTGCAGCTTTTCATCTGTGTCACAAACTACCTTGATTGGTTAGGTATTCAATTCTGTTGATTAATCAGAAACGGACATTTAGACATTCCCATTTACATATTGATGGTTCTTCCAAATGATTAACAAAAACATTTACTAGATACATAACATATACAGTGTATACAGCATACTATGGGAATATACATGTAATATAATAAACAGTATTCTATCACAGTAACAGCACCTTTGAGATGGCAGAGGGGTTTATATATAAAACATTCTTATACCATACAGTTTGCATGGCAATTAATTTTTGTCTATAGCAATCAGAGGGTGACCACATTAGCAACAAACTGTAAAATATAATGTAAGCCATCAGTACAGAGATACATTTAACACTGTGAAACAAATACTGTTTCACTTACTGGAGTCCTTACTGGATACTGGGTTTATTTATAGTAGCATGCAAAAGTGCTAATTACCATGGATTGAACCTAATGTGGTCCCCCTTGGTAACAGTGTTTGTAACTGTGATTAAAATACTACAGCAGGGCTATTCAAATGGCGGCCCGCGGGCCACATGCGGCCCAGAAGCAATCCTTGAGTGGCCCAGCCAGTGGCCCAACCAGAAAAGCCGAGGAAAGCCGAGAAAAGCCGAGAAAAAACCGGGAAAAATGTGCTCAGCGAGCCCTACAGATATTTCTACAGAAATTCCTACAGTAGTTCAGACCGTGAATGCAACACTCTGCCGTAGCCTAGCAACACTCAACCCAGAATGCAGCGTGTTGTTGTGAAAACGTAAAGTTTACGTTGAAAAGTGGAAAAAAAATGTACTGCTGCTACCTCGGGTTCTGTTGAATTACAGCTCTTTTGTTTTTTAGACACTTTTTGATATGCTTGTGTCAGATGTGACCAAATTTAAAAGGGAAGCAGTGAATAAACATTGTTTTATTTTTCATGACATTAATTTGTGTTGGTTTAAAATTTGTCATTAACTGCTGCTTACCGGCCACTGAAAAAGTCTGGCCCAGCTAAATTTCTTGGTTTTAAAATCTGGCCCAACTGAATTTGTAATTGAATAGCCCTGTACTACAGATTTGAAGCCCATTTCTATTGTGCTGATATGTTGTCATCTTGCAGTCTTTCGTCCTTTACATTCAAAGTCATGATCTAAAGCAAACACCAATAATACTCAGTGTTCAAGGGGACATTCAGTGCTCATCATTAACTTAGTAGGTTAAATTACAGGCTTATTTACTGATTGCATGAATGAGACATCATGAAATAAAAGCCACCAAATGGGCAACTGTTAGGGAGGCAAGCCATTTGTGGAAGCATGCATCCTGCTGGCTTTGACAGCACTTGTGGATTCATTGTTCTAAAGCATCCATTAAGTACAACTCTATAGACTGAGCAGGCCTATAAAACGTTGCCATGGTGACGATGGTTACGAATCGTAACTTTAGTTCTTCAATCAAAGTCAGAGCCCTTTAATAGGGCTCTTTGCCACTTATCCCTGAAACTCTCCTCAGTGAAATTTGCATATTTTCAGCCACTCACGATGATCCAACTCAGTCCTATGGGAGCAGCAACACCACTTCTCTTACAGTAAGCTTATGTGTTAAAGTGCAATTACTGTGCCCTGTGCCCTGACACTGACACAGCAACATAATTATCTTTCAAGTTGGCCCAATGGAACTCTCATTTTTTAACCCTCGTGTAACAGGTCAGCAGGGATGTTTTGCCACTCCCCATCTTTCCTGATAGGTAGGGAGGGCAACCAGAAGTATGGCCTGTATCAAGCCTGACTGACGATAAACAACTGCCTAACAAGTCAGGCAGGAACAATCCAACACATCCCACCTTTGTTAGGAAGTTGATGGGTGGCCTGACGTAACTCTCTCAGGAGCCCCACTGTGCAGGATGGCACACAGGAAACACACAAACACAGCCTTTACAAAGGAATCCACTGGGTAGTGACTTCAGTCCTTGTTTCTATGAGACCGCTACAACACATAGTTTTAGTTTTCTAATATTTTAGTATCAAGTGCTTTGTTTTGACATGTCACCTACTGCACCTGACAACACCTGCTGTTGCCAGAGATGCTGGGCAGGTAAGTAAAATTTAATTCCACCTACATAACTATTTCTAACACCATGATGTCTTTATTAAATACAGAAGACATTATGTTAAAAACACCCTTGTAGCTGCTCAAAGGAGCATTTGTCTTTTTTTTTTTTTTTTAACTTTGTTTATGTTTTTTTTTTTTAACTTAAGTAATAAAAAAGCAGTAGGAATAGAGGGAGGAAGGACTAAATGCATTAAACTCAAATAAAACAACTTTACCCAATTTCCCTGTAATGTGAACAATTTTAGTATGATCAATAACACTGAAATAATGGCAGTGGAGTTTACAATATAAGATAGAGAAAGAGAAAAATGATTACATTCAGGAGATTCATTCATTTTCCATTATCGCTTATCCTGTTGGGGGTCTGGAGTCTATCCCAGCTGACATTGGGCGAGAGGCAGGGTGCACCCTGGACAGGTCGCCAGACTGTCACAGGGGTGACACATAGAGGCAGACAACCATTCATGCTCACATTCACACCAATGGGCAACGTAGAGACATAAACTAACCTAACCTGCATGTCTTTGGCCTGTGGGAGGAAGCCAGAGTACCCAGAGAAAACAGAAGGGCTCCCCCAACCTGGTTTCAAACGACCCACCCTGGACTTGAACCAGGAACCCTCTTGCTGTGAGGCGACAATGCTAACCGCTGCAACGTGTCGCCCAACATTCAGGAGAGGCTATTCTAATTCTGCAGGTCTATCAGAGTTGCCTTTTTAACCAATAGTGATATAGTATCATCATATCTACATTAGCTCCTCGTCTATGTATCTCACACAGGATCCCACAGAATTTGCCAGATGAACAGTATGTGCTTATTTTTTTCTAACGTAAAGCAGAATTCTGATCCACAGCGTATGAGATGGAGGAATTGCGGCTCTCCATTTGACTAATTTTGTTTTCTTTTTTACTATTTAAAATTAATGAAATCTTATTTCAGTGTAGAGCTGCCCAAAGTGTACTGCTTCACTTAGAACCCTGCTCTCTCTGTATCATGACACTCCTACTGTGGGAGTGGCAGCTACACACCAGGGATGTTGAGAGTCCGCCCACCCGGCACACATACAGTGGCTGGGCTAACTGTTAGCATGGCACAGCTAACGTTACCTAACTACAGAGTTGAGCCGTTTCAGTGTCTGTGTGAATTTGTTGATTGTTGTTGCTCTGTGTTGGATGTAGCTGAATCTGTGTTAGCTCATAACTGGCTGCTCTTATATAAGTGTCCATGTTTGCCTTTGGGTCATTAGCTTGTTAAGGGGTGCTCGCTGCAACATCACGGCATTGCCCTGGCAGCATCTTACGACTCCTAGGTAGCAGCAGGCTCTGTTGTCTTATCATCCCCCTGGTTTGTCATTAACACCCCTAGAAGGTACTGTTTCCAGACAAAAATCACGCACCTGCAGGTAGCCTATAGGAAATAAGTGTGCATAAGGAGTGAGCAATTTAGATTGCAGTTGTTCAAAAGAGGCAATTTGTCTTTAACTTCTCTTTTTCTCCTGCCTCCAATCTTTGCGCAAAAAGCAGAAAAAAGGATCTTACTGAAGCAGAATGGCTAACAAGTGTACTGCTCCTTTAATGCCATTAGCTTATGTAACTAATAAAGACAATACAGGGAAAATTGTTTGTGCTGAGTTAAGCAGTATAAACAATTACATCAAAACAAATTCTAGCTTCTAGGATTTGCTTTGGTCTCTGGTTGACACCTAAAGAAAACATTTCCTTGACTCGTAAGTTTTCCCTATTCAGAATCTGTGTGTTTACAGTAAGATATAATCCTTTCTTGGTAAACAATGCAATATTTTACTCAAGAGTGTTTTTACCAGTAACACTGTTTGTAAGTGTTTTAAAGACTATCGTTTTACAGATTACTCTCTCATGTAACATTGCTAAAATTGAAGTTTTACAGTATCATACCATAAATTGAACAGTGGATTCTTAACAGCCCCTGAGTGAGGAAAGAAAGTTCTTTACATTATATTTTTATTGCTTCGGTGATCTTGCATTAGTTGTCATCATAAGACTGAACGATTCACAGCGCTGATACCACCTGAAGAATGTTGCACTCTATGCTACACAACACTAAATCCATATTGGTAGGCTGGGAAGTACCACAGGTGTTTCATAAAGAGAACGTAACACGTATCCTCTAGTATATCAGATGGTGGATGATGAGTCTGTAGTTAGGGCTGCAGTCTTTAGTAAAATAGCTTGTGTCTCTCAATCCAGTCGAGGTCCTCTGGATCAGGTGGTTCTGGACATTTTGGCAAACATCTCTTCCCAGTAGAATGATGATGTAAGCATGCAGGCTTTTAGGTGGCTGGTGTGCAGCCAGGTAGAATGACATATAGCAAGGAGGCATGAGAAATGTGCTGCAAATCACACTTAGGTGAACACAATCTCTGCCTTGACTTTCAGGTTTCATAAATAATGCAGTGCAGGCAAAGGAAAACATTTGGATTTCCCAGGAGCAAAGACAAATACCTTTTAAATTCCACTTTTAAGTGCACTTGTTTAAAAAAAGCAAAAGGCATGATATTCTTATCGACTGAGGCTAAGCTCTTTTGTCGCTAGACCATAGTAGATGACTCAAGGGTTCAAACATTTATAGCCAGAGTAGTCTGAAAATGCCACTCGACCGTTCAACTTTAACCTGAAAAAACACTCTATTTTAAAACAAGACATAAATCCAGCCTGGGCACGTCTGGGACTTGAGGCTTTGTCAGAGTTGTCCAGGTGGTCAGAGTTCAAGCAGCTTGTCAGTAGCCAGATTCATTCACAATGTCTCTGTTTCAAACTAGAGGTACAAAGCATTGCAAATTTAATGCAAAAAGGGCACTGGTATCAGTATCAGAAGGTTATTGTATCACATATCCAAATTCATGTATCAGATTGGAACTGAAAATAAGTAGGCTGGTACAATTCGATTAAAAACCATCTGTACGTTGAGAATTGTGTTGTTAATAATAAGTCACACATTCTTTGAACAGTCTATACTGATAATTTTACTACTGCATCAGGGGATGTAAGTTGAGTTTCACGTGACAGAATAGTGTGAAAAATAGTGTGAAAGTGTGTGAAAATATTCAGTGTCTGGATTATTGTTATTGTTAGAAATTAAGGGAATGACTGAGATGGGAAGATTATGATTTTTAAATGGTAAGATATGGGCTACTGTATTCCTTAAAATTGGGTTTTGGTCTTTCAGATAATTTGGATTCCATAAATGTGCTTATTAAAACAGCCATCTATGAAAAAATGGACAATGGTGTTGTCAAGTAAAAGAATGTTTTTCCTTACTGAATGGTAAAGAACTATTAAATACATTACAAGGAATACTTCACCAACAAAATGAGTATTTGTTTATAAGGTACTCACTATGTTACCTTGAATTTTTGTTTTAAAAAAAAAAAAAAAGGTTTTCTTGCATGCCTCCACAGTGAATTGAGAATCCAAAAACGTTCCTCATGAATTGAGGTCAAATGGGGCCACATTTAACAGCAGCAAAACTATAACAAAACATCCACTTACAAACTCTCACACAACTTGTGCAATATAATCCAAGTCTCATTTATCCAGTCGTATGCTCAGTGCGAACACATGCATTATCAAGTAATGATTTAAAACACATCAGTAACAGTCTCATGCAGGGCCACGTTGAACTCTGCTCAAACTGAGCTCATATGCGCGCACATGCTCAGGCACACTACGAATGCGGGAGTTCTGTGAGGGTTTGTAAACAGATGTTTTGATGAATGTTCGCCTTTCTTTGATTCTTCTCAAAGTCAAGGTAACACACAGTGAGTAAATGATCTACAAGTAGTCATTTTGTGGATGAAGTTTCGAGTGTGCCACAAAACAACTCCTTAGATTGTGAGATAATTGCACTGTTATTTATTCTGCTCTTTGTTCCACTGCACTATTTATCCTGCTCAATAGTCCTGTAGTTTTTGTAATTCAGTTGTGCAGCATAATATCTATATCTACATAGTCATATAACCACAATAACAGTTCCATTGTTCACAGAGTTGACTGCCAAAAAACCCACATTGGGAGATAATCTTACTGTTTATTCTGCCATTTATTCTCTTTGGTTTGTAACTGTCCTTTCCTCTTTTTCCTGTGTATGTTCGTGATTATGTTGTATTTATGTCTTTTATGTTAGCACCTTGGGCCGTGGGAAACGACCTTTCATTTCTGTATACACCCAATGTGGAAATGACAAATAAACACTTGAAACTTGGAATGAATGTACCAGAAGAGAGACTCTAGACGAATAGAGATTCTGCCTCCCAATCTTATCCTTCGTTCAGCCTGACTTCAGCGCAGAGAGCTGATTTAAAGGGCAGTGACACTGAAAGAACCCCGGTAAGGCATGAGTAGGTCACGACAGCAGAGATATGAGAGCCAACAAATACAGGTAACAATGCAGAAAATCAAAAACAACACAAGCACAGACAGGAAAAACCGCCCCCCTGTATGACAAAATAGTTTGGGCACATGAGGTGTCCAAGAATATTTCATTCAGATGAGGAAACACTGCTGACTTTTTTTGTTGCAATTGCCAGTATCACTTTTTAGGACAATGTAGTTATTATCCATATCTTAACTCAAATGGGTCTGAATTTAGATTTTTCACGTAAGGTACTGCATTCACTCATACTGTAGCATTGAAAAAAAGTCAATGAATAAATGAGAGCTGGAGTGAAAAGGAGGGGGGAGAGAAACAAATGAGGGAAGAGACAGAGAAAAATAAGAAGGGAGGCTTTTCTGCCTCGGACAGCATGTGGGCTTTTGTGCAATAGCTGGTGGCTGTAGGAGGCTGTGAAAAGATAAGGTTTACTAATGGGGTGTTCAGGAGAATGTTTCATTTATTATCATACTTTACTAATGCGACCGTGGAGTAATATCGAGCGTCGGCGCTATTCAGGAGAGCTCTGAGAGGTTTACATTGTAGGGACTGTTAGTGGTGCTTCCAAACCCGTTAATCCTGGTAGAGAAGAGGCAGCTGCAGCACTGAGAGGCTGTTATGAAGTGTAGCTTTAGAGCAGCCATGGGCAACGTTAGGTCCACAGACCTGATACTTTAATCTCTCCCGTGAACACATCTCCAGTACCGCCTTTTCCTCCACGGTAGTTTTTTTTGTTCTTAGCTCTACTTTGACCTTCATAAGCCAGAGACATGAGACGGTTAGTTTATCACAGATTTGGCTGCCTGTCAACATGTTGATTTGGCATGCTACAGTTCTCTTCATGGTTTCATCTGCCTTCGTAAAGACCAAAAAACCTAACCAAATTATGTACAATGTGCCACGCACTCATAATAATGTTAGCCTTTCTAAAAATGTATTCCACTGATTTAGCATTGCACTCCTATAAAGCTGTTAGAATCAAGATGGACAGTTTTAAATAAGCATTTAAATGGATGTAGCAGAATGAGTTTTGGTCTCCCATAGCAGCAAGAACAGCAATTTCTCAGATCCCTCTCAGAGTAAGAAGATGAGTAATAAAATGGGTTTTCAGCACCTTTGAAGGGACACTAAGTATTATATCTAATGTGTTGTAGCATGTTCAGACCATACTATACCTGTAGTTTTGCTGTGTTTGATAATTCAATTACTACTTTTTGCAAAAAACAACACCATACATCTTTGAACAAGCAGCTTATTACGACCAATATTTATGTTTAACATAAGCAGCGACCTCTAGTATCTGTGGTAATAATAATGAGAGCAAATAAGGGAAATAAGGTGGTGCGGAATACCCTACTGCATAAGGAGGAGGTTGGGCTCGATGTATGGGTCACAAAAAACAGGACTGTGACCCAAGAGTCTGCAGTTTGTGTCCCATGTGAAACCAAAAGTCAATGCTAAGTTATTTTAAGGTACATACATAAGTGACATCCCATCATAGAATTCTTCCTCTCCTAAACCTTACCTAATCAGGAAGGGTGCTAATTTAGGAAACACTCCTTTGGGTCCTATTAGAGGAGCAAAAAGTGTACAGTATGTGGTTGTATAGGTTGGAGGATTTGCTGATTACTTAGCAATATCTTTCTCAAATTAGATTGTTGGTTTAAAAACTTACTTTCCAGGTTGCAGCCTAGTGCATTAAAAGCTCCCCAACCACTTAAGTTTTCCATTTCCACAATAAAGCAATGAGCAAAACACCAACTTCCCTAGTATTGATCTGAGACTGGAGAGAAAATGAGAGAACAGTATTGTTTCTGTAGTATTCAACACAGCAATATACAACCTTATCACTTACCATTTCTATTGCCTCTCTCTTGAATTTAGCTCATTCATTGAATATGATATCATTGTTTTGTCCAGCTACCATAACTGGTGTTGCCTGTGTCAGAGATGGCGTCAAATGTGTAAGATATGGCCAGAGTGTTAGTTTAAAGCACTCAAAAAATGAAGAAGTAACAGCCTTGGTGTTATGTCAAAGGCGTCTATGTAATGTGCTGAAATGAGCATGCTAACCAGCTAGCTCTGGCCTGTCCTGTCTTGTAATACCACATATACCCTGAGAGGGGATAATGAGTCACTGTAGCGACCAGTCTGCACTCAGTTCAATATCAGAGAGGACAAAGAAGTAATGTCCAGTATTAGTTTTTATTGTTTTGAGATAGCTGCAATATTCCCAAACATAAAGTTCAGCGGTTTGGATGTGGTTGTTTTCTTGCTAATACTGCAACACGTGAGGATTATAAAATAGTGTTATTCTGACCAGCTCAGAGTTTCTGCAGTTTGATTTAGTTATTGTGTATTCTAGTCCTGCTGTTGGAGGTGAAATGCTGCACCCTCTTAGTTTGGAGCATGCAACCAGGTATTATAATGACTGTTTATCATTTAAAGCCTTTTAAACTATTTATGAGACAGGATGTCTTCCTTATAAAAGAAAAGAACAACAGTTACAGTGATGAGCACATTCAATAATGTTGTTGTGCAACATTAAGAAAAAGTTATTCAGGTTAAGAAATGGGATTTGCATTGGGCCAACTTCCTGTTACAGTCAACAGGAGTAGAAACACGCATGCATCGGGCAGGAAATGTCTCATAGGTGAGCAGCCCAGAGGAGTCCTGGAGGCAGAGACAGAAAAGCAAAGCCCAGGAACACAGCCAGCACAAACAGATGTTGGAAAAGGTACCAAAAATCCCACACAAAGCCAGGTGCTGGATGGCAGAATAAAAATGCAAGATTGTGAACAAAGATCACTGGGAAAAAAATCTGCCACTGCAGGTCAAGTGTACCAAGACATGGCTAACAAGGAATGGAGACATTTTGACAGAGTGGGAACAGAAGATGAAGAGAAAGTATGACTACTGTCAGTCAATTCAAAATAAAAACTAAATGCAACTATTATTTTGCAGACAAAGCCCTAGAATCCGACGAGCTGATCAAATTATACCCTAAGACAGTTCAAAATGGTTGGTTTGATTGGCTTGGACTTTTTGTCTCCAGCAGTTCTTACATGGAGAGAATATAATGTATGTTCCCGGCAACGAGAGGGGTCACAGTGAGCAGTCTTGAAAGAGCAGAGTAGAGCGGAGCAAACATCGCCAGAATAAATGTTGGCATTGTGTATTTCTGCAAACTACAGATATGTAACATTTGTACGTTATCATATAGCAAATATGTTTGAAACTTTAAGTTTTAACAATGCTGTGATTAATGTGTGGTTGGGTTTAGGAACAAAAACCATTTGGTTATGGTTAGGAAAAATTGTCAGCTTAAAATATCCACTTTTGGTGGCGTAATGAAAGCTAGAAATACAGCCGATGTCTCATTGAAAATACCTGCGTTTGGTTGTATATTTACAACTAGAAATGCCGGCAATGTCTCAGTAAAAATACCCGTTTTGGTGGCACAATTACACCTGGGTAAACCACTAATGTCGAGTAAAAACACCCGCTTTTGGTGGCACAGTTATGCCTGGTTAACTGCAAATGTCATGCTAAAAACACCCGCTTTTGGTGGCACAATCACAGCTGTAAACGCTGCCAACATCTCGCTAAAAACACCCACTTCTGGTGGCACAATCACTCAGGAAATGCCACTCGTCAGAAAGAGCATGGTTTGCCTGTCTGCCAAAGTGTCATGCCATCCACAGTATGGTAATGTAAGGTAAAACTTTTATGTCCCTGAGGGCAATTTGGGATACAGAGAGTAGTCATAAGTAAAACAAAACAGACAGTGAAGTGCATAACACACAGAATCCAGTATCACACACTGTCGGGGGTAAATCACAGACAATCAGTGGTCACTGCTGGTTAAGAAAAGCAATAGCAGACAGGACAAAGGATGATCTGTAATGCTTAGTACTACATTTAGGGAGGCAAAACCTCCACCCTGATGGAAACATCTGAAACCAAACATGGAGGGGATGTTGAGAGTCTGAGACAACTGATGAAGCTTTAGAGGTGACCCTCCCCTCCACCTCCCCACAACAAAGTGAATTCATAACATTCAGTCAGAACTGTGTCACTTTAGAAACACTGATATAATACGTACAAAATGTTCAAATGTAACGTGTCCCCGATTTGCTGAAAAGTACAAACCCAACATTTGACTCTGGCAACTGAGCTGAGTAGAGAGTACAATGAAAGAACTACAAGAGACACTGAAGCAGGTTTTGTTGACTGCTCCACACTGAAGGCTCAATCCGCTCAGATACAGTGTATCTGAAAAAGGGAGTGGAACTACATTATGCACGACTGCCAAAGATACATGCAGAATTACAGAGAGCGAAGGATCATGAAGTGACAAAGACGGCGACAGCCAATGATGAACTGGTTTGCACAGATGTTTCGTGTGATGAAAGGGGATGCCAGAAGTTATGTCTGACTGAAGAAGCTAAATGATAACTGGAAAAGAAGCACATAATGTTTCCCACTGAGACATCAGACATCATCCAGCTATCTGCAGCAGTCATCTCATCCCTTGATGCAGCTAGTGGATTTTGGCAAATCCCACTGCATTAAAGCAGCCTAGAGTGCAAGCTGCTCAATGATGCTGCATGACATGTGGTATTTTTATTATCACTCTGATGTGAACTTGTGCGATTAGCACACAGAGAAGGGTTGCTATCAAGAGGAGTAAATCAAAAATACCGGTAAACAAAAAGCTTACCTACGCTCGTGGGTGTCACTGTGTTGATAATCAAAAAAGCAGCTTAGTTTGACAGTTGCAAGTTTTTTTTAACAAGTCAGTCTGCTACATTCACTGCAAGGCAACCACAGATGCTATGTTGAATCTTTACTCTTAAAACCAAAAACTAAAATTAGTTCCAACATAGCTTTGTAGGGTGTCCAAGGTCAAGGTATGCCACAAAATATCACACTTCTGCTCCCCCTTTCTCACTACCACTCAAGTCCTATTAGGTGGTGAAC
This sequence comes from Epinephelus cyanopodus, assembly GCA_026686955.1. Lineage (NCBI taxonomy): Eukaryota > Metazoa > Chordata > Actinopteri > Perciformes > Serranidae > Epinephelus > Epinephelus cyanopodus. The sequence goes on from CM048929.1 coordinate 23,946,472, forward strand.
CCTCTTGAGGGAAAACAAAATCAGGAAGAGATGAGAGAGAAGGAGGCAAGCAGGGGGAAACTGGGTCTGCTTCTGCGCCTGAGCATTAGTGATGAGACATTAGCCCCAATGTACCTGGAGCCCTCAGATAACCCAAGTAACTAGGGAGCTGATAAAGAGTTATAGATGTTATAGATGTCTAACACCTTCAATGTCAAATTTTATAACCATCTATGCTGGCGGGAAATCAAAGATTAGAGAATATATCACTGCATGTCCACAAATTGTACAGGTGAATCAGGAGTAGATTTGGAGCATCAGTTTTTCATATTCTAAATTGTACTTTAAATTAAGAGAGAGAAATTTTGCTTGATTTATTGCGCATAATTTCTCAAAGTAATGACACCTGTAATGTCTTAGGGACTTGGTGAATGAGCCTAAAGAAACAGAATATAAAACATGTGACAAAACATCCCTTATGTGATGTGGAAATTTAAAAAAAACAACGCATTTGTTATGCAGTAATATTTGTACTTCGACTTAAGTTAATGATGATGAAATACCCACACAGCTACACACAACTTTAGGCCTTGAGGCAGAGAGTCTATGTTGTCTGCCTGCCTCTTTAAATTCAGTGATTTTAATCATCTTTGTGAGAGCCCCCAGGTGAAGTTGTCTTTGTGTTTATGTTACTTGAGGTGGGCAATCCATCACAGCGAACAGCATGTCATCTTTTATTTAGTAATACAGTAATGTTGTTCTTGCATGCTAATGAAGTTGACACATTAGCAGCAATGCCACTCAAAAGCTAGGATCATGACACACTTTTAATAATAATAATAATAATAAATTTTATTGTAAATAATGTGGAAATTTTCCTTTGGCCTCACTGGCTGGTTAAAACACATCATGGTAAAACACCAATAAATACAACAAATAACACAATCTGCACACAACAAACAACAATAATGGACTTGACTCCAGTGCGAATGGTGGTTTTGAATATAAAGCAATCATCTATTTGTGATTACTTGTCACTCAAAATGTTTTACAAAGCTTCACACAAATATTTATTTTGACATTTTTTTGACCTATAGCAAATAATAACAATACAAATAAATCAGACCAGGAAATTGATGTATGAAAAGTGTCAAAAGACAAAAATGAAGGCACTAGGCAGATGAGTGTTTGAGTAAACAGCTCTACTGCTCAACTGTCTGCTCAAGTGTCTCATTTTGGTTTAAAAAATAAACCAAACTGCAGTTTTTTGATAAGCTGCTAAATTTGCAGTCTTGAAGACGGACCATCATCATTTCAAGTTCCTGTCCTGGCACTGATTACACCCTTAAAAAAACAAATCTATGTTCATCAAAATTACATATTTAGAAGGTTTTCAATTAAAAAAAAACCCTCATGCCTTAAAATGGCTTAGATGTAACTTTCAGATGCACAGACCTATGAATATGCAAATGATTTACAAGTTCAGGTATCGGCTGATACCGAAAACCACATTGGAAAAAATGGCATCGGAACATCTCTAGGTTTGGCTAGCGTGTCAAACAGCTGATAATGTGTTGCCAGTGTTAGAGGACCCTTGTTCCCAACAGCCAGCTCTGCCAAGTTGAAGTCAAAGAACTTAGCTTGTAAAACATGTAGCTACACCTAGCTTCTCCCCGCAAGCTGACATGATTGGTTTAGTAGATATGTGACATACATGTATGAAACCCTTGCTGTCTGAATCTGTGTTTTTGAGACTGTCATTAGTACATTGCAGGTTTAGGGTGGAAATGCTCAGCCATGGCAAACCTCTTGCACTCCACCCCCATTTTGTAGCAAAAATGCCTAAAATGGCATAACCAAATTAAAATGACTGCAGCCTCTGAACCGCTCTGACGACATGCATGCATTAGGTCTTGTCAGAAAGAAAACTCCCTGATGTTCCTGGTGAAAGTGTCAGAAACACTCTAGGTGATACGGTAATGGGCCTCTAAAGTCAGTAAAAAAATAGAAGATTCTGCCTAGAATAAAATAAAAAATGTGTTTCAGGATGAATAACTGTCTGTGACTTAATCTGAGCAGGTAAATTACACTGTGGGGCTGTAGGCACACTATCAATGAACATTTGTTTCAAATTTGAGGAAGATTGCTCAAAGTATGACCATTCTATAGTGTTTTTACCATGCAACTGACAGAGCGCTCACTCCGCTTCAAAACAGTACTATCAGTGATCAAACAACACTCAGCCAGCTTCAAACATTGTACCTCATTGAAATCAGGTGTGATTATGACAGCTGATGTTGTTTATGACACAGATACACCATAAAATATCACCAAATAAAGCCATATGAAACGTGAAAGTTATGATCCCACTTTCTAGACGGTATATCTCAGCCAAAAATAGTGGTAGGAGTGAGACTCTTACCTTTTATAAAACAGCTACGTGTCCACTGACGGCTCTGCATAAGATCGCGAACAATCCTTTAACTTTTCCCGTTGAAAAATGGCATGACATGACTTGTCACCACTCATCGCGATTTTGGACTTTGTGTGTTTAGGCTGCTCTGGTGCAAAATCCATAAGAGACAAAAGAAAAACAATGTTATTTTTGAAAAGCCGAGAGCTTCCTGAATCCGGCAATACCAAACATCACATAATTTGATGACGTAGTGCGCCTGTGAGATACCATTTAACAGAGGAGGGAGGGAGGGAGGACGTCGGCGTCCAAGCAGAGTTAGAGAGGTTAAGGTTAAAAAACTGGAGGGGGCCTTTCAGATATTCACACTGTGGAACAGACTTGACTGCATTACTCTGAAAGTAGTAAAAAATGGAACATTTGGTGACCTATTTCCAGAATTAGAAAACACCAAAAGTTTAGCTTAATCAACATTCAGCACAAGTTTCAACTGTCATAAAGTTTGCTGAACTATATTAAACTTACATTTTAATAGAAGTATTAATAATTTACATACAAATTAAATTACAGCGTCATCAGCGTAACAGCGAAGCTTGGAGTTCAGCATATGTTGGCCTTTATCATGCATATATACTGTCAGTTAATTGTGCTTCAGATATACTGCAGATAATGCAGTATGTTACACTTTTTAATTGACACAATCATCACTCTGGTCACTAAATAAGGCTCTTTAATATTAATTTTCTAGGCGTATTCTATGGAACTCTACGTCTTAGCTCACAGTAACAGAGTTAGAGTGCAGCTAAATTAATGACAAGCACTTGATGACAATCTGTAAAATAAAAACAACAGGGTGTGGGCTACACTTAATGGTGTAACAATACAAAGTAAGTTTAAGTGTATGAAGTTAATGTGCTATAATAAGCACTTACAAAAAAGTTTTAGTGGTTGAATAAATTCTGCTTGAATAACTGAGTGAATAATTCTGGGCAATGAGTTGGCTGCTGCTCAGACTTTAATAACCTCACTTCTTGGATGACTCATACTGTAGGTAATTTAAGCAAGAACTATTTTTGTTTTATTACCGTACACTATGCAATTTCTTTACATAGTGTGTTCAGTAAAATATATGATATCATTATGTTCCTGGAGCACTTTTGTACATTTACAAGTTGTTTCTATTAAGATATAAGGTAACTGTTTAAGCGTTTCAACCAATTCATTAGTATGAACGTTCTCCACTGCACAGCAGAATGCACAACGCAAAGACATGAACTGACTGTTTGGCTTCAGCGTTGACACTGTAGCTTCATCAGACCCCAAAGTGCATTACCAGCTGCACTCAAACCCTTTAATGAATCAACTGTGGCAAGGCCCATCAATATGAAGACACTGAATAATGCCTTTAGTGCAGACACTTAGCTTGTTACCCTATCCATTCTATAAGTGCTGATTGAGGAAACAGGGGAAATAGCTGCAGTGCACAGGTTGGACTCAATTATGATGTCAACGTTCAATGCATTTATGGTTAATAAAATTAGATTCATGCAATGTGTGGCCATTTCAACAGCGTAACATACAACGCTTCGGCAAGACTCATATTCATTCGTGTTCAGGAGGTTTTTACCAGGAGCTGGTTTATCCACAGAGGTCTCTTCCTCTCCAAAACAAACAGACCAGGTGATTAAAACTGGTGAAAAAAGCAGTTTCAGGAAACAAATCAGTGCCTCTCGACGCAGTTCAGCCTGTTGCAGACCAGCTGCTAGCCCAGCATCTGCTAATGTGTGCTCACACTTTTTTTGCAATAACTTAAGAACCAGATGTTTAGGAGGTTTTTTCTGTATTTTGCCAACACTGCTGATTCGGAGGGGCTGCTAACCACAGTGGCTGACATGATAGAATAGCCCTGTCCAGAGCCACTGTTTGGTTTGTCTGTTCTGGGCTACTGTAGAAACACGGCTGTGCAACATGGCAATCTCCATAGAAGAGGACCTACTCCCTATGTAGATGAAAATGTCTCATTCTAATGTAATGAAAACGCAACAATTTCTAGTTTCAGCTGATTTTCCACTTAAGAAAACATCATTAATGTTGCATTCCATTTCTGCCAATATATCCCCCTAAATCAAACTCACTGAACCTCAAAAGAACAGTGTAAATTGAACCATGAAATGCTACACCATTTATTTATTTTTGACCAGGTCTCTCACGACAACAATACCTGTACATGCCCGTATCTCAAGTTACTTTCTACTCTTTGTATTATAGATGATGTCTGTTCATTTTCCCTTTTTAATTATTCAATTCAGTCATAGGAGGCAATTACTTTACTCTCATACTGCAGGAATTGGTTGTCAAAATGCCCTTCCGTGGCCATTTTCTATATGGATTTTAACTTTGATGTACTGTACCTATTTGCTTGAGAATTCTTGAAATAGAAAGTGAAAGCAGGTCTCTGTCAGCCAAGAGTTTGCTGAGTCATGACAATACATCCTTGCAGCCACTGACATTGGTGTCTTAGCGGCTGCAGAGTAAAGGCGGAGCGTTGTGCTGTGATTTATTGAGTGGGCCCACTGCAGAGGGAAGCTGGGAGAATAAAGTGCTCTCACCTGGAAAGTGAGGCTCGCTGTGGTCAGGAGAGGGTTTTTTCCGAGGCTTCGCTACTCACATTACTGTAAAAAGAGCCAGTGAGGTCTGAATGATTGCATATTCATGAGAGGATGAATGAACAGTCGCAGGAATCGTGTCTGCAGCGCCAAATTGATTCTTAACATTTACCAGTCTTGAATATATGAATGGACAAGAGCAAGTGTGCAGGAGGTTAGAGCGCTGACCACTTTCTCTAAATAATGAACACACAGGGAATGTGTACAGAGGACGGTCTATCTCTCTCCTGCACATTCAGTTGAATGGCTGGGACATGCCCCTGTAAACTGCTTGAACACACACTCAATGCAAGGGGCACTCTGCACACTGCGTTCTCCCTGGTTTGCGGCCTTGCAGGTTTCCGTGTTAACATATGTACAGTGCAGCGCCATGGGACACTCCGACACTCCTCCCCTGTGCACACTGAGCTTCGTGAGTTAAACAGGGCGAGATAACTCGTGCCATTTTTCATGTCAGATCATATCCCAGATATGCATCGCCTACCAGTAAATGTAGGGTGTTTCCCATCTCATGCTTGGATTTCTGACATAATGCAGGCACTCAGTTCTACACAGTAAAAAATTCAATCCAGACTGGTTCAGGGATAATAATAAACTCAAACAGAAGGATTTTAAACCACTCTGTCATCTTGACAACCTCTGCAAACAACTTTAAGGCCTTAAGGGTGCTCACCAGGGATGCAGCATTTCCAGGCTTTTACATCTCACAGTCCTCTAAGTCTCCTCTGATCCCATCAATTAAACTGCAAGCTCCTCTTTATGGCCGACTTATACCTTTTGTCCTTTACACAGTAAAGCCTGCCTTTAAAGCTATCCATATAACCTGACAGCGACTGAGTCAATCGCAGCAAACTGACATGAGAGTGAATCTATTTACAGCTGCATTAAGAGTAAGGAGTGGATACTATTAAATGCTGAAATAAACCAATTTGAAGAAGAATAGTCCATTTTATTCTGGGTAAAATGTTGATTTTTCCAAAGATGATATCCATTAGGCAGACTATCAAATGCCCAGGGTGAACCGTGGGATGCTTCGTGGACTTCTTTGCAAGCCTCAGAATCACAGTTTGAATCCAGGTCACATGATGGCACTGGTGACAGGACTCATTTTAAATTAATGCTGGAGCTAGCTGGTGAGATTTTGCTCTGCTGTGGGTCTAAAATTAATCGTGGCAACAGTGCTAAAAAATATCCTGCCGTTGTTTCTTGATATGATCTTTATTTGGAATTAAGAGAAAGCCGCTGGACAGGAGTGTCACGGCAACATCAGTGTTTCATTGCGCCATATGTCTTCCCAGATGTCTTTAACGTTTGCTCGTAAGAATGTCTGAGAGAGCGCTTCACACGATGCAACCTCGCCGCAGTCTACACAGACCAATTATTGTGAAAGCAAAGGGCCTATAGACTGTCGGCACAAGTTGTTCCCATTTCAAACATTCCAAGATACTGAACATTATTTGAGCAGAAAGGAAACGCAATACGTGCTTTACGTGACTTCTTGCATCTCCGTACTGAAAGTGCACAATGTAGCATGAATCCTTTCTTTTCCTGAAAAGAGTCTCTGTACATTAGTCTGCTCTCAGCGTGCACATGTTCGCAACTGTTCCTCTCAGTCAGTCCTAGAATACCAGCACACAATGCCCTCTTTAGCTGGTCCTGCCCCGAAGAAAAGCTGCTAAAAGCAATAAAGGCAGTGGAGTAAAACCACGCAGAGCCCCTGTTATACTTGTCATCCTTATCATTCCACCCCACTTATTCCAGATAATAACAAATTACTGCCCGCGTCACTCAAGAGATCTGACTTTGACTGAGAATAAAAGTCATTATGGTGCTTCACAAGATGTTCCTGATGAACAATCCTGGAGAGCAAATACAGACATGGGAGTACATTAATGTCTCTGTCACATGCATGTGTGCCAGGCCACTCTTCATCACAGAGTGCCATTCTGTTACTATTCATTACTATTCAGAGCTTGCCTGGGAGCAAAGCAGAAGAAACTACCGTATGAGGCAAAGATCAGACATTAAATGAATGATTCCCCAGGCAAAACAATACAGCCCCAGAGTTTGTGCCACTTAATAGCTTTCCTGCCTCTGTACCCCAGGGTCCAGTCTGTTCACAGAGCACAGAAATGGCTCGAACAAAAGATTATGAATGCACCTCTGAAATAAAGTGTCAACAGCAGGGTTTCCTTCAGCGTGGCAAAGGTTAAGTGCACAGCTTTTATATGTTAAAACAACACCAGAGGTACCGCACTTAAGAGTGTCAGGCTCTTAAATAGAACATTACATAATAAAAATACTGACAGGGAATATTACTTTAAAAATTACGATAAACATCCAATCTACACAGGAATGGGTTTCCAAATTAATTTGGCCTTAATTTTGCCTTGGTTGTTATCCATATTTCCTCAGTGAATTGCTCCAGAATTCAGTCTCGGTCTGCAAAAGCATGTTTACCTCTCAGCTTTGAGATCAGGAAAGGCTGTAGATTTTCACACCACTGCACACTGGAGTTAAATGTTATGATATATACGGCAAGATGTTTATTTCCTTAGAAATAATTAAGAAAATATAAACTATTTAAATGTGTAGTGACTGAATTTGGAACTAGGGTGAGTTGATGAGAAAAGAGCTTTGCATTTTACAAGTACAAAAAGCCACTCCGGTCATCTAAAGAGTAAATTTAGGAGCTGTGTAAAAATTATTAGGAGAGGAGGGGTTGCAGAATAGGGGTAGGTTACTGTCATTTTTATTTTTGCTGAAGGGAAAGTAGTCTAATTTTTTGGGGGAGCAAGGAAGGGTCTTTTAGTTTTTCTTAAACCCATTTTTTCAAATTTATTTTATATTTGTGATATTTATTGGATGAAAATGTGAGTTTTAGCAAATGTAGAGGATATAGGGTGGGGTAGGGTAATATGAAAATATATACTATTTGACTGTAGGAATGTGTCCACCACTGGAGATCTGGCAATATGACCTCTACCTTGGGAGCTATTTGAGGGAAGCTATGTGGCAAATCAGGGCTCTATTCTTACATGATTTCACGAATCCAGCTACTTTACAAGGTAATGCCATTTAAGCAGACATGGAAGAGTGACGTTGTATTTATAGAAACTTGTAATGCTTAAGATGTTTGTTGTCAGAAACCTCAAAGCTTCCGTTTTTGAAGAATTTTTATTACACCGTTTTGAGTCTTTTGTTTTTAATCAAAGTCGTGGAGTTAAAATACTGCAGACAAATGAACACTTCAGAACAGAGCTGTCGTCCATTTGTCACCCTTCTGTTACAGTTTTCGAATAAATACATTATTTAGACATATTAGTGGGAAGGTATTGCAGTTTTTTCTCTATGTGAATAATGGGGTCAAAGAAAATATTTGTAATAAGGGGAAGAGCTTTACTTTGTTTGTATATAAAATATCTAAGATTCAGCACCAATACTTGTCACACAGTCCCTTCATTATTTCTAAATTAGAAATAAAGGAAAAGGCATCTAACAATAGTATAAATATCTAACTGATTATCAAGCAATATGTGATGTCACTATGCATTTATACAGAATATACAAAATATGATTATTAGGTGCCTTGTTGGCAGGATCGTACAATTTAAATCATAAATAAATTGCATGTTAACATACTGCGTGTTGCAGTATGCAATTAAACTAAATGTTTCATCTATTTTATTGAATTTAATATAAGGTAGCATGTACAATTTTAACCTCAGATGTGTGTGATTTTAACATTTAAAGCAAAGCAAATCTCAGCAGAACAATAACATCTCATAATGTGTCTTTTTTTTTTTTTTTTTGGCTTTCTGCAGGCCGGAGAGTCCACACACGCTTAGAGCAGTTCGGTCATTTTGTACTTTAGCAGCAAAGTCTACGACAAGCCATGTTCTATTTTTCTGTCGAGCCATTACAAGATCATTATGTGTGCTCTAGAAAGCATGCCATGCTACTTAAATATTGAATGAGTGAAGGAATAGCACACCAGTATCTTGCTTTCATGAAGCTATCAGGAAACCCATTCTGTCTCCAAATGTGTTTTTTACTGTAGATAGCATTTGCTATGGTTGAGGCTACAGTAAGTATTGCTGCATGTCTATTTTTAGAAAGGCAATTTCAAAGTTTACTGTGTGCATACGCATGCACATGGCCAAGTGTTTAAATGGAAGTGCTCTTGTGAGTGTGTGTGTGTGTGTGTGTGTGTAGGTGTGTGTGTTTGTGTGTGTGTGTGTGTGTGTCTGTTGCTTTGCTCAGGGCTTGTTGTTTGTGGGTTCAACAGGCAGCACATACTCTCTTATTCTCCATAGGGGGAACTAGCTGTGTTGCTCTCCACTTCCATACCTTCAGGCTTAACTGAGAGTCTGACTGAGTCACTCAGATGTAAACCCAGGAACTTCACATCTTCAGTATTGGCGAATAATATGTAAATCTAATAACTTTAACCCTGTTTACTTATTTCATGGTCAGATGGAACCATGCACAACTCAAGTCAGTGATTCATTTCACTGTGTTACATAGAAACAGTTTTATGTTTGTTTTTTATCCAGTATTGTCAGTAATTATGATTCTATGACTCGACATCAGAGTGGACCTTTTAAAGAGCAGTGATACTTTCAGCCGGTCTGCTGCTCCCTCTTTGCAGTCTGTTGCTTGTGACTATGTTCAGCATGCTACAAAGATTGGTTGTGCTTTTTAGTACACCCTCCTCCACCCCAGCTGCCACGCTTTTAAGTGCTCCAAAGTGAGGTACTCCTTGATTGGCAGCTCAGGATCAGTAAAGTGCATAACAGGAGGTGTATTCACCATCTAAACCTCGTCATCGTGTCAAAATCCTCCCATACAAGTTACTCTGTCTAAAGTGTGCCAGGAAAAGAGCAAACCATGTGTAAAATCAACACTTCTGTCACTTCTTTACACTTTAACACCGAGACTTATTTCTGTGGTTTGGTTACTGGCCAGCGGAAGTTAATGCATAATATTAGAAGATAATATAACCCTGTCAGTGTATTTTCGGCTTATACAACCTGATTTCATAATCATGAGAGACAGAGATAAGAAATCAAAGTGAATGATGTGTTTGACATCAGTGTGGGGCTCATTCTTCATTTTTAAGCAAGTTACTGTACCAAAACCGTTGTGATTGATGCCACGCTTTCTTTTTTCTCATGTTCAGAAAATAGAGTAATTTGAATTTAGATACATTTTGAAGCTGGACACCACAGGAAGCTGTGTACAGCATGAAATAGCCCATGGTGCCAAGGTCAATACATTTTTAAGGACATTTTCTCCAAATTGCTGATGGTTGTTGGCAGCACCTGGTGCCCACTGGGTTCGCCCAGGAGTACAACACTTGAGATGACTTCCACTAGAGGTAGAGGGAGAGCTGCAATCATGTCTTTATGTAAACACTTTGCATCGGCTTCACAGCTGCATCCAGTAAATTTAAACCGCTTTCATTTCCGAGATAGTTTCCTCGAAGCTGAGCTCAAAATGTTGCATTTAACTTTCCTTCACCTCTGAAGAAATGTGCGAGTCTGTGGCTGCTTCCCTTTCTGGAAGATAATTCAAATGTGCATGTTTGCCAGGGCTGTGACGATAACTACATTACTGCAATACCATGGTCATGTGACACTATCGTGGCGATGAGGTCTTCACTGTCACCACCATATTTTTTTCGTTTTTTTCCCTGAGCAAATATGATAAATTCATTAAAAAATGTGCTACTCCGGCTCTGATGCATCCATCTATCTGTAGTCACCACTCTGTAGCTTTGCACTATGTCCCACCCACACCACTACGTGATTGGTTGCACATCATGAGCAGTGTTAATTTCATCGACAAACACCATGACGCGAAATGTTTGTCAACGACCTTTAATACATGATGAAGACAAGATGATGAGCTAAAAAAAGACCATTGATAATAAAAACTGGCAAAATGTATGCTTTGTTTTTGTGGACAAGACAAGATACGACTAAAATGTAATTATTCTTTTTTCCTGTACTCTCATTTTGAATGTCTGATAGCCCCCCACTAAGTAATTTTAAAAAAAAACTTCTTTAAAAAAATGTTTAAACTAGGAGGCAGAGAAAGGCTGTGCTTAAAACAATTTTCGAATGCCATGTGAGCAATTTGAGATTGTAGCCCAAAAAGGCTGGTAAACTCCAAGTAATAGTTAGCACCATGATAGTTCCAAATGTGTGCACTGATTAACATTATCAAAGACATCTAACAGGTATTGTAGAACAACTATTAATCTGCAACTATTTTGATAATCAATTATTCATTGAGGTTAGCTGAATATTTGAGCCTTTCAAAGATGACATTAGAGTAAGTTGAATATTTTGGGGTTTTACACTGTTAATCCAACAACACAAAACATTTGGAGACGTTACTTGGACTTAGACCAAACAATTACTCGATTCATTGATTAGCAACCAACGGTCTCATCAATAATGAAAATAATTGTTAGTTGCAGCCCTACAGATGACATAACATCAGGATGGTCTGGTTAGTGCCAAAATGACACCAGTCCATCCTCCTAACAATTATAGCCATAATACGTTACACACATTATGCGCACTGCTGTTAATGAGCCCAATTTTATCAAATGTATCAAACAGTAAAATACAGTAAGTAAGTGCAGATTGGTGTACATGTTAAAGCAGGGCGATGAGGTGAACGTAACTTCCTGATTGATTTCTCAACACTTAAATGTAACGTTCATTTGGAAAATCTCACTCTCTCCTATCTTTGTTTAAAATGTGGAGGCCTTTACTCTGCAAACCACTTAAGCACACTAATCTGTTCAATTAATGAGGGGGCACAACAAGATGGTTTGCCTTTTTTTTTTTTTTTTTTTTAACACAGGAAGATGAGGAGGGCGCACATAAATTGACTTGGGGTCACCACATTCACGGAATATTTTAACTGCTTTCTTTATTTAAATAGATTACACACTGCCAGTCTTGAAAAGCAAATCTAAAATCTCCCTCCTAATGTGTTACAAATTGGATTTTTTTTTTCTCTAAATCATCCACTTAGGACAGTAATAGCACAGATGACATTAACTGTAACACCCTTTATGCACAATAACTAAATATTGCCACACTGTGACGGTAGTCGTCTCATAGAAAGTTGACGTGGGACAGAATAAATTGGCAGTGATTTAAATTCCGGACAGTTGCGTCAAGCTGTGGATCCCAGCAAGCTATTTTTGTCCTCATATCCATGTGCGCTCCTCTGCAGTCAGCAGCTGGGCAGAATCAGTCAGATCGGTGCCAGTGCTCAACCTTTCAATGCTCTGGGTCAGCATCCTGGAGATGCGCCAGAAACTCCAGCTCCTCAAGACCATATGGGGTCTGTTTCTTCTCAGCACCTCCACTCTTCCCTTCCTGCACCCGTTACTCCAGGGCTGCAACCTGACCTGTCCTCACATACATCATGTCTTATGAAAAGCAACAAAGACGAAGAGAGTCTTTGGACAGTAATGCTGTTTCCGCTCACGAGAGAGCATGGTGGACGGATGCTGCTCCTCGTCTCCATACAAAACAGTGAATACTTCACAGACGGCATATTAAAGAGTCACTGTACATAGCTAGTCAGTGTGAGTAAAGGATTATTACAGGAAACAGTTTTGAATTATGTGCCATTAGGTTGTGGTTATAAAGAGCGTCACAAAATAAGGTACCTTGTTGCAGAAAAATTATTCTAATATGGTAAATTCACATAAGAATAGATTTTCTCTAACTGTGACCTGAGTGCGGATGCTATTGCAGCAACACCTGCATAATTATTACTAGCACTATATGACACATCTTACACCTAGAGGCTTTCATGTGCCAAACAGGTGCCAAAGTGACAAACCCATCTTTATCTAATGCACAACAACTTTCATGAGGAATAATAATTGTCTTCCATATAATGAGCTCTTCTTTGCATTGAATTCCCTGTTCAAGTGAACATGAGTGAATGTGCCTTGAGTAGGGCTGCACAATAAATCAAAATGTTATCGAAATTGCAACATGCCCAAGTGCAAAATCCATTGCAGGAGCTGCTGTTTATTGATAAAGGTAAAAGCACAGCATTAAAATGAAGCAATGTGGTGCTACAGAGATGCCTTGGAATACAAATCATATTCCAGACGTAAGAGAACATGTTTATTTGGTAAAAACCCCAGAAAAAAATCACATCATCATAATTTTTATGGGTTTTTTTCTCCAGTGAAAATTAAATGCAAAAAATAATATTCAAACTGAAACCACAACTTTTGTTGCAAGCACAATATCTGTCAAAGTAATCCCAATGTTTTGGAGTTTTTTGGGGGGGGATCATATCGTGCAGCCCTAATTTTGAGGGAAAATTCCTCTTCTCAACCTGTCTGTTAAAGCCCGGTGGTCGGGTGGGGGGGAGAGAAATGTTCCCTCTTGGTTAAAGCATGGCAGGCAGGGGCAGCTGCAGGACTGACCCTGCCAAGGACAGAGAGCTTCCCATGCCTGTTCAATGGCGTAAAATGGGTCATTGAACAGCTAAATGGAGTCATTATGATGAGTAATTAAAAGAATACTGCTGAAGACTCCCAAACTCGCCTTTTCTCTTGGTTCCGCTGCTTTTTGTGTTGTCACGGGGCCTTTGCTGAAAGGCAGCTGCCTTGGGCCACTTAAACTATCACCCCTTTCACTGGGATGCAAATAGCAGCCTTAGCAGCTAATTGAATTGCATTATCTATTGTCCTCTCATTTACTGAAAATCTAGCCATTTTGCAGATTTCCATTACTGATTGTTGGAGATTGAATTTTGCCGGTGCTTTTTATCTGATACAGCATGTCATACACTCTGAATCACAAGGGATGAGAACACAGAATTGTTTCATTAGAGCAAGAGAAGTAATGTGAATACTGATTGTGCAGTAATCTGGGCCTCGTCTTAGGCAGATATTAATATGTATGTAGGTGGGAAAATTGCAGCTTTGCATCGCTGCATGCTGTGGAGGCTCGGTAAACAGAATCAGGAAAGCAAGGTACGAAACACGGTTAAAAGAAGATGAAGAAATCATGCTTCATTTCTGTGTCACTTATTGTAGTGAATACAAAACATCCGTCTCTCTCTTCAGCACAAAGCTTCTCATCCTCTTTTATTTTAACTTCCAATAAAAATGCATGAAGACGTGCCCATGCATTGCGGCCTCCCTACGGGCGACGTGTGCAGCACATTCTCATTCACTTTCCAGGGAGTCATTAAGATGATAGGAGGGGGGGGGGACTGATGTTTGATTAATTAGTAAAACTAACTTTGGCAAGACTGGACACTGAAACAGAGGATTTCATTAGCTTTTGCTTGCTAGATAAGGTTAATGAGGTGGTTCCGATTTTTGGAAGAAAAAAAAAAGGAGGAGGAAAAAGGAACGACTGCAATGCCAAAAGAAGGTTATCCTCTGAAGAAGCAGCTTCTTATTGCATGCCTCATTAACACTGGCCTCTGTGGATTGGATTCAACATGTTGGCTTAAATACCTGTATGTTATATGAAGGTGTTCAATACTTGTCAACGTGAAAAATCCATTCACATGCTTAAAGTAGTAAACAAACCACTTGATTGGAAATTACATATTCATATCTGTCACTATCTTGTTTTTGCTCCTCAGAGTTCAAGAACAGAAATCAGTGAACATCTGCACTGCTATAGGAGGACACCAGGGATGCACAGTGAGGACTTCAACCTAGATTCCAGAGGTGAGTGAAGGTATTTTTGCTTGTGGCTTGAGTCAACTGCAGCTCTGCATGAGCAAACGCCCCCTAAGAGGATCAGAGAGAATCCATCGCTAATCCACTGGTCAATACACATGACGAGTACAGTGTCAAAGACAAGTCACTCAAAAGGACATGTCATCCTGAGAGTGGACAGTCTCAGTATCAGTCTGTGTATATGTGTTGTGTTTACGTTCCCCTGTTTCTACCTCTGCTTTTTAATTTTACATTAGCATGTCAGTACTAAAAGCTAAAATATTTATCATAGGGTTCAGAAGGCGGAGTCTTTTAAATGCTTTTGGTAATGCATTTGTTATTTATGCAATCGTAATGGGAGCATTAGAATAAAACATCAATAAATGTCTTGTTTGTTATTTTATAACCCAACTCCAACCACCTCATCAGAGGACAAATTACTTTATTCTTTATCATCAGCATTATGTTAAAAATTCTATTTCTCCCCGAAATAAAATAATTTATTCACCAGCTAAACTTGAATTCATCACAGTTTAACCCACAAAATGATCATTTGAACAACAGTTATTCACCAGAAGTAATGAAAAATTCATGCCTCCTCAGTGAAAGAAGAATCCAAAAACTGAGAAAATTCTTGATTAATTGATGTTATAGGGCTCCACATTTAACAACAGTGAGACTATATCAAAACATCTTTTTACAAACTCTCACACAACACATTCAGTATAATCCAGATCTTATTTATCCAGTCATATGCTCAGTTTTTTCCAAACAGGCAGCCCTATCCGACAGGAAACTGGACTAGTAGTGAAACTTGTCTATGCTCTCTTCAAAGCCAGACTCCACTGAAAAAAACAGTAATTTTACCTTGCTGAACACAGAAGCTGCTGGTCTATCGCTGCCTCAATCTATAGTTTGTCTGTGTTATTGGATCACTTTGATGTGTTAAAGGGTTGGTTCAGAATCAGTAAAGTCACACAATAACACAAACAAACTAACTGTGGTAGACCAACAGCTGCCTTGTTCAGCGAATTACTATTATTTTTTAGGTCAGCGGAGTCTGGCTTTGAAGAGGGGACCAATAAGTTTCACATTTAGTTCAGTTCCCCATCAAAACAGCTGTCTGTTTCAGAAGTACTGAGCATACAAGTGGAGAAATGAGCTGTGCACAAGTTGTGCGAGAGTTTGTTTAGTTAGTTAGTTTGCTGTTGTTAAACGTAGCTTTCACTCTCAATCCGTCAAGAACTTTCTCAGTTTTTAGATTCTTCGTTCACCCTAGGACACATGAAATACAAAGTGTTCTTCAAATTCATCCTAACACAGGGTGAGTAACTGATATACAACCGGTCATTTGAGGAGTGAAGTATTCATTTAATGCCCAAATATTAATGACGGGAAAAAAGAGCAGAACCACCTTTCTGCCAGTTATTACGTCTGCATATTGGCATAAATAAGTACATTTAATCTCTCACATACCACCCAACATATGATCCTTTTAAATGTCTTTTTAAAAATATGGATTTTTTTTTATTTTGCTCCATTATCTCCATTTTCTCTCAACCGGTGAACAACAAATGAGTACTTTAATTTGTGAGGGTGTACCGTGACAGGAAGAGTATGTGTACACTGAACAATTAGTGCTGATTAAGAGGCCATTCACAAAAGGGACGTGGCATTAGAATTTTAATCATCATTGGCTCACTTTTTTTGGAATACATTTTCATAACCTGCATAAACCTTCTATTCAAGTGGCTCACTAGCAACTCAGCTAGTCTGTCATGTAAAGCCGAGCAGATGGGGAGTGCCCTACGGCTTCATTAAGGCACATGTCAGCAGCAGTAGAGTTTGTTCTAAATTTAACACTTTCCTCTTGTGATTTAATTTCAGCAGAAGAAGAAGAAAAAAGTCAATTTTAAGCTTTGGAAATTCAATCTTACAGCTCTCTGTGTCTTAAAAGTATTCAAATGAAACTCTAACCGGTAAATATGTCCACGACTTAGCTCTATTACCGTTAGCATGTTAATAGCATTAGGTTTAAAGCCCAGCTGAGCCTGAGGGGCTGACAAAGAATAATAGCATTTCCTCGCAGCAACTTTAAAGACCTAAAGACCACAAAGTTTCTTTATTTTCTATGCATCTAACAACTTTATTTTGGTGTGAAAAAATCAACTGAACCTCATGTGGCTGCCAGTGTAGCTATAAACGTCTGGTCTTTAAAAAAAAGACCAACTTGTTCGTACTTGACTCGGCTGAAGTCCCAGTGCCCATTAAAGAAAAATTAAACAACACCAAACATAGAGATGCAATCTAAAAATGGAGAGGCCCCCAGGGAAGAATGATAATAACAATCATGCTTTAGAAACAAAGCTATATAGACATAATAAAGACTTAGTTTGGAAACTGTTTCTCACCGTGCAGATAATATATTCAGTGCTTTTTACTGTATATCATCATCTTAATAAGCTTGCAACAAGGCATTTGGTGTAAGAGATCTACCAGAGAGCACTTGAATGGATATTGAATGTGCTGTTTTAGTGCCACCACTAACCAAAGAAATCCTCTTTATTGTATTTTTTGATCTATCTTTTTCATGTTCACATCATTTTCAGTTTTTGTTTTAAATGGGAGCAGCTATTTATGGCTTTTTTATTAAACTAGAAGTTGAGAGACAATGAGCCTTTGTATATATTCTTGTCCGTCATATAAGGAAAGGCAGGTTTGGACAGACTTCAAGAATAAAATCCCCAATTGGACACATCAAATATGTGTTCGAGTGCTGGATCAATTGAATGACTTTGATTTAATCCTCGCTGCCTTTCAAGTACGGCCAGAGGGATTTTTCTTATGTCGAACTGTCCAGAAATATTTCTGCTACACCAATTCTTAGGGTATAAATATAAAACCACATTATGCATGAGAGGCACAACAAGCTGATATATACATCCTATTTATTGCCATCCTAAAACAAGTTTGGCAACCCATGAAAGAGTAGCAGCTTTAACTACTGTCATTAAAACTGGAGATGTACTGCTGCTGCTGCTGCTGCTGCTGCCGCTGCTGCTGCCGCTGGTGAAAGTTTGTGACGAGTCTGTAAGCCCAGAGCTGGAGAGGGACCACAAAACTCCCAGTTTAATTATTTCATTTTTTAAAAAAACCAGACCAATATTCTTTAAGGGGACCCATAATTCCTAGTTTCCCTGCAGAGATATGTGCTTTTACTTCACTGATTTATACAGGATGTGCAATATGCACTACAAGAGGAAAAGTCCGGCCCACTGAAACACAGGGCCAGAGGCAGGAATAGTTTTGTATTCTTATCGCTTGATAGTTTGTTCCAAGTCAGATTTACTAGACACTCTTATTCCTACTATAGAGGACTTTAGAGACTTAAGTCTGACATCCCACATCTTAGGCTAATGTGAGATTTTAGTCTCACACAAGGTTTTGCAAAGACCAGGGATCTTGCAGGGTCACTATTTTCAAGACTACGACGAGATTCCTTTTGAGATTTCTTGCCTTCCTGCTCCTGGGGGAAAATATTATGCCAAACTCCCTTTACATATTCACAATTTCTTACATGTCGGGATTACGACACATAACTCTAGACACATAAAATACAAGGCGTCATAAGTTGACAGTATTCTTGTCAATACAGCATAATCCATGAATACAACAGATAGACCACGAGATAAATGCTAAATCAAACATCAGCTCTTGTTCACTCCACAACTCCACCAGTTTCTCCTTTTCCACAGCACAAGCAGTCGAGACTTCGTACCACTCTTGCCTCCCCAGGGTCCCCTCCATGTTTACTGTCTCCTTGGTTTGCTACTTCTTGTTTAGTGCTGGAGAGAGTGCACATCACACTATCACATGTGTTAAGGCTAAAAATTTACAACACTCAACATGTTTGAGCAAGACAATAAAAAGACTGATGTAAGATAGCTCGGGCTGATTTTTATGACCACCCTGCACCAAATGATCAAGATCATGGAAGCGTGCACTAACTGTGGGAAAAATCTCAGGATTTTGTCTGCGACAGTAAAATTGCTTGCAAAGTTGTTTGGTGCAGGTCCAGCATTAACCTCACAAACTTGTTTCAGTTTAATGAGTGCCACCTGTTCATGAGGTGGTGTGTGTTCCTGAGATTTCATCATTACTGTAATCAATGCACATAAGAGTTGCCAAATAAGGCCAACTTTCCCCCCTCCATTTGTCGGAAAGTTTGAGTCGCATAAATGTTAACAGTAAGAAGAATTTCACACAAAAGTTTCAGGCCCTGCTGTCAGACATCAGCAGACAAAACCATAAAAAATGAAGCAGTGTCAGTAGCGGTGTTAGAGGGCCCGAAACTAGGCTATTTAAACAAACATTAATAATACAGCTGCCAAGGACGCATCATCAAAGCAGCACTGTACTGTGACTGAAGTATAGGGTTTGACATGATTCTAGATGCTAGAAAACGTCCTTCTAAAGCAAACTGGTACATGGCAAATATGAGAGCCAGTCAAGGGGCTGTGACTGTCACAGTGATATTAATCTCCACAGATATCTGCATATGTATGCAGGATCTGTAGGTAAGATCTTGGTATCAGAAGCAGTCTGTTTTCTGTTTGTAGTCTGAGTAGCATTGACTAATCACGTTTGAGCAGCAGCTAAACAGTCCATGTGGATAGACCTTAATGCAATCTTTGAACCCATCAGCTATTGTCTGACAAGAATGTAGCTTTACATTATCTTTGTTTTAAATCAGGATTTACATGCAGATAGTTCTTTATGGAGTTTACCCACAATGGTAACACACAGTAAAAGCAGTCGCAGCCTGGATATCAGGATAATATTAAAGTATATTATACTGTAGCCTGCAGTGCGTGATGTTACATTGTTGAATGCCAAAAAGGATGGACAGCAACCTGCATAAAGAAGCTGAGGCAGCTTTTGGCATGAGAAAATTTTCCAACCAATTCAGTATCTGACCAAATGTCTCCCCTTCTGTTCCAGAGTTATGACATTATGTAATGGCCAGAAAAGTGTTTTTGCAGAACATTATGATGTCACAGTGAAGCTGACCTTTGACCTTTTGGGTATAAAATGACATCACTTGATCATTATATCCTATTAGACATTTGGGTGAAATTTTGTCGCAATTAGGGCATGACATCTTGAGTTATGGGCAAAAACATTTTTTTTTTTTTTGCGAGGTCACAATGATCTTGACCTTTTGCATTTGACCACTAAATTCTACCAGTTAATTGTTAAGTCCCAGTGGATGTTTGTGCCAAATCTAAAGAAATCCCCTCAAGGTGTTCTTGAGATATAACGTTCACTAGAGACGTACTCAAGGTCACATTGACCTTGGAGACTGCTATCTCTGGCACGTAGGCATAAAGATGATAAAAGCTTCTCAGTCAATAGGCAAACCATGATAATGATGATGATGATCTGGTGAGCAGAATATTTATTTTGCATTAAGGCTCACGTAGTTATACGTATACCTTGATTTCAGTATATTAAGTGTGTGCATGACTCATACAACAAATGGCATTCATACCTACTGTTACAAAAATTAAATATGTGACAAATCAGGTGTAGACAAATTCTCCTAAATCACATGTATGAACCAAATGATATTGAGCATGTATATCTGAGTAGTTCTTGCATGAGGCCCAAACGCTATATTGTAAATAAACGTTACAGCCCCTAAAGTGTTATTGTTGAAGCAACTTTGTTTTTATCCCTCGCTTTGATGGTTTTCAGTTTTGCCTTCAAGGCAGTCAAAAATTTGTCCTGGGATCTAGAATATCATAAAGCCATTGATCACTGTGATGATCATTCTCCTGACCAGGTCACAGCAGCTTTATCCCCATCAAGCTCTATAGTGCCAGCTCCTCCGTCAACCTGGATTCCTAATTGATGGCACTAGAGAAGAGTTATTTGAATGGATTACCGTAAAGAGCATCATGGATTAGCCTGAGAGAGACATGGATCCCGAGGGAGCCTTAAATTGGTCACATAAAGTGATTATAAAACATCCGTATGGTTGGCAATTATTGGGCTCCCTTCTCATCAAAGGAATTTAACCCTTCCTCCACGTTCGCTCGATGCATCGATTCGACTCTGGCCTGTAATATCTCACGTGGGCTGCAGTGGTGTTTGTTGGTGCCCAGGCAGTACAGTGATCAATGCCCTCAGGGTGGGAAAACAACTAGTTGTAAATATAGCATTGGTTTTTGTAGCTGCATTTATGACTTAGTTACTATGACGTCAAGGTGGTAACACATAGTGACTAAAACCAACCTATCCATTTGAGCAAGATCAGTGCAACATACAACACCCCTCATGGCAGCACAAGCCATCTTAAAATACTAAATGGCTGCTTTACACTTCTTGATTAACGATTCATGTGATTACATTATTACTGCAGTGCTCAATCAGAGTAAAATAGCGCCTCCTCTGTGGTTCTGTTGTGGTTCTGTATTGGTGCATTTCCCAGAACTGAACTCATCCAATTGCCCTGCCTGGGCTGTCATCAGTTCTAATGTACTGTAATTTTTAGTGATCACTTTACTCACTTGATGCTCCCTCAGTCCATTAATTCCGTGATGAGAGCTACATCTATCACAAATATGGCCGTCATAATATTAAAGTCTTTGCCCTGTAAAAGATGAGCGGATCTAAATCAGACCAAAAATGTCTCCAGTAAACATCCTGTGCATGCCCAGGTCTCTCCACATTGGTCAGTGTGAAAACCTCAGTGTTAGGAGTGTTTTAATTCAAGAAAAAGTAGCTGAGATTTGAAAATAAGTAGTTCAGATTTCTACATGATACACTTTTCTTGTGGTTAAATGCTAAACTGTTGTGTTGTTTACATTGGCTTTGTTTCCCCATTGTTTGGAGTCTCACAGACTGGGCCGGTTCTAGCCTGCTACAGTATATAAAGGCCCAGACACATCGAACTAATATCAAGAACTGAGAGAAGATATAACTCTTCATACCAGCAGGTGGTGGTAACCTGTATTTGTCAATCAAAAAGGGAAACTGGCAGACTGAAAGGACGGATTCGAGATGCTAGTTAGCCTGTTAGCACATTAAAAACACAACCAGATGTTGAAAGCTCAATGGCTAAAAAACAATCTGACCTAATATAACAAGTTGTTTAAATCTCACGCCCTCACTTCCGTTTCTCTTCTTGTCTACTGAATTGAACTGCCAATCACAGCGATTTCATTCACCAACGGGCTCCACCAGCACAGATGCTGATTAAACATGCTGAATAAAAGCTGAATAAAAGCCAACAAGGGCCAATTAGTGACAGCAATGCAGGACACACCACCAAAACTAGAGAAACTCACCGATGGCCAGATATTGACCAACGGCCGACTGTTGCCTTGAAGTGTCAAGGCCCCAGTGGTGGGCAACTTGAGGCGGTAGGCAGCCAAGAGGTTATAGAAGCAGACTGGTAGCCTGATGGTTGCTGTTTCAAATGTCTAGTCAGATGGCACAAATATCTGGCAAAATGACAGCTGGCAACTAGAGTACTGTCAGATCTATATCAATGTATACTCAAACTCTAATGTAAATATAGATACAGTGACCTCCTTGAGGCCGCATGTCAAACAGTCTGCTAAAGAGCCGTCCTACCTGACCTGGGCCGTGAGCCATGTAAAGCATTGCCACTGCCAAAGGTCACACCAGACACCACAGATCCGACTGTGATCCTCCCTCCTTTAAAAAAGTCAGAAGAACAGAATAAGGTTTAACCACACCATTTTTAACGAACAGAACATTTTCTATAGCATTTTTAAAGCATTATTTCCATAGCATATTTAAAGTTAGTGTTTTGTGTTAACATCAACATAAATAAGAAACATTTTAATTAAATTTAACACTGAGCTTTGGCCTTCCTGTCTTATAATTAATCTAGCCCTCACAATATCACATTATCACCTCAGCTGCTCTGACTCACCCAGATCTTGTTTAATACATTATCAAATATAAAATGCTATTTATCTGTTGCTTGGCTGAATACATGATGCTTATTATTTTACACATTCTAAATTCAATATTTAATCAGTGGTCAATGTCAGTCCATTATTTTACATTCTGCATTAGTCCAGAGTTGTAACTTAACCTTGACTGAGAGATAAATGTTATTTTGTTTTAAATTAGTGTGCCTATGAGGAGTGCCATCACGCCTGTGTATTGTCTGGAATGGTTCCCACAGACATTGCTGCTGGAAAGTACGTGTTTGATTTCATGCATGCGCTGAGAGAGATTTATTCAGTCTGTCTTTCAAACTCAGTGCAGACTAATTTGGAACGATGTGTGAGCGCTGCTTGGGCGGAGACGAACAGTATTTTTCGGTGGCATGTCATTGCATTTCGTGGGAAAAGGGGCTAAAATTAGTGCGTTCAGCTGGATGATGTATTTCTATCAATGCCAGTCAGAGCCAGAGCCAACAAATACTATGACAACTACAGAGTCATTTGACCCAGGTGTGAATGCCGATTGTAACCTTTAGTATTAAGAAACAGAAATTTGTGGGGGCTAGCGCTGATTTTGTGCAGTGAAAAATGGATTTAAGTACATTTTTTCAGCTGATAAAGTGGGTCTGTGGTCTCAAGAACTTCAAATGGAACAGAAGGGTTACGTTAAAAACCATTACAGCCCACACTATATCTATACAACAAATATATGTAGAGGAAGCCAAAATGACACTTCAGTGATTGTCTAATGGATCCAACATAAAACCTATAAAGCAAGTCAACACAGGGTTCGTTCTTATAATGTCATCTCCATTACTTTAATCAAATCCCATATTATTTTGTTAATAAAGACTTGCACCAGCAGCCAGGCTGTGACTTAGCGATGAAAAAGGCAATCATGGAGAAAATGAATCAAAGTTAAAATGGGCCTACACAGGTTTGACAGACAGCTGTCAGCCATTCATTACAGACTCCCTAATGATTTTTTTTTCCACATCGCTGATAAAGTGCCACAGCACCTTTCCCAGCGTGACAGGGGACTTTTTCAAATCATGACACCTCAATTCTTCCCTCTTATTGCGTGCCATTCATGCAGTCAGCCCTGCAGAAGGCAAAGCTGCTTGTCTGTGTCGTCGAAATGAAAAATGACTGCAATAAAACACAGGAACTCCATGTATAATGCACGTGTTGTTTTAAAAACACAGAGTTAGGCGTGTTCCTGAGTGAGACATGAGGAGATAATTGAGGCTTTGGTTTATCGCCTACAGAGCAGGATTAAAAACCTAAGGCCACGCACCTTTAAAGAAGGATCTCTGACCATCTGCTTTTGTTTCGTCTTGTCAAACGCTGTTCGTCATTTCTGTCAAATCTCTTACATTTACCGTTTTATTTCTTCCGTAAGACATTTTCCAAAATGCATTGTCTCTAAACCTTTAAACTAGTATTAGATTTCACAAAGATTATTAATATAACAGAGCGAAGGTGATAAACCTGTCTTAAAATACATTTGATGAGTTTGCCTTTCAATTGTTCACCTCCTTGCATTAAGTAAATGTTAAATGACTCACTGTTTATTAAAGGAGCTACAACTGAAGTGTTTCAGGCATAAAGGCTGCCTATGGCACTTTGAATATTGTATAGTGATTCTCTTAAGAAGTTTTCTTTGCTCTAAAAGATAACAGGATAGCAGGAGGTGAGGTGCTCAAATGAGAAAACTGTCAGAGTATCAGTTTTGTCACAGTATCGTTTGATAAACCATTTGCAGGCACTCATTTTATTAGCTTTTAATCTCTCTGCCACACGTCCTCCTTTACAATGTTATTTCACCCATCACTTTTTAATGACAGTAAACAAGTCATTATCTATATTTCCCATCACATGATGTGTTTGGTTATTTCTGTTTAACAGGAAGTGACCTCACTGTTTCAGGATTGATTTATGTGTTTTCCATCGCCGCTGTGCTTCTTTATTCCCTTATCCTTTTGGAAAGATAGCTCTACAGCTGAAAATTGCACCTCAAATGGATTATAGATTAGTATCAGTGTCTGACTGTCCAACTTGGGCGGTAATGTGTCAGGACTGTGGCACAGTCGCGACAAAGAATTACTCATCCAGTGTGTTTTGGAAACTTAGTTGGAGGTGTAATAAATCTGCTATATTAAAACAGTATATAAGTGATATGCGTGATTTCAGCAAATGAGTCAGTAATGCTGTTCAAGTTTCATTTATCCGTATCACTGACATCAGTCGTCTCCAAATGTGTGTGATTAAGATGAATGTGTATCCAGTTTTGCTGTACAGCAGCTGCATTTACTTATTAATTCACCTTCAGCAAGTGAGAGGGAATGGAGCAATTAAATCAACAGATGTACTAGTTGTAATACCCAGATACCTGAATATGCACAGCTGTGGGTGCTTCGTGAATACAGACCACTGACATTCATGTATGGTGATTATCTCCACAAGGACGAGGTTACTGTGTCAAACAAAAAACAAACTGACACGAACAAAACTGCTGCTTTAACCACAAGCACATTTTAGTTAGTGAATATTTTTTAATGACGTCAAGATAAATGGAATAGTTATCAATGATAGGAGTGTTACATCACATGGAGGTGGCAAGGCTACTGGTAAATGGCATTGGTGAGAAGAGTAACTGATGCTGACGCTATGTGATGACAGGTATCTTCAACCCTTCAAGGCCGATAAAACAATACTTGACGTATTAAAAATGAATAGATCCCTGTAAGTGGGAGTATAGAGCAGCCCGGATGCCAGGAGAAAATGTTTGCATTGTACAGTTCTGAAAACCATGAATGCGTAACATTTCCACATTTCATCCATATCCTTTAAATGTTTTGAAGGTCAAGTAATATATAAAGCTGACTTTTTCAGCCGGAGGCGGAGGGGTCGGTGGATGGCGAGTCACCTTCGTGAGACACCTGCCAAGCCGTAGACCATTTTTAAACACCAACAAACAGCACCACCAATCATCTGTTGCCGATCCTTCACAGCATTTCCACCAGTTTCCCAGGAACATCAATTGTTGGTTTCTAGACATGCGATTTGAAGCCATGAGTTTTGCATTTTTGTCATCGCCCTCTTTTGATTTTTTGAGTCAGAAGTGACCATATTTGGATCAGAGGAGCTGTGGAGGAGCGAGGGGTGGATCTGACTGAGAGCCCGAGGAAAGCGGGGTACTTATACCCTTGTATCCCAGATGGGTATTTGTACCTTTGTACTCCAAATGGGGGTGGGCTACCTGTGCAGTGCAGGTGAATATGGAAATATTGTAGGGCAGTAGTTCCCAACTGGTCCAGCCACGGCATCCAGATTTCTCCCTAGTCATTAGTTCATGACCCCACCCACCTGTTGGGAACCACTCTTGTATTATGCACATATTGAGTCAGCTGTAACACCTGGTCACTATGTGTCACATTTAAGAGCATGTGGACACCACACAGCACACAAAGTCTAAACACTAAGCTAAAATGTATGCATAAACAGTTGAAATAGTCTTCCAAAAGTCATTGATAAACAATTCAAACTTGCACCTTTTACTAAACGATGCATCTATTTAACAGCACATTAAAGTCTGAATGTGTCACAGTGAAAATAAAATTTGTGTGGCCACACTGACAGCAGTCATTTCAACAGGGCCCGGTAGAAGTCGAAGGCTTTTTATCCACACAATGATTAATCACATCACATAAGGCATCTGTCCACTATGTAATATATCTTGTCATATGACCTTTCGACTTTGTTGTAGAATGATAATTGCCTCTGCCTCATCTCCTTAGTGGGTTATGACACAGATGACATTTATTGACTAGACACCCTTGTACAAGTATTTTACAAGAAGTGTGCAAAAAGGAAATGTAGATGAGAAGCATCTGTGAAACAGAGGCTGTTGTTTTTATATGGAGGACTTGTATTATCCGTGCTGGTAATGGAACCTGCTGTTAAAACCCTCATTAAAAGCTTCTGCTTCTTTAAATAGAGACTGATGTATTCCGAGAAAATCTGTGCCAGGGAGAAGGCATGTGTGAAAGAAAGTGAATGGCACTGTTATGGCTGTGACAACTATAGCATTACACGTGAGAGCTACGCAAGCACAAGGTGATTTTTTTAATTGTTGTTTACAGCATACACACTAGAATGCTGTGTTTTTCCTTTGTGAAGAAACTGTAGCTTTTCTTTCCAAATAAGCAAAGCAAATACTTCCTTTGTCCCCTATGTGCATCCGTGGAGGAAAATTTGAATGGACAGCAGCAATAAAAATGCAAATTCTGACACAAAGTTATCTGAGCATTTTATGTCCGTTTATTTCCACTAATGTCCATTAGCATTTAAAGCATTTATTTGTTGCACCCTCTAACCTAACTGGGATAAAAGTCCTCCCAGTGGTGAACCTGTCATCTCACATTGAGATCTCCTTCAAGTCTACAGTTCGCTTTCTGTGGCGCACCAAAAAACCTTTCACTCCTGTGATAGTCAAGCACGAGCTCTCTGTTGCATCCTCTGCCCCTTATAGAGCCTGAGAGAATTTGCCCTGTCAGAAACAATAACTTCCCTTTCAAAGGCAGAGACAGTTTTATTTCTCAACATGGCCATCACACAAGATGGTTGTTTCCATTTGCCTCCCCCTTGTTTCCTTTCATTCCAGCACTCATCATAGATGGATCAAATTGCAGCGCCAGGAAAGTCGGGACTTAAAATCCTCGCTAGCACCGATTGATTTTTCTTTCCTGTCACCTTGTCCAACTCTAATACTCCTTTTGGGCTCTGTAAAAAGGAGCTCATAGTGTAGGTTCAGAGAGCAAGATAAAGTCATTATCCCCCCCAAAATCAGATAATCATCTCTCTGAACTCCAACTACACACCTACACTTACACACACACACATTCACATAACAAACACATGTACTGAACTCCTGTTTCAGGAATCTGTTGCTACTGCTGCTCCGATCTGCTGTCACTGACCACCACAAGCTCAAAGCACCACCCATGGATAGATAACTGATTATTGCACGTCCATTAAATGTCAAATGTGTATCTCTGTCAGGGGGGTTGTGAGTGTAGAGACAGTGTTGTGCAAATTGACAAGAGGACTGCGTGGCTTTTACGGCTGCTAGACCTGCATGAATATGACAAAAAGGATCAGTTTAATTCTCAAAGCACCCGCAAAGAGTAAAATGCACCCCTAACTGTGCTACCACCTGTGCTATTTGCATGTATTTAAATGAGGTATTATGTGTACATTGGGCCCCATTCTATAAATGAGTTGAGATGCCCAGCTAAAGATGCTAAGTCTAGTTAGCTTTCTACCTAAGAAGGGTCTGTTTGATAGATATTGTGCTCTATTCCAAGGCAGCAAAACTCTATAACGTTAGTGAATGAAAGGAAAATAAAATGGTAAAATAACTCGAGCTGGGATGGAGCTGTCAATCAAGTGTGATCTGATCATTCCCCTACAATCCTGAGAAATAGAATCAGGTTTTCTAGTTAGGAACATTTATTTTCACTCAGATTTTTGGATGCTTAATGAGTCGCTCATCTTTGATATCATTTATGGATTTTTTTCTACTCTTTTAAGCCAAGTTTCCTGTGGCTTTAAAATTAAGTTACAAAAATGTGTTTGTATGCTGTCAATTCTACTTCTTAGATAGACAGAAATCTGGAATAGAGTGAACTCAGAAACATCAGAGACTCAGTGCATCCTTTACAAATGAGCCTCATTGCAAAACAGTTCAATTCACACGGCGCTAATAGCCACATGCAGTTACAGTGAAATTATTAACGTCTTCACAGAGTTGGTGGTAACTGAAGTACATTTATAAGGGGTGTCATGCCCACAAGCAGCACCAACAGCACTGATAGATCGGGAAATTAAATCCCCAGTACGGTCTCTCTGTCATGTTTAAATTCCATGCCTGCAGTTTTAAGGGATGCCCGCGGCCTAAAAATTTCAGTTTCCTCTTTGCCATTGTTCTGCCTACTGTGTTCAAGGTGTGAAGGCAACACTCATGACAAATGGATAATTGCACTGCAAAACTGCAAAACTTGCACTGAAATGTCATTAGCACAGTATCTTTCGTGATTTGGACCCTGTGCAACTCATGGCACTATCAGCAGCCACAAGCCATTCTTTGTGAATTCACTCCTCTGCGTCAAACCTGTCCCAGAGCATCACATGATGCCGCCAAACCAAAATGCAGATCGTTGCGATAAATGCTTAAAATCTCGACGCGAGTGTCCTGACTGAATTAGGGTAAATCTAGGGAGGAAGATAAAAATGTAAAAGTCCCTTGAAGCCCCGTTACCTCTTTTAAGATGTAGATCATTTGACTTAAACTCTTTGTGGAGATAATCTCCAAATGATAATGTCCTCTGCCTAAATGTGTCAGATATTCCGTCGGGTCGGACAGATATAAACATTCAGCGCAGGGAACGGCCGCTTCACTGTTCGCAGCCTGTCAATCAGAACAGTGAGGCAGGTTGACCTGTCAGTCAGACGCACGGTCTTGCAGTACAGCATAATTGATTTAGCTGCAGTCACTTTCTGAAGGTTAATTGGTGGGGAAACCTTGGCTCAGCATGGCGAGTAATTGAGAAAGATAAGGAAAGCGAGTCTTATCACAGATTTTATCAGCATATGTGAACTTTTATCAATTCCCTAAAAAATATAAGATATTAATAAAAAAAAAACATAGAGAAGTTGACACCCAGCAGTCCTGTTAAATCCACCTGAGTAATTTTTCCATAACTTCCTGTCATGCTCAGGGCTGCGCAGTAGCTCCCACTTTGGTTCGACATGTCATGAGTCAGCAGCTAGAGACATTGCTGCCAGATGCTTTGGCTTGGAGGCCAAAATAACGTGCCGAGTTGATGGTCAGTTGATGGCCTGGAAAATTGCATTTAAACCTTCAGGTGTTATTCCAACTTGTATCTTACTCTCAAACATACCGAATTAAATTAAACTCTACTTTGCTCCTGTCCTTTTGATAAATGCTCTCCATAGCCCAGATGCCTTTTCCCCCTGCTCAGTATGCATCCTGTGGAGCTGAACTGTTATGGTTTTGTTATAGAATTCGGTACAGTGCAGAGATCACAGCATTCATTTTAAAGAAAAAAAAACTGTGAAAGGTTGAGCAGGATGCACTTTTCTGCTTCCCAGTGTTCTGCTAACTATTGCGCCGGGCTGCTTTAATTCTCCTGCAGGGTTTCACTGATGCATCTGTCTCCATCAGTGCGGTGTGATTCCACGCCATTCTCCATGGCTTATCATCTTTATAAGAGGTGTCACCCAAAGTAGAGCTTTTAGTTTGTAATGAGATTTTTTGCTCTCGTCTAAGCTTGAATCATACTAGGTCATGAGCCTGCTGAAGGACTCTTGATACACTGAAGAACAATGGAGTGAGATATTGGGAATTTACAAGAGATGGCAGGGCAGTAAGTCATTTAAAGTTTTACAAAGTATGACACCTGTGTGGAATACCAAGTAGTAAGTGGGCTGAATGTAACTTTCTGACAGACCAGTTTCAAATTCAGCCAGTGCATATCTGCATGAGCCCAACCTTTGCACTCAAGGCCTTAATTATCCAAAAAGGATCTGTTATTTGACATTTGGCACAAATGTATCATCAGCATTAATTGAGATCAATCCACACTCCAGCAATACTTATTACCCTGATGCTAATTTGCACCTAATTAGCAGGGCCCAGTACTAATTGGCAGCAAGAAGATATTAGCTGTCCTTATTTTATCTCTGCAAAACTCCAATCAATCTAGCACGTTTGATTACAGGGCAAGATAACAAAAATAAAGGTTTATTATTATTTTAGATTTTGTTCTTCAACAATTACAGTAATGTCTCCCGACTTTGCAACACATGAGGTGGTCACATAAAAAAACGCTGAGATGAGTAATGACTTACAGCTTCTGAATACACAAGTTTGTTTACCAAAGTCTAATTAAGTGCTGCTGTAAAGCCCTAATGTGCACTGAAATTCAGTTAATGCTGCTTTAACCAACAAAAATATACTACTGTATATCTATGTGTCCACATACAACAGCTCGTATGATATCCTACAAATAAGAGCCCCACTAATGATGTTAATGTAAAGTTATTAGGGTACGGCAAGTGAGGTGTGTTAGGTTTAGGAAAAGAGTGTGCATTCCTTTCAATGGGAAAACGAATTAACAGTCCATGAAAACAGCTTGACCGTATCAGTAACTTTAATACTGTTACTATGCCAACCTGTCGACCGATTTACTGTTTTGCTGCACATATAGAAGCAGACTTGAACTTTTAACAAAAGTGTGTTGCTGTGATCCATTTTACAGCATGACTATAATAAAATGTTTTTACTGACTGACTGTAAACATGTAAATAACATACTGTAATATACACCAACACAGTGTTGTGGAAAATCAAATTTCACAAGAGCTGGCTCAAAGTGCAGTTCATACAGATTAAAATAAACTTGTTCATAGTTCACAATGTGAATTTTGAGCTGAGTTCACATCCCCAAATAATGATTAACGCCCATTTCCTCCCCCTTTTTCTAAATCAGCTGCTTCAAGCTATTGTTTTTACAACCACCCCTTACTCACTGATACCTATTTCCCCCCTCCCAAATTAAATGAATTACTATTTACAGTAATACAGAATTAGAGACAGCCAAGAAAAACAAATGAGTATATGTTTGACCACTTAAGCAATGTGTCATATTATGCAAAAGAGTAGGAAAAGAGGTGCAGTAAAGGTAAACTGTAGATAAAATTAAATTTAAAATTAGCCTGTATTAACCAAATTATGCAGCCATTTAAAAAATTATAGAATATATCCATATGCTTCTAAGCAAAAGGCTCTACCACTGGCTTCATTACAGTCACTATAGCTCAAAAATGGGTTATAATTTCAGTTCTGCAGAACATGTGATTTAGAGAAAGCAATGCTGAAGAGTATTCAGACATTAAAACTTGGAAAAATAGCATATTTTTTTTTAAAACTAAGACGTGTTAATATATACAAGAACAAACGAGTAAATTCATTATATCTTTGTAGGAGTAGCCCAGAATTACTCAATTTGACACTTATTACAAAATGTGGCCAACAAAAACAAAACAACATGGGGCCGTATTCACAAAGCTTCCTAGCACTACGAGGTGCCCCCAGTGACGAAATACTAAGAAAATTCTTAGAATTGTGACGTTTTCTTAGAATTTTCCCTTAAAGTTAAGATTAGGTCCTTGTAAAGATACAAGTTATTCACAGAGCATCAAAGACCTTAAAAACTGTTAGGAGCAGGGAGAAGGACTTTTAAGAGGCTTAAGAGTTTTCTAAGCTGAGGAGAAAATTGTGGAAACACAAAGAGGTCAGAGAAACGGTCTCTAAACAAAAAATGACAGTGAGTAAATGAAATGCTACAGATGAGATTGTGCAGGGATAATATCTGTGGTCGATCTCATTGTGGATATGCACACATTTCCCACCACACAAAATAATGCTATAACACCAGAAATGAAATTATCACAATACTAAGATATTTGAAAAACTGGAAAAACACAACAGTGTAGCAGTGATGACTTGGGTCCGTCTCAACCTTCCATCAGCAGAGTGATCACACTAACAATGACGACACTGTTAATCTCATATTGTGATGCAGTTCATTTCACTTCCAGTGAGTGTCCACACCTTGCAGCTCACAAAAGGGCGTGTCTGTGACAACCAATCACATCTGTTAAAAGGCAGCATCACACCTAGCAACAAGGTCAACCACACCCCCTCACTAAGATAAACGTTTCTGTCAGAGTTGCTCCGAGAACTTTCCTCAATCACTCCTAAGCTAAGACTCCTTACTGAAAGTTTTAGTAGAGAGTTAGGAGCTCTCTTAGAGTAGTCTCATAATGATATCTATTTCAAATGGACACGCTTAGCGAAGCTCCAGGAAACACGCTCAAATTCATCAGCTGCAAAATTGATGCATGCAGGAAGTGCACCAGGCAATCTTTGTAGTGGCCAAACAGTGTAATTACACCATCACGTGATGCCCTGTGGCACAAAAAGACTTTTCTCATTGACTTACATGGCAAAGAGATGTCTGTAAATCAGTGGATACATTTTTTGAGCATCACAATCCCTGCAAATGACTCGTTTCACTATCAGGACTTTAACCTTTCAGTCCGATAACATTTGGAAAATCTAGAGGAGCCGCGCAATTGAATCATTTTATCCCCATTCAAGTTAAGTGAGCTAAACCCAAAGTAGGCGGCTGGGCCAACATAAGTTTGTAGAGTGTCTGCTCTATGGCCTGCATAGTGCAGGAGCAGTGCCTGTCATTCAGGTAATTTTATACGCTGCAGTTAAACCATTTTGGCTTCATGCGCCACTGAGCACCTTTCATTAGAATAAATAGGACCCCGCCTCCAACACTGTAGCCCGTTCTCTTATACATCCAACACTGCACAACTCTGCACTAACCACAAAACTCACTCACTCAAACATGCTTTTTCTTGTTGCATTTACACAAACCTTGGTAAAGAGTTGTGTTAAGACACAGATGTCAAAGAGTCTTTACAGTGGTGATAGATCAAAATACTGAAAGAAAACCGTTTTGCCTCACTGTTTGATTTGACACATCAGAGCTGGCAAGACTCGATTGCAGCGGGCAGGAATATTCATGCAATTTTTCTACATCCAACATCATCAAAACAGTTTTAAATGTTGTTAAGAATATGTTGCGATGATATGATACACATTGCAAAAGCTGTTTTTGTTTTGTTTGACAGGAAATGGCAAAGACATGTCAGTTGTGTCGTCTCGGCAGGTTGCTCTCTGATAAGAAACCTTTAACGACACTTAGCTCTCATTTTGTTGGATACTCCCCTTGTGGTAGTTTTCAGGAAGTGCAATTTGAGAACTTAAACTTAATATCAATATTTTGTTTTTCTTTTTACACAATTTCAAGAAACACATAGCACAGCAATGCCACTATAATAATTGTTGCCATACATTTGCAGGTGACACACTAACAATACACTTGTTTAGCTGTCTGGTTGCAACTTCACTGGTTTGTTTGAATCTCTAAGCATTGCTTTCAACATCAGCAGGCGGCTGGTTCAGTGAAAATGTTCTAAAAACCGTACATTACCCACTCAGCATCACACAACAGACAGACAAACTGTATTTAGTGACTAGCTGGTGGACATACTGGGGCATTCAGAAGCTAAAGAGACAGATTTTTCTCCCATAAATTGGTAGAGACCCAATCTCAGAACCTTTCAGCTATTGGTCTGATGATGAGCATCTAGGGACAAGAGACAATAATACTGGAGATCTGGTCTAGCCAGCGGATTTCTCTTTTAGGCGCCAGCCATGTCAGCTAATCTCTATCACAAAGACATATGAATGGAGATCAGTTTTTAAAAAAGCTGACGTGAGGCTAAATTGTAATTTAAGACTGAATTTTGGCCAATGCATTCTGCCTCTCCACACGACCTGTTTACCTGTCGCTCAAACATGATTGGTCACTACTGCTCCAACTACAAACAGAAAACAGAAAACTTCAGATACCAAATCCCGAATACCAGAATAATAATGTTGCTTTGTAACTGCTAAATAAGCAACTATTTGCCATATTGGTTTGTATCCAATGCCTCCAACAACATTCATTTTTTCTGTGAATTGCTGTCACTCTACTGTAGGGAATTAGGCCGACTCATAAACGCTGTCATTCAAATAGTTCTTAGGAAATGAGTGTTGTCAAATATTCTCAAATCACCTTTATTATGTAACTCCAAGTACGGGACTTTATCACTACATTTATCACTTTATTTCAGCCTCAGGAGGTGCTGAAAGCTCTCTAGCTCTGTTTTATATGTGGAGGTAACTCCAGTTGTCATGCAGGAATAAAAGGCTTTGCCTAGAAAGCAAATGGATTCAGTGCATCAAAGTGGCATGTAATACTCCTCACTCAAAACTTAGGTTATTCTATCTAAGAACTACATTTGCCAAGCTCCTGTCTACTGAAAAACACAAACACCAAGTCCAACAAGTATATCAGTGATGCCATTAAAAGAGAAGAACTTTGGGCAAACAGTACTCAATGAAGATTGGACCATCATTTCTTTTCCAGGCAATATTCTCAGAGTAATTAATGTATGAGTTTAATATCCTCTGATATAACTCAAGCATATGTGCCCTCGTTCTCCTTCCCTCCAAAGCAATTCAGTACCTCAATGGGCGCAATGTTTTCCTTCCCCAAGAGAAGAAGTTCCATTTAAACTCAATTGATTCTCCACTCCTGGTTTCCAATCTTTACTTCTTTTTCATTCTTCCCAGCAAGAAGCACATGCATTTTCAATGACATCAAATAAAGGGCAGTCATTGGTATGGATGAGGAGGGTCCACGGAGATTGAGGCACCTTCACCGTCACAAAGAACAAGATAGGAAGCACGGGGGGAAACAAGAAATAGCAGGGACTCAAACTGTAAAAAAAAAAAAAAAAAAACAGATCCTTTGATATCACGCTTTTGTAGACACCTGGAGATAGAACAGAAAAATATTCATTTAGTATGCACGAGGAAATTGTTTGGACGGACACA